>CM062296.1:455590680-456790680 GCA_031216915.1 Pictodentalium vernedei
ACCAGTGCTAGCACTAGTACCACTGTCGGTACTAGTACTAGTACAACTACTAGTACTAGTACACTTTCACCACTCATACAAGCATCATTAACAATACTAGTAACTAAAAATCGTATTATGTCAACAATAAGATACCCCCCCCCCCCCCCCACACACACACACACACACACACCTTAAAGGTTGACGCGTAAAGCGGGAGATGGGGTGCGGGAGATCTTTAGTGATCCGTCAGGGCCGTATTAAATATTATAATTGAAGACAACACGCAGGAGACACGTCCTTGAATATGATACTTCAGCACCTGTAAGTTACCTTGAGAATTTATTCTTTATCATGGAACCTGGCATCTTATGCCTGAGGTAAGAAATCTCTCAAAAGCACAACATTATCATAAATAATTGGCCAACTTTGAATTTACATAAAGCCACAAGTGCTGAAAGTGACATTAAACACCAGAAAATACGCACATCACATAAAAATCCTAAAAATACCTTTCCTCGCCGTGTTGAACTCACGAAATGATGTTTGACCTGCAAAACGCCTTTAAACGTACGATAAAATGATTAAAAATCGATAAGATGTACCCAAACTATGATTTGAGCCACCCGAAAAATTGTTCAAATTTTGTTGAAAAATTGTTGCTTTTCATGGATGTTTATTACACTAGTACTGGTTAAGTTTATTACACTACTGGTTATTACACAACTGGTTGATTTGTATTACACTACTGGTTGATTACTACTGGTTGTATTACACCACTGGTTATTTTTTTAATACACTACTGGTTAATATTACACTGAGACCTTCGATCCAGGTGAAAGTGATAAATGGTTATCATATAAATGGACGCCAAGACTACTGCAACGGAAAAGCAACCTACAATGATATATTTGGGCTGCGCGTGATTTTTGGCCACTATAGAATAGCGGCTGTCGGTGATTACCGTTGTTCAGGAAATTTCTAAAATTACTAATAGATAAATTCTCTCGGACAGATACTGGTTGATTATTCGTCTGTGTGAAACACACAGACTATTGTTTTTGCACGGTTTCTTTTTCTTTTTTTTTCTTTTTTTTCTTCTTCTTCTTCTCCTGGTCTTCTGTCTTCTCATCACTTTTTTGTCCGCAAGGTAACTCGAAAACGAATTGCCCTATCTCGTTAATTTTTGGCATGCTGATAGACAGTCACAAGTTCTCGTCCACCTATGTTTTTCAGATTCCTGGGTTATTAGTGATGTCTGTAGGGGTGTTTTGAAAGTGAGTCACGCCCATATCTCAGACATGGTATGACGTATGGACCTGGGACCAACACCAAATGAGTCGACACTCGATGGAGATTCAAAATATGGGTCAAGGTCACGGAGGTCACCTAGGGGTCATTAAGTGCATTTTTCATAATTGCTAGAAATCACATTTTTTGACCCCCTAAAGCATTCCTGACATACACACATGCATTTTGACGTAAAAAAAGTGGGCGTGGCCAAAAATTTTGAAAGTGGGTCACGCTCATATCTCAAGCATGGTATGATGTATGGACCTGGGACCAACACCAAATGAGTCGACACTCGATGGAGATTCAAAATATGGGTCAAGGTCACGAAGGTCACCTAGGGGTCATTAAGTGCATTTTTCATAATTGCTAGAAATCACATTTTTTGACCCCCTAAAGCATTCCTGACAAACACACATGCATTTTGACGTAAAAAAAGTGGGCGTGGCCAAATTTTTTGAAAGTGGGTCACGCTCATATCTCAAGCATGGTATGACATATGGACCTGGAACCAACACCAAATGAGTCGACACTCAATGGAGATTCAAAATATGGGTCAAGGTCACGGAGGTCACCCAGGGGTCACTGAGTGCATTTTTCATAATTGCTGGAAATCACATTTTTGACCCCCTAAAGCATTCCTGACGTAGACACATGCATTTTGACAAAAAAGTGGGCATTGCCAACATTTTTGAAAGGGGGGTCAGGCTCATATCTCAAGCATGGTATGACGTATGGACCTGGGACCAACACCAAATGAGACGACACTCGATGGAGATTCAAAATATGGGTCAAGGTCATGGAGGTCACCTAGGGGTCATTTAGTGCATCTTTCATAATTGCTAGAAATCACATTTGTTGACCTCCTGAAGCATTCCTGACATACACATATGCATTTTGACGTAAAAAAGTGGGCGTGGCCAAAATTTTTGTAAGTGGGTCACGCTCATATCTCAAAGATTGTATGACACATAGACATGGGGACCAACACCAAATGAGTCAACACTCCATAGAGGTTCACAATATGGACAAGGTCACTGAGGTCGCCCAGGGATAACTGAGTGCATTTTTTAGTATTGCTGGGAATCACATTTTTGGACACCTACTGCATTCTCTTGACAAACCTTTTGAATGCTGTGCACATATATGCCTTTTCTGGTTTCTTAGAAGAATTGTTCTGATTCCATTATGAATATCTGTATATACTGTTTACGAAAATCCATTCCAGATTTGTTTAAAAATATGTTACTCCCGAAAATAACCCTCCATAAATTCTCTTCCTATATAGTTTTTTCCCAATAGATATTTTAACTCTTTTCTTACAAGCTTGAATTTACTGGATGCAGTAAATTCTATTTCTCTTGTATTAACATTATTTTCTATTTCAATGATTTTTGTCTGATGGATTCTTTACTATTCTACTGAAATTTGGCACATATGTAGAGCTTCATTAGAAGTTTCTCACCTGGATCATGGCATTTCTGAAGTTTTTCTTTTTCTGCCAAAACCGTGCAAAATAATGTCACAATGTTACGTTTTGCCACAATTCTCAAACAAGACCCAGGACGATTTGGCTGGAGCTTTCATTATATTTGTAGCATGACTTACTACACCTGTCTACATAAGCTATATTACTCACGTTGCTCCCGTTTGACCTCAAAATTATGAGCAAAGTGCAATTTTGGAAAAACTGGTAAATTTTCACATGCAATTTCTCAGCTCTGCGGCCACATTTTTTCAAAACGTTTCCTCTGAGAAGTTTGAGCATTCATCCAAGAATAATTTGGCTGTTATATATTCTATCCAAAGTTTTAACCTTAAACTCGTTTTCGAACCTTGAATTCGAGTACCCTTAACTCGTTCATAAAAGTGGCTCATTTTTAGTTCATTTTTCTTCCATTTACGAATGGTATATCGAAAAGTGATGCACATGTTCGTATTCACAATTACCTATCGAGCATATTTTCTGTTGTACGTTTGGTTGTAAAGTTTAACCATTTGCCCATTCTGTTTGCATAAAGATAGATGCTGTCCAAAAAACTCCCGCTATTTCAGAATTTGGTACGATTAAGTGACAATTTACTCCATTCCTAATTGATTGAGTGCTGAATGTTTTCAATAGCTGCATGCAGCAGTCATAGTATGAAAACTTCTGTTTTATATGTGAGTATTAAAAGTTTAACCCTTAGCAGATTTGAGACTCTCATATGGGTACTGTGTGAATAATTGTGATTTTGGTAATATCTGAAAATTCTGTTGATATTCAGATTTACAGTTCAGTAGATTTTCCTTGATAAGGTAGCTGTAAAGTTTAACCCAATCCCTGTTTCGGATGCATAAAGATAGGTGCCGTGGAAAATAACTCCATTTTTCAGAATTTGTTAAGTTTAAGTCGCAATTTACTCCATTCCTAATTGATTGAGTGCTGACTGTTGTCTAAGGGTGCATGCGGCTAGCAAAGTATGACAACTTTTGTTTTACATGTTATTATTAAAAGTTTAATCCTTGGCAGATTTGAGAGTTCCCAAGTAGGTACTGTTGAAATAATTGTTATTTTCGTAAAATCAGTCCCTGAATATTGGTAAGCATGAAGTGATCTTTCGGTCCTATATAAAGGTGTAAATAGTTAAAGTTGAACAGTTCATCAGACAGAAATAATGCCAAACTCTGCCGTTGACAGGTAAATAATGAATGGAAATTTCATTGCATTGAACCGTCCCCACGGTTTCCACGCGAGGTGTGGTGGTTTCCACGCGGTCAGAACACTCGATTTCATGCCCAAATGTCAGCCAGGCTACGTAGAACAAGTTCTGAAAATTGCAAGTCGCTGCCTTCAGCAGTCTGGACACAGTGAGCGTATGTCTGAAGTGCTATTTTAATGTCTTGTATGCAAATTCTCATTAATCTTTTCCCGCCAAAAACCAACTCACCGCCATTTTCTTTTCACTTTTAACTTCCGATGATTCTCATAGGTTTCAAGGTTGCGATGGGATCCCTGGGTGATGTTCTTAAAGAAACTACTTTGATTTACAGCCATCCCTCCGTCAGCCGCGCTCTATTGTAACTTTTAAGTGGACCTACCCCAGAGAGGGGGCACGACGAGAGACTGTGCCCATTCCCGCCCTCTTCTTTCGCTCCGACTTGAAAAAGACCAAATTCAGAAAATAACCTCCTCTCTTCAAAAACGCTATATGTCAGCGAATTCTCCGCGGATTTCCACGAAATTTTCACTCAGCATTCACGAATAGTTGCTCCATCGGATGCCTGGAAAGGCGACACGAATTGGGCATTTCCTCAAGTCCAATTCGAAAAGAGCGTATGCGCATGCGCGTGAGGCTCCCACGGGCTATGCGCTCGGTTGTTGAATTTTTCAGGCACAGGTGAAGTTGGGCAGAGCTTCTAGAACGAACGTTGAAAATATCGAGTCGCTACTCCAAAACTCTCTCCACAATCTACTGTACATGTTACGGAGTGTATACTTTTTATGACCTGCCGGTATTACCAACCACCCTTCTAGTTTTATATCTTGTTATTATTAATAAACGTTTAACCCTTGGCAGATTTGAGACTTCTCTTATGGGTACATCCACGGTGTTTTCACCCGGTCACAGGACTCAAGAAAGATACTAAACTGTCGAGCGGGGATAGAACACATTCTCAGAATTTCACGTGGCTGCCTTGGACAGTCTGGTTACAATTTTGGCATATGTCCTTGTTATGCCCACAACGAATAGTCAGGGGGCATATTGTTTTACCTCTGTCTTTCCCTCTATCTTTCTGCATATAGGGTATATTGTTTGTCCGTCTAACCTCTCTTATTAGCTCATCTTGACAAAGTCAAGCTGAGCTAATTTCATCCCTCTCTGTCCGTCGTCCGCCGTGCGTCAACACCATTTTTTGGTCTTCTCTTCCAAAGCCACTGGGCCAATTCAAGCGAAAGTTTGTGTGAGTGATGATTCCAAAGGGGCATTGCATTTTTGTTCAACTCAACATGCCCAGCCCCATAGGGAGGGAGTGGGAAGAATGCTCCAAAAATTTTTTTTTTAAATCTTCTTCTCAAGAACCAGTGTGTACAATGACTTGACATTTGCTATGGAACTTCCTTTGGGGAGTAGAATCAACTTTTTTCAAACGAAGTTCGTGAAGCAATATTTGGCTTTGTAATGGGAGGGATAAGATTTTTGACCCCGCCCAAAATTTCTATTTTCTTAACCGATGGTCCGGTATGAACCAAATTTGGTATGTGGTATTATTGGGTCATAAGTACTTGACCCATGCAAAAAAAAAAAAAAAAAAAAAAAAAATTCCCGCATCCCATGGGAACCCTGGGAGTTAAAATTAGAAATATTTTCAAACGTCCATATTTCCCAAACCACACGGAACAGAGAGCTGTTATTTGGTATGAGTATCCTTAGGACCAGTAGAATTGAATGGTTAAAAAATTGCCATCGGTTATGTTAGGGTTCTCTGTAATGGGCATCGAAAAAAGTGCCGAGTCAGCATATTTGCAAAAATTTAAAAAAATCTTTTTCTCCAGAACCAATCATCAGAATCGTTTGATATTTGGTGCACCGCATTCATAGGGGGTCAGATACAAGTTTGTTGAAATAAAAACGCCCATTGGTTCATATTTGGGCTCACTACAGGAGGCCGAATTTTTTAACATAGGGTTATAAGGTCCAATATTCTTTAAAAATCTTCTTTTTCAGAACCACCAGTCAGAATCTCTTTTTTTTAATGTTTGGTATGCATCATTGTTACGAGGATCAGATTCAGGATTGTTCAAACCAAGTCCCTAGGTGTTGATAGTTGGGCTTCCTACAGAAGCACAGATTTTAACTTTGGGGGGGGGGGGGGGTAATTTCTTCTTCAGAGCCACTAGTCAGAATGCTTTCATATTTGGTATGCAACATGGGGGTCAGATTCAAGTTAGTTCAAATCAGATCCCTAGGTATATATTTGGGCTCGCTATGGTAGCCCATTTTTTTACTTAGTGCAATATGTGGAAATTTCTTTAAAAATCTTCTTCTTCAGATCCACCAGTCGGAATTCTTTCATATTTGGTATACAACATCTCGGAGGGGGGGGGGGGGGGGGATGTGGTGCAGATTCCAGTTTGTTCAATTCGAGTGCCTGGGTTAATATTTGGGCTCCATATGGGAACCTGAAACTTAACTTAGTACAATATGAGGGGATTTCTTCAAAAATCTTCTTCTTCAGATCCACTACTCAGAATGCTTTCATTTTTGGTATACAACATCTCTAGGGGAAGGGGGGGGGGGGGGGGGTGGTCAGATTCAAGTTTGTTCAAATCGGATCCATAGGTTAATATTTGGGCTCGCTATGGTAGCTCAAATTTTAACTTGATGCAATATGAAGAAATTTCTTTAAAATTTCTCTTCTTCAGATCCAACAGTAAGAATGCTTTCATATTTGGTACACAACATCTCTAGGGATGTCAGATTCAACTGTGTTCAAATTGAGAGCTTGGGTTAATATTTGGGCTCCCTATGGAGCCGGAATTGGCCATTTTGCTGAAGAATTAAAAATGTTGTATTCAGTACCCTCTAGAGGTGTGTAACTAAGATTAATCCACAAAGGTTGTATCAAGGGGCTTCATTGGGGAGCTCAACATTTTACTTTATGATCAACTGAAGAAAAGGCATGATGCCCGTATTATTTTTGTCACTCCTGAGGGACTCAAGAATTGAGAGTGTAGCCTATGGAGATGGCTTGTTTAATGTGCTCATTCTTGGACTCTGTTTAAATTGTGTTCTATTCAAGATGAGCGCTTCAGGCCCTGTGAGGCCTCTTGTAATTTTCAAGGTATTACTTTTTTTATTTCACAGGATGTTTCTACACTTTCCAGATGTGTGCGTATTGTCAGAATTTTGACTTTCTTCGATATTTTACAAAACTACTGGTTGTTAAACTTAGTCCATTTTTAACTCAACTTTGACGAAGCCAAATTCGAGGTATTGTCATGGCTCGTCGTCTGTCTGTCCGTTCTGTCGTGCCGTACACATGGCTCGGGCTAGAGGCCGTATTTATGAAACAAAACTTCTTGGGTACCTTTGTTGTCACTGTGAACAAGTGTTTTGGGGCCCGGTCCGAAATTCAAGATGGCCACTGGCAGCCATTCTGTTCAAAATTAGGTGCAATCTGATTTTTTTGGCGCAGAACTTCCATATGAAAGCTCTGATTTGAATAATTTTTTGTATGAATGTTTATTACCATGGAATACATCACATATAACACTTTTTTTTTTCTCGTGTGTAAATTATGCAAATTAGACTAACTTTTGATTTAATTAGTGTTATTTTCAGCACTGTAAGTGCAAATACCAATACGGCTCGGGCAAGAGGCCATATTTATGAAGCAATCCTTACGAAACTTCTTGGGTACCTTTGTTATCACCGTGGGACGAGAACGAGTGCTTTGGGGTCCGTTCTGAAATTCAAGATGGCCGCTGGCAGCCATTTTGTACAAAATTAGGTACAATCAGATTTTTGCGCCGAACTTCCATATGAAAGCGCTGATTTGAATAATTTTTGTGTGAATGTTTAGTGCCGTGGGATACATCACATATAATACGGCTATTTTTCCTCGTACATAAATTATAACAATTAGACTATCTTTGATCTATTTAATGTTACTTTCAGCACTGTAACTGCCAATACGGCTCGGGCTAGAGGCTGTATTTATGAACTGATCTTTACGAAATTTCTTGGGTACCTTTGTTATCACCGTGGGACGATAACGAGTGGTTTTGGGTGCAGTCCAAAATTCAAGATGGCCACCAGCAGCCATTTTGTACTTTAGTTAGTGCATCAGTTTTTTGTACAGAACTTATGTATGAAAGTTCTGATTTGAATAAATTTTTGTATGAATCTTTAGTACCATGGGATACATCACATATAGTATGGGTTTGTTTTTCTCGAGCAGAAATTATGCAAATTAGATGAACGTTTGATTTATTCAGTGCTACTAATACACAGTAAGTGCGCGTGTCAACACGACTCGGGCTGGAGGCTGAATTTATGAACCGATCTTCACAAAACTCCTTAGGTACCTTTGTTATCACCTTGGGACGATAACAAGTGTTTCTGGGTGAGGTCCAAAATTCAAGATGGCTGCCAATGGCCATTTTGTACCGAAATTAGGTCCAATCAGTTTTTTTTTTTTTTTGTACACAACTTCTGTACGGCACAGGCTGGAGGCTGTATTTATGAACCGATCTTTACGAAACTTCTGGGCTACCTTTTGTTATCACGGTGGTATGAGAACGAGTGTTTTGGGGTGCGGTCCAAAATTCAATATAGCCGCCAGCAGCCATTTTGTACCAAAGTTAGTGCAATCAGTTTTTTGTACAGAACTTCTGTATGAAAATTTTGATTTGAATAAATTTTTGTAGGATTGTTTAGTAACATGGAATACATCACATATAATACGGGTTTTTTTTTTCTCGTGCGGAAATTATGCAAATTAGATGAACTTT
Organism: Pictodentalium vernedei; assembly: GCA_031216915.1. Lineage (NCBI taxonomy): Eukaryota > Metazoa > Mollusca > Scaphopoda > Dentaliida > Dentaliidae > Pictodentalium > Pictodentalium vernedei. Next base: position 455,599,448 of record CM062296.1, read on the forward strand.
GATTTGTTCAGTGTTACTTATACACAGTAAGCGCATATGTTAATACGGCTCGGGCTAGAGTCTGTATTTATGAACCGATCTTCACAAAACTTCTTGGGGTACCTTTGTTATCACCTTGTGACTGGAATGAGTGTATTTGGGTGCCTTTGTTATCACTGTGCTATGAGAACAAATATTTTTGGGTTCAGTCAGACCCACTCTGGGACTCAAAGCTTTCCTTTTATGTCCCCCTCCCCCCGACTAAAGTCGGGTGGCATATAGTGATTGAAGTGTGCTTGTGTCCGTCCATGTGTGTGTCCATGTGTGTGTGTTTGCCCGAGTCAATAACTCGAAGACTGTTAGGGCCACAGTCATCAAACTTCACACAATTATAAAGGACCATTGGAGGATGTGCCACACACCATAGCCAGGGGTTTCTTTAGTTATAAAGTAGTTTTTGCTCATACTTCAGGCTTGGTGTGACCTATAGAAATACTACCTACACCAAATGAGTTGAAACTTGCTGGAGGTTCAAAATGTGGTCCACCTCTATGCGGTCAAGAGAGGTCATTAAATGCATATTTTTTGCGACCTATTAGGAAAGTCACTTTATACCAATTAATGCAATGCTGAAGATTATATGTGTATCTCATCATTCAAATGGCAGCGGCAGTAATGTCAATTTCTGATTCCTTGATCGAACCCTATAAATGGTGTGCACATTTATGTCTTTTCGGGTTTCTTACAAAAATTGTTCTGATTCCTGTATGAATATTTTCTCCATGAATGAATTTCACAAAAAGCAGTTAGGGAGTAAGCTTTGACTGTCACATACAATAACACGATCTGTTTATTTAATTTCATTGTACAGAATTAATTCCCAAACCAAGTTAATATAAAAACAAACAACTTGATCATGAAGAATTCCAGTGTACATGTAATTGTAAAACTACACTGAAGATTTGTTATTGAAACCTATCACAATACTGTCAGGATGCCGGTAAAAGATGCAATACTGACAAAGTCGACTGTACTGTTAACTGTGTGAGTGCTATGACTGTTTAAAATTAATTTATTAGAGAAGTTCTAGTTTTATGTATGCCTTGTTTAGGTCACTAGATGACCTTTTAAGAGTAGGCCTTCAAATGAGCTCTTGGGGTTTTTAAGGGCCTATATAAGTAATGGAATTTTGTTTATTTTGAAATTCTCACATCTCATATTCCTTAAATGCAGATTAAATATACACAAATTATACATCAAAATGAAGGTTGGGATGTAGAGAACACGAAACACATGTGTAATCAACTCATGGAGTCGACTGTAGGCACAACTGGTTCCTGGAAGTCTGCTACCGTATTCGCACCAGAACTGATAATAAAATAATATTTCATCAGAACAACTTGCGACCAAATGTGCTTCATATATCCAAGAACAAAGCTAGGCATTCAAAACACATTCGAATACAGCGATGGGACTGCATTTTGGAAAAGGACAACACTGTCTGCATTTTTTATTGAAGATGGTTTCCATGCTCGACAGACATGCGCAAATCACTCGTTACCACGAATTTCCATCGAAAAACAAAATCGTAATTCTAAGAAATTTCAACAAGTATCATGATACCTTGCATTGAATATGGCAACTGTGCAATCTCAATCTAATTACAGTATACTGTATGAAGGCGATCTTTTTCATTATTTGATTTTAGACGACGTTGTTTTTACATGCTTTTTCTGTCCGATGACGTCGACCGGAAATCGAAAGTATACTCACACGTAAACAAAAGCAAAGGCTTTGGAATTTTCCCCAATGCAGCTCTGTCGCCGTGTTTTGAAGAATTTTTATCCCCTAGCTTTGTTCTTGGATATGTAAAGCACATTTGGCCACAAGTTGTTTTCGTGAAATATTATTAAATTATCCGTTCTGGTGCGAATACGGCAGCAGACTTCCAGGAACCAGTGGTGCCTACAGTCGACTCTATGAGTTGATTACATATGTGTTTCGTGTTCTATACATCCCAGCCTTCATGTTGATGTACATTTTGTGTATATTTAATTTGAATTGAAGGAATATCAGAGGCGAGAATTTTCAAAACAAACAAAATTTCATTACTTATATAGGCCCTTAAGGTTTTTATGACAATATCTCCGATATAGAGTCTATGCACCCCTTGTCAGCGCGACAACTCAAATACGGATCGTCCTATCTCTATGCATTTTGGCATGCTGGTTAACAATACCCAGTTTGCACTCATCTATGTTTTTTGCACCCGTTCGATCTGAATGACAGATCTGAAGTTGGTGGAGCCATTATTTCAAAGTGGGTTGCGCTCATTCTTAAATGTAGATGTAGACATGGAACTACACCAACTGAGTTAAAAATTGCTGGAGATTCAATATATGGTCCACCTGAATGGGGTCATCAAGTGCATATTATTAAGAATGACTGGGAAATGCAATTACACCTTAATGTATTTCTAAAGTTTATGAATGTATTTCATCACTCAAATTAGTGGGCAGAGCCAAAATTTTTCATTTCTGATTCGTGTATCGAACCCTTTGAATGCTGGTGACATATATGCCTTTTCTGGTTTCTTATAAAAAATGTTCTGATTCCTGTATGAATATCTGTAAATACTGTTAACGAAAAGCCATTTCTGATTTGTTAAAAAATATTTTACTCCAGAAAATAAGCCTCCATAAATTCTCTTTCTGTAGAGTTTATTCCTGATACTTTAACCCTTTTCACGCAGACTTGAATTTACTGGATGCAGTAAATTCTGGTTCTCCAGTTACACTACTGGTTGTTACAGTCCGTCGCCAAGGAGAATAGAAAGAACAGAACGATCCCTTGCGTGATTTGAATAGGCAGAATTGTAACGCCAATAGGAAGGTCGACGCCATGTTTTAAGGGGTCGTCCAACCTAACTTTGGTCAATTTTTTGACATTTTCCCCAATGCCTCAGAAACAGATAAGAGAAGTAAGGAAAGGCAAATTATATATCAAAATAATGAGTAATGTGCATAGAAAAGGTACATATAATTTTTTTCAGGAAACAAAGTGAATTTTAGGATTTTGAAGAAGATTAATTTGCAAATGGCGTAAGTAACGAACCGGTAAAACCACAAAATAATCGGTAATTCGAAAGCCTTGTCCTCAATATAATGATAACATACTACAGACTCGGAGAAAGCATTTTTTTGACACACACTCTGGTGGGTTTTGACGTTTGAATGTAATAACACCAACACAAATTTTGGATGTTCCGGATGTGACAAAAAATCTTAATTATTGCGCACTAGAAAGACAACATGAACCACTTGTAAAAAAATAACCGAGTGTATAAAATCGGAACGATACACATAAAATAAGGCAATATTTATAACAAAGTAAGCAGAATGCTTCAGAAATCACTTTTTCACGAAATATATTCCAAGTGACCTGGAACTATATTGAGCGTGTTGATTTCCCCAGACGTTGTGATGTTGTAAGTTACCACGGACTGTGTTGATGTCTGCAAAGGACCGATTGAAGATAGGTTGAAAATGATGCATTCGTGCTTTTAAATAAGGGGCGCTTGGACGATGCTGAGAATTTAGTTTTTTCTTGCAACTAACCATAGTAATACAAGCGTCGATCAGTGTCTTTTATGATCGTTTTACACTGGCAAATGTGACAAATCTCCATCACCGGAAACCATCCCCCAATTTGCATATCACAATAAACATAACCGCTGTCACTGAGTGTCAGCGTGGCCGTGTGGTCAAAACCGAAACGAATTATCGAATGCACGGTCAATATTAGCTGCAATTGGCTTTTAAACAAATGAAATACACGAAATATTCGCAATTTCTTCATTATTCATGCCGAGTTACTTTTTAACCAGACCACATGCGTTCAGTTTCGTTTGTCGGCATCAAACTGATATTGTTTGTGGTAATTAAATAGTACGAGAAGGCGAAGGAAGCCAAATATTTTCCATCATCTATTAATTAATTCAAATTGATAATTTCTTTTATTTTACGGAAATTATGAACTGATAAGGTGGGTGTGTTGCAGTTATTATGCCCCAGACCTGGAAGTTGGAAAATCAAAGGTGCATCTAGGGCCATGCAGTGGTGACCCCTGTCCTCTTAATCTTAGTCTTACCCATTCATCATTACATGTACCAACATACTCCCTTGTATCTCAACCATTGCTACACCAATTTGAAGGATATTTGGTGTTGTGATCGAGCATCATGGGGAAACAATGCCTGTGTAGCTGCTGTAGCATGTGTTTCTTCCCACATTTTTTCAGAGTTGTGGTACTTTTTCACTCTTTTAAAATTTTGTTTATAACGAGTTGATTTTTTACAATTTGTTGCAAAGTGTCTGCTAATACCCTCAACTGTATTGCTACAGAATTTTCTTGTAAAGATTTTGTTCCTATTACTTATCAAGCAACAACCTAATGAATATTCTGTATAAAGCCACCAATCTGATGTTTGACACTTTTATCGGAGCTGTTTTGAAGGCTTATGGAACTCAAAATGTTGATTATGAGGACTTTTCTATTCACCCATTAATCAATAAATTAAGTGTTGTAGTTGGAAGTAAGAAGCATGAAAGGTCCAGAACTAAAAGTCTAAAAAGAATGGTTTGCAATGTAACATTATTATTGCATATACACTTATTTGGAGGGTTACCTGTCTTATAGTGTTTGGAACATGTGTGGCCAGGATCTTTAAAAAGAAAAACATAGTTAAACTTTGAGAAAAAAGGCATATGCCTTGAGTGCCGGAGGTAGAGTCATACAAGGAAGCGAGCCCCCCCCCCCCCCCCCCCCCCCCCCCCAGGAATTTTCTGTGTCAAATGGAGCTCACTTGTCACCTTTTTGGGATTGCTTTGTGTACTGCGTTCTTGAAAAAAATATGTGAGACCCTCTGGATGTGCCCTTCTGATCTCAATATGTCAATAAGCCTCCTTGGGGAAAGTACATGCAATAATGGTTATGTAAGGTTGATTTGATGCGTTTTGAATAACAATGTACTTTTAAGTACATTAGATGGTTTATTGCAGTGACAGGTTACAGTTACCCTTATTTCTTCGCCAACAGATATCATGAGTGTATTGGTGTCCAAGAGTTAAACAAAGCTATTATACTTATTGATAAACCAGACAAATTTAACAATTTAATCATTATCAAATTGGTGCATGGGATAAAAGGGGTTACAGTGCAAGGGGTTTGTAAATATATTTATTCAACTACAATGTATGACTTTGCAGTGCATTCTACATAGGAGAATATCATATTTTCTTTCCAAACCTTTACAGTAACACATACATCTTTATATTGGGAGACACTCTTTTGTCCTTCCATACTTCTTCTGCTGGACTCCTTCAAGTTGACCTTTGTTGAACTCCCCAAATCAAAACATAAACAAAAGAAAATGTCTGCCTTCAATCAGTGAGCACTCCACTTATAACATTTGGTCTGAATCTTTATTACTTTCATGAATTTGGAAAAGATTTCTTCGAGTATGTACTTAAATGTTTATAGAATACAGCTGTTATTTTATTTTGAGGTATTTTATTGTAAAAATTTTGTTCTCTTACTTATGCCACAGCAGACTTTCAGGTGGTGTTATTTACACATGGCAGCAGTTCCATGGCAAATTTCAGTTTCCACATGTTCTATGTTTCATTCCAAGCATTTTGGTATATAATTTATTGGGGTTATTCATTTTGGGACTTTTTTAGACTTGAAAGAAAATTACATGAAATTTGACCAAAGTTAGGTTGGACGTCCCCTTAACGACGTAAAGATGGCAGCGAACAATACAAATACAACGACTGCACTCACGACAAAAAGTGGGAAAAACATGAGATACTGTAGTGCATCGAGATGTACAAAAAGTACGTTCGACAATTCGTGTATGAGTTTTCAATTAAATTCCAGCAATTTCCCATCAAGGCCCTGAAATTACATACATGTAGGGATATCTGGTGACTAGATTTGCATATCAAAATGCCCAAATGATAAACATTTTCTATCATTTAACCCTTATATTCCCTATTTCTCATCACTTTTGGAAAGCTCACGTGAAAATGGCTAAGCCAGTGTTTTAAAATATCACACGCCCTGTGTGGATTTCAGATTTTCCATCGTATTTAGTTACAAGTGGTACGTCTAATTACCACCCAAAACTGCTTGTGCATACAAAGACATAGAACAATGCAGATGTCACAATTTCCCACATAGAAAACTTATAGGCAATCCTGGAAATGAGACGGCTGCGAGTGCAATTGCTCCCGTCAGCACCCGTGTTTTCTATTTTATGGGAGCTAAAAAGGACACTCGTTGAAAAATATTGTGGAGCACTAATATACTGTTAGGGCATGTAAATGTGTGTTGTTTTGGGAAAGCAGCACTCTGCAGTCAGTGGCAAGTTACTGTCATAATCCAGCAATTCCTTATACATTAAGCCCCTCGAACCCCATCGGCCGCTTTTCTGGCCAGGAACATGATACATCATAGCGTCATCACATGTAAATAATATGGCTAGTCAGTAAATGTGTGGGGTTGAGCAATCAATATCTTCAACGTGCAGCTCCGAGGCTGCACGTTGAAAATATTGATTGTTCTACCCCAAATAATGAACATGAACGCTTTTAATTGCTGCCATTGAGTTCAAAGGGTTCAAGTTTCTGGTGTTTGGTGACAGTATTCCTTCGAAAATAAATTCGTATACTAATATTTTACGGTGCAATTTACTCCCGTCTCTGAATTCACGGGAGCTTAAAACTGCACCCGTTAATTTTGTTCATTTCCAGCACTGCTTATAGGCAATTAGGACAAAACCCTTTATTTTCCAAACTAAAATTTGAAAGGTGGACAAAACCCATAGTCTGTTTTTTTTTCATTATTATTTCATTTGATTTTTTTTTCAATTTCATTTATTTTTCATTTATTTGTTGCCATTCATATATTTTTAAAATTTCAATATATTTATTTAATTTCCTTTTTTATTTCTTTTCCATTGATTTCTTTAGTTATTACTCATATTTTTTTAAAATTTCAACAACTTCAATTTATTTTTGGTGGTGTAAGTGGGGAAGCGGGAGATCCAACTCAAATATAGAATCTAAAGTGCGATTTTCTCACATTTCAATTTTCGACAAAAGAGATTCTGAAGTGTTTGGGACGGGGAATGTTGACTAAAAAATTCCTTCGGAGTGTGTCCCAGTTGCGATCAGGTTAAATTTTTCTGTGCGCTGTTATGGTTACAGTTCTGACACTGTGAATATTAAAATGAATATATGTGCTGTGTTTTTCTGTGTACTTCTAGGTGTGTAGAGTCTATGTTTTATGTACAGTTCTACACGGATGTTGGTCTATGTGGCAATTCAACAAACCTGTCGTAAATAATTGACTAAGAATGTAAATGAAAATATTGACATTTTGTACATGTCATGATGGGAACAAAAAGGATTGTACTGGAAAGTCTCAGATAGAGTGATAATGTATGTTCACATAACCGTCCGATAAAATTATTTCGAAAAGCAATGACACCAAATGAATGTATAGAGGAGACCCAGAGCAGTGGAGCAGGGTGTGATTTTTTCGGAGGGGGGGGGGGAGGGCGGAGCTTTTCTTTACTGACCCAAACACGTTACAGGAAGAGTGCCCTAGAAGATTTGGATTTTTTTTTGGGGGGTGGTGAGGAGGTGGTGGGGTGGTGGTAAATACCTCTAAACTCCTGGATTCGATACACCATGTGACTGCCAGGGAGGGAAGACCCCCCTCCCCACACACACGCACTTCTCCCGAAAATATCAACTCTGTATAGGCCTACACATTTATGCATAACGTCCCTAAAAGTGATTCATATTCTCTTACTGATATTTCTTGGGTTATTTTGCTGTAGTTATTCCTTCCTTTTCTGCGTACTGAGGCCTTCAAAGTGTACCCATCATGGTGCTCCCATTTGCAAGAAGAAAAACCCAAGTTTTTCCACGAAGGAACTAAACCTTCACCTTTGGGAATAATTCTTCCAGTTCGCTGTGAAATGAAGAGAGAGTGTGTGTGTATTGAGAGGGGGTGGGGGATATATTTCTGATGCTATTAGCAGCAGAAAAATAGTTTGTCCTCTCCCAACCTTAACACATCATACAGCCTAGTTTTGTGCCTGAATTTTTCTGCATGAAAATATTTTACAACTTTCATCGAGGATAGTGTGTAAAACATTTGTCTGTTACAAAATTATGAGAAGGGAAGTACAGCAGTCACGTTTTGACCACAACGTCTTGATTGCCACAGGTCATGTCTTTAATTTGGTAATTTAAACAACGCTTAGTTTAGGGCCCTGCGAATCACAACTTTTCGATTCGATTTGAATCGAGTCTATTATTCGAAATCGAATCGAACCTCTAATAGAATACAGGCGTTTTGAAGTCCCGACTAATAAAATATTCTATCCACATCATCAGGTCATGTCTTCGTCGAAGCCTTGATGAGGTAGTTGGAATTCTCCCCAGTAAGGATTTTTGTACAAAAACAGAAACGAGTGCAAGAATTCTGTACTGAGCCCTGGACGGGGATAGCCGCTAACAACCGTGAACACATCGTCGATATTGCTTGGGAACTTTAAATTTGCTTTCGGCAGTGGTAGTGACTAGTGAAATGAATTAGCATGGGTGGTAGGATGGGTACAGATGTTTTCTATGTTAATCCTTTACCCAACGTAACGGCTAAAATCTGCCAGCGCTATACTTAAAATTCGCTAACTAATTTTCATTATTTTTTCACTTTTTGTCTCAAAAACATAGGTTATGACGACCCCTCGTTGGAACGACCTCGTCGATCTCGTTCCACTGAGGGGTCATAACCTATGTTTTTGAGACAAAAATGAAAACAATTAGATAATGGAGAAATTTATTTTTGCAACTGTCGTCTGCTTTTCATGTTAAGTAAAGGGTTAATAAGGCAGAAATTACATTCAGTTATTTATGTACAATTTCGATCTCAGCTATACGTTTTGTAAGACGACTGAGATGACTGATACCAAGCGAAAGTCCAGTGAAAAGGTCCAAAGGAAAACGAATCAGGTAGCCAATTTCGAATCGAACCGAATACCAACTTAAAATTGGAAACGAATCTCGAAGCTTCACAGTATCCTAGCGTAGTTGTAATCGTAACTTCAACACTGAAGGTGTTCAGGACACTTCCGTTTCTGTATGCTTTGTCTTTCGTGAAAATAAACCTGGGGTTGCTGTCTTGGACTCCTTGTAATTTTTTCAACTGTCATATTCTAAAACTTACGGAACATGTTTTGTTCACTTTAGTTTCGTGTGTTGGATGTTATTGGGAAGTCCTCATCTTGTGACTCTTTGCTGCTACATACAACCCCTCAAGCTTCAGTGAGCACTGTGCATGTACCCAAGTAAAAGAACATATGACCTGAAGCGGTTAACCGATTAATCGATTAACCAATGATCAACGTCTTGATCGATCAAAAAATTAATTGATCGATTAACCGTTACTTTTGAACTATTGTATTATGTAGGTTAACAAAGGAACAAACTTGCTCCAAAACACGCCCAAGTTGTCATATTGACTCACATCAGTTATATGACACAGAGAAGCATGCAAGTTAGGTGCTGACACGCTTGTTCACTTGCGTGTATCGGTAGCTGGAAATGGTCATTCTTAACCCTTTACCCAATGCGGTTGAAAGACGATACTTGCAAACTAAATTCTTAAATTACTAAAAATTGTCAATTTTTGTCTCAAAAACATAGCTTATGACCCCTCATTGGGACTAGCTCAACGAACTCGTCCCAATGAGAGGTCATAAGCTATGTTGTTGAGACAAAAATTGAAAATATAATGAAATTTGGATGGAGACTTTTTTATATATAGCGCTGGCCGGTTTTTACCGCTATGTTGGGTAAAGAGTTAATATGCTGTAAATCATCAACGGTACGGCAATTATTCAGCTACCTATTAAGTTAAGTGATTAATCGGTTAACCAAGGTTAATCCATGTGATTAATCGATCAAGAAAACCCTTTAACCGTTTCAGCTTTAAAGAACATATGCCTATGCAGTAATTATTTGTGTACAGTGCATCACAATTCTGTTTCTTACTATGTATAATTCAATGCCCAATCAATCCTGTCCACAACTTAATTCAGCAGCCAGTGGTATGGGGGTTTGTATAAATGTATGTCCCGGGTTAGCCAGAAGCGAAAATGTCGCCATAGGCATGTCCCGAGGTCTGCACACCTGAGTTGGAGGTCCCCCCCCTCGATGGTGGGGATGGGACTCCCCGAGGAAAATGTGTGAACATCTGAGATTAATTCTGAGGCCCACCTCTGGCTAAAATCTAGTCGTTGTGTCCATTAGAGAAAAGCACTGCATCAGGCATGTCCATGAGCTCAGAGGCGGCGAATTCGAAGGGGGAGGGGGCAGAAGGGGCATGTGCCCCCCTCCCCCACACCTACACAGGGTACCTAATATGTGGTAACACAGCCGATTCCACACGAAGACAGCTGATGCCACACGATTCAATACTGACCGGTCAATATCCAATATCGCAAAATAATGACAAAAAAGTTGAGGTTAGGATGAGGTATATGTCGCTGAGGATAGTATCTTAAATAGGGTGGGAACAAGGGTGAGGGGTAGCGTATATAAATTTATATATTTTGCATGAATACACCGCCCCACCACCATTACCCTCCCCCCCCCCCCCGAAGAAAAATTATTTTTTATAAGATACTTGACAATAATTCAATTGGTGATGATTAAAAAAAATTGGGAAATTTACTTCAATCGCACATTTCATATTGATATTCAGAACGTTTCCGTTGTAAGCAATCTATGAAATTATCTCCCTTAAATTCTTTTATATCGGTAACGCTAGGTGGCTTTTGCCCATTCGTTAACATTCTGTGTTCGCTCTATTCTTTCTCTACTCTATATCCGACTACTGGGGGGGGGGGGGGGGGGGGGTGGCTCAGTAGGTAGAGGTGCAGGCTGCAAGCCGAAAGGTCATCGGTTCGAATCCCACCTGCGGCAACCGCATTGTGTCCTTGGGCAAGACACGGTGGTGTTGTGTACTAAGGCGATGGTGCATTTGTCTCCAACCAATGTTAACCTTGCTTGTGTGGAGTTAGTATGTTGGGGAGCCTGACAGTTTCTCGCCATTGCTCGGTGGTTCTCTCCGGGTACTCCGGCTTCCTCCACTCGTAAAACTGTCCAATACGAGGTGACCTTGGCTGTTGAAAGTGTCGTTAAAACCCAATAAATAAATACATAAATGTTCGTCTACTAGCTTTAGATTCAACCGTTTGGGATATTTTTGTTGGTCGAAAATGCGAACCTATGGTTCGCATTTTTTACCACCTAAAATATTCCATCTGACTGAATGTGAAAAATTAGATAAACATTCATTTTTTTTTTGAATGAACGCAAAAGATGTTTCTCAATCCAGACTTGATTTGACATTTAATGACATTACATTACTGTCAGACATGTTCATAAAATAAATACTTATGAATGAAACCTACTACAACTAACTGTAGGTTTATGATTATGCAACGTAGATACACCAATTGCGCTACTATCTTTGTGCTTTCAATACGAATTAAACAATTTATTGATTGGAATATCCATAACTGGAGCAAAGAGAACATCTGTAAGTTTTGTGAGTAAAGGAGCATCACACAGTATCAGTCCCGGGAAAACCAGAAAAATAGTGTATAAACAAGCAGCCCTTAATAGCATCGAATTCCGAACAAAATATACTGGTGGTCTGAGAGCTTGGTTTGTCCCCCTAGTCCTTCAAACCCGTCTATTGAATCACAACTTGCCATGTCTACTACATACAGGAGAAGTAGAAAACTTGAGGGGGCGGAAAGCAATGAGGCCACAGTTGCTAAGGAAGAATACCACCAAGCACGAAACAAAGTAAATAAGATTAAAGACGATAATCGGAGAGTACTAAATAGCAGTCTTATTAGGACGAAAAGAACGACAGGGGGTCGAGTTCGAACGTATTTTGGAAATGAGTGAATAAACGTAACAAAGGAAGTAACCCACAGAGTATTAAAGTAGATGGCAGAGTTACAGACGAGCAAGATCAAGTCGCATCAGAACTAGTCAAGCACTGGGAAAAGGTAAACGATAAGCGATGGGGCATGGGGAGCCCACCAGAGTGTCGGAATCAGGTCGAGGAAAACCTATCGAGCTTCGTGTGCAGCGAAATTAAAACGGAGGAGGTGCGAAAGGTGATATCAAAATTAAGGGATGGAAAAGCGGGAGGAGTGGATGAAATTCCTAACGAGTTTATCAAAAAAGGGGGAGAGGACCTCGTGGAAAGCCTAACTGCCCTATTCAATCTAGCCATAGAAAATCAAGAGGTCCCAAAGGAGTGGAGAGAAAGTAAAGTGACATATATTGACAAAAAGGGGGAAAAGACGTTTTGGATAACTATCGAGGGATCTCTGTCAGTAGCTAGAGGAGGTGATTGAGGATAAGGGTTTTTTTGGAGAAATCCAGAATGGCTTCAGGCAGGGAAGGAGAGTTACTGACCATCTTTTCACACTATCCCAAATGATAGAATCCGCGAAAGCAAAAAAGAAAAAGATGTTTATGGCCTTTTTGGATATCAAAAAGGCATACGATAGAGTATGGAGGGAAGGTATGTGGCGCAAGCTGGAGGCTATGGGCTTAGGAGGCGAGTTTGTTGGAATTATGAAAGCATTATATAAAGATGTACAGAGTGAACTTAGCCTGGGAAACATTACAACGAAACGTGTGCCTATGGAGATAGGCCTAAAACAGGGGTGTATCCTTTCGCCGATCCTGTTTGCATTGTACATCAAATGAACTCCTGCGTAGTGAGGAGGGGGTAGCAGTTGGGGACTTGAAGATCCCAGGGCTATTTTTTGCAGACGATATGGTTCTAGTGTCAAAAAGCGAAGAGGGGCTAACGAAAATGCTGGGAATTGTTGGGAAATATGGGAGCAAATGGGGACTCGAACTTAATGAAAGCAAGAGCAAAGTTATACCTGTGGGCCGCAAAGTGGACCCCACTCGAAGGTGGAGAGTGGGTGAGTTCTGCATCCCGGAAGGGAGCAGCAAACTTCTCAGTGTGGGAGAGACAGGTGATTACGAGTATTTGGGGGTAAATATAAACATTACAGGAAGAGGCATCTACCGGAACCACACAAATAAATTGATTCTGAAGGGGAAGCGAATCCTTAACCAAATGGAACTTATAGGGAGAAACAGTTTCAATAAGGTTTTCGTGGGGAAAACCATTTGGGAAATGGTGGGGCTGCCAAGTATAACATACGGTACGGAAGTGGTACCCCTAAACCAGACGACCGTAAAGAGCTTGGAAATCCTGCAGAACGATGCAGGCCGATGGATAACGGGGTCGAGTAATGCCGCAGCGCTAGAAGCAATCAGGGGTGAGCTTGGGGTGGACGAGGATCAAGGACAGGATAGACCTGTTGAAGCTCGGTTATCCTAATTATTTGGTAAATCTTCCCGACAGCCGATGGTGTAAAGTAATGTTCCTGGGAATTTTCAACTCAAATATCAAAACGGGGTGGATGGTCCAAGTAAGGGAGCTAGTAGAGAACTACTCATTGGAGATCTCGAACCTGGACATTGGGGTAAAACAGGGTAAAAAAATCGTTAGAGAAAGGGTCATGGAGGATTGTAACCGTAATTGGCGAGAGGGGGTCAAATCAAAGAGGTCTTTGGGTGGCCTGCGTGATAAAGAGAAGCCAGGTTTTGAAGAGTACCTTGAGGCACCTTTGGGGGTCACTGTTGTTCAAGCTGAGGTCGCGATCCCTGGAGCTGAGGGGAAAAATTGGGAAAGACGGTGAAAGGGAGTGCCAGATGTGTAACTTGGACATGGTGGAGACCCTGGAACACTTTCTTCTAGAATGCCCAAAGTATCAGTCTAAAAGAATGATATTCACTGGGAGTATAATGGGGAAGTGGGATGGGAAAATGAAGGACATGTGGTTAGGGGGAGACTCAAAGGAGAGGGTTAATATTCTAATCGGAGAGATTGGGAAGAATGGGACAAGGGATATCATCAAGCAGTTCGTCTCCGAGTGTTGGGAGGAGAGGAGAAGCGTGGGAATAGGGAGGCAGTTGGGAGTACAGGGGTAACCATGGCCTTCTCGTCCGAGAACCGCGACAAATCAGCGGCTGGCCAAAGTGTTATTATTATTATTACTTAGCACAGACCAGACACTGGTGGGTTTAAAGTTGCCATTCGAAGGCCAAATCGGATGGGGAATGTGGTGAAAAACGCCTACATTTTGTTTGTTACCTAACTTCTCCTTTGCTGTCGGTGGAATCGCAAGCCCGAGGGCACCGAAAGTGGGGGATGGAAAGAGTGAATTTGCCCCTTGCCCTGAGACCCGGGGGCTAGTGACAGGGCAGGCCATTTTACGTCAGAGGTGCGCTACCTGAGAAGACTTTACTTTCCGAGAACTTAACTGAGATAGTCTCGCGTATTCGCTTCTAAAGTACCTTACTTGTGAAAATTTAATGGGCAGGGAGTATCAGAAAAAATGACGAAGGATGCGCAAATATAACTAGAAAAGGACGAGTCGACAGAAGGCATTCGATTAATAAAGGATAAGGCGATACAAAATAAATTAATATTGTCCATTCTCTGGCAATTTTTTTTCAAATCAGTGATCGGGGGGGGGGGGGGGGTCATTTTATTTTTTATTTTTGTTTTGCAAAAAGTGAGCAAACATGGAGAGGATTTCGGCTGTCTTTCACACATTGAAATATAGAAAGTGCATATTTATACAGAAAAATTCATTTTTAATTTGAAAAAAAAATCCTCTAAACACAAACTGTAGGTACTGCAATTCAAAGGCTTCATATTCTTTCGATGTTCTTCATATTATCTTTGAAGTAAAAGTATTTAATCTATGGGGATTTGCCTCGTTACAATTCATGGGAGAGCACCTATAGGTACTCTCCCATAAATGGTAATAAAGCAAACATATTGGAGACGCAAATAAATAAAGATGCATCAATCAAAAAATGTGAAAAGTTTCGGGTCTCCCTGTGATTGTACTAATATTGAAAGACACCGAAAGGCAATACAAATGTCCAATGAGGGGGTTAAAATTGAATGAGGGATTCCCTGAGAATCAAAACACTTTTTTTTATTTTTAGCCTAATTTACGCCAATTCAACTTATACCCAGAGTGCCTTTTATGATATCCCTGCCCCTAGATCTCAGGTGTTTTCGGCGTCCCTGTGGAATAACCAACAAACATGACTTCTGCTCTCGGATAAGATCAGAGAGTGTCACGGGGGGAGGCTTCATAAGTGAGGGTCAAAGGATGACATTAGGTGATAACACGAAAACGTATATCCTACTCAGTCATGCCTATAGGATTTGATAATGCCCCTTCATGAGGAATGGACTACTTTTCCGACCATGTTAAAAAAATTAATTGGCACGATTCTTTGAAGGGAGTCTCAATGCGGATTCAACAAGAAACGAAACCTCACTGGCACAGACAAGCAGGAAACTTCCCTTCACGAGAATATTCATAGCAGACAACTCCCTGCTCTTTTTTTGTAAATATAACAGCCTTCAGAAAATAGTTGGAACTTTCATTAAAAAATGATAAGGCTGAAGGAAAAAAATGAAATGGTTCCAGTTTTCCGACCGATCCTAATTCTCATGTCCGACCCTAATCTTTTTAATAAGCATTTAACAAAAACATGGCACCGCAAAAATAGGCCTTAACTTTCAACCAATCGTCTACCCCCAATAGCAGACGATACTGAAAAAAAATGTTAACTGAAAATGTTCATTTTTCGCTCACAACATATCTTATGACCCCTCACTGGAACATCCTTACGAGTTATGTTTTTGAGACAAAAATGAAAAAAAGTCATGAAATTTGAATGGCGTCTTTTGTAAATGGTCGTGTCTGGTTTTGTTCATTACATTCTGCTAAAGGTTTAGCGACTGTTTGAAAAAATAAAATATCAAAAAGCAAAGAGAAAATAACAAAATTCCCGACTGACAGACCGACCTACCCTATTTTTATGCTGCGTGTAACTGGAACCAAAACCATTTTTGTTTTCTCGCCTAATAGAACTACATTTTTGCATACATCAAGAAACGTGGAACCAATACAATCACGAAAGAATAACAGGCAGGTATTTGGTGAATTTTATTAACCCTTTACCTAACATCAAAAGCAGACGACACTTGCAAAGAAAATTCTTGAATAATTAATTTTTTTCATTTTTTGTCTCAAAAACAAAAGTTATGACCCCTCGTTGGAACGAGCTCGACGAGCTCGTTCCAACGAGGGGTCATAACCTATGTTTTTGAGACAAAAAATGAAAATATTTTGAAAATTAATTGGCGATTTTTGAGAATAGCGCTGGCCGGTTTTGGCCGTTACGTTGGGTAAAGGGTTAAAGATCACAGGGAATGTTGCAATTTTAATGTGTTTCGTGATTAAGGAAAGGTTAGTAAAATTCCCTGAAATCCACAAAGGCATTTATATTTTATTATAAATATAATAATTTACTTATATTGCGTTTTTACAAGAAAAAAGCTGCTCAAAAGTTCTCACAATATAAACAGACAATCAAAAATAAAAAAAATCAGCAGTCAAAGGCTATTCAAAAGAGAAGGGTCTTTAAACCTTTTTCCACAGTAACTTTCTGGCATTCAAGGATAGGCCCATTGTAAGAAAACATCCTCCTAAAAAGCTGTTCTACGAAAAAGCGGAATTCGGGATCCATCTGAAGTTGCTTGCGTGCATTGTCTTTAGTGTACTGCTTATATCACGTGATTTCGAAGTTAATCTAGATCCCCCAAGCCAAATCCAGATAGCAACGCTCCCAATTATTAACTACAATATTCGAAGCGTTAGTAAAAAACTTAGTTTAACCCTTTAGCTAAAGTAACGCCCAAAGCCTGCCAGCGCTATTTACAAAAAGCATCATACAATTTTCATATTTTTTTTTCATTTTTGTGTCCAAAACATAGCTTATGACCGATCCTTGGAACGAATTCGTTTGCCCCGTTCCAATGAGGGTATAGGCTATATTTTGGAGACAAAAAACTGGAAGTTTTAGTTGTTCAAGAATTTTGTTTGCAAGTGTCGTCTGCATTTCGTATTAGGTAAAAGGTTAAACGTTGAAGGTGTTGATGATGCTGATGTAATCTGTTATACCGAAACTCACCTGAATGCCAGCTTTAGCCCCGACAGCGAGTTGTTCCATGTATTTTCGCCATCAGTGAAGAAAGACAGGAACCAACATGGTGGGAAGTGGCAGTTTATTTTTCTAAACAAGTCAAATTTAAACGAATGCCTCAGCTTGAATTTGATCAATCGACACTTTGGTTCGAAATCACTACCAAATTTAAACTTATGTTATGTGTAGCTTATAGGGGCGCGGTGGCGTTGCAGTAACCGGTTCTCGTCAGATCACCGAAGTTAAGCAATGTCGAGCCCGGTTAATCCTCGGATGGGTGACCGTCTGAGCGATCGATTCGGACTCCCGCGTTGTGTCCTTGGGCAAGGCACTTCACCCCGATTGTCCACAAGGGGACACGATGAAGCCAGGTACTAAGGCGTACTACACGTCGATGGTGCGCATGTCTTCAATCAATCTAACCCTTCCTGTGCTGCAGAGCGGAGTTAAGATGTTGAGGAGTTACGATGTTGAGGATCTGGCAGCTGCTCATCGTTGCTCGGTGGTTCTCTCCGGGTACTCCGGCTTCCTCCACCCGTAAAACTCTCACGGTCATGATTAGCCATTGCGCATAAGTATGTGACCTTAAACACCAATAAGTAAGTATGTGTGTGTGTAGCTTATCGCTCAGTTACGTTTTCTACAAGGTCTATTGGGTGAAGTTTGAATGCGTAATTGAAGATTAGCTTTGCACTATCCCCTCATTGATAGTTACTGGTGACTTGAACAGCGATCATCTAATTCCATCATGTGCCCTCATTGAGGTTATTGATACATTTAATGTAAAAAAACACAAGGATCGTACCGACGCGCAGTACTTCTCACTCAAGTACTTTACTTAACCCAATGATGGTTGTGATAATGTCAGTCTTGAACTGTGATGTACTGGACCTCGGGGTCCCCGACCACAAGGCAGTTTGTATGACTATTCATTATTTCATACTGGTTTTACAAAACAGAAACCAAAATAAGACAGGTTTGGAATTATAATAAAGCAACAACTTTATTAAAATGAACAATATCATATCCCAGACAGAGTGGCAAAAAATTATTAATAGTACCAGCAGCCTAGACACTTCACATCACAGATTTCTGACACTGTTTCTCGAAATTGCAGAAGCGTCTCTACCGTGCTACGATGTTACTGCCCGCCCATCTGATAAGTCATGGTTTGCTTCGACACTGCGTCGGGCAATTCGGAAGATGCAACCCCTTAATGCAACGAGCCCTAAAAAGTAATAATCCTCTACCTTCGAAAAATATAAACATGTCCGCAATAAAGTAAATAATATGACGAAATCTACATACATTTCTAAATTAGACACACCTCTCTCTGTAAATCGCGACCCAAAAACTTTTCGGCATAACATTAAACAACTATTAGGTAATTTTGATAGTAAGTCTCCAGTTCAGCAGATCGAGACTGTGACTGACGCTGGAAATCTGGAACCCATATCCAGTGATCAACAAATGGCTAACTTGCTTAATACAAACTTCCTGAAAAATATGCTCAGAACCTCTTTCTGACGTTTATGTTACTAAGCAGACTTCTACGAGATACGAAGTTCATAAAGCAGTCGGTCATGACGGCAACGGCAAATGCGTGCCGAAGGAGATACAGCAAACAATATGCAAGCCACTCCTACTATTATTCCAGCAGTCACTTACTTCTTGCACGTATCCATCAGATTGGAAGCTAGCGACAGTTATACCAATATTCAAGAAAGGCGACAGCCACGACCCTAACAATTACAGGTCAGTTGCTCTTCTTGGTTATGTGAGTAAAGTCACGGAAAAGGTTATTTTTCAATAAAGTATTCTACCACTTTCACAACAGTAATCTGTTCTTTAAATAACAATCTGGCTTCCTGCCGAAACATAGTACTGTATTCCAGATATAGGAAATCTACCACAACTTATGCTTAGCCTATGATAACCGACTCTTCTCATTTGAAGTATTTTGCGAAAAATCAAAAGCATTTGATAGGGTCTGGCATAAGGGGCTTATTTTTAAATTGAGGAAATATGGTATTACAGGGCCCATCCTAGAGTGGCTCTATAACTATCTGAAAGACCGTCGACAAAGAGTAGCGGACCTAACTCTGAACCCTGCAGTATTCCAATATGAGGTCCGCTACTCTTTTCTTCTCAATATACATCAATGACATCTCTGAATATATGTCCTCTGAAGATGGGTGTAGGCTGTTTACAGACGTGTATAAAAAAAGAAAATGTTTTATCTTGATCAGCTCAGTACAGACAATACAGATATTAATCATGACTGTAATGTTGTATTAGAATGGGATCAGTAATGGCTCGTGAATTTTAACCCATCAAAAACCAATATCATGTTTTTATCAGGAAAGTAGTAGCTGTGAATCCGGTTGTAAGGTTTGGAGAATCGGTCTGGATCTCACAACTGGGCACACACACCTAGGATTACCATTACAAGCTTATTTGAACTGGTATATACACATTTGCAACATAGGCAAGGATGCCTACTCTAGGCATTCCCAGTTGAGAAAACTTAAATTTATCCTCAGCAGAAAAACTCTTGAAGTAATGTACAAGTCTTGCATACTTTCAGTATTAGAGTATGCAGATGTAGTATGGGCTGGAACACCCGATTACTTATTTTCTAAACAAGACAAAATACACACGGAAGACGGGAGGATAATAACAGGACTCGCAAGATCGGTACCGCCTTCAAAAGCATTCTTTGAACTCGGCTGGGAAACCCTAGAACAACGACGAAAAATGCACAAGATGGTGACCTTCTTCAAAATCCTCATGGGGATGCCCAACGTATCTCTTCGAACTACTACCCTAGACATTTCAGGACTATTCACCGTATAACACACGTGCTCGTTCGAATTTCAAAATACCTCTGATGCACACTGAATTACTGAAAAATTATTTCATCCCAACTTGTATTTCAGAGTGGAACTCACTTCCCATTGAAATAAATAACCTGGAATGTTTCAGTGAATTAACTAAGTATTTCAAAAGAGAGGTATGTAGGCAACCATCGTATTTTAGGACAGGTTCGAGGAAGATGAATATAGTGCATCGTAGATTACGTAATGTATGCAGCGATTGAAATTTTGATAAATTTTCAAAATTATTTTCATGACACACCAAACTGCTCATGTGGTAACGGAATGGAAGACGCATCACATTACTTTTTGTTTTCCCAAAGTATTCCAATCAAAGACTAATACTGCAACAGGACCTGGCCAAAACCGCAGTTAGTTCTGTTACTGACATTCTCTACAGTATTCCTAACATGTGCATCTGATCATCTATTCTGGGTAATATAACAAATATCAAAGCAACCAATCAATTCAAGATTTTTCATAACATTCGTCCAGCTAGTTAGTTTCAGGTTTCCAGATCCCTTGAAAGGGTGTAGTGCTAGTCTGCTGAGGTGGAACGATTCTGCTACATCGGCAAAATTTGCCCCGGAAGCCAATGCGTGGGGTTCAGGTCATCTAAAGTGAGTGGCATGATCAAAAACGATAGGAGAAACTTGACTATCTTGTGAGGTGAGTGCGGTATGCTAAAAATGGCTATATATATTAACGAACAAACAACAAGCATTTAAAACCAGTTTGCTCTTATCTAAAATGTCCGCACACTTGTCTTCATTACAAGCATGAAAGACAATGAAGAGTTAATGTTATATATTGAATATATTCATAGTCGCTTTGGTGTTCACCATGAGTGGTGAACATTTAGTACACCAAGCTACTTTGGGTGCATTTTATTTATACCATGATCGTCAGATTAATAAGAGTTTAAATGTTATATAAATCAATATTCACCCGCGCGAATCTGTTTTTGTCTACATGAGCACCGGTGGGCGGAACTTCTGCTGACAATTTTATCGCCGAAACGAAATAGAAAACGAAACGCGCAAATTACGGGACCTTTTTCTTATGGGGTAAACTAATTTAAAACGTAATAAATAATTACCGGTTTCATTTCACCCTTCTCGGGGCGACGAGTTATAAATTTAAACAAGTTCACATTCAAGGCGAGGTCACCAAAGGTTAGTTTGCATGTAGTTCTACTGCAGGTGTAAATTTTTACTATGGAAATCTCATTACTGGCTTGTTCACCATTTTTATGTATAGTTGAATAGGTTATCATGGTATAAAGATAACATCCTCTTGTATTCCTAAAAGAGTCAAATCTTCGCCCTCTGATTGGGTGGGAGCTGACGTAGTTTCTTTCATGTTTAACTAGCAAATGTTACCGTCTGACGTCACTACGCGAAATATTTGAAATGACGTCGCCCTTTCCATAATTGCTTCATCAACGGAGTGACTAGCAAGCCGCTTCATTTTTTCTAGATTTTTCACACGTGCAGCAGACGATGTTCCGGATTATGTGTTGTTTAAATTACAAGCCGATTTAAGGTTTGAACTAAGATGGCATGGGTTTATCTTTATCTAGTTTATTGATTATTTATCCAGTGCCCTCGTGGGTACACGGGAGGTTTATTTACTAAACCTGTGAAACAAACAAGGCAAATTTTAACGCTCATAAGTTTGGTAAATAAGCATCTCGTGTTTCACGATGTTGGTTTTTTTGGACTATGGGTAGTGTCCTATTGGAACATGTACGTTATTGCGATGAGTTGGCGGTAACATGATCTCTGAGATTTGCGGATCGGAGCGTATATTCAATCTCGACGCTTCACGTCTCGGTCGAACATAAGCTCCGAGCCGCAAACCGCAGATCATTTTACCGTCAATTCATCGCAATAATTTGTAATGTCGGTCCCCATAACATATGCTGTTAGATGCAGCTTACCCACTTTATATGTGGTGACAAAATTTTGAACGAACTTTACAGTGATGGGGGCTCTGATGGAGAGTTGCGGCTTGGTAAATTGGCAAAAAAGTTTTTTTCATGGGTACATGGTATCAATTCTTTTCTTTTCTTCTTTCACTTTTTTCTTTCTCTGAATATCTAGCGCCATAACACCATTACAATCCCGAATAGCGTAATTGTTTATTCTGATGTGTATATATTGAACAAATGCCGCATTTACTTGTAAATCGTATATTGTATACAAGGGAGATGACGTGTCTTAAGTGTTCAGCACTTGTTGTCCAATCCGTTTTGGTTTAAACTAAACTAACCTTTCTGAAACTTTCAGTATTGGAGGTTTTCTAAGATTCCGTACCGGTTTATGTAAACTGACAATGTTTTAAGTTGACGGGGCATTATCCCCGTGGATAACGCTGTGTGTCATCACCAATACTCTATATTTGATGCGAGACACAACTGATAGCCAAGGATTTGAGGACTGGTGTAATGTGATCGTATTTTGGGCGCCAGTAATGATATTGGCTGCTGTATTTTGATGGCGCTGATGCAGGGTTAATAAATTTCAGCTAAGTCCAGAATAAATAGAGTAGCAATGGTCCAGTCGAGACAGGACCATAGACTGTATAACAGTTTTTAATATGTTTTGGTCAAAGTAGTTTTCTAATTTTGTTGATGTCTTTTATCTGGAACTTTTGACATCATTGGACTTACTGAAGTCTTTAAGGTACCAGAATGTGTGAATTTTGAACTCAATGGATACCACCCTCTCATCACCAATACCCGCCCATGCCCATATGACGGACGAGGGGGGAGGGGTTGGTTTATTTTAAAAAAAACAGCCTAAAGTATAAATACGCAAGGACCTCTCTGTTTTCATACCCCATGTATTTGAGTCTCTCTTTGTGGAAATATTGAATAGACATCGGTCACTCATAATTGGTGTGATATATCGTCCAAACACTCCGCCCAAGGCTGACCTCGATAGGTATATTTCTACGTTTCAAACTTTCACTGGCAAGATAAACCAGGAACGAAGAATATCCTATATTAAGGGTGACATGAACATTGATTTGTTAAAATTTCAAACACACAGCAAAACGAACGAATATATAGACACCATAATCAATCAAGGCTTTCTCCCACGCATTACCAAACCAACCCGCTGGACAGAGCACTCAGCTACTGTAATAGATCACATCCTCTCTAACCGCCCCCAAGAGAACTATAAGACCGGCGTAATCATCACGGACTTTGCTGACCATTTTGGAACATTTTACTGTGAATCGAACCATACGAAGACAGTGACCGAAAAACACATTATAAAACGAAACTTCAATGATACTAATCTGAGAGCATTCAAATACTTGTTGACACAAACTGACTTCTCGACAGTACGAGAGTCGACCTGCCCTAACGAAGCATACAATATATTTGTAAATATTTACCTTGTTGCATTTAACACTGCATTTCCACTTAGAAAAGTATATCAAACCAATAAATATATAAAGCGCCAAGCTTGGATGACCGAAGGCCTCTTACAGTCTTCTTTAAATAAAGAAAAACGCTTTCGTAAAAAACTAAAGTCCCCTACTGAACAAAACAAGGCAAATTATAAGATGTATAGCAACATATTTAACAAAGTAAAACGCAAAAGTAAAGCAATATACTATGAAAATATCCTATTATTAAACAAAAATAACGAAATAATGAAAAAAACTTGGAAATTATGAGAAGCGCAATTCACAAGTCTTCGAGTCAACCAACAGCTAACATTAATTTTATAATGGGTAACATCGAAATAAGTGACCCTACTGACATTGTCAACCATTTCAATAAATACATTTCAACAATTGGTCTAAAAGCTTCCGAGCGAATTCCAAACACTAATATGCATTTCACAGACTATATGACCAATACTAATGTAAGTAGCTAATTCATGGCACCAACGACTGCTGGAGAATTAATTTCTATAACAAACTTGATGAAACCCAAACTAGTGCTGATTGTGAGATATCCACCAAACTTCTAAAACATTGAATCCATGAAATAGAGGAAGAATTAGCGCACATTGTAAATCTGTCGCTATCTTCCGGAATCGTTCCTGATAAAATGAAAATAGTAAAAATTGTACCAATCTTCAAATCGGGAGACCCTCAATTATTCAATAATTACAGACCAGTTAGGTGTTTTGCCGGCGTTCTCAAAATTACTCGAGAAAATAACTTTAGAAAGATTATCAAACTTTTTTTCCAAGCATGATCTTCTGTACCCGCCCCAGTATGGTTTTAGGAAAAAACACTCAACCATTCACCCCGTACTTCAACTTCTCCAGAGTATAGCCAACAATAACGACAAGCCGACAAAGGTTTGTACCCTGTCAGTATTCTTAGATTTATCAAAGGCATTTGATACAATTAGCCACGACATCTTATTGAAAAAGTTAGAGTTTTATGGTGTTAAAGGCCTTACCAATAACTGGTTTAAGAGCTACTTAGATGGGCGAGTTCAATATGTCACATACGATGGACGATGGAAGCAGTTCTGAGCTTGAGAAGATCACCTGTGGTTTTCCGCAAGGGTCCATCTTGGGGCCTCTCCTCTTCTTAATTTTTGTTAACGATTGTAGTGCTTCAACACAGTTAGATCTCCAATCATTTGCGGATGACACCTCAATGCACACTCACATCCATAGTAAAGATGCAGTCTTTGGTGTTGTCAACACCGGGCTCTCGGCGTTAATGGACTGGTGTGCTGCCAACCTCATGGTATTGAATGTCCAAAAAACAAAATATATGATGTTCAGTCCACCCAATAAAATATACAATACCAACGGAAGAAGGTTGCATGTCAATAACCAAGAAATTGAATTGGCGAAAGAAGCAAACGGCGAGTCTGTCATCAAATTTCTTGGTATATTTCTGGATAAAAATATTAAATTTAAGTTCCATATCAATAAAATCTGGAGCAAAGTATCGAGCGCGCTCTACTTAATGAACAAAGCAAAACGTATTCTTCCATACTCTGCCCTGAAAACATTATATTACTCACTAATTCACAGTCACCTCCTGTACGGAATCGAAATATGGGGTCACAGTAGTGCCGCTTCTGGGCTATTTAAACTTCAAAAACGTGTAATTCGCCAAATCAATAATAAGAAATAAAATTGCCATACCGATCCATTGTTCAAAAAGAATAGGATATTAAAACTGAAAGACCTCTACAAAATGAATGTGTCGTTGTTTATGTTTGACTGGCATCACTCAAATCTACCAACGGCCTTTGTTGACTTCTTTCAAGTCAATACATATGCAACAGGTATGATAACAAGGCAATTAGGTCAATTACGGTGTGGCAAACCTAGGACCAATTTTTCTGCTCAGCTACCCAAATATGCTTTCCCGAAAATATGCGATGAGCTCAATGAAAATTTGAAAGAAATTTCCCCCCGAAGAGCATTTAAGAAGGCTTACTTTATGAAAATCATAAACTCGTATTCATCATGCGTAACATGTGATAATCCACACTGCAGTGATTGTGCACATACTACTCGGAATAACAACACCAATTCTCTCTAACGTAACTATTGAAGTTCAAAACGTGTCTGCTCATTCTGTTTATTCTAGTTTAACCCTTTACCTAACGTGAAAAGCAGACGACACTTGCAAAAAAAATTCTTGAATAACTAATTTTTTTCATTTTTTGTCTCAAAAACATAGGTTATGACCCCTCGTTGGAACGAGCTCGACGAGCTCGTTCCAACGAGGGGTCATAACCTATGTTTTTGAGACAAAAAATGAAAAAAATAGTGAAAATTAATTGGCGATTTTTGAGAATAGCGCTGGCCGGTTTTGGCCGTTACGTTGGGTAAAGGGTTAAAACCCTCTGCCGACAATTTCCTTTGTTTCGCATTTGCTGTTATCCGAAAGAGTGACCACTGAAAACGATAACTGTGGGCTGTTAATGCAATGGCTGGTCATTATTTCCTGGAGTGCTTGGCATTCTTGGAGATGATGTGCAGTTGTGTGTTGATCGTACGCAGTTGTTGTTCGAAGAAGCGAGAGGTCATTTTGACAGATCGTGTTTTTTTGTTTTGTTTTTTTTTTAAGTCTAATAATGCACTCGACACTGGGTATTTTAATGACTTGTTCATTATTCTAGTGCATTATACTTTATGGAAATGTTTTCTTCCTTCAATGTTCCATCCTTCCTTCGATGGGATAATACAATTAGCGTCCACTGTACTGTACGAATCCTTTTTTGAGTCCAGCCAATTTGTTCAACTTCAGTGAAGGTTAGGCTCCAACCTATGGTCTGTTATCTCATCTCATCTTATCTCCTTTTATCTCATATTGTGTTATTAGTCCCCTACGGGAACCGTAAGGGGACTATAGGATTACACTCCGTCCGTCCGTCCGTCCGTCCGTCCGTCCGTCCGTCCGTCCGTCCGTCCGTCTGTCTGTCTGTTTTTTATGTTACTACCTCTCCCTCCAACATGCTTTAAGCTACACCTTTCATATTTGGTACATGGATAAATGGTTCTGAGGGGATGATGCACGCTCAAAATTTTTTTTTCAAGATCCAACATGGCGGAATGGCGGCCATTTTTGTTGTGTTTTTTAAGCTTTTTTTCTCTATTTTCATGTTACCACCCCTCCCACCAACATGGTTGAAGCTACACTTTGCATATTTGGCACATGGATAGAGGGTTGGGAGGGGATGATGCATGTTCAATATTTTTTTTCAGAATCCAAGATGGCGGCATGGCGGCCATTTTGTTGTGTTTTTTAAGCTTTTTTCTCTATTTTATGTTACCACCCCTCACTCCAACATGGTTCGAACCGTAAGGGGACTATAGGATTACACTCCGTCCGTCCGTCCGTCCGTCCGTCCGTCCGTCCGTCCGTCCGTCCGTCTGTTTTTTTTATGTTACCACCTCTCCCTCCAACATGCTTTAAGCTACACCTTTCATATTTGGTACATGGATAAATGGTTCTGAGGGGATGATGCACGCTCAAAATGTTTTTTTCAAAATCCAAGATGGCGGAATGGCGGCCATTTTTGTTGTGTTTTTTAAGCTTTTTTCTCTATTTTCATGTTACCACCCCTCCCACCAACATGGTTGAAGCTACACGTTGCATATTTGGTACATGGATAGAGGGTTGGGAGGGGATGATGCATGTTCAATATTTTTTTTCAGAATCCAAGATGGCGGCATGGCGGCCATTTTGTTGTGTTATTTAAGCTTTTTTCTCTATTTTATGTTACCACCCCTCACTCCAAAAGGGTTCAAGCTACACTTTCTATATCTGGCACATGTAGAGATGGTTGTAATGGGATGTTGCACGTTCAATATTTGTTTTCCAAATGGCGCTATGGCGGCCATTTTTGTTGTGTTTTTAAGCCTTTTTCTCTATTTTATGTTACCATCCCAACTCCAACATGGTTCAAGCTACACTTGTTATATCCGGCACATGGATAGAGGGTTGTAATGGGATGTTGCACGCTCAATATTTTTTTCAAAATCTAACATCTGTCTGTCTGTCCGTCTGTCTGTCTGTTTTTTTTTGTTACCACCTCTCCCTCTAATATGCTTCAAGCTACAACTTTCATATTTGGTACATAGATAAATGGTTCTGAGGGGATGATGCGCAGTCAATATTTATTTTTCAAAATCCAAGATGGCAGAATGGCGGCCATTTTTGTTATGTTTTTTAAGCTTTTTTCTCTATTTTATGTTACCACCCCTCCCTCCAACACGGTTCAAGCTACGCCTTTCATATATGGTACATGGATAAAGGGTTGTGAGGGGATTATGCACGCTCAATATTTTTTTTTCAAAATCCAAGATGCTTATATACTCTAGTGTCTTCTGTGACAAAAACACCTTATGTCACAAAAGCGCCGAAGGGGACTAATACCACCTCAGTGGTCAAACACTTGTCTAATCTTATTTCAGCTTATCCTACCTTGCTCCATCTCTACTTTCCTAACATATCTTCATTCAGAACCATGCTTTATTTTTATCACCGCATTATGAACATGCTCTTGCCGAGATTGTGATGCTGCGGAGTAGAATAATAACAATAATAATGAAGTTCATAGACCCGGTTCCACAATGTGCTCGCGGGCTTTACAATCGAGAACACGCGTGGTATATATAGACAATAAACATATAGTGTGTTTTTATATCTGTGTTATACAACGAGTTGAAATATGGTTTATTTTTTCGAGGCTTCGCCGAGAAAAAATAAACCATATTTCAACGAGTTGTATAACACAGATATAAAAACACACTATATGTTTATTGTTTTTATCTGATAACAAACAGACACCCGTCTCGTGCGTCTACCCGACTTATATATGCTTCCCACGGGCCTCCAAAGAAAACCAGTCTACGAGACAAAAGAAATAGGACAAGACGCATAGAGTTGTGTCCCTTACATTACAAAATCGATGACGGCGATTGTAAAGTGCGATTGCACTTCTTGCATCATGTAACTGCGCTGGAACAAAATAAATTTCAACTATTTTATTAACAGTAACAAAACGGTGTTTCAGTAGAGTTATTCTTTTTTTGACATAGTTCCAGTTTTCTTCCGTGTTTTATGCTGTAGTCCCAATATAACAAATAATTTTGCGTTTGTTTACAATTTTTACGAAGTGTTTTTTTTTTTCAGGTAGAGCAGACGAACTTTTAATTAGTGCAGTTCCGCGAGTACTTTTGATCGAGGCCGTGACTATAAATAGTTCGCAGTCGCCGCATACTAATTACTATTAACATTCAAGTAATTTCTACAATGTTTTGAAGCAAAATTTTAGGTTGCCTTTATTGAAGCAAAATAAATAAGAAATGACACCATCACAGGATTTTGACAAAGTGCAATAAGCGTACAATTAAAACCTGCCCTGTGATATAACGATGTTTCATGAATGAATGAATGAAAATGGAATTGAAAGAGGTCAGAGGTCGTTCGCATAAATTATAATTATATACAACACCCGTTGTATATACTTCAAGTATATACAACGGTTGTTATGCTCTATGGTTATCAGATAAAAGTAAATATGATCTGCGGCTGAATGAGTCTGTTGTGGAGTAATGAAGATAATCATAACGCTAAAGAGGAATACAAAATACTTTCCTACCTTCATTTCCTTATCTTGTCTTAATTCAGTCTTTGTCCAGTTGCCAAGATGCCAAGAGCATGCTCAACTCCGATACTCTTGTAGAGATTGATGTAAGACTGGTCTGTCTCGAAACAAAACCAGATTTAAGGATAACGAATACATACGTGTTTGATGTTACGACAACTTCTCATGGACAATAAAATCACTTTTTCTGACACACATACCTTCATGTTTATCACTTCTTCTGACACACATACCTCCATGTTTATACTGATAGAGGCGGCAGGAAGACGGCCAATCTGGCCATGCTGCTTCCCAACAGAATATCGTTATTTCCTTATTAACTATTGTCACTTTGTACTTTTATATTCTGTTGAATAAAATTTACTTACTTACTTACTTACTTATCTACTGGAAGTAAAACACATTTTGAAAGCCACATTGAGTGATGGAGTTCGCCATCTCACTTTGCTATTGTGGCACGTGGTTGTAAGGTGCCGTTATTTGTGTGTAAGTTGATCGATGACGTGACCGATTAAACGGGACTACGCTTGGGGCGTTACTCAGAGAAAAAGGATAGTAATTTAGAGCATTTTTGTTTGTGAAACAAATTGAGAGAGGCCACCGTTTTGAAGATTGTAAAATGTCCCTGTGAGCGTGTCCTCTGCCGTTGTTTATGGAGTGAGTGGGCGATTTTAAGGGGGTATTGTTGCTATAAACAAACAGTTCTCAACAGCAAATGCATTTTAAAACATTTTGGGATGCATCGAGATCGCAGATCGCGTTTTAACACTGAACCTGAAAGGCCAATTTTCCGGTCTAGAATAGTGATAATACCTAAATTCATAAAGTAGATAGTTGCTCAGTGAATTTTGGTGGTAGACCAATCAAGATCTTCAGCGTGCAGCCCTGAGGCTGCACGTTGAAAATATTGATTGGTCTTTTCCAAGTAACAAATATATACTCTACCAGTTGATGACTCTAAATTGACATGGAATATACCACTAGGGTTCAGGGGGTAAATAGAGGATATCTGCGCTGTTTTTTGTGAATATCGGGAATTATGTCATGAATCTGGCCCTTCAAGTTCTATTTTTCAAGAACGCTTGCGCGAGTGAAAATAATACTTTCAGGTCCACACGAATGAGATAATTCCCTATATTCACTGAAATAGAGTCGATTTTCTTTTTTATTATATGCTAGGCAACATTTCTCTGTGCAGTATTCAGCCCAGTTCAACTGTAAACAGTTTAAAGACAATAACAATAACAAATAACTGCTGATCGTTCCTTCAAGGCGACGTTCAAGGCGACGTCATGCGCCGAAGCGTAACATCATTTAGGAAGCTACTGAAACACTTCGTCGTGTGCACCTGAAAATATTATTTTCACTCGCGCAAGCGCTCGTGAAAAATAAAACTTTCAGGTCCACCCTCATGAGATAATTTCAGATACTGACCAAAACAAAGTAGATTTTCTTTTTCATTATATGTAACAAGACATTTTATTGCACAATATTCAGCCCAATTCGACCCCAAATGCGTACGTTTCAAAACAATAACAAATATCAGCTGATCGTTCCTTCAATATGACGTGATGCGGAGTAGCGTGACGTCATTTAGGAAGCTACCGAGGGATATTCCTCGATATCCATCGAGTTATTGGATATCGAGAAATATCTTTTAGATAATTTGCGATAATACACAGGCTAGCATATAATAAATGGATATTCATCAATCTCTGTGAAACATCAATATGTAGATGCTCAATACATGATTTGCAACAATGTCAAATGAATATTTACAAAATATTTTAGTTATTAAAAAGTTAGTAATCGCTTGATTGGACTGGTTACGTGAAATAATTCATGAGAGGTGAGGGACATTGTACAAACACGAAGGCACAAAAGCGCACGAGTGGTTTACAATATAGTCCCTCGCCTCGAATTATTTCACGTAGCAAGTCCAGTCAAGCGATTACTCTGTTTATTACTTTCCATTAATAACGAATATTATATTATTTAACCCTTTACCTAACATAACGGAAAAAACGGCCAGCGCTATTCTCAAAAATCCTCAATTAATTTTCATTATTTTTTGTCTCTAAAACATAGGTTATGACCCCTCATTGGAAAGAGCTCGTCGAGCTCGCTCCCATGAGGGGTCATAACCTATGTTTATGAGACAAAAATGAAAATAATAGTTATTCGAGAATTTTTCTTTTTTTTTCAAGTGTCGTCTGCTTTTCATGGTAGGTAAAGGGTTAAAAAAAAACAATGAAGTCCCCATTACACCCACAGCAATTTTCACCCACAGAAAGCGTTTTCGTTTGCGCGCACGGATACATGACCCAATTGTTGATTGCATAAATCAGTTGTAAAGTTATCGTTTATAATCAAACCCGGAAATCCCAGTAAATCACACTTTGGAAAGTAATAATGAAAAAAAAAAACAAGTGCCGAAATTAATACTGTGAAACAGTATTACCAGGTTTCGTGTAAGATGAATACCATGATTTCTGATGAATTGAAAGCTGTTACAACGTAACAGCTTTCACGCCATCAAGCGTTACCGTTGGTAGGAGTTTCATCGCTGATTGAGTCAGGGACGCCATCTTTGGAGGAGGAGACGAAGGTTGAGTTGTGGCGTTTTTCGCTTACGTTCGAGCAGTCCAGTAATATAGAGATCAATGAGATCAGAAATCATTAACCCTTTACCTAACGAATTTGCCGCATCTGCCCGTGAAATTGAGAAATTGAGAACTTGAAGAAAAAATATTTTTCAAACAGTTTCAACAAAACCGTATCATGTGACGAGCTCAAAATTAGTTGAAACTAGACTTTATGATTCTGGAGAATCATGGCGTTTCCCGATGAGATTCCATGATTTGTCATGACCCCACAGTGTCTGATGAATTGTTTTTAACTGTCTCCTGAAGTTCCTTCATTGATGTCATGAGAAAGGTGGGTATAGTAGTCTCAAATGACTCAGTTTGATAAAAAAAAAATTGTTTAGGTAAAAACCATCATTAACGTCGAGTGGGTTAATATCAATATCGTCGTCCGACAAGTTAGTGACCGACAAAAGGAGTTATGTTTGTTTGACACATACCCACTGAGTTCTGTGTCTATTTGAAAATGGTCCATTTTATCTCAAATGTATCCAAAATATTGATATCTGGCACGTTTAGAGGGTTAACAAGTGCTAACAGGAATATTTATTCATGCAACTTGTAATTTCACACCAAAAACTGCGAATGGCCATTTTTACTTAAAATCCTCGAGATGGTTTCAGAGAAATCCATGGAGAACATGAATTTTGAGCTTTTGGTGGGTATCATTGTTTGTACACCCCAAAAGAGGTTAAGGTTTCTTTTTTGAATACAGTTATTACTTACAAAAATAATTCTTAGTGAAATTCTACTTCCACTTATGTTTTTTTCTCCTCTTAACTTTGGATGCTGCAGGTATGCAAACACAGCCCATTTTATCACAATTTTGGTGTTTGAGAACCTGAAAGTTGCATGGACAAAATACTGTGGTGAGCATTTGTTAACCCCAACGGGCTGCTAAAAGTCAAAATTGTGAAAAAATGGGCTGGTTTTGGACGCCAACAGCACCCAATGGGTACGCCACAAAGAAAAATGCCTTCTTTTATCGAGCGCACAATCGATACGGAAACATTTTTGTAGGTAGTAAGGTTATTCAAAAGTCGATGTCTTAACCCATTTGGGGCAGGCTAAAGAGAGAGACCCCTTAAAATCTTAAAATTCCCATTTTCTGTGGATTTCTCTAAAAACATCCTGTAAGTTTTCAAGAAAATTTGAATACTCGCAGGTCTTCATGTGACATTACAAGTTGCATGGACAAAATATTCCGGTGACTGTTTATTAACTCTCTATAGGCTGCCAAGCATCGTAATTTTGTTGAAATGGGCTGTTTTCGGACACGCACAGCACCCAATGTGTACCTGAGAAATACACATAATCTCCTTTGTTGGAAGTGGAATTCACCGAGGACCATTTTTGTAAGTAATAAGGGTATTTAAAATACCAAGCGGTAATCCCTTTTGTGGTTGTTAGTAGTGATGCCCATCAAAAGCTTAAAAATTTATGTTTTCCCTGGATTTCTTTACAAACGTATGGTTGGGTTTTCAAGAGAAAATGGCCATTGATAGGTCTTTGTGTCACATTACTAGTTGATTGGATAAATTATTCCGGTGGGCATTTGTTAACCCTCGATTGGCTGCTAAATGTCAAAATTTTGAAAAAAATAGTCTGTTTTTGGACAGCAACAACATCAAATGGGAATGCAACAGAGAAACATAACTTCTTTTACCGGACGCAAAGCTGGCAGGAAACATTGTTGTAAGTAGGAAGTGTATTCAAAAATCGAGGCCTTAACCCATTTTTGACTAGTTAAGGAGATATACCCCTTAAAAGCTTAAAATTCCACTTCTCTGTTGATTTATCAAAAAAAAAAATTGTCAAGAAAAATTGACCATTCACAGGTCTTGGAGTGGCATTGCAAGTTGCATGGCCAAAATATTTCGGTAAGCATTCGTTAGCCCTCCAGAGGCTGCCAAGCACAGACATTTGGGGAAAATGGGTTGCTCTTGGGCAACCATAACACTAAATGTATACCTGCGAGATAAACATAACCTCCTTCATTGGAAATGGAATTCACCGACGATCATTTTGGTAAGTAATGAAGGTATTCACAAAACCAAGCATTAACCCGTTTAGGGCTGATTACAGAGCGATACCCCTAAAAGGTTAAAAATTCATGTTATCCGAGGATTTCTCTAAAAACATCTCGTAGATTTTCAAGAAAAATGGCCATTCACAGATCTTATTGTGACATTACAAGCTGCATGCAGGAAATACTCCTGTAAGTATTTGTTAACCCTATGGAGGTTCTCAATCATCAAAATGTTGATAAAATGGGCAGTGTTTGCACACCCACAGAACCCGTAGTTGAGGGGAGAGATCAAAATAAGTGGAAATAGAATTCACTGAGAATTATTTTTGGAAGCAATAAGAGTATTCAAAAGACAACACTTAACCCGTTTTGGGCATGAACAGCTTAAAATTCTTGTTCTCCCTGGATTTCTCTAAAAACATCTTGTAGATTTTAAAGAAAAAAATGGCCATTCGCAGTTCTTGGTGTGACATTACAAGTTGCATGAATAAATATTCCTGTTAGCACTTGTTAACCCTCTACAAGCTGCCAGACATCAATATTTTGGATTCATTTGAAATAAAATGAACCATTTTCAAATAGACACAGCACTCAATGGGTATGTGTCAAACAAACATAACTCCTTTTGTCGGTCATTGACTTGTTGGACGACGATATTGACATTAACCCACTCCACCGTTAATGGTGGTTTTTACCTAAACAATTTGTTTATCAATCTGAGTCATCTGAGTCATCTGAGACTACTATACTCACCTTTCTCATAACATCAGTGAAGGAACTTCATTGCGACAGTTAACAACAATTCATCAGACACTGTCGGGGGCATGAAAAATCATAGAATCTCATCGGGAAAAGCCGTGATTCTCCAGAATCATAAAGTCTAGTTCTTATTTATTTTTTTTTATTTCACTGATTTTTGTCCGCCGAAATGTGCGAAATCGGCTTGTACGATTTTCTTGAAATTCATCCAAGAACAATTTTACTCAAAGTTTGAACCTTCACCCAGAATCCGGGCCTTGAACTGGAGTACCCTCAAATTCTTCATAAAATCGGATCATTTTGAGTTAACTCCTCTGTCACTTTGGAAAAGAATATCGAAAAATGATTTGCATGACCGTTTTCACAGTTAACGACCGAGTATATTTGCTGTTGTAAGTTTTGTTGTAAAGTTTAACCCTATGCCCATTCTGGCTGCATAAAGATAGGTGCCATCCAGAAAAAACTCATTTTTCAGACTTTGGTATTTTCAAGTGACAATTTCCCCCATTTCTAATAGATTGAGCTCCGAATGCTTCCTGTGGCCGCATGCAGCAGTCACAGTATGACAACTTTTGTTTTATATCTCGGTGTAAAGTTTAACCTAATGCCCGTCCTGGCTGCATAATGATAGGTGCCGTGAAAAATCTCGTTTTGGGGGAATTTGGTCGGTTGAAGTGAACATTTTCTCCAATCCTAATTTGTTTAGCGCTGAATGTTTTATATGCCTGTGTGCAGCAATCAGAGTATGACAACTTTTGTTCAATATGTTATTATGAAAGATTTAACCTTTTGCAGATTTTAGAGTTTCTATTCAGGTACCGTCAGAATGCTAAAATCTATCACAAATGGGCCATTTTAGCATAATTTTCATAAACCCTCAGAGTGATTGGTCTGAAAGTCTTCTGATATCTGCAGTATAACGTAACAGGTCTCGGAATATAGGCGGTATGACACGCATTAACCTCTTTTTGCCACAAAACTCCGAACAAAGCACATTTTTCAAAAATTAACTAACGTTCACATGCGATTTCTCAGCACTCGGGCCATATTTTCTCAAAACGTAGACTTTGAGAGAATAGGACATATATCCTAGGTGAATTTTGCTGTTATATGTCGTGTTCAAAGTTTTAACCCTCAGACAGTTTTAAGGCTTTGGAGTGAAGTAGACTCATATTCTTTCCCTTTTGACTAGCATTTTGAATGGAATATCGGAAAACCATTTGCTTATCGGTATTTATAATTGACTACTGAGCTCACCTGGGACTTTTGCAATTTACTCTTGACTTTGGCATTAACCTTGCACCACTTACATTTGTGTCACTAACAGTAATATCAGGAGAATTGTTAGACACGGTAGACACAGTTTTCTATCGATTACGAACTGAGTACGTAGCTTAATAGTCCAGGCACATTTGACATAAAAATGAGAAAGTAAGGAAAAAAATCGGAGAAAGCTGATTTTTTTATATGTTTCCGGGACACACATTGCGGATAAAGTGTGAAAAGTCCCTGCGAATCCGAGTTGAGCTTTTTTAGTTATAGCGTTTTTTTGATGAAAAAAATTTTTTTTAAAAAAATTCGACCCAGCTCCATATTTCTCATTCTTATTCGCCTTAGTAGGGTGAGAATCATAAATATCGTGCTGAATTATATTGAGAATACATATCCCCAACAGAAAATGCCAACTTTGTACCAATCCTCACACTCAATGGTGAAATATTCACGAAAATGTACAAAATTACGAAAAAAATTTATTGTTTTCATACACACAACGGTACACAACGTCTATTAAATCAAATCTACGACTACTTTGGGAGTTAAATTATATATCAAAAATTGCAGAAAAGCAGTGGCTTTATAATGATATATAACAATAGTCATTTATTCCATAATGAACTGGTGAAACGTGTGAAATATTAACCATACCCCCTAAACTCAAATTCAAACGGCATCGACTTTTCTCATTCAAATACCGTATTATAGCATCATTGTTTCAATTTCCATGTTCGATTAAATCACATAATGTGGTGTTCGCCTACACTCAAGATGCATTGGCATGTAATGTAGGGCGCACAGGAAAGCTTTGGGTACAATACTACGAGCAAATAGGTCTTCTCCAGTTGTTCTTGAGAGCAGAGCGCACAGGCGACTGGGAACTCCACACATATTGTGTTCGCAATATGATTCCAGTATTTCACGCAGGTGGTCATTTTGCATACGCAAAAAGTTCTCATCTCTATTTGCAGCAGATGAATGAGCTAACAGAAATAATGCAACAGGATGATTTGAAGTTGTTCACTGAGAAAGGTTACTTTACCATAAGGCGCTCAGATAAATTCTGGGACGGGATATATTCTGATCAGACCATAGAGCAGTGTTTAATGAGAATGTTCAAGCTCCCTGGTGGTCTCACACATGGCAGGGGAATAACCGATAGCACTGTTGCGAAATGGGTACATGGACTACCTCTTTGCCTTCCGATATGTAATGCTCTCGAAAATTTTGTTCATGTTCACACTGGTCATGGCGAACAACATCGGGATCTCCGTCAAAGTTCACAATTGACTGATGCCAATGATATCACCAAATTATTGAACTGGCTCAGAGTGCATTCCCCCTTTCAGAATAGAGATCCACTACAATTAGTCTCTATAGCGACCGGGCTTGTGGCCGACGAAACTGTGAACTGTGACCAAGTTCGCAAAATTGGTGAATGTTGCGTATCGAATGTTGTAAGCAAAACGTTCAACAGCATCAAACTACGACGTGTTGACACTGTGAAGTCTTTCGCATCGATGGCAAATAGCAGCAAAGTCCGTGGAAGTAAGGTAGTGATTGACCCCACAATTCTGTTCAACCGCATCACATGTGTTATTCAGTCACAAGCAGAGATGGAAGAGTATCTCAAATATGAACTCGCCCCGAAACCACCAGCATTGTTTGATTCTGCTGGAATAAGGAAGACACAGAAAAGCACGCTCGGTAAGATCCTCAAAACATACGGTTCCGAGCAAACTAAAATCCCAGAACATTCTCTGTTTGTTGTAGATGGTGGATTTTTATTGAGGGCAGTTGTATGGCCTAAACAGTCGTCATATAAGGACATATGTACATCATATTCCAATTATCTAGTGAGACATTTTGGGGCGAACGTCGTGGTTGTTTTTGATGGTTATGCTTGTACAATGTCGACAAAGGGCATGGAACAATCCCGTAGATCTAAAGACAGGTATTCCATTGATATCAATATCTCACCCGAGTTACCAGCCACCACACCCCAATCCGATTTCCTTGCAAATGCCAAGAACAAAACCCAACTGATCGATCTTCTAATGCAGGAGCTATCTGCTATCAATATTCAGTCCAAGCAGGCCGAGGCTGATGCTGATGTACTGATAGCCGAAACTGCACTTGACATCGCTCAAGATGACAACAATGTTGTCGTTGTGGGAACAGACACAGACTTGTTAGTCATTCTTACCTCTCGAGTTCAACCGGGATGTAATATTTACATGATGTATTCCATTACCCCAAACTTACTAGTTTCAGTTAGTGAAATAGCAACCAAAATGGGTGACCATAGAAGCAACCTCCTTGTAGCACATTCTATAAGTGGTTGTGACACTACTTCTGCACTCTTTCGAGTTGGTAAGAAGAAAGTATTCAGTACAATTGTCTCCGATGTTACTAGCGACTCACAACAGTATGTCAACACAATTTTGGCGGATGACAGTACACCAAGTGCAGTAGCCGCTGCCGGGGAACAACTTCTCCTGATCTTATACGGGAGTAAAACTGTTTCCTCTCTCGACCAATATAGATATGTCACTTACAAGCGTTATGTAGCAAAATCTAAACTGAATAAACCCATCGACCTAGCCTCACTCCCACCAAGCAGCGATGCTGCACAACAACATGTCTACAGATGTTATCTCCAGGTCCAACAATGGCTGGGCACTTCGCTTCCTCCGACGGATTGGGGGTGGTCGCTAGACAATGGACTTCTTGTACCGACTGCAGCCACAAAGCCATGTGCCCCCGATAACCTACTGAATCTGATCAGTTGTGGTTGCAAGAGTGCTTGTACAAAAAGGTGTGGGTGTAAGAAGGCAGGACTCTCTTGCTCAGGTTTGTGTAATTGCAGTCCGGATTCTTGTAACAACCACAGAAACACTGTCCTGTCGGAAATTTCTGAGTTCGATGAATAATATGTATATAGGTCATGTCATTTCTGTATATAGCGTTGATAATAGTCAATGTAACTTAATCCATGTTGATTGATTTGTACATTCTGTAAATATTATTTATTGATTTTTGTACATTCTGTAAATATTATTTATTGATCTAATGCTGCCAGAAACAGACGTGTCTGTTCGGTCCCAAGCCCGAAAATAGTTGAGTTCTCATGCTGACGAATTTTATGCAAAAAGGGGAACTCGGCCAGAAGCAGAGGGGGTCTTCCATAATGTCTATTTTGTAAGCAATGATAAAAGTCTTCAAATGGTGGTGGATTTTTTATCGTCTGTCCAACTAACATCCCGTTCTGTACTACGACCCTTTGGGCAAATCCGTTAGGAAAATTGTCATTTTTTGCGTAATCCGATACTTTTTTGTGAATTTTCAATAATTTTTCGCAGAAATTGTCACAGAATGCACATTTTCCTCTAGGTAAATGTATATTAGACATTATGTAGCTCGAAATACGCGTAAACAAAAAATACAGTTGGATCAATTCGAGGTTACAAAGTTCGTGCGATTTTTTTTGATTTTTTGCAAACGCGTTTTCGAAAAAAGGCTGTAGAAAAAAAAGCTCAACTGGGATTTTAGGGGACTTTTGTCTAATCGTTCAGTGACATGTACTCGACATTCCCTGAAAAAATCAGCTTTCTCCGATTTTTTTCCCTAGTGAAACCTAATGTTCTTGGGCTATAAAATACTTCCCAACTATGTAAGCAAGTCGATTTTGCCGATGCCTCCAAAAGCAGGCAAAATAGGTGAATCTCTCGATTTCTTGAAATCGAAAAATCTAGTTTATAATTGAGGTTCTGCAATGACTGATGAATGTCATATTTATTCGATTTATAGAGGATATCTAGTGTTTTTGAGTGGATACCGAAAATTATCTCATGAGTGACCGAGACAAATGTTCATGAAAACAAATCAATCCACCCGATCACATGTGAGGTCATTTTTGAGTGGGTACCAAACGCTAGATTATTTTTTTTTTTGATATATGGAGTGACAGATATATTTTATTCGACAGTATACATAAACACAACACAAGTTACAATTAATGCACATATTTACAACATACATATTTACAATATACATGGCACAAAGCATAAAATTTCGTTTTCTGTGTCTGTGTAAAGATGTGTGTATACCGACAGGGGAAGGCATAGTCAGATGGGCTGTCTTCCCACTTTCCCCTAGTAAGAAAGAAGAAAAGAAACAGAGATGCAGATAAGAAAGAAAAAGGAAAGAAAGAAGAGGAAAAAGACGTTGGGAAGAGTAGAAAAATACTAGTGCAACATCGTGAATTCATTTAATCGTCCTAAAAATAGATCATTTTCTGCTTGAGCGGATGGTGTGTAATGTGGTCGAGGCCTGGCTTCACACTTCATTATCTTGAAGTGTCAAAGTGCGAGTGTAACAATAGATATGCAATGAATATACGGAATGCAAGGGTGAAGGGCGAATCCGGGGGCCAGCAGGGACGAGAATACCAGACAACATTGCGATGAAAATGAATAATCTACATAGGGAAAGCTTATCAGTACTCGGTACACCTATTACTCAATCAAGCTGTGCACATCAGAACAGACCAAAGCACAGGGACACACATCTGGGGATGAGTTAGAAACGAATAGCACAATCCGGGAAGTCGGGATTTGAGCAGGAAATATTACCAGTGTACGAAGAGAGAAACTTTGCAATTATTTTTTTCTTGAACTCTTTCCTGTTTTCCACTGTCCTAATGTCCATTTTCAATTCGTTCCATAGCTTGGGGAATGCAGGGACAGGTAGATTTTCTAATGTTCTTGTTCTGGTTCTACATCGATGCAGGAGTTCGGCTTGGTGTTTTACATTAGACTGATTGCTGACAGCAGAGAAAAAATTCGCAAAAGATGCTGGAAGGTTACTGTTATTCCGATCGAACATGAACAAATAAACATGCAGACTATACAAATCTTTTATATTCAGAATGCTATTTCTGAAGAACAGTGGGTCGATTTTGACATTGTATTTCTTATTGTTAATGATTCGTATTGACCGTAGCAGTTTAAACAACCGAGAACATGCTTTCGATGCTTCCCATATTCCGTAGATGAAGTGACTTTGTATAATGTGAAATACAGCGTCTTCATTGCTTTAAAAGGGAGAACTTTCTTTACGTTGTTTAGGCTGTTATTGGTAAGGGCAACTTTAGACCAGAGTTTGGATATGTGAGCATTGTAAGGTAAATTATCATCAATATTTACAGATTTTTCGTGTTGTCTGTTACCGACTTTTTCTATAATATTATTATTTATAGAAATCTTCTCATGGACGGAATCATTTCCTTTAGATGGATTGATAAGTATATATTTTGTTTCTTTCGGTTCAAAACCAAGTGGTTGGCAGCACACCAATCTGCTATTTTTTGCACATCCTCATTAAATTCCGAGACAAGTGAGTTTATCTCCACCCAGACTTGTATCCAGTTGTGTCATCTGCAAACGATAGGAGGCATAGCTTTGTTGAATTGTTTATGGCGTTTATGTAAAGTAGAAATAGTATAGGTCCCAATATCGAACCTTGTGGAACACCACGAGTAATTTCTGTAAGGTCAGATTTAATGTCCCCGTAAGAAACATACTGGGTCCTGGTCTGAAGAAAACTTTTGAACCAATTATTGGCGTTACCTGTTATACCATAATATTAAAGTTTTTGGAGTAAAGGCTCATGGTTGATGGTATCAAAGGCTTTTGATAGATCTAGGAATAGAGCTGGAGGACTGTCTTTACTTGGTTTGTTGTTTTCGGTGGCCATGTATTTTAACACAAAAACTATAGTTTAGGGAAGAATAAACCACAAATTAAATTCCTAAACCCGCGTGTGTTCTAGTCAGACTTGAAAACCTTTCGGGACAATCTCAACTCGAAGGTTTTGCCAAAATAAATAGAAAAAAAAAATCAACGCGTAATCTCGATCTTGGAAGGAAAATCTGTTATGTACCGTAACCTGATCCTGGTTGGTTGGCTTCTTCAACTTCCCCACTCCTCAAGAACCGAGAAACAGCAACCAGGGGACAACCTGGGGCAGATTATATTTGCCTATGACGATTTCCCTAACTCAAGTCAACTAGAAGCTGCAGTGTATACTTGCCGGATACCGCCCCTGTTCGCCTTTTGTGAGCACAAACCATTTTCCTGCGGTTGTGACGTTAGCTCTTTATTTACAGGCTATAGTAAGGGCAGGTTCCGGTTAGTATCACGTTTAAGTTTAGTTAAGAACGAAAACACAGACACATTCATATCTCTTAACTCTGTTCCAAGGTCAGGCAGACAGTGACTACCAATGGCCTATTTTTTCTTTGAATGATACCCATACGCTGTACATACTCTACAATAGTAATTTGCATGGTGTCAATGCCAACGTTCAGATGCCACAACATTGCAAAGAAAAATCGATATCCTGATCATTCTTTGCCTTTCTCTCATCATCGGAAGTTCGCGAATTGCTCAGTGACTTCCAGGAACAAATGTCTTCTGAGTATTTTAAACCATATCAAATCACAGCTATTATTATACAATAAGTGGTGCAGCTGGGAGAGGTTTACATGTATTTCTCTTCTTTGTCCTGGCGTAATGCTATGTTTTTGACCTGCCTAACATCAGGGTATTAACACGCATGTGCGGCATTTTGGTTTGTTCAGATCAAACCCCCCTGTACCTTTATACATACGTGAAGTGACGCAAAGCTTGTCAA
This sequence comes from Pictodentalium vernedei, assembly GCA_031216915.1. Classification (NCBI taxonomy): domain Eukaryota; kingdom Metazoa; phylum Mollusca; class Scaphopoda; order Dentaliida; family Dentaliidae; genus Pictodentalium; species Pictodentalium vernedei. The sequence goes on from CM062296.1 coordinate 455,642,083, forward strand.
AACTGTACACAAACCCCCGTTTATCGCTGTGTAAATGTATTTGTTTTAGACTGAAATAATATGACATAAATCCAAAACATTTTCCAAATAAAAAAATCGACAAATACTAGAGCTGAAACGGTTAAAGGGATTTCTTGTTCGATTAATCACATGGATTAACCTTGGTTATCATATTAATCACTTACCCGAATAGGTAGCTGAATAATTGTAGTAGCGTTGATGATTTACAGCATATTAACTCATTACCCAACAAAACGGGTAAAACCGCCCAGCGCAATATACAAAAGTCTCCATTCAAAATTTATTATATTTTCATTTTTTTCAAAAACATAGCTTATGACCTCTCATTGGGACGAACTCGTTGAGCTCGTTCCAATGAGGGTCATAAGCGATGTTTTTGAGATAAAAATTTAAAATATTTAGCAATTTAAGAATTTATTTTGCAAGTATCGTCTTTCAACCGCACTGGGTAAAGGGTTAAGAATGACTATTTCCAGCTACTGATACAGGCTCGTGACCAAGTATATGTCAGCACGTAAATTGCATGCTTTACTCTGTCTCAAATAATTGATGTGAGTCAGTGTGACAACGTGGGCCTGTTTTGGAGCAAGTTTGTTCCTTTGTTAACCTATACAATACAATAGTTCAAAAGTAACGGTTAATCGATCAATTACTTTTTTTTTGATCAAAACGTTGATCATTGGTTAATCGATAAATCAGTTAACCGTTTCAGGTCTAAAAATATGGGCTATTGTCACATTTCCTTTTATGATTCATTTTTTAACACTGATCTCTTTTACATTTGGGTATTTTGACATTGGGATTTAAGTTATGATTTCGACAAAGGTATAAGTTAGGAAGCAAAGTATTGGAACGTAGCATAGCAAACTCAGGTTCACCTATTTTTATTAAAAGAAATTCTTAATGATACCAATACAACTCTTTTCTATTACATTCCTAGTACATTTCTCAATGTCTGTATCGAATCGTGTAACGTTGAATTCACACAGCTATCGTGGTATAAAGGCAACTGCCACTATACATAGTAATCTTCTATTGTGAAAAACGGCGCTATTCCCCACGATGTTTGGTTTTCCTTTGTGAACTTCTCTAGAAAATCATGTTCTTTGACTTTGGTTATGATAAGCTGTGATGTCACTAGCAACTACAAGAACAAGTTCAAATAAATTCCAACTATTGAATCTGAAACAGATCTCCCACACTCCATACAAAGACAAACGACAACACACAAAGTCTCTAAACTAAATCTGAATAGTCAATTATGGGTTTGGGAGACAGAGATGCTAAGACAGAAAGTAAAGGTTGGTCTTTTCAAAGTCTAGGAACATTTTCACTTCATTTTCCAACACGGCGAGGACGTGTCGTCGTAGATGGGGATGAAAGTTCATTTTCCAACACGGTGGGGATGTGTCGTCGTAGATGGGGGTGAAAGTGTCCAGGTCTTCACAACCATGACGAGTAACGACATTGAGCTGCTATATGTTTTTGTTTTTAGGTGGCCTCAGTGCATTCAAAAAGATAAATTCACTGTCCACCACAATACGTTGAAATAAAGAGAAAATCCCCCCAAGTGGTTTGAGAAAGACAAAAGTGTCCCACCTCTACGGCAACAAGGCACTGACCTCACTCGCCATTTTAGATGCACTGGGATATGTAGAGAAAATGCCGCCAGTAGCCTATAGCCATTCATCAAACTTCAGAAGGCATACACATTGCTTTTATCCAATCATATACTAACCCTATCTTGCATTTGGATGAACTTGAGTCCCGTCTGTTTGTTTGAACAGATCTGACTAGAAATAGGCTAATTACAGCGGAGTTACACAATTTAAAGAGCCGACCAAAATATGTTGCCAATAGCAGCGTATAAATGTACTCACCACATTCCGGATACGTACTTCATACATAGTGAATCTCACTGATATCACATCCGTTGCGTTTCTTGCCGGGCGTACGTTTTTGTTGTAATTTTGTTCCGTCAGGAAGCTATTATACAGTCTCTCCTCCTTTGTGATGAATGTACTCTGTGCTACAAATAATAAAATGGACATGTAATAACTTTGATACCAAGATGAGGTCACCACTCTTCGACAAGAATCAGAGTGAATCGATGCTGGTAGTCTTTCTTTAGCATTCCTGGGAATTCGCAGTCTGGGCAATCTTTAGTCCCCTTTTTTATCTTCTTTCACAATCTAGACTTTGTTTTGTCAGTTATCCTTTTTCCAGTCTATTAACTTGTCGTTTCAGCATCAAATGATACATTCTAGATTGGCCGAAACTTATATGAAGATTTCATGAAACAAAAGGCACCAATGGGCCTGATGTGCTCAAGTCATACAAACTCGTTGATTCTTCACAGACAGATTGATAGATTTAACACACTGCACTGTTTTGTTGGTTACGTTGACATGTTGGTATCTCCGGTAACACCAGGGCAGACAGTGCAACAAAACAGGCTTTAACAAGCCTCTCACTGATTTTAAAATTCCTTTCAATGATTTTAAACGACATATCAGTAACTACATCAAATGTATATGGCAGGCGGATTGGGATGGGGCGACAAATAACACGCTCCATCACTTACGGCCAACTATCAATGATAAATGTTCCTCTCGTAACCTCGGGAGAAAAGATTATGTGATGTTGACACGATGTCATATTGGCCACCAAAGACTTAAACATTCTTTTTTGTTAGAGGGCAGTGTGCGACCAGAGTGTATTCCCTGCCAACAAGCGTTGACAGTGGAACACATTCTTTTACACTGCATTGATTTTATCATGTCAGAAGGCAGTATTTTGCTATACGATCTGAGGGGACCATTTTATCATACAAACTTCTATCATTTCTGAAAGTAATCCACCTTTTTAATATGACAATAACATGATTTTGAAGGGCATTATGTATCAACGGCTCAACAGAAATGGTTAATAACCCAAGAGTTTATTAGTGGCCCGAGACGAAGTCGAGGGCCGCTAATAAGCTGAAGGGCTGTTAACCATTCTATTAAGCCGTTGATACACTGTAATGCCCGACAAAGTCATGTTATTTCAATTATTGGCACTTTCGTACATCAGGTACATTGCGATTAAATTATATGGGAAATAAGATAAATAAATGAAGTTTGACGTTTTCGTATTAAAAAAAGCAGCGAAACTATCGTCTGATTTGTTGACAAACAAACCGGGTAACATGACTACCGTCTGATCAGTCTACGGCGAAATTTGGAAAGTTAGATGATGAAATATATCTTCGAAATGCGAACTTTAGGCAAAGAGTTTATTCATCAGAAATGTCATTACTTACTTTGTGTGTATCGCTTCCTATATTTGAATCCTTATGTATACGTGACACAAAGGGAAACACTTGAAACAAATGTGTTAATTGTGTTTACAAATTAAAAGTCCGAATTGAATTTCGATCCAAATGGAAATCTGGAAAAAAATATTATTGATGGGCTGAGAGATGTGACGCCATTGTCTATATTTAGAGGTGTCGCGCCGTTATTGACTTGTCGGGCCGCTATAGTCAATAACGGCCCAACACGTCACATGACTTGTACTTGTTGAGCATTGCGATGTTTCAACGTCCGGTAAAACATCGTCAGTGTGCTAGGAACACCCGCAAAAGCGGTAATAATAAATTTCAAAATTGTTTTTATTCTTTTAAAATAGGCTCTTCAAGTCTCAACGCATCAGGTTTATTTATAAAGTATTCACTTTTTATGTCATCACTCATTACTGTTCAAACCACTACCGTCTTTGAAATTTCTGTTATAATTATTTACTATTTTTATTCGGTCATTTTACTTCATCATAATTGACAATGACATGTTTTACTTTCTACCGTTTTCTTGCCATGATATAGCCTAAGCTGCCGATGTGGCGTTAAGCACCAATAAATAAATAAACTCGCTGTACACTAATGCCGATATACAGAAACTTCAGTCAGCAACATTTTACCATCATGCAACTGGAAATGTAACCAATTCACTCTTTTTTATTGACTATCAACATCAGTGTACAACGTGTGAAAAATTAATACGTGCGCAGCATTTAACATATATAAAATGTTAAACTAGTGAAACTACAAGGGTATGTTTTATGTCTAATCAATTCCGACAGTGTTAGAATCGGTGGTGGGCGCTAGCACCTGTTTAGATGCCCCCCCCCCCCCCTCTCAGTGGGTTAAGTTTGCAAACGTGTAAATGGTCACTGTAACGATGTGGCATATCAGAATGGAAATGGAATTCAGACTAGAGGTTTGTGGAAAACTTTTCAATGTGGTTCCATTATCCACTATCAAAATGTCTATCGTCAAATCTAAAAAATAACACTAGAGGATTGATTTGAACAAAATTGTAAAAAAAAACTTCTTCCAAATATGAACCCATTTGAAGTAGTGGTTTAAGAAGAGTTTTTTAATGCTTCCTTCATGATATGCGGTGTTAAAATTGGGCAGCGCCGCTATGCTCCTTAATGTAACCCATTGCTCTTCGTACACCTGGATTGCAGGAACGCCCATTGGTCAAATATAGAAAAAAGTGTCACAACCGCCGTCATCTTTGGGGTGGCAGCTGCTGTAAATAAACAATGATCAATACACAAATTGAATACTTACAACCTTTTTTAGTTATTATTGATAATAAAAACAAATGCCGAGGTTGGAAAGTGATACAGTTTTACAAGTGTTTGCGCGTTTGAAGAAGTGAATGTTGTTTCGCGTGGCTACAGTAACAGCGTTTCAGCTTTCATGTCTTCAAACATCCTCGACTGGTGAAAGTTATGACGCTGATTGACTTGGCGCACTCTATGGGGTGGGAGCGGTAGAATGAGTTGCGATGTTTTTCTCCGATGCTACACCAATCCAGATGTGTGGTGACCAGTGATACCCAGGCGCTTGTTGTGAACAAACTTGTGAATCAGCCTTATAAGAAGCGTTTGATTGATGACGACTTCTAATGCTTTTCCATTACCGGCACCATGGGAATCTGTGGTACCATAACATCCCAAAATATCTTTTCAAATGCTTGATCTCAACTCACCTGTAAAGCGGCAGCATTTGGAGTAGTAGTGAAAGAGAAAAAAGTCCTTTTAAATGGTTTTACAAAACAAGCGTTGTTGAATTTTGACGTCCTCATGACAGACTTAAACATGGCCTCATGAACTTGCTTTGAATATACCTTTGATCATCGAAAATGTTATATATGAAGTATTTTAAATAGTGGTTTGGGACAAAATTATTCTTAATATTTTCTTTATTTAGGCATGGTGGTAAAATATGAGGGTATGTGACACCCTAAATTGGCCAAAAAGCTCAATTTGAACGAAGCATCAGATGTTCTATTGTCAATGATTAGAGGATCTGAAGCAACGGTGTAAGAGAAAAAATTGGTAATGCTTTCCCAATTACCCACAATGTTAAAGCCTTCGGACATCGTGACACTCCTAATTACAAATTATCCTTACAGAGATGTTATGTACCAAGTATTCGGAAGCATTTGGAGAAGTGGTTTGAGAGAAGATTTGTTATTGTTTTTCATTATCCAAAGTGTTAAAACTTTTAATTACTCCCCTAATGTCATGCTAGGGCTTAGAAAGGCACATTCAACAATACATCCGGAATTGCATCTCATAAACAATGTTGATGAAATGAACGATAAGCCAATAAAGGACTCCACTTAACTCTATTTCTCGATTTCTCCAAAGCATTTGGTATTATAAATCACTCGATCTTACTAAAAAAGCTAGAACTCTATAGAATACGGGGCGATGCAAACGCCTGGTTAGAGGATTATTTGACACACAGATCTCAGTTGGTGTTCATACCAAAGGCCAGTTCCCACTTCCAGGTCATACCAACTGGTGTCCCTCAGGGATCTATTCTTGATCCTCTTCTTTTTATAATCCACATCAACGATATTACAAATTCGACACTTCTGAAAATTTATCATATGCAGACGATACTACTGCCTATAAATCTGGTAATAACATAGATACTATTATCGAATGAGTTTACAACGAACTCAATAACATATACTCTTGGTGTACGGCTAATAAACATGTTCTAAATGAGAGTAAAACAAAATTCATTATTTTTCATCCTCAGAGTGAGATGTATCCCATTGAAAACGGAAGAATTGTGCTTAACAATTCAACGATCTCACTCATTGCAAACTATCAAGAGGAAAAGTCTGTAAAATTCATAGGAATCCACGTAGATGAAAATTTGAATTTCAAAAAGCATATCTCCGAAGTTTGTTCTAAAATGTCCAGAGCAATTTATGCCATAAACAAAGTGATTAGGATTCTACCGAAAAGGTGCCTAAAGACTTTATATTACTCTTTGTTCCAGAGCCACATCCTGTATGGTATCCATATCTGGGGTCACTCGCCATCAACTCAAACAACATTTCAAAAGAAAGCCATCCAAATTACATCTAACAAAAGTACAATGCGCATACAGACCCGCTGTTTATAGAGCACGATATTTTAAAATTTACAGACCTGTACAAACTCCAGGTCTCTTTGTTTATGCACGACTGGTACAACAAAATGCTACCCGAAAGCTTTGTGGACACTTTTAGAATTTATTTTGCTCCGACTGTGGGTTTAGCTCTGTAATCTCATCCTTATCTATTAACTACCCCTAAATTGTTTCATTTTCTAAAAACGATGGAAAATTATTTTATTAATATGGATTGAACCATCTTACAAATTAATCCATTCATTTTCTCTTCATTAACATAGTTGTTGTCAGGATTGTCTCACATTTTACATCTTTGTTTTTATTGGGAATGGCGGGAAGACAGCCTTAGTGGCAAAGCACTTTGATTTTGACAAATCTGAAATGCTTCACCCCAATCATCATTCACCTAAAATAGATTTTGTAATGTGGCCACCGGTTTCCGAGGAGACGACTAAAACCCAACTTTCAACGACAGCACACAAAAAGACATTATAGCTCACCCTGTCTTCCAGTCCTGTGGGCTGAAAGGTAATGATATCAATCATTATTTATTAAATGTAATTTTCTTTCCCAGGATTGCCCATTACCAAACTAAACAGATTTATACCATAATTACCTATTCTATTATATATGAAAAGCCTATGACATAAATTTTAGCTTTTACACACCAACCGTGATGAACACGCTAGCAATGGGATTTCAATAGTAAAAATTTACACCTATAGTAGAACTACATCCACTTTGACCTTTGGTGACGTCGACCTGAATGCAAACTTGTCTAAATTTATTGCACGTCGCCTCGCGAAGAGTGAAATGGAAGTGGCAATTATTTATTACTTTTTTAAATGGGTTTACCTCATAAGATGCTAAAAATTAACAAACATACATTGTCTCATGTTAATAACGCATGCATAACTCGAAATAGTATGTTATTATGTTATTAAAACGAAAAAGGCTCAGTTTCTTTTTTTCATTTCGTTTCGGCGATACGGTTGACAGCGAAAATACCGCCCATCGATGCTCGTGTAAACAAAAACAGATTCGCACATGTGGAAGTCTGGTGCTCAGTAAAATCGAGAAAAAAAAATAGCGACTCTTAATAATCTGGTGATCGTGGTATAAATAAAATATACCCAAAGTTGTTTGGTGTACCAAATGTTCACCATTCGTGCTGAAGTGGTGTTAACCGCGCGCCGAAGGCTCGCGGTTAACACCACTTCACCACTCGTGGTGAAAATTTGGTACACCAAGCTACTATGGGTATATTCTATATTTATTAAATGATATTTTCTTTCCCAGGATTGCCTGTTATCAAACTCAACAGATATGACTTCAAACTTGATTGGCATGACGCCGATCTCGCCTGACACGAGCCAAATTAGAGTTGCCCCTTTTTATGCGTTACTGGGTGCAACCAGTTTGTTTATGTGTGAAGGAAATCTTTCATCCCTTCCGAGGAATCCAAACAAGAACATTGGCGTGACTGGGCATAATGGAATGACTTGAAGCTGAGTTCTTGTATGATGAGGAACTGGCAATAACTAATGGATTAGGTGGACGAACAGAATAAACAAGAGAGTTGCACAGAAAATTCAATAGAGGCAGCCCAGTATAAACTTTTGGCTTGTTGCTGAATCCATTTCCATGTTTGTTACTTTTTTGTCAATTTACCCTTGTTACTGTATAGTTAAACATACTTTGGAAATAAATATTGTTTAAACTAAAATTCAACGCAAACTAACATTCAGAATCATGAAGAAATAATGACACTATTAGAAAACTGTAACAGATTTTAGAACATTTTGTATTTGTTTGTTTTGGTTTGATAAATACTGAGGTTAACAACTAAATATCTGGACACTTGGTACGAGACCACAATATACACCTATCATCTGCCCCGCAGTTGTCGGGTTTTCCACATTTTACCGTCTAGAGCATCCTCTCGCGTCCTGTTACTTCTTGTTGAACTACACACTTTCTAGTTAGATCATAAAATTTCTTCTGTCTGGCATATATACATGTAAGGGCTGACGGCTCCACCCACACTTCCTCCTATGTACCTATGTGCAGTATAGCTTAATATCTTAATATCTAACATTCGAAGACAAACAAGCAAGTTCCTTCAAGTGTGTGGGGTAGATTTTGTGCATTAGGAGAAATCAACAAACAACTGAAAATTGGTGAGTAATATATGTTAGTATCTTTTAGTATAATGCTAGATGGATAACTGATTCGTCCAGGAAAGGTTAAAAAAACATACTTTAAAATACTATTACTTTTACATACCTATTGCATTAGAAAAGAACAACGCGGCTAATAATAACATTGGGCATGAATTTGTATAACAATGCTTCTGTTTCAAATCCATATCAATGTACCCACATCACATTAATATTGAATGTATCCCTCTGACGTATAACACAAAAGGGCCACAAGGTTATTCCGTCAGCACCAAATGTTCTATAAATCCCCCTTTGGAAACTCTGAACGTTAATGAGTGTTTCCAGTGCTGTAACAGAGGGTAAGAAACAAACGAATACAAGCGATATGGCTCGTATTACAGTATGACTGTATAGCATTCACCATTTCAAATGAGATGACGGAAACGCCCACTATTTCTATAGATATGTTACATGATGATTAAATATTAAGTTTGTCAGTCTTCACACCCTGGATGGTATAGTCTTTTATTACACATCCATTAAACTTTAAACCCTTGTATTCAATGGAATCGCCGCTATGATATAAATGATTCTGTATTCAACGGATGATATACAAGCCAGAACTTTTTTACCGCACCGTTTAGTTACGCTTCGAAAAGTTTCCAAATTTCGTTATACAATCATCGACCGTCTGTCGCATAGTGTGAAAATGAAAAGGTCCAAAGCAAAATAAAGTCGATTCAAAAAAACTTAGCCAGAAATGAGATACTATTTTTAAAAAAAACAATCATTTCCAACCAGAACATTAACCCAGTCCCCTGGCCGTCTCGTTTTGTGGATCCCATAATATCTAAATTGGTCAACTTTGATTCTGTAAATCTTCGTACATCTTGACATGCTTGGTCAACTTTGATTCTGTAAATCTTCGTACATCTTGACATGCTTCGAACTTCTTTTAAAAACGTTTTTCCCGGCTGTTTTGCAAATCTGCACATATTTGTACTTATATTTTTACTAACAGTAATAGCCACCAAATGGTTAAGCGTTAATGGGCACCAGCCCATTCACGCCTAACCATCTGGTGGCTATTACTGTTAGTAAACAGCGATACGAATTTCAACAAACACTGGTTTCGAAAAGGTTGTTTTGATTTTTTACCGATCCCTTTGATCAGTACAGCTTCAGTCAAAACAAACTCTTCATCTTTGGGTTTAAACATCGGAATTAAAAATTTTTTATTTAAATTAATTTTAATGCATAGGTTGTGTAATAAACACAGAACGCGATGTGTGTTTGAATCGGTGGATGTTTTACATAACTCGTTGGAATGGCGTAATCATATTTCGCTTGAGCCTATGGCTCTCGCGAAATTTGACTACTCCATTCCAACGAGTTATGTAAAACAACCACCGATTCAAACACACATCGCATTCTGTCTATATATACTCAAGAATTTAATCACGATTGTTCGAAATCCACAAGGTGATGAAACATATTGATCACGCAGAAATCACCACGAACCGCGAAGCTTACGGGTTATCCCCCAACTGATACGATTCTGAGGCCGCATTAGATGCTAGATGCGGTGTTACAATTCATGACCTTTCTCCGTTTAAGACTGTTTTGTCACTATGTGATCATGAACTTCAAAAAGAAAGCACTTGACTACCCCACTTCCATTCGAAATCTTCAGTGATGCCACATTTCATTTACGAAACGAACTTTCCTAGAAACCGGCAGATACAAAAGTTATCGACCTTTGTTTCGAGACTCAATCGAGCTGGGTGATTTTCAAACTTTTATTTGAAACATATACATTTTCCACGGTATATTTTATATGGCTGTTTTTTCCCGTGAAGAATAAAATTTTGCAAGTTACTGTAAAATATTCACTAAACAAAGAGTCAATGTGGACCCAATGACTCCAATAAAGGGGGTTGGAGGCATTGGGTCATCAATATATCTATGGGTGTGATACTCATAGATATTATTGATGATCCAATGACTCCAACCCCCTTTATTGTTATTTTTTCCTTCTTCCCTTTAAATATTATTTTTCAATGAGTATCGTCGGAGGGCGCACCGTGGCGCTGGAGCTCCTGAAGTGGAAACTATTTATGTAACTATGATTTAATTGTTAATCGGTGCCATTATTTAATTGTGTGTGCACATCCACCATGTTATGTTACCTGCCTATATAATAATTTTACTTGTCCCTCTATTCCGATAGATTCTGTCTTTTGATTGGTCAGAATCCCTTCAACAAATAACCATGGCAAAGGGTGCATCCAACATCCGAGGTATATGAGAGCGTGCAACATCCAGGGTACATGGGCACGCGAAACATCGGAGGGTATATAGTTTAAATGAAAGCTTCAACTCGCTTCAATATAAAAGTCGAACAAAAAAAAACTGAAAATTGTCACAAATATTATCAGATTTCCGACAATTCGATCATATTTTGCCGTTATAAATTAAATAGTCGAATAATTAAATACGACAACTTGAGAAAAATAAAATAAGAGCATATACCGTCTCCTCAGTTCCAATGTGTTCTATGTGCCAGTAGGCACATAGAACACATTGGAACTCAGGGGACGATATGTCAATAAAATACTGTTTACTCGTTTACCTAACTACCCAAGGGATGTAACTCTACGTGGTGTCTTCCGCGTTTATAAAAACAAAATAATTATTCACGAATTTGGTCCAAGTGATTACGGAGAAATGCGTCCACAAATTTTATGTTTGTATTGTGTTTCAAACGGGACAAAAATGTTATCTCCACCAATATGTATGGTATGATGAGATTTAATACCCGGATGTCTCGTCTGCGGCTCGGTGTTTAAAAACCGACATCCAGGTATTAAATCTCCAGAAACCAAACATATTGGCGGAGATAACTTATAATACACCTCGTGTACCACAGACGTGGGCAATGAGTGAAATAAAAAGTAAGTAAGTAAGTAAGGATTATATGTGAAACTAGTTAATTTACTATATTTAATTTACCTTTCTAATTATCTTGCCATAAAAACTCAAGTTTCATTTTGTTACTTTTAATAACGAAAACAACAGACTGCTCCGATAGCTATTTGTTGTTTTGGTTTTATTAAAAGTCACAGGTGTTTTCTCAACAATTATTTGCTTAAGTCACCTTCTTCGTGGGTGTAATATTTTATTGAAGTTTTACGACACTTCCGATCGACAAGGTCACCTCGTGTCAGATCGCGCGTCCAATAAATTCAAGGGAGATAATTGCATTGAAGATTTATTTTCCTGACAATGAGTTGGGATGAAATTTCAACAACACCATATCATGGGACCCCTCACTGGATCGAGTTCGTTCCAATGAAGGGATCACATCATATGGTTTTGTTGGAATTTTTTAATAATGATGTTTTTTCGACTGGTCAATGAAGCTCAAATTGTAAGTTAAGAGGGCACATGCTGCCATTTCGTTTTATAAAGGGTTATAGGGTGTGCAGATTTAAAAAAAATAGGAAAATGTCAAGCAATAGATGATGGGAGGATAATCGAACTTGATCTTTTCAATTTGGACGTTTTATGTCACAAAAAGTGCTTTACAAATGAAGAAAATTATAAAAAATTAGAGATGCTGCACCTAATATTCGGTCTCTGTTGAAAATTGGAAACCAATAATTAGGCACAAATGCACACTTTATTTCGTTACCACTTACATAAACAATCCTTTACTGTTCCTCAAACAATGAATATTCGACCAGCACTGCCACCTGATTGTTTAAGGCAAAATTTCAGTATTTTGTGGGGTCATGTTAAAATTAGAATGCAATATTTAGGTTTCTTGCATTAAAGATTTTCTTTGCTACTTGAAGGCAAAGGAACATACATTCTTTGTTTCTTCAAATGAGTTTTCTACATTTGGGGGGGGGTTGTTCTGAACTGCAGTACTGTGTGGAAATATAATATGTTTCACCAATACCTATGTGTGATGATGTTTAGCAAACTGATCATAACAATGTCAGCTGATTAGTAAGTTCAGGTTGCCCGTAACTGTTCGATAGTTCATTCCTCTACTCGTAAAATTGCCAATGCGATTTGACACCGTTTATCGAATCGTTGAATCCCAGCAAACAAAGAAACAATTGTTACAAACATTGATTTTTTATGTGGGAGGTTGAATATTTCTTGGGATCTGTTCAGTGTTCCAAGTAGAAACCCATGTTAAGACTTCTCCGCATTTTCCCCATTTCTTGCATTTATCTAACAGAAACAAGCCTTGTTTCATTTGTTATTTATGAGTCTTCATTTAAAATTTATTATTGAGTGTCTCTTAGGGACTCCCAAGAATTTTTCAGAAATTAATTTCTGAAACTATTTATTTATTAGACCGATATTGCAACATAAAAAGTGAAACAAAACTGTTTGAAATTCACGACGACGTGCAACAAATTGATCAACTGTAAATTGCATGAACCACGAACCTGTTCACTGTAAATTTACGCGTGATCATTTTGTTTCATCCCCTCGTTGATTTCAGGCACTCATGATTCAATCGTATATTTATTCCTTTCTTAAAAGTAAAGTTATTTAATTCCCGTATATTATATCTAGTTTGCTCGCCTGCAAGGCACCGCCTTTGGTAACCACAATTCGGCCAAGGTCTATTCTTAAAAAGGAAACAAAACAACGTAGCTTCTGACAGAAAACTCCAAGCAATGTTGTTGCCCTCGCAACGCTCGATACATCGGATACTCCACTGAGAAAAGTTGCTGGACTACATTTTTATCTACAATTAGATTTACAGAATTTACAGATTTACAGCAATGATACAACAGGCAGTAGGAAAATAAACACTGCAACGTACGTAACACAGATCTAATCTCATAGACTTTCATACTGATGCAGGTATTGTCTGTTTTATATGATACCATGCGCACACTGTTGATACAATGGCGGGAATTATGAACGCTATCAGAGAAATACCCAAAACAATACTTTGAGCACAGAGAGAACAAGCAGACAGCTGCGCGCTGTTCTGTCTGTTCTCGAAGACACCCTTAACCCTTTACCCAACGTAGAGAATATCACAATTTATTATTTTAATTAATATTTTTTAAATGTTTAAAAAAAATTCAACTAAACCATATCATGTGACCTCCTCATTAGAACGAGCTCACCGAGCTCGTTCCAATGAGGAGTCACATGATATGGTTTTGTTGAAATATTTTGAAAAAAATATTTTTTTCAACTGCTCAATTTGCAAATTACGCGGGCGGATGCGAGCGATTCGTTAGGTAAAGGGTTAAATAAATTTTAAAAAGAAAAAAAAGAGAAAAGAAAACCGGAGGGGTGCGTTGGAAACTTCGACTACAGGCCATGTTATATTTTGTTTTGTTATTTTCATTGCCTGTACCACTTAACGGTTTATTTGTGAAATAAGATACTGAAACTGAAATTGAAATTGAAAAAAGGAACAGAATATGAAAATATTGTGAAAACGTCGCTTTCTTATTTTTAAAGGGGTTTTAACAGAACATAATGGCCAAAAGTTCACACTGATTGGGGGAAATCATAAAAAACAGCCTTGGTGTTAAATTTATTGACATCTTTAGGGCATTAAGGGAGCTAACTAAATTTCTTGCAATTACGAAAATTGTCAGTCATGTGTAGAAAAATCTTTTTGAAAAATAATTAAAATAAGACCAAAGGAAATTAAGAATCTGTTTCTCAGGCCCTTCTGCATGGTCATTTTGGTTGCCGCATGCTCCTTTTTATAACGAATGCAAACTTAAAAGAGTATGAAGTGGCTTATGTCTGATATTATACCCAAATTAATAAAACTGATAAATTTGTCCCTTGAGTGCATCAAGGTTTTGTAATGCTTTGGAATTGCAAAGCCTTCTTGCACTCAAGGGACAAAATACACCACCACCAAATGAATTGAGTATTCCATAGACAGTTACTGTTTATTATGAGGCCTAAAATTGCAAAGCCTTCTTGCACTCAAGGGACAAAATACACCATCACCCATGCTCTTCTATACATTATGATGCCTGAAGCATAAAACAAACCAAGAATATGAACTTTTGATGTCAAAGAAATAATTACAAAAATAAAATTAAAAAATATACTAGTCAAAGTTTGCTAAGCACCAAATATTTGACACATCATTGTGAAATATGCTTGTGACATATTTGCGATATTTTTGGTGGATATGATTGAGGAATCTATTGAGATGGTCCCCAGTGTTTACATTAGCTCTCTTGACAGGCAGATTTTTCGTGACAGTCATGGAAAGCATGTACCCCTTGATTTTCATGATGTTTTCGTGTACTGTCTACATGTACATGACATGTGTAGTGTATTCAGTCATCATTTCAACACAAACCTTTGTGATTTAATGATTGAATATGGCAAATGCAAATGTAAGAAGACATTTGTTTGAAGCAGAAACGTGGCGGGCTGTAGCGATGGTGGAGCAAGGGGCTACCCATCGTCAGGTTGGTGAAGCCCTTGGTGATCACCAGAGCCTGGACAAGATTTCAACACCAGTAAGACGGCATGGTGGTGGCAGATACCGGGCAAAATCTGCAGCTGAAGACCGGTTTTTGATCATTCAGGCCTGTAGAAACTACTTTGCCACAGCAACCCAGCTTCGCAGTGACTTTCAGAATGCATCCGAGGTAAATGTTTCGACGCAGACCATCCGGACAAGGTTGCACGAATGTGGTCTCCGATCAGGAAGACCATGTATTAGCATTCCGCTATCCCAGAACCATCACCAGGCTCGATATGAATGGGCCATGGACCGCGTTGGATAGACCAGAGAAGATTGGCGACCTGTCCGTTTTACACATGAGTCAAGGTCCTGCCTAAACCACACAGATAGGCGTTCTGGGGTATGGAGAACACCAGGAGAGCGATTCCATGCAGCCAACATTGCTGAGCATGACCTCTATGTGGGAGGGTCAATCGTGGTCTGGGGCGGGATCAGCAGGGATCGGCGTACAGAGCTCTGTGTCCTTGAACGTGGTACATTGGCTGCACAGCGATATATTGATGAGATCCTGGATGTCCACGTCAGATTGTATGCAGGTGCAGTGGGTGATAGATTCATTCTGATGGACGATAATGCCCGTCCTCATGTTGTCCATGCTGTCGGGGAGTACCGACAGAGGGAGGGGATTGAGCGTATGGACTGGACAGCAAGATCCCCTGACCTCAATCCACTCGAACATGTCTAGAATGAGTTGCAGCTTGCACTTTCAGCCCGTCCAGTCCAGCCAAGAAGTGTCCAAGAGCTTGGTGCTATGCTGGTCCAAGAATGGAACAACATCCAACAAAGGAACACCAGTAACCTGATTGGGAGCATGAGAAGGCGTTGTCAAGCTGTAATTAACGGTAATGGGTCTCATACTCGATATTGAACCCATACCAGTTCGCTCCGTCAACCTTTTGGCAAATTGAAAAATTTCCTCTTTTAACAATTATACCCATTTCCCATGGTTATCGTATTCAAAAACTAAAAAATAATGTCAAACACAAATAAAATCTTAATTTCTGTACTTAAATGATTAAAGATGTAATTAAATAAAATATATATACACTTTTCATTACAATATTTCAACTAAAACGTAAAACAGGTAGGTGGATATACTTGGTGCTCAGCAAACTTTGAGTAGTATATAATAAAAACAAAATGCTGGCCCGCATGCAATTTTACAAAAAATGGCCTCAGAAACAAAAGATCTCTTTGTGGGGCGTAACAATAAATTTGAGATCATGTGCTTTGATTAAAGTGTTACAATTCTTACTTTGTTCTATTTCGAGACTGGTTCAGTGCTCTGACTGGTTCAGAATATGGGGGCACATAAATATTAAGAATAGTGATACACAAAATTAAAATTGACCCTTCAGTAAGATTATTCTTCATTTGGTATTTTTTAGAAGATTTTGACTGTTTCACTGATTCTTACAGATGGTTGTTTTTCTCTGTTACGGTTTTGAATTTCCTGGCTTCTTAATAGAAGTTGGTGTCATTGGCATCTTTGGTCGCGGAATGTCAGAATCTTGTTCATTCAAATGTTATTATCCAACCTAGTCTGTAAACAGCTGACCTCAGTCATGCTAGTGCTCAACAACAATTCGTCGTCCTGATCGCCGAAGCTCGAGGTAAAGTCCATTTGAATATCAGAAGTTTTCGCGTATTTCATCAGCCATTTTGATTACCGACGAGAACATGTATTTTTGGTCTTATTTTTTCAAGATCTATACATTATCTGTTTCAGTGTTTGATCTTACAGAGCACTCCTTTTAGCGTCGCATCACGCAGACGATACGTTTTAGCAAATTGCATTGCAATTTGAAGAAAAATATAAACGATAAGAAAAGATAAATCATCGCAATTTAATAAATAACTTTTCTTACCGGATCATTTCATTATTTGAACAGAAGCACTTCCGCTTGCAGGCTATCAGCCAAATGACTTGATTCTGACACCGCATTGAATCGAGAAAACGGAAAATTCTTTGCGTTGACAACCGTCTGTTTATAGGATGTAAACGTAAATCACAAAATGTAAATATAGACCCTGGAAACTTTGATGCAGTGCGTTATATCAATACGAGTTACTCGAAGGTCGCATGATCATCTGGTATTCACGCGGTAAACCACATGATCAACTGGTATTTATGGGAAAATGACATCACCTGAGAATCCGCCATCAATACAGTGTTAAATGAAGAAAATTTCAGTTGTTGCGAAAACGTTACTGGACACAGCAAAATAGGCAAGTCTATCTTGCATTTGTGGGAAGGTTAACCCTTTACCTAACATGAAAAGCAGACGACACTTGCAAAAAAAATTCTTGAATAACTACTTTTTTTCATTTTTTGTCTCAAAAACATAGGTTGTGACCCCTCGTTGGAACGAGCTCGACGAGCTCGTTCCAACGAGGGGTCATAACCTATGTTTTTGAGACAAAAAATGAAAATATTTTGAAAATTAATTGACGATTTTTGAGAATAGCGCTGGCCGGTTTTGGCCGTTGCGTTGGGTAAAGAGTTAAGAAATAATAGAGTTCTATAGCCATATAGGGCTGTAGATATAAATGGTCACTAGGGCGGCAACGATATATTTCCATAACGATACGATATGTATCACAATTCAATCTGCATGATTCGTTATACACATGATCCCTCATGGCATGCAACTACAACTATCAAATACTTTGAACTACATGTACATGTATTCATTTCCAGTAGCTTCCTTTTATTAGAAGTTTTTTAATGAAGTCTTCAAAAATATGTAACCTCTCAAAGTGATAACAATTGGCATTCATTTTTTCAGGTTTTGATTTTATGGCCCATTTCCGGTATTTTATCTCTCAGAAAATATGTTCAAGCAATTTAATCCCTTATATCTTGTTTGACAGAGCTTTGTAAGCTCTGTCAAACAAGATTTAACAGATTAATCAAATAAA
Organism: Pictodentalium vernedei; assembly: GCA_031216915.1. Lineage (NCBI taxonomy): Eukaryota > Metazoa > Mollusca > Scaphopoda > Dentaliida > Dentaliidae > Pictodentalium > Pictodentalium vernedei. The sequence continues at coordinate 455,660,198 of CM062296.1, forward strand.
TATTTACCAAACTAGAGGGAATTCATCAACTTTTTGTTTACTATATAATCCTGAGTTAATGGCATATTTATCACGCTGTGAAACTGGTATGCAAAAACGGGGTTTTACTGGTTCATTCTCACTAGGCAGTAGTAGGCTTGGGGCTGGATGACCCTATTCGTCCGGAGGGCTGGGCCGGAGATCTGGGCCCGGAGTCCTGGGTCGATGACGTCATCTTAATTAAAAAGTTACGTAAGGTAATTAACGTCACTTAATTAATATTTTTTTAATCGCTTTAATGACTGTTGCATAATTAATGTAATTAATGTAATTAATAAGTGTAATTAGGGTTGATTATAATAATTAGTATATTAATAAATGAATTAATATTGACGTACTGGACATATATATGAATGCTATCGACTGACCCGCAAAGGTCAATGCGTGTCTAAGTGTCATTAAATCGATTTTTCTTTTCAAACGCCAACTACTGACAGATGTTGAAGCAATTAAATCTATTGTCACACTTTAACGACCGGTCATAAATATCGTTAGACTGGACATGCTATCATGTATTTAAAAATCAATGATGATATCACGTGACAAGATGTGTCTTGCTTTTAACTGAAAACTGTGAATGACTCCATTGTGGCTATTTTTATAGGTATAATTTGATTTAATAACTTGGCGTGATTCTTACATATTAATAATGCAAGTTTATTCTTCTCACTTTTATGGCTGTCGAAAAACTCTCACAGACCAAGATATTCTGATTTTACACCTCACGCGATAAAGTAATTTTTTAACGGTCCGATTTCTACGTTTTGACGGGTTCTCAAAAAAAAATCACCAGAGAAATCGCCATGAGACTACTGTACATGGGGGAGAGGCTATACATGGCTGTACTTTATGTCCCAATACTTTCATGAATTAACGGATCATCTGAAAACCCACCAAGAAGGTGCGTTGAACTGTCAATTTTGTGTTTCAATAGCAAATTCAACAAAAGAGAGAGGCAGTGTACATCGAACAGACGTCGATGTCAAGATGTTCCAGCGGACGTTTTGTCTGAAATCCTATACTAGGAAAGATACATTAGAAAAAAACATGGAGAAATGTCAAAACTCGACATTTAACTGCGCGATTTGCGGGTTTCAGCTGACTCAACTTAACCGTCATCGCGCCACAAGTAGCAGAGATGCACGACTCGATTGGCCAGTGGAGACGTTCCTCATCAAATAAGGGGGGTCAAACGAGGTTATGAGGAGGAGTGAAGGAGACAAGTGTCCGGTCATATGTTTAAAATTTTAATAACCTTAATTGCTATGACGTAATCCCCTTAATAAATAGCATATATTCATTTAATATAATATATTAATAATTTTCGTTAAATAATTCATTTTTTATTCCACACCCCTGTATCCCCTCGCAGTACCTAAAACTTTCATGAACGCCCCTCCTCCAGGTCATCCAATATTAAAAAAACTTTTGGAAACCGCTCTCCCCCGCCCCCACCATAGTCTTAAAAAGAGTTGCTTTGTCACAAACACACACTTTTTTAACCAATCAGACACCTCCATTATCCCACACCCTCACCGTCACACCCCTGTATCCCCTCACAGTACCTAAAACTTTCCTGAACTCCCATCCTCCAGGTCATCCAATACTAAAAAAAAAACTTTTGGAAACCTCTCTCCCCCTCCCCCAGCCCTCACAATAGCTAAATTATCTCGAACCCCAGTTCAGTTCTCTAAATGTAATGGACATGTCAGGCCCCCCGAATACGCCTTCCCCACAATTTTTGAGTGATCAAATTACCCCGATTAGTCTCCTCTCATAACTTACCACACTCTTAACCCGTATTTACTATGAGATTGTCCCCCTAATAAATAGCGTATATTCATTTAATATAATATATTAATAATTTTCATTTAATAATTCATTCCACAAGACACTTGTCGAAAAAACAAAATGGCGGATTAGTTTGACAGAAATACGCGTATCGATTTATTCAGGAATGTCTGTCGGTTGTGTCCTTGGGCAAGACACTTCATCCCCATTGACCATGTGGGGACATGGTGACGCTGTGCGCTAAGGCGTACTGCACGTCGATGAAGCACCTGTCTTCAACCAATGCAGACCCTGTGTAGAATCTTGACAGTTGTTTGCCATTGCTCGGTGGCTCTCTCCAGCATTCCCCACCCGTAAAACTGTCGTGGTCATGATTAGTTATTGTGCAGACCTTAAACACCAATAAATAAATATAAATAAATAGTCGGTTATCAAAACAGACCTTAAGTGTTTAACAGTTAATTGTGGACCAGTGTATTTAAAAATCAAAACATTTGGGTGATAGCACTATGGACTGTGTTTAAACATAGAAAAATCGCACCCGCGCTATTACTAACCCGTATGATTTATTTTTTGAACGTTCACTGAAGAATAACCCACCCATCTAAGTAAAAGCATGAAAGAGCTACCATTATCTAATTACCTATGTGGGGGTGGGGGTGGTCGGTAACGTTGTGTACTATGGCGTACAACCTCCGCCAATGATAACCCTGTGTAGAACTTTGACAGTTGTTTGCCTCTGCACGATGGTTCTTTCCGGATTACTCCAACTGTCGTTAAATAAATGAAAAAAACTACAATTCTATAATAACAGGCCAAGCCCACCTTATCAACAACAGTACTTTCATCCCCCTCATTTTAATAGTTGAAAAGCACTGTTACTCGATCAAAAAAAGGGTAAAAGGATATGCGACTCTGTATTAGCCACCCAAATTTGCGAGACTTGGGAAAATATAACCCACCTAGAGCTGCACCAAAGCTACGTACACTATTCGAACTCCCGCATTATGTCCTTGGGCAAGTTAATTTACCCTGATTAGCCACATGGGAGCACGATGACAGTGTATAATAAGGTGTACTGCACGTCGGTGATATGCATATTTTAGAACAATCTAACCCTGCTTGTGCGGATTTCCGATGTTGGTGAGATGACAGTTACTCGTCGTTGCTCTGTGGTTCTCTTTGGATATTCCGGAGTCTACCCGTAAAATTGTCACGTTTAATTATAACTTGAACTTGATGTCCGGGTGTAATGAAATAGCGTATTTTCTGCAGACATTCTAAATAAAAGCAGCTGGTTTACAGACCTGTATATTTTTTTTTTTTCAATTGAGTAAAAATATAGGATAGTTACTGATGTAACACGCCGATTAGTATGTTTAATGAATCTAACTATGCCAGTCCGACCGACCCTTTGCCCACCATGATCACAACAAACGTTTCAATTCTCTCTCTCTCTCTCTCTCTCTCTCCGATACAGTACGGGTGGAAACTAATTGCGTTCAAGCTGTTGTTTTTTTTCTAGGTTTTACCACCCCCCTTACAGCGCAAATCGAAATGAAATCTGATTCATTGAACCATACTACAGTGCATGTCAAAATTAATTTTTGAACGCCATTTTTTCTATGTGCCACTATCAGCAGCTATGACCATAGCATAACTTTGTGGTAAAATGCTTATTTTTGTACAAAACTCCAGACCTTTCTCTGACAAATGCCTATATAAAAACAAGATAATACGCGAGAATGCATTGTGTACCTGCATTTTGTTGATAAAATATGGCATGCCCACATTCCCGGATATTAATAATGTACCCACTTAATAACAGCCGAATTTTTATCAGATCACAGTTTTTGATTTGAATAATTGCCGAATTTTTTATTAAATCACATTCAGTAATTTATGTAGATTTCCTGAACTGGGTGAAGATCAAGAAAGGTACTCTGTAGTTTAGGAGACTCCACATATAAAAACAAAATAAAAAATCTTAGATATATTGCATTTTTTTAATTATCCATATTAACCAGAAATCAAAACTAGTCAAATTAATTAGAATTAAATTACAAATGGATATGAAATTTCCAGTAAAATGAATACTGGTATATGCTGCTGGCCGCATTTTTTATTTGTCTGTAATGGCTGTTGTTCAGAATGTCACCCTATTGGGGTGAGTTTTCGCTTTTTCGTACAGTTTCATGAGAGCTTCCACAAAGTCCATTCCACATTCGCAATCTTTTCCAGGGGCCATTCTTCTAAGGCTGGTCCATCGCAGCTTTGCAGAGATATTGTTTTCTGGACGACAATGTTTAATGCATTCTGGGTTTCCGATCAGACCCCTTGGGATATTTTGATCTTTAAGGATGTTTGCCAAACTTTTCCACCCTGTCGGTTGAAAATCTTTTCTTTTTCGCAGCAGATCATTTATTAGATCACACATATTGGTGCCCAAAATTGTAATGCCGTTATACACGAGTCGATCTTTCTCATCCCAGGATAAATTGGGTATATTCTTTATTATCTGGAGTAACAAAAGCGCCTTCTGCTGCATGGAATCTGGTATAACGGCTAACCAGTCCGGATGATTTTCCACTGAAAAACTAGTCGTTGAGGAGTGTGGTTTGGTGGTTTCTTTGCGTAAATTTGATTGGCGCTGAAAGATTGTCTGGTTCAGCAGCCCTTTCTCTTCAGAACCGGATGTTGAAGATTCAGGAATTGGTCTCATACCCTGGCCTATGGGCGGGACAGCTACAGCATTCAGGGGTGTGCATATTTCCTGCAACTGTTCACTTCCCCGTGGTTCAATACACTGAATTCTGCTTGAGGGTAGGTTGGTTGAGTCATCTATAGGTTTTTCCCTCAGTGATTCCCCCATCACTAGCGATTTTACTGGCTCTAGCTTATTTGCAAGCCCCAAAATATTTCCACTTGTTAATGCATTGTTCCAACTAAAGGCTGATTTCATATGCACGGGAGGATAGGGTGGCTCGTTACAGACAGATCTGGTTGTTAACTCGGCTGTATTTGAGTTCGCTCCCCCTATAGTGCATTTAAAATTTACATTTTTGTGTAATTTTCGTCTGTGTCGATAATAATTAGTTTTATGAGAGTAAGATTTTTGACACAATTCACAGACGTAGCGTGAATTCATCATTTTCTGAAGCAAGTTAATAGAGTGGCAATACAGTTCCAACACTCTGCCATTTATATGTATGAATAGGATGGGTCCCACCCCAACCTGTCAATCGCTGATTGGCTAATTATATATCAAGATAAGGTGGGTTCTACCCCAACTTGTTGATCATTGGTTACTTCAGAATTCTCACACAGTGCATTGTGGGAAATTCCAGTGGTAGAGCTCTGAGGTAAAATAATTTTTTTGCTCAACTTCACACAAATTGATATAGTTTACTTCAAAAAAAAGAAACATCAAAGTCACATTCATGACAAGCTGAGGTAGCACATCTGAACCACCAACTCTACACTGTTTAATCAGATAATCCATTTAAGCAGATAATTACATGTGCATATCGTTTTTTCATTGGTTTTTCATCAGTTTCCATCGTTTTTTCATTGGTTTTTATCGGTTTTCATAGGTTTTTATTTTTATTTTTATCTCTGATTTTTTATTTTGTTTTTATATGTGGAGTCTCCTAAACTACAGAGTACCTTTCTTGACCTTCGCCCAGTTCAGGAAATCTACATAAATTACTGAATGTGTTTTAATAAAAAATTCGGCAATTATTCAAATCAAAAACTGTGATCCGATAAAAATTCGGCTGTTATTAACTGGGTACATTATTAATATCCGGGAATGTGGGCATGCCATATTTTATCAACAAAATGCAGGTACACAATGCATTCTCGCGTATTATCTTGTTTTTATATAGGCATTTGTCAGAGAAAGGTCTGGAGTTTTGTACAAAAATAAGCATTTTACCACAAAGTTACGCTATGGTCATAGCTGCTGATAGTGGCACATAGAAAAAATGGCGTTCAAAAATTAATTTTGACATGCACTGTAGTATGGTTCAATGAATCAGATTTCATTTCGATTTGCGCTGTAAGGGGGGTGGTAAAACCTAGAAAAAAAACAACAGCTTGAACGCAATTAGTTTCCACCCGTACTGTATCGGTGAGAGAGAGAGAGAATTGAAACGTTTGTTGTGATCATGGTGGGCAAAGGGTCGGTCGGACTGGCGTAGTTAGATTCATTAAACATACTAATCGGCGTGTTACATCAGTAACTATCCTATATTTTTACTCAATTGAAAAAAAAAATATATACAGGTCTGTAAACCAGTTGCGTTTATTTAGAATGTCTGCAGAAAATATGCTATTTCATTACACCCGGACATCAAGTTCAAGTTATAATTAAACTTGACAATTTTACGGGTAGACTCCGGAATATCCAAAGAGAACCACAGAGCAACGACGAGTAACTGTCATCTCACCAATGTCGGAAATCCGCACAAGCAGGGTTAGATTGTTCTAAAATATGCATATCACCGACGTGCAGTACACCTTATTATACGCCGTCATCGCGCTCCCATGTGGATAATCGGGGTAAATTAACTTGCCCAAGGACATAATGCGGGAGTTCGAATAGTGTACGTAGCTTTGGTGCAGCTCTAGGTGGGTTATATTTTCCCAAGTCTCGAAAATTTAGATGGCTAATACAGAGTCGCATATCCTTTTACCATTTTTTTTGATCGAGTAACAGAGCTTTTCAACTATTAAAATGAGGGGGATGAAAGTACTGTTGTTGATAAGGGGGGCTTGGCCTGTTATTATAGAATTGTAGTTTTTTTCATTTATTTAACGACAGTTGGAGTAATCCGGAAAGAACCATCATGCAGAGGCAAACAACTGTCAAAGTTCTACACAGGGTTATCATTGGCGGAAGGTAGTACGCCATAGTACACAACAATACCGACCACCCCCACCCCCACATAGGTAATTAGATAATGGTAGCTCTTTCATGCTTTTACTTAGATGGGTGGGTTATTCTTCAATGAACGTTCAAAAAATAAATCATACGGGTTAGTAATAGCGCGGGTGCGATTTTTCTATGTTTAAACACTGTCTGTAGTGCTATCACCCAAATGTTTTGATTTTTAAATGATTTTTAAACGCACTGGTCCACAATTAACTGTTAAACACTTAAGGGCTGTTTTGATAACCGACTATTTATTTATATTTATTTATTGGTGTTTAAGGTCTGCACAATAACTAATGATGACCACGACAGTTTTACGGGTGGGGAAAGCCGGAGAGAGCCACCGAGCAACGGCAAACAACTGTCAAGATTCTACACAGGGTCTGCATTGGTTGAAGACAGGTGCTTCATCGACATGCAGTACGCCTTTGTGCACAGCGTCACCATGTCCCCACATGGTCAATGGGGATGAAGTGTCTTGCCCAAGGACACAACCGACAGACATTCCTGAACAAATCGATATGCGTATTTCTGTCAAACTAATCTGCCATTTTGTTTTTTTGACAAGTGTCTTGTGGAATGAATTATTAAAAGAAAATTATTAATATATTATATTAAATGAATATACGCTATTTATTAGGGGGACAATCTCATAGTAAATACGGGTTAAGAGTGTGGTAAGTTATGAGAGGAGACTAATCGGGGTAATTTGATCGCTCAAAAATTGTGGGGAAGGCGTATTCGGGGGGCCTGACATGTCCATTACATTTAGAGAACTGAACTGGGGTTTGAGATAATTTAGCTATTGTGAGGGCTGGGGGAGGGGGGAGAGAGGTTTCCAAAAGTTTTTTTTTTAGTATTGGATGACCTGGAGGATGGGAGTTCAGGAAAGTTTTAGGTACTGTGAGGGGATACAGGGGTGTGACGGTGAGGGTGTGGGATAATGGAGGTGTCTGATTGGTCAAAAAAGTGTGTGTTTGTGACAAAGCAACTCTTTTTAAGATTATGCTGGGGGCGGGGGAGAGCGGTTTCCAAAAGTTTTTTTAGTATTGGATGACCTGGAGGAGGGGCGTTCATGAAAGTTTTAGGTACTGCGAGAGGATACAGGGGTGTGGAATAAAAAATGAATTATTTAACGAAAATTATTAATATATTATATTAAATGAATATACGCTATTTATTAAGGGGATTACGTCATAGCAATTAAGGTTATTAAAATTTTAAACATATGACTGCACACTTGTCTCCTTCACCCCTCCTCATAACCTCGTTTGACCCCCCTTATTTGATGAGGAACGTCTCCACCGGCCAATCGAGTTGTGCATCTCTGTTACTTGTGGCGCGATGACAGTTAAGTTGAGTCAGATGAAGCCCACAAATCGCGCAGTTAAATGTCGAGTTTTGACATTTCTCCATGTTTTTTTCTAATGTACCTTTCCTAGTATAGGATTTCAGACAAAACATCCACTGGAACATCTTGACATCGACGTCTGTTCGATGTACACTGCCTCTCTCTTTTCTTGAATTTGCTATTGAAACACAAAATTGACAGTTCAAAGCACCTTCTTGGTGGGTTTTCAGATGCTCCGTTAATTCATCAAAGTATTGGGGCATAAAGTACAGCCATGTATAGCCTCTCCCCCGTGTACAGTAGTCTCATGGCGATTTCTCTTGTGATTTTTTTTTGAGAACCTGTCAAAACGTAGAAATCGGACCGTTTACTTTATCGCGTGAGGTGTAAAATCAGAATATCTTGGTCTATGAGAGTTTTTCGACAGCCATAAAAACGAGAAGAATAAACTTGCATTATTAATATGTAAGAATCACGCCAAGTTATTAAATCAAATTATACCTATAAAAATAGCCACAATGGAGTCGTTCACAGTTTTCAGTTAAAAGCAAGACACATCTTGTCACCTGATATCATCATTGATTTTTAAATACATGATAGCATGTCCAGTCTAACGATATTTATGACCGGTCGTTAAAGTGTGACAAAAGATTTAATTGCTTCAACATCTGTCAGTAGTTGGCATTTGAAAAGAAAAATCGATTTAATGACACCCAGACATGCGATGACCTTTGCGGGTCAGTCGATAGCATTCATATATATGTCCAGTACATCAATATTAATTCATTTATTAATATACTAATTATTATAATCAATCCTAATTACACTCATTAATTACATTAATTGCATTAATTATGCAACAGTCATTAAAGCGATTAAAAAAATATTAATTAAGTGACGTTAATTACTTTACGTAACTTTTTAATTAAGATGACGTCATCGACCCAGGACTCCGGGCCCAGATCTCCGGCCCAGCCCTCCGGACGAATAGAGTCATCCAGCCCCAAGCCTACTACTCTAGGCCAACCTTTTGAAATTTTCATGTTGCCTCTCCCCAACCTTCTTGATTTCACACCTTCAAAAGATTTGCCTGTAGTCTGTTTCAGGATCCAATCATTACCAATTACACTTTCATAAGTTCATATTTTCTCTCTTGATTAAAACAATCTGTAATACTTTCCAGTCAATGTATATTCAACGCATTGTGACTTAAATAACTATTTAATTTCTTTTTATCTGTTTTGGAAATTTTATTCAAATTTAATTTTATTATACAAAAATTACAGATAAAAGGCTTAAGACAACAATTAAATTGTGTCCACAGTTACGATTGGAGTCGAAATTTCAAGGATCAAATACTTCCAGTGATGCAACTTGGAATCCAACCAATTCACCCTGTTGGACAGGGCTCTGAGCTCTGCCAAAGAAGACAGAATTGGTTAAATTTCTAATTGCCTTTTAGGAAAGAATTGAAAGTTGAAATATCGACACCAGGGTGTTTCTTTACGCAGAAGGTTTTGTCTTTTCTTTTTTTCTCTTTTTTATCAGTCTGTGCAGAATTTTTGCAATGACAAACCACTAAAGTAGTTTAATTGTAATTTTTCTATTTTTTAACTTTGTGACAGTTGAAAAGGTTACTGAAATATATAAATATAAATAAACATTTCTTATTATGTTCTATATTTGTAATGTTGTATGTGGTATAATACTTGAAACAGACTATACCATAATTTGAGGATTAAACCATTTCTTCTTTTCTCCACAAAGTTGCACTCGGCCAACTTTTCAAAACTCAGTTGATGATAGGAAAATTCAAAAGATTGGCCAGGTGGGAAGTCACCGTTTCACTGCACCAGCTTTCAAAATCTACGAAATTGTTTTTGCCTGATATTATTTGTATTAATGGAATCGCTGTGTAGGGTGAACAACGATACGTATAGAATTGTGAGCATTGTATCGCGGTTGAAGTGTAATCACGATTAATCGTTGCCCCCCCCCCCCCTCCACCCCCTCCTAATGATCACTGAATTCCCACCCCTTTCATTTAGGTTTTATTTTAAGGATAATACAGGGCATTTGACCAGATAAAGGTTGAGGCTGAAGCCCGAGACCATTATCAGTGGAAATTCATGGCACAAACTCTTTCGCGTCATGTTGAATCTTTGTTTTAGAACAACAAATTGTGTTTTATTTAAAGAATGCCGGTCAAAAAATAACGCACACTTATTGTTCTTGTCGGTTACTCTTTCGGACAACAGCGAAGGTGAAACAAGGGGAGTTACCGGTACTGTCAATGTTCGGTGTACGCAAAAAATGCTGCATACTGGATTGATGGTTGAGGTTTAAAATTCTCAGAATATACAGGCATTCTTATAAAATATTATCTCTAAATGTAAGCAAATGTATTTGTTCTTGGCCAAGAATTCTGCTTTCTCATACTTATTCCTCTTTCTTTCAACCCGAAGCCTTCCAGTTGAAAAATGACAGATATACACAGAGCGTGACAGTGTGTTAATGCGTCCGTTAATGCGGGAAGAGTGCCAGCGGCGAGGAAGGATACAGAAGGAGAGGGGTGCAGCCTCGAGTTCTATCCATCTGCGATGATATGAGTGTCGTATTGGCGATTTCATTAATACAGCATTGAGAAATCAAGATGTGACTTAACAAAATAACCAAAATATTTTCTCATGCCCCATTCAGATGACCAGATATAAGCCTAGATTACAATGCATCCGAGATTAACCCTCTACTCAAAACGAAAAGCAGACGACACTTGCGAACAAAATTCTTGAATAATTATTTTTTTCATTTTTTGTCTCAAAAACATAGGTTATGACCCCTCATTGGAAAGAACTCGACGAACTCGTTCCAATGAGGGGGCATAACCTATGTTTCTGAGAGAAAAAATGAAAAAATAATGAAAATTAGTTGACGACTTTTGTGAATAGCGTTGACCGCTTTAGTCCGCTACGTTGGGTAAAGGGTAAAAAAAAATTACCCTAGATCAATTGTTCAGTCGTGTAAACAATATTCGTCCAGGATAATTAAACAATGGGAGATTAAAATGTTCAGAAATTTTCTAGCTCGAGAGGAGGAGTATTTCGGACAAACCACCAGTAAACTGCATACCTACAACCATTTGAATTTCTCTTGGAATAATTCCCTATCAAATTGAGGAAGTGTCGTAGGCATTTACGACATTATTACTGATTATCGTGGTCAGCCGTTGATAAAACTGTTCAGTATACATAGTTTATGACCTCCTGCGTTCGATGAGCTTTTTTTAACAACTACCACAACACAGACAATAACTATTACAGGTCCAGCTAACACAAAGCCAAAACAACATCTACGACAGCACCCACTAAAACAGAGACAACACGTATTGTGGAATCTCCAACACCACAACCGAGCTAACAATTACTACAAAACCAACGAGCGCAACAACAAGGGAACCGATAAGCACTGCTACATTACCCACTACAACACGCAATTGACCCAACAACTACAACCACTGAACGCGCTACTACCACTACAGCACCTATAACTACATATCCTTCTACTGAAGGGGCAGAGCAGACAACTATTATTACAGGCGCAACATAAGTACACAAAAGCGAACACGGCAGAACAAACTACAACAATACAGCAACTACAACAGAGTGGCCAACTACTGCAGTACCCACTAAAATAGTACAGTTCCAAGCCACTGCAAAAGAACCAATAACTACCGCAACGGGGTCGACACTAACGACTGCAGAACAACTACCACAACAGAACTAGCAACAACTATTAGAGAATCCAGTGCAACTACATCAAAACCGACAACAATTACTACAGAACCGACAACTACCACAATGGAGCCAACAACACTTATTACACAACCAACAACTACTCCAACAGTGGCGACAACTACTACTACGAAACCCATTACAACTAACCACAGGGCCAGCATCTACACCCCCTGAACACACTACAGGATCACTGCAACCACAACAGAGCCTCCCTACCACCACAGCACAGACAAAAAATACTGAACCCACTACTACTATCACTACAGAACCAACAACTACTACTACAGAACCAACGACAACTTCATCAGAATCAAGTACGACCACAACAGGGTCAGCAGAACAAGCGTTTCTGTCACGCCTTACTCGTTTCATTTCTGCGATTACAATGGCATCTGACCAAAATAACTTCACTTTTTAAAAGCAGGATGTGTTTTCGTGATTTGCTCTTGGATAAAAATTTACTTCCATGTAAAACCTTATCTTATACGAAACGCAGACGACACTTGCAAACAAAATTCTTGGATAACTAATTTTTTTCATTTTTTTGGATCAAAAACATAGTTTATGGCCGTTATTAGAACGAGCTCAACAAGCTCGTTCCAATGAAGGGTCATAAACTATGTTTTTGTGACAGAAAAATGAAAAAATAATGAAATTTGAATGGTGCTTTTGTGAATAGCGCTGGTCGGTTTTAGCCGTTATCATCGGTAAAGGGTTAAACATTTACCTGGTTTATTTCATGTCGTGTGATTTGCTATTTACATATTTGTGCCCTTACTTTAATTGACCACTCACTGCTCTCTCTCTCTCTCTCTCTCTCTCTCTCTCTCTCTCTCCCTAACTCTCACGCTCGCTCTCTCTTCAATACAGTGTTACCAATACAGTTGGTATTTTTAGCGATGTCATACAAAAAATGGCAACTATAGTTTATAAAGTGTTTGTCTTAGACGCATAGTAGAAAAATATTCTCCTAATATTAGTCATTTCCCGTTTTCTTTTCGTTGATAACTGGCGGAAACACGTGACGGTTTACGAAAAGTCGGTGCTGTATCATTAGTAAGGTTGTAAGGGTAAAATTTGTTTACGATAAACTCGATTTCGAAAAGCGAACTGCACCAGAAAATTATCTACTTACACGCAGCTTTACTGCCCCAGTTTGGACTTGGTACTGCCCATCATAAAATTTTGCCGAAAAGTTTGTTATTGTGTTTGCAGCAATGTAGAAAATATGGCACAGTGCAATACGACACGGTAAAAAATGTCACATAGAAAAAATAGCTCGGGAAACATTCACTTTTCTGTGACCAGGGGCGATGGAACGATTTCCAAAGTGGGGGGGGGGGGGGGGGCTGGATGGTCGTCGGTATGACGGGGCGACCATGGTTCGGCCCGTAGTACGAAAATTTGAAATTCCAGGGTCCCAAAACCCCCATTTCCATGCACCTGAGCGGATATTTTGAGATTTTTCAGGACATGTATTTGAAAGATTTCACACTTTGAGAGCCGTTAAAAAACGCCTGTAAAGCATACAGGTAGGTATATTTATCAGCTTTGGTCGTCACGACCAAAGATGATAAATGGACCTCACCTGTAGTCTTTACCAGACGTTTACAGCAGTTATACTGTCTGTGGATTTTCTTGTCTGGGTGGATTTGGTACTTGTATGTCTGTAAGATTAGGATCTATTTCAGTTAACCGATTGTTTAACAGACTGTATACATTTTAGCGTTTCCTACCACTTATTGCAAAAATGATCCGAAATCCATCGAAACTGAACCAGTACGAGAGAAACATAGGTGGCGAAAATATGGGTGAGGCTCTGGATCCACCCCTTGTTTCACCAGTCATTGGTCGTGTTAAAATATATGCATAAAAAAAAATGGCCAGGCAAAAAAAGTGGGGGGACTGAAGACCCGACACCCAGCCCCCCCCCCCCCCCCCCTCCCTGGTTCCGCCGTCCCTGGTGGCAGAGATGATAAAATGGCGCAAGAGAGCAAGAACAAGAAAAATGGACATGCTAGAGATAGATCCATTGCAAATTTTGTGTTTTAACCCAATGCCTACAGTACATACTTTGTTCGCAGTTACTCATTGGGTAGATAGATTTCTACTAATTTGCTGGGAGGGGGGGGGGATACTCCAAAATTAATACAAGATTGATAGATTTTAAAAATCTTGTCTGTAAGCAAACTATGTGATCATTTACAATTCAATCCCTTTGAGAATGAAAGGAGAAATTCATTGATTTTTTTATCACAATCAAAGAGTCCATTCGGGAAGTACCTTCCACAACACGTGATGTCGTATAACGCACATTACTCGGATGATATCGTTTTTTCACAAACATTACCTCGTCTATATGATCGACGTCGACATTTTGTCAAATGGAGTTCTCAAGTTCTTTATTTATCTTTCACTGACAAAAACAAATAGCAGATAAGGTGCTTTACAACTGGAGCGAACCCATGTTATCCACTCGAGCAGGTCATAAGAAAACAGAAGCCCCAACATGGCTTAAAAGCATGAGCTCTCGCACCAAACCACGCTTAAATTATCATTTGAACATTCGAGGCGAGGCAGATGATAGCATTTTTCACTTCATCGTTCAGAATTTCTGTTCAGCTGGCAAGTTTGTAAACTTTGGCGTTCAAATTCTGTTTCACCGCCGACTGCATTAACTGTGAAAGCACTGAAAAGCCTTCTTGCACTCAAGGGACAGATTTATCAATTTTATTAACTTGGATAAAATATCAGACAAAAACCATTTAATTTTTATTTATTCAGGGTGCATTGGTTATAAAAAGTGAGCATGCGGCAGGCAAAAGGACCATGCGGGAGAACATGAGAAACACATTTTTAACTTTGTTCAGCCGAATGTAAATTTAGGCTAGCAAGATAACAAGCACTACACCCATAAACTTTTCTCTTTCATCCACAATTTTATGGGATTTTCTCTTTTATTTTTTGTTTCAGATATTTAAAAAAGTTGCGTCTTCCCATTTTCGCATACTTTATAAGGGGCGTATTTATTTTTAAGAGCGCATTTATTTTTAAGAAGTGTATTTACATAAATTCATGACAACTTTCTGAACCTGGGTCACAAAATCGATCTTAGCCGAGATTTAAAATTGATCTGAGCCTCGATGAACCTCGGTTCAGATCGATTTTAGTGAACACGGTTCAGAAATTTCATGTAAGATCGTGACTCAAAAATTATATTATAGAGAAATCACCTGTATAAATGTTGGATTAAGTATAAAATATGCATTGTTTTACACATTTATCCGTTTGCTTGTCACACCCATATTTACCATAAATGATTATATGTGAGGAAGTTTAATAAAATTGAACACTGTTGAAACTCTATCATCTGATTAATTGATGAAAAGAGGTAATTTGCCTGAATGTGCAGAACATCTCAACCATTTGAACCCTGATGCCAGTTCCGTGCCATCAGTTGAAAGAGTCTATATTTGTTACTTGGGAGAAGACCAATCAATATTTTCAACGTGCAGCGCTAGGTGGGAGAAAATCATTTTTGAGAGGTGTGGGGGAGGTGTGGGTAGCTGTATTAATGGAAAAGCAATCTTAGTTTACGCAATGTAGACGAAGATGAAATGGTCCGGCCATCCTTCAGTATCCAAATAAGAATAGTCACGTGGGTAAGATAGACCCCATGTTAGAGCACTAAACTTCAAATCGAAAGGTCCAAGGTTCTGGGATATTCCCGACCAGCGGTATCTGTGTTGTGTCCTTTGCCAAGATACTTCATTCCGACTGCCCCCACTAAGTGTTAAGACGTATTGCACGTCGGTGGTACATTTGCCTTCAACCTCTTCTAAATTTGCTTGTGCTAAGTTACTATCGTGGGGTGACTGAAGGTAACTCGCCGCTGTTTGGTGAGGTAGTTCTCTTCGGGTACTATGGCTTCCTCCACCCGTAAAACGGTCCGTCACTATGTGATCCTGGCTATTGAAGTGTCGTTAAACCCCAGCCTAGCAAACATACAACAGGACATGTTTAACATCCCAAGACAGTTAAATAATACACACGTAGTTTGTTAATGTTAGTCATCTGTTTTTTTTTCAAACAATAAAAAGCACGCAGTAATATAGAAAGTAGTTATCCATCCAAACGTGAGATAACAACAAATTATTTTTTGGTGTTTAAGGTCACATATTTTTGCATAATGGCTAATTGTGGCTAAACAAAACAATCTAATTATCCTACTACGTACCACTCATGTAAAATAGTCCCCCCACCCCCCCCCCCCCCCCCCCCCCACACACACACTCCCCAACAAAGGTAATTGATCTTGAAACAACTGAGATTCAATTCAATAGTTAATTTCATGACGAGCGTTTCTCTTCCTTTTCATGTTACGTATTCCCCAAGCTGGTGTGCATAAATTTTTGCGTGAAGAAAAAATTGGTGGTGGACGAGCAGACGATATGAAGAGCAAAACATCTGAAGCGAGGCTGGGTAATAATTTAATCCAACAGATCGACAGAGCTGTTGGATTAAATTATCGCTGAACCTCCCAACAAACCAGGATGGTTTTGCCTATTTCACCGTTGACAGTATTGACTGAAATGATTCCTCCCAGGGAAACAGTGTTAAAAGGATTAATCCCTCTATCTGCATGTCTGACCAAAAGAAAATATTATGAAAATATTGTGCATTTTGCTACAAACCGTGTTGATTCAGCTCTGAGGAGGATCAGCTATTGACATTTTTTCACAGTGAAACAAAATGAAAACACAATTCAATCTTTCCATGTTTAAAACCATTCAAATATATTTTAAATTTATTTAAGTGGTAATTGATCGCAGTTCACTAAATATTTACATTTAACTGTGTCATTGATACTCCCCGCCTTCAGCGGCAGCTTCTTTTTTAAATCAGAGAATTAAAAGCCATATGCTTTCACATCAAAATTACATTTTTTAACCCTTTACCTAACATGAAAAGCAGACGACACTTGCAAAAAAAATTCTTGAATAATTAATTTTTTTCATTTTTTGTCTCCAAAACATAGGTTATGACCCCTCGTTGGAACGAGCTCGACGAGCTCGTTCCAACTAGGGGTCATAACCTTCGACGAGCTCGTTCCAACTAGGGGTCATAACCTATGTTTTTGAGACAAAAAAATGAAAATATTTTGAAAATTAATTGGCGATTTTTGAGAATAGCGCTGGCCGGTTTTGGCCGTTACGTTGGGTAAAGGGTTAATCTTCATTTATCATTGCGGTGTTTTTAATATAAAGGAGTAATAGTTGATTATATTCCGAAGTAGATTTGTTGAGAGGTGCGTTTCAACTTGAACGAACATTCTTGACACGCGGGAAGGGAAAATGGTTTCATACAATATATTAATAACACAATTGGATACTGTGTTGTTGGTAACTTATCAAAATGGCTTTGTTCTCGTGATACTATAAAGAATGCTATCAGTGAAAGAAAATACCTATCGGTGACATTCATTATTATTGACATTAGATAAGAGGAACAAAGACCCAGATATAGTTACATTTTGCGTCACAATTAAAGCTAACGTATTCCGTGCTCGACAAGTAGAAAATTATTTGGAAAAGGCGAAACAAAATTAAAGACTTGATACTCAGGTTTGCCGCATTGAGCAAAATGGAGCCGTTTTTATCAGTATCCTGGTTTTGTCCCTACCATATACCATGAGAATGGAACCAATCAGATCTCCTCTTGAAGAAACAAAGTTCATCGAAGGGGTCATCGTTTTCCAAAAATGCCCGTTTAATTAATTTATACTTTAAAACAAGATATTAACGGCCTGGGGAGTGGACAAATAGACAGGATATTAAGATAAGGACCGAAATCGACTGAAACATGAACTCTTCCAAAGTTCAGGCGAGGGTTTCTTCCGTATTTACGTTGTTGTACCTTTATTTCTATATTGTATTTATCATATTGAAAGGGATATTTTTCTCAGTATTTTCATTTCATCAAATATTGGGAGAAATTGCCTGCGCTGATATAATCCAGACCCTTTTCTCTCAGCAAGCAGTTTAGGCAATATATCGTTTAACCTTCGAATTTAGTCCCGGACAAAACCTTTGAAAGAAGCCACAGTACTTGACAATGTTCTGCTAAATTTCACTAAAAAGCAAAGTCGAAAATTATGATTGGAAGGGGCTAATGTATCTGCAGAGATTTTGAATCTCTTGCCGCCCGTTTCGGGAGAGAACTGGCAAGGAACTATCAGACTTCCCAACGTAGTATCTCCGCACAAGCAGGGGGTTTGCATTGGTTTAAAACAAGTGCACCATCGACGTGCAGTACGCCTCAGTACTCAGCTCCACATAGGCAATCGGGATTAAGTGCCCAGCCCACGGATACAACGCATCTACCTCTGGCGGGGATTGCACCGTAAATCTTTCGGTTTGAAGTCCAATGTCGTTACAACTGAGCCACCGTGCTTGCTCTCTAGCCATACCATTCTGGTGGACAGTGATAACAGTTTTGTGAACAACTCGTGACTAATTCAAGAAATAATTAGCAACAAACATATAATTTATTATCTCTCTGTCCAACTGTATGGAACTAAAATTATATTACAGTCTGTTGATATAAAACGAAAAGACATAACCTGCTCAACGTGTAAAGGTTGATAGAGTACATATACTTACAGGTCGAGAAAGGATATAAAAAACAGAATTCTTTTTACATTGACAAAACGTAACACAAATTGGTGCAAAATAAAATTATTGCTCTTTCAAATTGTCAAATACGTTATCAATAAAAAATATTGTTAATTTGTTGTTAGTTTTACATACATTCTAAGATAATAAAAGTGAGATATGAACAGCGTTAGTCGTTATAATTTCCTTCAACAAGTCCGAAAAATAAGATACAGGCCATAAGCAATAACCCTTTGATCACCGGGATTAGAGCTGAAACGGTTAAAGGATTTTCATGATCGATTAATCACATGGATTAACCTTGGTTAACCGATTAATCACTTACCCTAATAGGTATCTGAATAATTGCCGCACCGTTGATGATTTACAGCATATTAACTCTTTACCCAACATAACGGGTAAACCGGCCAGCGCTAAATACAAAAGTCTCCATTCAAATTTTATTATATTTTCAATTTTTGTCTCAAAAATATAGCTTATGACCTCTCATTGGGACGAGCTCGTTGAGCTCGTCCCAATGAGGGGTCATAAGCTATGTTTTTGAGACAAAAATTATTTTTTTTAGTAATTTAATGATTTATTTTGCAAGTATCGTCTTTCAACCATCGTCATTGGGTAAAGGGTTAAGAATGACCATTTCCAGCTACTGATACATGCACGTGAACAAGTATGTCAGCACGTAACTTGCATGCTTTACTCTGTCTCATATAATTGATGTGATTCAGTGTGACAATGTGGGCCTGTTTTGGTGCAAGTTTGTTCCTTTGTTAACCTATATAATGCAATAGTTCAAAGTAACGGTCAATAGCTCAATTACTTTTTTGATCGATCAAGACGTTGATCATTGGTTAATCGATTAATCGGTTATCCGTTTCGGGTCTAATCGGGATTATTCACGTCTCCTGACATACCATTGGCATATCGAAACGGCGCCATAACATTACAAGGCTTGTTGATGTACTGTACAACTGTGTGTTTCCAGCTCATCATAACAAGCACTCGCCACCGGCCATACATGTTTCATTTCTCCTTTTGTTGTTGGACGAGGGAGAAGTTTGTTGGATTGTATTAATGTTAAAATATTGGAAAAGCAGTTGAGTTTTGTTTTATAATTTAGTCGACGACTGTATGTTTAGAGATTTCTTGCACCATATTTTATCAGTTCACCGCAAAACAGCTTAAAACCTGCGCAATAGGTAAAACGACTTTATGTACATTCTTATCCCCACCCCTTCGTCACCTAACGATTTGGGTTATCCACGTCGATAAGGGTGCGTTAAATTGTTAAATTTTCGAGCCAAACTTTTGTTGCAACATTTCATCACAAATTTACTGTTGTGACGTCATTACTGTGGTGATGCGTATTGTTAGTTCACGTATTATTAGTGTCGTATGTGTTTCCGTTGTCCACTTTGCAAGGTGGAGCCGGCCATCTTGATTTCTATGGTGGCGCGTGGTTACCGTGGATCGAATGACATTAAATATAGTATCGTAGGATTGGTTAGTTTCACTGAAGGGAGAGTGTAGATGGAAACGACCCAACAACTACATAAAATTATCGAAATGGACTTATCTTAGGTCGCTATCTTGATCCTTTACCCAACGTAGAGAATATTAAAATTTATTATTTTAATTACTATTTTTAAACACATTTCCAAAAAAATTCAACAAAACCATCTGATGTGACCTCGCATTGGAACGATCTCGATGGGCTCGTTCCAATGAGGGGTCACGTGATATAGTTTTGTTGAAATATTTTGAAAAATTAATTTTTTTGAACTGCTCAATTTACAGATTACGCGGGCGGATGTTGGCGATTCATTAGGTAAAGGGTTAAGAAACATCTAGTGCTGGGGTGTGTTAAAGAGTGTAACATATCCATCGACTCAATGGAGTATGCCAAATAACCGGAAGTTCCGATCAATGATACCCAAATGAACTCTGACATTTCCAACAAAACTCTATGAAACCTCAGCCTTGGTCTATTCCGAGCCTAACATTTTTTCTAGTCCTAGCGCTCTTCGGCTCATCTGTATGTTGGCTCATATATTGGACCATTTCCTTTATGACTCCAAGGATACTTATCACAAGTCGATGTTCTACTTGGGATATATTTATTTAGTTAGTTATAAAGGGTAGCTCTCTGAGGATAGTTAGTTATGGCTCCTAGCTTCTGCTCTACTCCTAGTAGGTGTCTTGATCGCTCCTTGACCATCACTACTGACTCGTCCATAGTCACCACTATCTATCGGACGATCAGCTTCGATTGTGCCTATGCCTGTCTAGTATTACAGCTCCCTTCCACCTACGTTCATACATTCTATTAATATGGCGGGGCTGAATCACTATTGTCATGACTACTGTATTTTGCCATGACTTCTTAGATCCTAAATCACCCCCATAGCTGTTGCAACTCCTAGCTCCCATACAGGTCATATTCCATAGATTATTTCATGGCCTCCATAGGTCCAACGGGTCGAAGAGTCAATCAAGCAGTGACCTGAACAGACCATGCTCTGACGATTCGAGTCTTGTTGTCGAATGAGCTACAGACATTTGCTCGAAACAGTGATGCCTCGCACGACTCTTCAATTGATCTCGGGAAACAGGGATGCCGACGTCAAGTCGGTTGTATGATAGTGGTGCAGAAGGAGGGGAGCTGCAAGTGAGATGCTGCAAGTAGGGTCTTGAAGCGTACTGGGCTGATGCAGCCCGCTTGTTTGGATCTCTCCGTACTGCAAGTTGTCGTCCTTGTACGATCACCCGTAGTTTAGCTTCTCTCAAGACATGCGTTTTATCTTTTTGCTCCATCGTTTCTGGATAACTTTAGTACGAAGATGCGGCCATTTACTACAAGCAATTGTGTTGCCCAATGGTTTCTGATTTGTTCAATAAGTTGATACGGGCACGGTAGTTTCGTCGGTTCAGATAGTTTTATCTTCGGTTCGTTGATTTCTCATTCAGACATTCTTGTCCAAGGGTTTATGATTGTTCCAACGTTTTCTCTCCTTTGCAGTTGCAGTTGTACCACTGATCGGTTGTGTATATGGATCATCTTGTGTCTTCTCGTATGGACTCTCTTTGAACAGCTTAAGAACTTAAAGTACTTAGGTCCGCGGATGGATCGTATGTGATGTAAGCACTGATCTCTGTACAGCTGGATTGCTGCAACGTCATCGAAGAGATGTTGTCGAGTCAATCAACGCGATAACTCCCAATCCATGACGTTTCATGACCTAAAAGCAGCTGCCCAACAGTTTTTGCTTTTGGCCAATAATAACTAAAATATGTTGTAAATATTCAATTGCATTACCACAAAAATGTGCTTATCATTAATATATTCATTTTTTCACAGAAATCAAAGTATTTTCTTTAAAAAACGATCTGATATACTGAGACGTCGGGAAACCGAAAACCTTGGAGAATGTTTTGTTGTTGTTGAGATTTGTTTTTTTATGTAGCAACTTTCGCCCCCGCCCCCAAGATGGCGGCTGAGGATACGCTACTCAATATGTGAGCAATGAGCCTTCCAGCAATCCAGTTATACAGAGGTCTGGGCAGTAGTTTCACTGATCGGATGTACGTGTGAATCTTCTCGTGTCTTCTTAGACGGCCCCTCGTTTTGAACATCTCTGAACAACTTAAGCATTGAAAGCACTTAGATCCGTGGATAAATCGTATCTTATGCAAGAGACTAGTCGTTCGAATAAAAGATCTTTGGCGCTCATCGCAAGTTGCTTGAAGTCTAAGTTCGAATGTTTCAGAGTAGTATGTAAGGTTGAGATCTGGCCTTTTTACCAGGTCTCCGGGTACGTGACCTCGACCTCGAGGTCACTGACCTCGACACCCAAATCCGTTAGGCCTTCCCTCTCCCTCTCCCATTCCCTCTCCACGATAGGCCTAGGCTATTTTAGGCGCGCCTCCCGCCCTGTATGTACCCTATTTTTTAGGATATCCCTCACCAAAGCCCATTTTAGGACCCTCTAAAGGGACCCAGCCTATGTATAGCCCATTTAGGCTTTCTCCACATTGTTTTTGGCTTTCCCTGTATGTGGGCTCTCCCCCTCCCGACCCCCCCCCCCCCCTCTCACCAAAGCCCTGGGCTGTTCCTACCCCTTCCCAAGGCTAGCCCAAAGCTGGGGGACTTCCGAACTGAGGCGCCCATTGGGTACTAACAAAGAGTTCCTCTTCCCCCACGTAAATTTCAAGCTCTGTTGGTGTATCTAAGGTAAATGTTGTCAAGGACATGTACATGTAACTACAAACAAAAAGATTAATTTGAAGGCTACCTGGAGTGACTACACAGTTATGTAAGAAGACTATGATAAAGCCCATACTGGAACATCTGATGTTATGTTCTTTGTTTATAAGAAGATATGATACTGTCACGTTGTATAGTTATGCAAATAGATAAGGGACAATTGGTATGTTTGATTATGTCATAGATAAAGGTATTATGATACAGGTCTCCTTTGTTTATAAGAAGCTTAATATGATAAAGACCATGTGCGCTGTTTGATTATGTCATAGATAAGATTATGTCACGTCGCAGGTGTTTGATAACCCAATAAGATCGCGGCGGTGTCTGATTGGTCAAACAGTTGTCCAATCAGATCATTTCACATGGCGGTAAGTTCCATGGAACCAATAGATAAACGTGTTGTAAAATTATCCCACGCAGGCGTTCTCTGATTGGTCAAACAGTTATCCAATCAGATCATACCAGACGGCGGTATTTTCCATGTGACCAATAGATAAGTATGTTATAGTAAACTACTATAGCATGCTCAACGCATAGGTAAGCTGAAACGGAATGAACAACTCTAAATTTTTCTCTCTATTAAATTTTGATTTTCACATAACGTCAGTTTTACAAAGTAATTGATTGGTTTTAAAATAGTCAAAATGGATCTGCAATCAGATTTACAATTCTACAAGTAATTTTTACAAAGCGGAAAATGGATTTTCAATCAGTCAAAATGGATTTTTAATCGACTGTTGCAAGTAATTTTACAATTTCACAATAAGTAATTTTTACAACAATAAGTAATTTTGCAATACTTTTACATGTAATCATACAATAAACATATTTAAATGTTCAGTACCTGTTTTTGGGCCCTAAAAAGGGCAGTTTTTGTTGTTGTCGTTTTTCTGGACTTTCTCTAGTTATCATCTCAAGCTGTCTGCACATCCAAAAACGTGTATTTTCTTAATAATGGATCAAAAAGGTATTTTCGTTCCTCAATTGTGAATTTTTCAACTTCGTTCATTCCGTAACCCTCCTCATCTCGAAGTCGCTGAGCATTTTTTCTAATTTTTTCATAGACCGGATGTTGTCTGAAGCGCCGTACTCGACTCATTGCCTTAAATACTTTCTTACAGAGGGAAGCTCTCACGTTGTCTCTAAAAGCTTCCTTGGCCGCTTTGGTGGCCTCGTCTGTGGGCAAGCCATTTTCTATGTACGACACTTTCAATCTCTGAAATTTAGCTGCATTATCTTCATATGCTCTTATGATTAAAGTGTCTATTATGTTCTTTTCGTCATCTTCCTCTTTTTTCACATAAGCACATACGAGTATTTGAGGCTACATTGAGGCTACAAAAGGCGCTAATATGAAGGTGCTAAATGCGCTAAAGGCGCTAAAGACGCTAAAGGTGCTAATGGTGCCAAAGGCGCTAATATGAAGGTGCTAACGGCGTTAATATGAATGTGCTAAAGGCGCTAATATGAAGATGCTAAAGGCGCTAAAGGCGCTAATATGAAGGTGCTAAAGGTGCTAAAGGTGCTAATATAAAGGTGCTAAAGGCGCTAATATGAAGGTGCTAAAGGCATTAAAGACGCTAATATGAAGGTGTTAAGGCGCTAAAGGCGCCAATATGGAGGTGCTAAAGGCACTAATATGAAGGTGTAGGAATACGAAATTGGGTGTAATTAGGTTATATGGTTGGCGGCGGTATAAATGTGTGACCACTCCTTGTTTTATAAAGACCAATTTAATAGAGAGAAACATTTAGGGTTGTTCATTCCGTTTCAGCTTACCTATGAGTTGAGCATGCTATAGTAGTTTACTACAACACGCTTATCTATTGGTCATATGGAAAATACCGCCGTGTGGTATGATCTGATTGGATAACTGTTTGAACAATCAGAAAACACCTGCGTGGGATTATTTTACAACACGCTTATCTATTGGTCCTATGGAACATACCGTCGTGCGGAATGATCTGATTGGACAACTGCTTGACCAATCAGACACCGCCGCGATCTTTCTGGGTTATCAAACACCTGCGACGTGACACCATCTTATCTATGACATAATCAAACAATGCACATGGTCTTTATCATATTAAGCTTCTGATAAACAAAGGAGACCTTTATCATATTACCTTTATCTATGACATAATCAAACATACCAGTTGTCCCTTATCTATTTGCATAATAATACAACGTGACACTATCATATCTTCTTATAAACAAAGAACTTAACATCAGATGTTCCAGTATGGGCTTTATCATAGTCTTCTTACATAACTGTGCAGTTACTCCAGGTAGCTTTCAAATTAATCTTTTTGTTTATACTTACAATACATGTCCTTGACAACATTTATCTTAGATACACCAACAGAGCTCGAAATTTACGTGGGGGAAGGGGAGGGGGAACTCTTTGCTAGTACTCAGTGGACACCTCAGTTTGGAAGTCCCCCAGCTTTGGGCTAGCTTTGGGAAGGGGGAGGAACAGCCCAGGGCTTTGGTGTGGAGGGACTGGGTTTTGGGGAGAGGGGAGACCACATACATGGAAAGCCAAAAACAATGTGTGGAAAACTTTAATGGGCTATACATAGGCTGGGTCCCTTTAGAGGGTCCTAAAATGGACTTTGGTGAGGGATAGCCTAAACAAATAGGGTACATACAGGGCGGGTAAGGGGAGGGGCGCCTAAAAATAACCTAGGCCTAGCGTGAAGAGGTGAGGGGAGAGGGGAGGCCTAACGGATTTGGGCGCCGGGGTCAATGACCCCGAGGTCGAGGTCATGTACCCGGGGACCTGGTAAAAAGGCCAGATCTCAACCTTACATACTACTTTTCACCCCTTTTTTACTTCGATACACCAACCTTACAACCGACTGGATGTCTGCAACACCTTCTCAGATGAGTCGGATAGTCGTAAAAGAAGTCACTCTTTCGAGTGCATGTGCGATCGATCATTTGCTCGATAAGATTCGTCAAGGCATAGCATGTTCCGATCACTTCAAGATTGACTCTTGAACCGATTCGTAAGAACGATGAACGTCATGGGATGGTGTAGGAGCAAGAAGTCGTGATGCAGTTCGGAGGTGCATTGGCCCTATGGGATAGTCTAGGATCTAAGGTCCAACAGGTGAAATGGAAGGATACTGTTGTATTAGACAGGCACGAGCACAGTTGAAGCTGATCAGGCCAGGTAGCCAGGTAACGATATCAATGGCCACGCCAGTAGTAGTGGCCTACGAGCTATGGAAGCCTCGGAGAAGTCTTGTAGCTAGGAGCCAACAGCAGCTAGGAGCCATAATTATCATCAGATTGCTACCCTTTGATAGATCCACTGAAGTATATGTTGGTGTTGTGCATTGAGATGTTTGAATCAAGACCTGGAATTTTATTAAATGTCTTCGGTTTACGAACAGAAATCGTCTTTATGTTAAATTTGAGGACTCTTTCTTGGTTCTGTAGGTGTTTCTGTGTGGCCTGTTTGGCCATTGCCCTCATTGCAGTATTCCGTTGTACCACTACGAAATAAACACCCGGCTGCTTATGCAAGTTCCCGATAGTTCAAACTTTCATTCGTATTTGGAATAAATAAACCTATATGGAGGAGATATCAGAGAAAATATGTTCAGTCGAATAGTTTCCAATTCAAATCAATATTTTGACGGAATTTCGGGTATTAGCTGGTGAGAATCCAAAAAACACAAACGTCTCTAAATCATATGACATATAATATTTCGCAGGGTACAGATGGTAATAAATTGAACATTGAATAGACAAAAATAAATGATTAAAAAGCCGAAAACCCAATAAGCCAAGGTTTCGGATAAAAAAGCTGTGTATGTTGGAGTGCCACACAGAGTCACACACAAGTTTTCTTTACAGCACTGTACCAACAAAATGAACAAGTGACAGACACATCAACAAACTTTTTAAGTTTTGAACTTAGCTGAGATTTTCTAATTTTAAGCCATAAACTCGGAATGCAAGGTACAATGTATATACTCTCGTGCATGTGCGTCTCTACCAGCGCCCACGTTTTAATTTTTGGTTTATATAAATATACAACCAAAGCAGTGAGATAGGACATAGGTCATGTAGAGATATTGGAAATTCCCCATCGAAAATACTCTTCAAACCATTCCGTGCTATACCAGAAGACAATCTTATTCATATTTAGTTTTAACAAATTCCCTTCAAATCCTCACTTAAAACCTCTACCCGAACAAGGCCAGCATGCCCAGCGTGCCCATTCCGACGAGACACCATAGAACTCGGACACAAAAAAAAGTTTTAATTATGTACACAACGCATTTGCAAAGGTCGTCGGAAAAATATAAGCGAAGGAACTGATCAGTACTGGTTATTGGTTCCATTCGTTTGTGGATAATCAAGCGGGAAAAGGAGCACTTTGGGCATGAGAGTCTGACAAACTAGAAATGTCGATGTCACTTTGCCCAGTGTGATAATCATATATAGATCACAACGGCGCTGATCAACCTAATGTGTAATCCCACTCCATCTCCATATCTATGAGTGAATGGTCTGATATCTTCATTCGACACCGCATTGGACAAGCCACCATTAGAACTTTCAACCCTGATGGTACCTTCTATGTCAGTCGAATGATGTCAAATTCAAGAGTCCAGAATTCGTTATTTTGGGTAAATCAACTAATATTTTCAACGTGCTAATTAAATGAAAGCTTCATGATTCAAGTAATCTGGTGAAATGTAGTATGACGGGTAACATGTCTATTTTACCCAAACAAAATCAAAACATAATCTGACCAATTAAAAAGTGGGAGAAGACAATAAAACTCCAATATCCCCAGAACTACAACACCAGTTAAAAGTAGAAACATGGCAGCAAACAACTCTCTTGTGTTATTTTCATTGAAGATATAAGAGTCTGTCATTGATGTCTCTAATTTTAGACGCCTTCCGATCAAAGACAGCAGTAATAAAACTAAGTCTAATGAAATACACAACCAATTCACAATAATTCTGACATAACGATTCGGTGCATCAAATTGTATTCAGAGACTTTATATTTCAATTTGTAAATAATTCTCAGTGTGAAATAATTGTCTGTTTTACAGAAAGGCTTTTGTCGCAATTTTAGACTGAAAAGAAATGTTCTCAGTTATCACGTTATCACACGACGTGCAATTCTCACATCGCGTCCAGCATGTATGTAACTAAGTGGACCGACATGGAGTCATGATATGGCGGACATTAACCCCCACCTCCCCCCCACCCCATCCACCCGCCCCAGTACTCAGTAATTACACCTCCGTGCTCGGTTAATAATTAATCTCTAATAATTTCAAATCAATTCAATCTTAACACCCAGGTATAAAATACGCCGACTCAATCAGATCGAACTGTTTTGAAATTAACAGAGATTAATTTTGTAACCGAGGACGGAGGGAGGAGCTATGCATCCGCTCCCAACAATAATGAGACGGATAAGAAATAAGGAAAGTACCGAACCATATTCTGTAGATTGGATAACTTGTGTAATAAACGAGCAAGTACTAGCTCGGTTTTTTTTTGGCATTACGTTATCAACCCTATGGAATAGGTAGAGGGGTTTTCACTATTTATTACACGCCTGACCTATGAAATCCATCTACAGCAACATTAAACCATGCGGAAAATGAAAATCTGTTCCGCACATATATGCGGAACGAAAATCGTTGACGCACTATTTTTAAATAGAAGCGAAATTTCACTGGAATTTCTACAAATCGTGCAACACAATTACAATTTGAATCGCTAGCGTTAGCAGAAAATCGTCCCCGGAGTTCCGATGTGTTCTATGTGCCAATAGGCACATCGAACATATTGGAACTCTGGGGACGAAATAGTAACACGGGTTTCCCTCGCAAATTTTAAAATGTATTCTTTGTGTTGATAGTTGTCAAATGAATTGCTGAGTGTCCTTTTAATAATTGCTTTTATAGACGTGAAGGCGTGTAATAAACACAGAACAACACACGCGTGTGAAGGGGTTAATCGATATGACACTTGTGCCATCGCGGAAGGATGGCCTACGGCGTCTCGTTCTATCCTTCCGCGCTGGCACTCGTGCCATATCAATTAACCCATCCACACGCATGTGTCGTTCTGTGTATTTCTTGTTCGTTCAATTATTCCAGCTGTTCTATAACAATAAAATTTTATTAGAATATTTGTCACCTGATAAAAATATGTATCTAATAAATACGTATCTTTTTTTAAAAATTCTTCTTCTATTCCTTTAGCACCAATGCCCTTATTGCCCTGGGAACGACACTATGTTATCTCACGTTTTCGCGTTCATTCGATGGAGTCTCTGTGTAATTTTGCTCGAGCCGAACAATTAAAAGTTGGCGTGTAATTAATTTGCAAGCTTTGTTGTTACGGTTATAACAATTCCAGTTTAATTCAATAGAAGGAGATTGATTATTTGACAAACCCAGATATGTGCTTATGCTGATCTGCTTTAGAAAATGTAACACTAACCACGCGTTGTTTTCGTGTTAATTAGAACAATTCAACTTGATTGCGTCGGGATATTTGTCACCTGGGCAATAAGATTGAATTGCTTTGAAATTAACAGAGTGTAGTTTTTAACGGAGGTGCAATTACTGAGGAGGAGGGGAGGCAATGCGAGTCAAAGTTATATAAATTTTACCTAACAAATAGTTTTTGAAACTAAATTTGTAGCATCAAATTGAAACATACGATAGGCAAATTTATGATGGGAACATTTGGACAGACAATATACATCAGCCTTTAAAAGGAGAACAAAAACTGACAAGAAATCAAAGTCAAAATGAATAAAATATAAATAATCAGTAGAAGGTTTTTTTGTTTTTTTTGTATTCAAAATTTTCATTTTCTTAATGTGGATTTGCTTAAATGATGTTTGCCATATGAAATCCTACTGATGAGTTATATTTTAGCACGGTATGGCTCTTGGAAAGGCGTGGGCTCCTGGCATGGAAACGTCGAAAGAAGCTTATCAAAGAAATAATGAATCTGGTAACCACTAGTCCCGAAAATGTTCAAAGGAACAACCACGAATTTATAGTACACAAACAAGTTTTGAGTTACCCTAAACACTGAAAATGAAAAGAAAATTTAAACAATAATGAAAAGCAATACACCAAGAGAAAGCCAATTCATTTATTGATAAAAGAATTATCGTTTCGAGCAAATGCATTGAAAAATGCCCGTCGTAACATCCAACACATGCCACAGTTGTCAGTATCTAAAAAATAGATTTTTACTAGTCAGACTCACTGTTGGGTCTGTCCACCTCTCACATGTAAACACGCTTGACTCCCCTGCCTCTTATTGGGAATGAGGGTAAGAACTTAGTTTTGACCAATTCGACCAATTTGATGCCATTCTTGGACAAGAATGTTACTCCGAAATTTCTAGCCACATACAGTACAGACGCCGTGGGCAGTGATGTCCACGCATGCGTTTACCGGATAATAGAACTCTCATTAGAAAAAAATTAATTAATGAAGCACCGGGTTATAATTAAATTTTTCATGACTATTCCTATAATTAGTGTTTCGAATCTAATATCATTGCATCCGTGGAAATATTGCCCACCCGTGGAAAGTGACCAGACCACGGCGGTCGTACTGTGTCAGTTTGATATTGCCTGGGGACACGGGCTCTCTTGTTACACTATTCTACTCAGGGCATCGCGAAGCTGCTGAAGGTTTTATTTCAGAAATCACACAAACTCAGGTACTATCGACCGATAGAACATGAAAAGAAACGCCCTAATTATTTTATTATACTGAACAAAAAAATAGCTTTCATTGTTAAGCGTTAACTGCAACGTGCTATCAATCTCGTAATAACAATGTAGTCGAATCCCAAAACATGACGTCATTTCGAACGAATGGCGTCTCTTTAGGAGTTTCTAGACCACCAAATTCAAAAATGACTTGTCACAAGTGCCGTCGCTTTTGGAGTTTCTATATCAGGACCTAATTAGTAAGCTACTTAGCAGGAATGCTCGGATCATCGTTTCAGGGGTGCTCCCCGTTATGGGTGGTGGGAATGAGAGGAACTCGCGGATTATGGCACTAAACGAGGAGCTGGAAGAGCACTGCAAAGACTTGGGAATACATTTCATTGACCACTGGGATTCATTCTGGGGACAAGGAGAGTTGTATGGGCGAGACGGATTGCATTTAAGTAGGATGGGTACAGACCTGTTCGGCGAAAAAATTTTACAGGTGGCTGGGCCTTTTTTGGAGAAAAGGGGGGTAGGGGACCACAGCCGATAACCCAGAGGGGCACAAATGCTGGGAACATAGGAAGAACAACAAACATGCACAATACAGGGACATACAAGGGTTATAATAATGTGCCAGTGATGACAAAAAAACAAAGATTCATTAAGTTTGGGTACTGCAACATCCAGGGTCTGCACAAGAAAGTAAGCGAAATATCAACAATGATGGACGAAGGAGACTTCGATATAATGGGTCTAAGTGAGACGTGGATACGACGGGATGAGCGGGTTGATCAGATGAAGGGTTGCGTGTGGATAGGAGCTGGGCGAACTGAGGGTCAGAAACGGGGTGGGGGTGTTGGCATCTACGCTAAAGAGGAATTACAGCCCTCATTGATTACAGATCTCACAGAAGCAAGGACTCAGATTCCAGTATCCAACGAAATAGTCTGGGCAAAAATCAAGTTAGGAAGCAGGAGTGTTGCCGTTGGTGTTGTATACTTAGCAGTGGAGGGAAGTAAGCCCGAGTGGAATGATTCAATATATACAACTCTTAGATCGAATATCACAGAGCTTGGAAGCAGAGGGTTCAGTATTGTCCTAATGGGGGACTTCAATGGGCACATCGGGGATAAGGAGGAGGGCATACAGGGAGGTGATAGGAAAATTAACACGAATGGGAGGAAGATGTTGGACCTATCAAAAGAGCTTGGTTTAAAGATCCTGAACAGGGATGCGAAATGTAAGGGTAAATGGACCTGGGAGAGGAACGATAAGAAAACAATAATTGATTATATACTCACTGACATTAGCGTATGGAGGGAGGTTATAGATGTAGAAATAGATGGCGAGGGAAAAATGACTTGGGTAGTGATCACAACCTGATAACAGTTAAGATTATGGGCAAAAAGACGAAAAGAGACAGAAATACCTTCAAGGAAGTTTGGGGGACTAAAACAAGGAGCCGACTGGAAGCAGTTTCGGGAAAAACTAAAACCAAATCTTGAATGTATACCTGGGGATGCAAATGTCCAGAGTATTTCATAGTAAATAGCCTAACAGAGGCAGGGAAGGATTGTATAGGAAGGGTGAGGGTCCCAACGAGAGAGCTTGGATACAGGGTTAACGAGGGACTGAAAAAAGCTATAAAAGAAAGGAAGGTAAACTGCGCTGCTTACAGAAGAAGTTGGAAGCTTAAAGGGGTGGATAACAATGTCACGAGACTAATGAAAGGAGAATATGAACTGGCACGGAAAAAAGGTGAATGAGATAAAGAATAATAATAGGAAGGAGCGCAATTGCAGTCTTGCCAGAACAATAAAGAAAACGGGGGGTTCGAGCTCAAACGTATTTTGGAACTGGGTAAATAAACGGCGGAAGAGTAGTGTGCAGAGTATCAAAGTGGATGGGGAAAGTACAGAAGATAAAGGCCGTATCGCTTCAGAGTTAGTCAAGCACTGGGAAAAGATAAACGATAGGCGATGGGGCAGTGGGTCCCCACCAAAAAGAAATACACTGGTGGAGGAGAACCTATCCAATCGTGTATGTAGCGAAATAACGGCAGAAGAAGTGCGGAACGTGGTCTCGAAATTAAAAAATGGTAAAGCGGGAGGGACTGATGAAATTCCGAACGAATTCCTCAAAAATGGAGGGGAGGCACTTATTGAAGTCCTGACAAACCTTTTCAACCTGGCTCTGCGAAAGCAAGAGGTCCCCAGAGAGTGGAGGGAAAGTAAGGTGTCGTTCATACACAAAAAGGGGGATAAGGAAGTTCTAGATAACTATAGGGGGATATCAGTTAGTAGTAACATTGGAAAAGTATTCCGTAAGGTCATATGCGGTAGACTAGAGGAAGTTATTGAAGAGAAAGGTTTTTTTAGGAGAAATTCAAAATGGTTTCAGGAAAGGACGAAGAGTCACTGATCACCTATTTACACTCACCCAACTGATAGAATCAACAAAGGCTGAAAAGAAAAAGATGTTTCTGGCATTTCTAGATGTGAAAAAAGCGTACGACCGAGTGTGGAGGGAAGGTATGTGGCGAAAGCTCGAGGGCATCGGACTGGGGGTGACTTTGTGGGAATCATGAAAGCACTGTATACAGATGTGCAAAACCAACTCAGTCTAGGGAGTATCACTACAAAACGAGTCCCTATGGATATAGGCCTCAAGCAGGGGTGTATCTTTTCACCGATTTTGTTTGCATTGTATGTTAAAGATTTAGGGGACGAACTAATTCAGAGTGCGGAGGGGGTAAATGTTGGAGACATAAAGATACCAGGCTTATTCTTTGCGGACGACATGGTGTTAATGTCTAGAACTGAACAGGGGCTAGAGAAACTGCTGGAAATTGCTGGTAGATATGGGAACACTTGGCGGCTCGAACTAAATGAAAATAAAAGCAAGGTAATACCCGTTGGACGCAAGGTAGATATGACAAAAAAATGGAGAGTGGGGGAGTTCTCAATCCCCGAAGGGGAAAGCAAACAAATCAGTGTAGGAGAAACGGGAGAGTATGAGTATCAAGGGGTAAGCATAAATATAACGGGAAGAGGGGTGTACAGAAATTACTCAGCCAAACTGATTCTGAAGGGGAAAAGAATTCTGAACCAACTAAAACTTTTAGGGAAAAATAGTTTCAACAAGGTCTTTGTGGGGAAAACACTGTGGGAGAGGGTGGGTTTACCAAGTATAACGTATGGCACGGACGTGATTCCATTAAACCAAACCGTTATTAAGAAGTTGGAAAGTACTCAGAATGATGCCGGCAGATGGATAACAGGGTCGAGTAATGCTGCAGCTTTGGAAGCAGTAAGGGGGGAGCTTGGGTGGATGAAAATCAAGGACAGGGTAGATTTGGGAAAACTGTGTTACTTTAACTACTTGAGAAACCTGCCTGACAAGCGGTGGTGCAAATTGATGCTCGATACAATTTGGAATTCTAATATAGTAACGGGGTGGTCAAAACATGTGAGGGAACTAATGGACAATTACTCTATAGAGGTCACAAACATAGAAGTAGGAATGAAAGAAGGCAAAAGGTTTGTCAAAGAGAGAGTCATGGAAGATTGCAATCGAAACTGGCGAGCAGGGGTTAGCGTGAAAAGATCACTGCAGGGGTTACAATATAAAGAAAAGCCAGCTTTTGAAAAGTACCTAGATGGCACCTTTGGAGGGTCACTGCTGTTCAAACTGAGATCAAGATCACTGGAGCTTCGGGGAAAAATTGGGAGAGATGGCGAAAAGGGATGCCAAATGTGCCACTCTGGAGTAGTGGAGACCCTGGAACATTTTCTCTTGGAATGCCCACAGTATATACCTCATAGAATAAAATTTACTGGAAGAATAATGCAGAAGTGGGGTGAAGAAACAAAGGATAGATGGCTGAAGGGGGACACGAGGGAGAGGGTAGGAATGCTTATTGAAGAAATTGAAAAAGAGGAAGTGAGGGACACTATTAAGCAGTTTATATCTGAATGCTGGGAGGAGAGGAGGGGAAGAGGGGGTGGGGTGCAGGGGGAATGATGGCCTTCTCTTATGAGGACCGCGACAAATCAGCGGCTGGCCAAAGAGTTATTATTATATCACCAAATGTCAGTGTTTACAATTGTATCATGCTGTTCATGTTATAATTCATGGTGTACGGACAAAATGCCTATGGACAAAATGCCTATCGGACAAAATGCCTATGGACAAAATGCCTATCGGACAAAATGCCTATCAGACAAAATGCCTTCTGGACAAAATGCCTATGGATTTTTAAAAATTTTTGTTTTCAATTAAATTATTCTTTTTTCAATCATTTTTTCTTTAATACTTTTTCAAAATCACAGTGTTTATGCTGCAATAATGGATAGATGGCTTGGATTGTGGACTTTGCCTATCTCTTTGAGAAGCTTTTATCAGAGCCCCTGTTGTTTTTACAATTCAATGAAAATTGCTAATCACTTCTTTCTGTAGTTTCTTTTAAAACAACATGGGTGCGAGGTAAGCTCTGATGGGCTTTTCCTTTGAGTGGCTTTTTTCACAGTAAGTGTTGTTTTTATCATTACATCTAAGTACATTTTAATATAAAATAGATGGGATGGTGGACATTTCCAATGGGGAAGTAAAAAAGGCCATAGCTAACGACAATCGCGTGAGATGGGAAAAAGCAACCGAAAACCTAAATGGGCTGAGAGAACCTAAGAGGTTCTGGGATACATTTAAAACTCTTACTGGCCAAAAGAGCAAAATTGCCAATAATAATGCGCTAAAGACTAGCGACGGATCTATGGCCATAGACGACAAGGCAAAGGCCAGTGCTTTTGCCGAACTTCTAAAGAAGGCACATCGTCCACAAGAAGGGACCAGATATGACAACGATTTTAAGGTACGAGTAAATAAATTTGTCCAAGATAACAACTCAATCTTCAATGAACCGAACTTCGACCAAAGGCATGAAGACGGGGACGACCATGAATTAACCGAACCAATAAGCGTAGAAGAGGTCATGGGTATAATCAGAAAATGCAGGTCATCTTCGTCCCCAGGAGAAGACGAAGTCTCTTACAAAATAATGAAACAGTGCCCCAACATCTTCTACTGCAGACTTACCAAACTCTTAAACTGCTGTCTCTCCTGTGGGTACTTCCCAAAATGCTGGAAAGTGGCCACGGGAGTCATGATACCTAAACCCGACAAAGACCTTACCAACCCTTCTAACTACCGCCCAATAAGCTTGCTTAGCTGTGTTGGGAAAATATTTGAGCGGATTCTCACTACGAGACTTCGCAGCTATCTCGAATCAATCAACTTTTTCAACAAATGGCAAAGAGCGTATAGGAGTCAGAAAGAGGGAATCGAACACGTATATAGACTGGTCGATTATATGAAAACAGCATTTAGTCAAAACGAAATCGGAACCGCGCTTTTCTTGGATGTAGAAAAAGCGTTCGACTCGGTATGGCACAATGGCGTGAAATATAAACTAGCGAAAATGGGATTACCCACTAAAATTCTAAGGATCATATCATCATTTCTAACTGACCGAAAAATCAAGGTGAGGGTTAATCGCGAGGTGTCAGAGGAAGTAATACTCGAAGCGGGAACACCACAAGGGTCGGTTCTAAGTCCGCTTCTTTTCATAATATATGTGAATGATATAGAAAAAGTAGGGAAAAACTTTGTTGAACTATCGCAGTTCTCAGACGACAAAGACATTTGGACAGCCAGCAAGTCCAGAAACATAATTAAAAATCGTCTACAGGATACCATTCGCGATCTTGAGAGCTGGTGTGCCCTGTGGCGCATCAAACTCAATGCCGCCAAAACTCAAAAAGTTACGTTCTTCAAAAAGCAAAGGAAAAAACCAGTCCCGAGTATCGATCTCCAGTTATACGATCACAAACTAGAAGCAAACAAAGAGGCCAAATTTTTGGGATTTATCCTCGATAGCAATCTCAGTCTAAACAGTCACGTAAACTCCATTACGGTTAGAGCTACTAAACGTATCAATTTTCTGAAGATGATCAGAGGTAGAAATTGGGGAGCAAACAAAGATGTGCTTCTCAAGCTCTACAAAACATTTATACGTCCGGTACTAGAATACGGTGCCATAATAACAAGCGACCTAAGCAAAACCAACATTCAGAAGCTACAGAGGGTTCAAAATTATGCCCTGCGAGTGGCACTATGCAAACCGAAATGGACACCGATAAAGGAACTTCACGAGCTAGCAAAAATAGAAACTATTGATACGCGATTAAAAGACCTACAAAACAAAACCCTCAACAGACTCCAAGATAGTGAATTAATGGTTCAGCTGAACGAACACCGATCCCTTAACAGAAAAACAAAATAAGTTTCCAGAAAATAAAAAAAAAATTTTAAAAAAATAATAAAATAAAATAAAATAAAAATTATACAATATAACTAAATCGCGTGGATTCAGTGAGGATTGCCTCGCTACTCATTGGGAACTTTAGGATAGAGTCTGTGAGGACTGCCTCGCAACTCTGCTGAAGCGCGATTGAAACGCGTTTAATAAGATCTATATAACAAAACCCTCCACATACTCCAGGATAGTGAATCAATGGTGAAGCTGAACGAACACCGAACCCTAAACAGAAAAACAAAATAATCCACAGTAAATTGAAATGACTCAATAGAATTAAACTGCGTGGAGTCAGTGAGGATTGCCTCGCTACTCATTGAGATCTT
This sequence comes from Pictodentalium vernedei, assembly GCA_031216915.1. Lineage (NCBI taxonomy): Eukaryota > Metazoa > Mollusca > Scaphopoda > Dentaliida > Dentaliidae > Pictodentalium > Pictodentalium vernedei. Next base: position 455,697,477 of record CM062296.1, read on the forward strand.
TAGGATTGAGTCTGTGAGGACTGCCTCGCAACTCTGCGTGTGGGGAGTGGGCTCCGAAGAAACACACCCCTTACCCCATCCATAGCAACAATCACACAGCAGGCACAATATACAATAGCGGATACCTATCTTTCTCTCTACCTATAACTTTTCTAACTGAACATTCTCAAATTTTCTTGCAACACTCTTATCAAGAAGACGCATGGAAATGGTAGACAAAGCGTAGGAGGAATTGGTGCAACCTACCTTTCTGCAACATATACAAGAAACCACCAAACGCTAGGCAAGGATTGAAACAAGCTTGTCTGGCTGGGAACGAGTGTACATTTGATATAAATAAACATTTGAATAAAGATTTAACAGCCCGTTTAAGGGCTTGAGGGTGTGTGTCAGTGAGAGTTTTTTTTTGGTTTTTTTTTTGGGGGGGGGTGGAGGAGGTCATTTGGAATTCCCGAAGGATAACCAGATACCTCAAAATCACATACGGCATCCTATCTCCCAGAAGGCTTGATGGATGAATCCCGGTTTTTTAAACCTAAACTGTTGGAGCTTTCTCCACTTCTTTTTTGTAACCGCTATGGTCATATACCGGGGCCGCTACCAAACCGGCGTTGCTGTTTGGTTTTCTTTTCTCTTCTTCCCTTAAACTTGCCATCGCACAACATTACATTCTGGCTCACCACCATGGTGGGACTCAAGCCTCTGCCATCGCCGAACTGAAACCGAATAGAGCTCGTTCTCTAATACTTTTAAAGGCGTTGAGGGATTGGGTATTGACCATCTAACACTCCAACGTAAACTGCCGGGTATTCTAACCGCGTGCATAACCCCCTCAGACTCCATTTTGGGCAATAGGAAAGCTAGGCCTGTGTGATCAAAGGGACAAAAATAAGGTTAACCGGGTCGCAAGGGATTTGTAAATCCCACATCGTCCCTGCGCGCCTTCGGCGCGCTAAAACCTTTCATTCATCATCCATTTCCAATCACCTATGTCTTGTTGCAAGAACTATGGAGTTGATACCCAGCAATAAAGGAGGAGTAAAACTTTGTTTTGATGGGTGGATGTATACAAAGAAAAACCAATCGTCCAAAAAATTTCATTGGCAGTGTGCTCAGAGAATTGCTTTCCACTGCAATGGCAGGCTGTCTACAGACTTGAATGTAAGTTACTAATATATAAATTTCACACAAGTTCTCTTGCGTCAGTTAATGCCTTTATCTAGCAAAGTGGTTCACCATAAACATTGATTTGAGGCACATTGACTAAAATAGATTAGTGTGCTGTCTGTGTAATAGATTAGTGTGTTGTCAGTAAAGGCATTGAATTAGAAATTATAAGCTGATTAATTATACAGTTGCACAAATCTAGTTTTTTTCAAATAGCTTACAATGGTCAAAGTGCGTTATCACAGTAAACCTCATCAAAATAATTAATGGGGATTATCAGTTTATTATGCTAAAATAGATTTATGATAGTGATTATAGTATCAATTCTTTTCTTGTATTATGAAGATGATGCATTTGGTTAATTTATTTAAACTAATTTAAAATAAGATTAATTTTTGAGAGATGGTAGGGGGCTCAACTTAACTGTCCTATTGGAGAAACATTATTATTATTCTGTATTTTCTATTTTTGGCCGTTTCCTGGTCACTTTTGGATTTTCAATCCTAAAACTTTTGATAATTTCATCACTTCTCATGGCAAACAATACTAGGTAAACGTAACCCCGATTTTTTAAAAAATGACAATTTTAGGCCTCATCCCTAAAAGGGGTCATTGATAAAAAGTAGGGGACTTCTACCACCAAGTAACGAGTCAAGCTTCGGGTAAATGTAGCCTTTTGCACTTGTGGCTGTCGTAATTTTAACTTTTAAATCTTGAAATTTTATGGGTACATATCACTTTGTGTCCAGAATAGGAGTTGCTTTAAAAGGGACAGTTTATATGCCGCCCCTCTGGGACGGGCAACTGGGGACTTTTTATTTTCGCAGCGTAGCAGGCGAACATAACCCGGTCTAGTTATTATTATTATTATTATTATTATTATTATTATTATTATTATTATTATTATTATTATTATTATTATTATTATTTATGTGATTTATCATCCTCCTCTTTTCAGATGGAAAATCCCGAAGCAAGTACACCACATAGTCATGAAAGAGATGAGACAACAATAAGGGTTGCAAAGTTAAAAGCATCTATTAGGGAGGAAGCAAAGACATCAAAAAACAAACCCAGGCAAATACTAGCTTCTAATTTATCCAACTCATCTGATGATGTTTGTGCCAATGCTGGCAATACAGAAAGCATAAAACGATCAATAATACGTGTACAGCAAGGTGTGTTACCAAAAGTTCCAGCAACATTATCAGAGTTAAAACTAGAGGGTGAATGGACCCAGACTGATGACGCAATACCCCAGAACTTCTTAATTTATGACAATGGAACTGACTCAGAAAAACGAATTATTATATTTGGTCGTGACGAAGCATTAAGACATTTGGCTACAAGCCAAACATGGTACATGGATGGTAATTTAAGTATGGCACCACATTTATTCAGTCAGTTATACATTATTCGAGCAAAGTTGGGTGTGTCTGCTGTAACTTGTGTCTATGCTCTTTTAACTGGTAAATCCCAAGCAATTTATGAGGAAATGATTAGAGCAATCATGTCAAGATGTGATCAGATTGGTTATACACCAGACCCATTGAATGTTCATTTGGACTTTGAGAAATCAGTGATCAATGCAGTACATAGTGTTTTCGGGGATCATGTAAATACTAAAGGTTGTTTTTATCATTTGACGCAAAGTACGTGGAGAAAGGTACAGGAACTAGGTTTAACTGGACTTTACCGCACCAGTCAAGAATTCAAACATTTCTGTGGTATGCTCGACGGACTGGCTTTTCTACCTCTGTCAGAAATGGACGAAGGGATGCAATTTCTCAAAGAGAACTGTTCTCCAGAGAAATTTTCAAAGACACATTGTGAGATAAAGTGCTATGATTTTGAAGCAATAAAAATTTTAATTCACTTATTTTTTTTTGTCACTTGTACTTCAATATAAGATCTGATTGACATTTTTTGCAGCATAAACACTGGTTTTAAAGTATCAGTAAAAACATGCAATCCACCTGGTCCATATTTTCAAATTTCATAATCATTTTTTGTTAAAAAATCCCTTGGTATGTTAAAAATGATTGAAAAAAGAATAATTTAATTGAAAACAATAATTTTTAAAAATCCATAGGCATTTTGTCCGATAGGCATTTTGTCCGATAGGCATTTTGTCCATAGGCATTTTGTCCGATAGGCATTTTGTCCATAGGCATTTTGTCCTGGATTCATAATTCATTATAAATGCTTCCGTGATAAGTGGTATAATGGAATATAAATTCAAGTTTCTTGGACGACGACAGTTGTTAGAATTAAGCGGAGTAAAAGAATTTATTTTGAACTTGAGATGGAGGCTCAGTGAGGTCGAGGAGTAGTAAACTTTTGGAAATATAATTGATATAAGTCATAATTCATAATCAGGATTCACTGAAGTGGTGAACAACACGTGAGTTTTTAATATTTCTGATTCTTTTGAATTCATTGTTTGCAGTTAAAATTGAAAACACACCCACCGAAGATGATATATTTGTTGGTAAGTTTGTGTCTATCGGTGACGAAAAAAGTTAAACGGACACGGCGCCAGCGTTTGGTGTTGAGAAATTCCAATCAGAGCGTGCGTAATCGACGCTGATCAATGCAAATGGGGCTTACAGTTTCTTTGTTCTCATGTCTCCAGGAAAGAACGTTCCGATAGTACCTGTGTTTTGCCCCAAAACTCCAGTACTGTGACTTTTCGAAGGTGTCAAATTAACCAATGACGGCGGATGTTACAAACGTGAGGCATAATAATAAAATTTAGTACCCCAATCAGAGCTAATCATAAACAGAATTGATATAAATGTCAGTGCTAGTTCAGGCGAGTAAAACTGCTGCGAACATAATGATAGTTATCAGGAAAATGAAATGTAACAGTCTGTCTAAAACAAGTGCTATCTGATACCATTCATTTGCAATTTGAACTCGGGCTTCTTGAAGTCTCATAAGTGTTATCAGCGATTCTATATGTTCCAACATTTTCTTGATGCATGTTGCCAATATACTATATTGGTGGCTTGAATGTGTTGATGACGACGCCGTATTCGAAATTATACCACTCTTATATTTCTTTGAGGACAGAGCATCTGCTTGTTGTGGTGTAAAGGTGAATTCTGTTCCTACACAGAGCAGTTTTTTCAAACCAGTTAGAAAAATCTGAAGAGAAACAACAAATTACGTTAAATCACAGGGGTTTTTTGGAACGAATCAATGTGATCAATTTGTTTTTTGATCGATTACTCAATCGAACAAACTTTCGAGCATTTTTTTCAGCAACATGATAGGGCAATCTATTAAAAAATAACTTAATCGATTAATCAAGTTTGAATAGACTGATTAGTCTTTTGAATAAATTTAGTAAATAATTTCAGGTTCAGCAAGTGATCTGTATGTTCTCAATCTATCGACTGATCGACCGATTTAAGAATGGAATGATCAATCAATCCTGAATACAAACTCAACTTTTCAACGGATTGATTTCTTTATTTTAGTGATTTAAATTGATCAATCAATGCATCAGTCGATCAAATCAGCCAAGTGAATAACTTATCTCTATACTCAAGATCGATGGTGTTCCTACTAAACCCGCCCTAAAGGGCTCGACGCGATACCTAATATGAACACAACATCGGCTTGATACAAGTTTCTCCATCAACACAAAGTGGTGATAACATACCATAAAAACATATATCACATTTTCTACCCTTATATATGTCTTTTGTCTGAATATGTAATAAAAGACTCCCTAAATCTGTATACAGTAAACGGCATTTATTTTGATACATATTTTTTATATAATTATTCATTAAATGTATTGAAAAATTAAGAATACTGATTCCTACACATACTTAACATACTGGGCGATTCAATATTCGTTTATTCTTATTCATGAGAAAAGCAGTCAAATGTTCATGAAATATTTTATAACTAGCAAGGTTCACACTTGCAGTCAACTTTTTATCCTCCTTTCTTTTTCTGCTTAACTTACTTGTTTTGCTTGTTTAACCCTTTACCTAACATGAAAAGCAGACGACACTTGTAAAAATATTCTTGATAACTAATGTTTTTCATTGACGAGCTCGTTCCAATGAGGGGGTCATAACCTATGTTTTTGAGACAAAAAAATTTTAAAAAAAAAGAAAATTAAATGGCGATTTTTGAAAATAGCGCTAGCCGGTTTTGGCCGTTACGTCGGGTAAAGGGTTAACATCAATGTGTTTTTGTAAATTTTCAATTGTTTTATTGGATAAAAAATTATTCACTGGCTTATACAAGTATTTTTTTCAAAATTTCTGGTTACTAATTTTCAGAGTTTGGTATTTTTCTGATGTATTATCTATCCCGTCCTTGGAGAGTGATCAAATTCTAATATTTGATGAATTTTCTGCACCTTCATATAACGAGATAAAAATAGTTGTAGATTATGATAATGCACTGATATTTCTTTCTATCGCAGAGAATGGGTACTATCTTAAGCGACATCTCAAAACCTAATATATTTTGGGGTTTTTTTGCTTGTTTTTAAATTTTTTTGTTCAGATAAAAAGTGATAAACATATATACATATATATAGTCTGAGTGTACATTAAATTCCGTTTTATACAGATTATAATATATACCCTTTTCTACTCTAGATGTAAACAATGCACAGAAGTTAGATTGTTATTGTTTTGCCCGAATTTTGTTGCATGGAGACTTTTCATGAGAGAAAGAGAGAGGAAAAAAGAGAGTCGATGGCTATTGTCCAGGAGATAGCGGGGGAGGAATTCGTCACATACAGGTGAATTGTGCACTTGGTGATACCTTCTTGAAATTTGGCACACTGTTAGTGTAGGCTATGAGGTTCTCAAAAACGATCGGCTACAAGTTGACACCGACCGGTGGCGACCAGTAGCGGCACAATCCAAAATGGCCGCCAGCGGCTGAAGGGAACCTCCTTTTCGACGGTCTACCGACTATACATCCGATTGTAAGGGCGCGAAAGTGAACTCTGATCCACGCACGTGTTGGAAACAGACGTGGGAGATGATGTAGAATAAAACGAGATTCTCTATACGGACGCATCAATTTCTTGGAACTTGAAAAGAGCGTTGTTTCTCCGGGATCAGCGTCATTCAGGCAAACCTGAATGACGCTGATCCCGGAGAAACAACGCTCTTTATGAAGCAGTCTCTTTGCCATACAATCTCTTGTTTGGCGTAATTCCGCAAGCAATTCTGATTTGTCTGTCGAAATTAATTCGAGAACGCGATTGTTCACAAAAATCATTCACAGAATGAGTGAGAATCCTCTTCGTGTACGGACTAGTACTGACTGGGAACGTTGTTGCTTTTGCCAGCAAGACAGTTCCAAGAAATTGATGCGTCCGTATAGAGAATCTCGTTTTCATGACGCCTATAAAGCTATTGAGGAAGACATAACGCGCTTCCTAGATAATGGCGTTGAGCTTCCATATAATTTGACCATTGATTGTTTGATGAGAGAGAGTGATGAGTGTATGTCGATGTCACTGTTGACGAATAAGGCAATATATCATAAGACATGCCGTGACAGTATTCGGACTCACATCGTACAGCGCGTGCTACACAAGCGAGAGCGAAATGAGGCAGTGGCATCCTGCTCCACGCTGAGTCCTAAAAGAACACGGACAAGTTTTGAATCTGGCTGTGACAGGAAACTGCCCCAGTGTGTTTATTGTCACAAACGCGAAGGTGACAGCAGTGAGCCTATTTGCAGATCAATGTCTGATAACAATAAACTCAAAATTATGGCAAAGGAAGCCGAGAACTGGGTTGTTTTTTCTCGGGTCAATGCAGCATTTGATTCCGCTGCTAGTGATCTTTACTATCACAAAACCTGTTATTGTAAGCTTGCCAATGAAGCACGAGCGGCTAAATCTAAAAAGTCGAAGAACGCCGAACATTCCGCGTCAGGCCTGCCCTATGACCCTCTCGTTATGGCAGAGCTCATAACATTTGTTGAACACAACGATTCCGCGATGAAGCTTGTCGATCTCAAGAATCTGTACAGTCGGAGGTTGAAGCAAGTCGGTTCTGATTGGCTTAGTGAAGAAATACATTCCACTCGATTCAAAGAACATTTGTTGCAGAAATTGGGCGATGGCTGGGACGCCTTCACACAGGGTAGAGATGTGTTTATTTCAAGTAGGTTTCGAGTTGGCTCCTTGTTGTCCGAATCTTTAACTCGTATAGTGTCTGAGGAAGAGGCAAAAAAGATAGTTGATGTGGGTCTTCTTCTGCGTAAACACATACTCATATCTCAAGCTCCTTTCACGGGATCATTTTCATCTTATTGCTTGAGCGAGCCTGTACCCAACTCACTCCTGACTCTTCTTAGAGTTCTACTTGAGGGCACATGTAGTATACAGAACTTAGGCGATGATGAGACTGTTAATGCCAAGACTCGAGTGGCTTGTACTATTTCACAGATGTTGATCAGCAATTCAGCGAAACGCTCCGAACATGCACAAAATGTTCACCAGAGACGTGACAGAGAAACTCCAATGCCTCTTTATGTGGGTTTGAAGTTGCATGCCCATGATCGTATGAAAAATCTTATCAGAGATTTTCATCAAATGGGACTCTCTGTCTCTTATGATCGCGTAATGGATGTTCGCAGGAGTTTCGCGAGAGCTGTTTCACTGCGGTTCAAGAACGAAGGTGTTGTAGTCCCAGCTAACTGCAAACGTAATGTTTTCTCGATAGGAACCACTGATAACATTGATGTATCTGGTAGATCTGATATGCATGGTACGTCCATCACACTCATTGGTCAACTGAGCAGGGACAATGTGGGTACTGATCCCCCACCACTGAGTTTAGATGTTCCAGAAGACACACAAATTGAACTCCCAGACGACTATGCATTTGTTCCTTTCGTTGAAGACTTTGGTGGGGACATCAGGCTTGAATCTCCAGATGAATGTAATGTACGGCCCAATGAATATGCAGATTTGAACGTGGGAGAGAATGACTGGTTGTCTCATGTGTCACAGATCAGCAATAAAGGGAAGGTTGATGGCAGCTGGCAGCTTGATGAAGTCCCTGTGACCTTTTCAGGCTTCTTTTCAAAACATGAAGATCAAGACAATGTCAAACCTCGTGCAGTTATTGGGGTATTCCCTGTTTTCAGTGAGCAGAAAGCGGACTCACTCAGTATGCAGAAGCATGCTATGTATGTGGTCAGGGAAGCTACTGCTTTCGTAAACCCCGGCCAGATACCTGTCATTGAAGGTGACTGTCCGTTGTATGCCAGGCAGAAAAAATGTCAATGGCTGTTCCCAGAGGAGATAGGTGAGGATCGAATGGTGTGTATGATTGGATTCCTGCATCTTGAAATGTGCACCCAAGAAGCTGGTGGTAAGCTTATGGGTGGTTCTGGTTGGGAGCGAATGTTTCACCTCGCAAAGATATTCACACCCGGTGTAGCATCATCCCTACTTGGTGGGAAACATGTCAAGAGGACGCGACAGGCATATCTTCTCACTCTAGCTTGGCTTGAGATCCTCAGAAAGAATGCTTATGAGATTTACTGTCAGCAGACTGGGCCCCATGAGTCATTTGAAATGTGGGAACAGAGGATTCTTTCACAATCTCCAACTGCGCGCTATTGGGGTGAAATCGTTCGGAACTTTCTCTTGACAAGCTGTCAATTCGTTCGGAACCAACGAATCGGTAACTGGCCTGGTACACTGTGTTCTATCGATGAGTTGTGCAGTTACTTTTTTGCCCTAGGACATACAAATTATTGTCGGTGGGTCCCCGTATTTCTGAGAGACATGTCTCAGCTACCCAGGCGGCATCCTTCAATCCACAACAAATTCATGGAAGGCCATTTTGTGGTCCAGCGTAGTGAGAGGAAGTTCAGTATGATGGGTTTAGATCAGAGCCAAGAACATAGTATCCAACTACTCAAAGAAGACAGTGGTCCAAAAGGTCTCTATGGCCAGGCTGAAGAGAAAGTCGTTATTGAGCTTTCAAGGTCAGAAGTTCTGCGTGTTATAGATGAGTATGAATATGCAAGTTTCCACACAACATCATCAGATAACACGGAACACCCGGAAAGTTCGGTATCAGAGCAGAAAAAATTTCTGAATCAATTGAAATCTCTCCTCGATCTGGTGAATCAGGGACTCATTATCAACCCTTATGATGAAACTAGTGGTCAGCTGGTGACATTAGATACTGGTGAATATATGGACCCCGAAGTTAGTAAGAGTTTACGGTCATTACCCGAAAGGGGCAAGCATTTATATTCCACTTTCTTGAAGGAAAGGCTTGTGGAATGCACCGTACCCCTGAATGATGTTATTCCCAAGGCAAATATATATACCTTCCTTAACCCACCCCCAGCCAACCTGGACAAAGGCCGAGACAAACTCATGTCAAGTAAAGCAACTGCCGCAATAGTTACCCAGATGTTCGTTTCACTGCAAGCCCGGCCTGATTCAAACATGGATGAGTTTTTCATGCACGAGAATGCACGTGATCCGCCAGCATTATCCGATAGAGGTAAGCTACGGAGTGGGACAAAATCTCAAATTCTCAATTGTTTACCAGCTATTCCTGCACAAGGGAAGAATTCAGCAGCTAGACAAGCTTCAGTTGTCATCTTGGATATGCCTGCTGTAGTCCATGTAATCAAACCACAGAAAGCGGATCTGTTTGGAGAATATGCTCGATTGCAATTATTGCCATACATCGAATCTCTGATTAACACGAACACCACAAGGGTTGATGCGATCTATGACTGTTACCCCGAAGGCAGTTTGAAGAATCAGACGCGAGCAAAACGCCTCGGTGAGACAGCAGTTAGGTTGATACGGGTGTCCGAGAACGTCCCTTTACCTAAAGGGAAGAATTGGCAGGCATTCTTGAAAGTTAGTGAGAATAAAGACGAATTTTTCAAGTTCCTGTCTGCTGAACTGCTGAAATTAACATCAACATCCGAGTACCAGTTGTTAACGACATCAGGAGAATATGTACTATGCAATAAGGATGTTAGCTTATGTGACATATCTCCATCGAACCACGAGGAAGCAGACACGCGCATGATGCTTCATCTCAACCATGCAGTCTCACAAGGTCACAAAATAGCTTTTCTTCGCACGGTTGATTCTGATGTCGTCATTCTGTCTTTGCACCATTTCGCAACATTCCGTGACCTTGGACTCAGTGAGCTGTGGATTGGGTTTGGAATTGGAAAGGCATATAAAGATATGCCAATTCATGAGATAGCTTCACAACTTGGACCTGATTACTGTAAGGCCCTGACTTTCTTCCACGCCTTCACAGGTTGTGATGTAACATCCAGCATGCTCGGCATTGGGAAGAAGACAGGATGGAATGCATGGATGAATTTTCCCGCATCAACTGAAATGATGATAGAATTGACTGAGAATCCGCAAGTCTTTTCAGAGGATTCCCCTCATATGCAGCATATCGAAAAACTCACCATACAGATGTACAGTAACAGTTGTGTCAGTACACGTGTCAATGATGCGAGACGGCATATGTTCACACATGGCCTTAAGTCTATGGAAAACATCCCGCCCACCAAAGCAGCTCTGTATCAACATGTAAAAAGGGTAATTCTTGTGTCATCTTTCATTTGGCATCGTGCTCTGCAGAAACACTTATGTGTGCCAGACCCATCACAGTACGGATGGGAGTGGAATCCACGTCTCAATATTCTGGTCCCATTTTGGACTCACCTAGGAGACGCAAGTGCTGCATGTGCACTGATGCTCCACTGTAGTTGTGCCAAGGCCTGCAAGGGCAATTGCAAATGCTTGAAAGCTGGATTAAGGTGCACACCTTTGTGTAAGTGTGAAGGTGGCTGTTGTAACAATATTGAGTAGTATACTGTCATGTTAGGACCAGTCATCTCCTATTCTGGTATTTTTTTTTCCATTTTCGGCCAGTTAACACATGTCATGTTTCTAGTTGAGTTGATTTTGCTAACAAATGTTCATCCCATGTGGCTTGCTACATTGTCCGGGGTATAGGAATACAGTTTTAGATTTCGGAAAATAGTCTGTTATTTACTGCACAAGACGGTGTTAATTCATGCATAGCATGATACAATATCCCCAACTATTTTGCCTCTGTACAACAGTTGATACCTTCGTTCACCCGTGTGTTCATCTATGGTATCCTTGTCTTTCTCTGGCCATAGGCCACATGTGACTAGTCAGTTCCTACTCCATAGCAAATCAACTTGGAAATCCTTCATCTTGTAGCGCACTCATGTCTCAATGAATCCATACCTGAGTTGATCTAATAAATCTAACGTAAGGTATCAAATTGCCATACCGGATCATATTTCGATAAGTTATTCGCTAAAACATTTCGACCACTCATCGACATCAAAGGTCATGTTTTGGCTCCCAGTGGTGGCTATATCTCTATATCCCTGGTAAAGTAGCATACCATGAGGGATGGGCATTAAGTGTCGGCAACATTAATCCTGACTTGGAACACACCACATCTTAACTGGCCGAAAATGAAGAATACTACTTGTAGTCAAAAAATATTCCTGTACCTCGAATGACTGCAAACATACACTCACCCCTTCTAGTCCCATTTTGCCAATGTTCTATACTGGCAAGATAACATTGTATAATTAACAACGGGAACTAATGCATCCCGAGTTCATTCCAGCACTGCCCTTGCTGGCAGACGTGTCGCTATGGTGTTGAGATTGAACCAGAACTCCTCTAGAAATTTGATAGTTTTATTTTCTTAGAAAATAAATCTATCGAAAATGCCGGAAGTTGAGAATAGACTGTCACTTTAATTGGATTATCAAATGTCCAAGTATCCCCACTGCTGCATACTATCGAGTACCCTTGTTCATGTGTTGACAGGAATCTCTCATACCATGTTCATTTGACCATTGCATTCCCGAGAAACATTCAACACTAATTTATCTACGGACGGACGATCATACTGACAGTCAGACACACAGACGCACACATCGACGGAAATTCTGATCCCATTATCCATTAATCTTCCCCCCAACTTGTTCCAAGGGCTTCACTCCATCATTCACATCAATTACAGCACATGTATGGTGTTAGGTTTGGAGCTTCAGTTGTGCGATCGGCGAAAATAGCTTTTTTTCGATCCGCTTGGCGGCCATTTTGGATTTCGCTGCTAGTGGTGGCTAGAGGATGGTGCCAACTTGTAGCCGATCGATTTTGAAATCTCTGATGCCTACCCTTACATCATGCCAAATTTCAGGAAGGTATCACCAAGTGCACAATTCTAGCGAATTCCTCCCCCGCTAAGATGGGTGGTGTTAAGTCGGAGGATAAATTAGGGCGTTTAGAGACTCCCATCTAGTATTTATTATATCAGTTTTTTTGTTAGAGTACAAGTGGCGGGAGTATAGCTTAAGGTCACGGGACTGACGAAGCATTTTGACGAATCCGTGGGGGATGTGAGGTCATAGTCATGTGGCCCAGTTGTGCCATGTTTAGTTGCCGTTTTAGTCAGCGCCATTGGCTATATTGTGACGCTATCTCCATAGTGATACGAGGGCTTAGGACGCATGCGCAGCGCGTGTTGTTAGGGTCACACTTGTTTCCGTCGACCATTTTGTACACTGGAGGCCGCTATCTTGGTTTCTGTGGTAGCATAAGGTTTCTATGTGACCCAAAGGTCTACAATAAAACAAGGGTGTGTTCTGAGGGTGCGTTCCTTTCATAAGAGCAGTTTTCTGATTCGGATTTTCACCAAATCCTCGGTTATTTAATAGAATTACCCAAAAAGACCTGACAAATTGCCAAAATCATCCCAAACCACCCGAAACTACCGAAATGGTTTCGGATCTTCCCAAGAATCTTCCCTTTTTTCCAATAATAGGCGCAATTCGTTGTATAAAAGTCAATATAATTACCCAAAATACACTGTTACTTCCTAGAATTACAACAAACAACCCAACGATTATTTATTTGGTTCGCATTTCCCTTAGAATCCTCCTTTTTTCCAATAATAGGCGCGTTTCTTTTATACGGTTGTAATCTGACTAGCCCGTGATAACTAGGCCAAATTGGCCGGGAGCGATCTGTAGTGAATTGATTTGGATTTAAAATTGTGTATGCATATGTCACGTAAATAAAGAAATGCTTACTTACTTACTTACTATACCAATAAACCTAATGACCACAAACAACCCGACACCTATTTATCTAGTTTGGTTTCCTTCAGGATCCTCTGCTTCTAACTATTCTGGATTCTCTCACATCAACATTTCTGGACCTGTACTGCATATGCAACGAATACAAGATGTTTTACCCTACTCGATTGTTCTCAGGTATAATCCGGTAGCGGGAAAGAGACCCCCAGAGTGAACAGTTTTAGCTTTGTGATGCTATATTTTTGTTTTTGGGCTCCGTTGTGACCAATTCGAAACAATGGTACTCTTCTATTCTATGGTTCTGGGGTATTTTCTCATAGCGGACGATTGTTTGACGTGGAAGAGTACATTCCAAACTTAGTCTGTCACTTCCTACTATTACAGGCGCTATTATGACTCTCCTAGCAGTCTAAATAAGCCACTGGTGCCACTCTTTACCTTCCAACAACCTGACTGCTTCATTTCCAATAAGTTGTAATAATAACAAACTCTCCCCTTTTGTTTCCAGTGCTGAGCCATTCCTTGATCCTGTTATCCATCAACTTACATCGTTGTTTTCTGCAGTTTGCTTCAGAGGTATCACTTCTGTGCCATATGTTATACTTGGTACACCCACCATCTCGCAAATAATTTTCCCCACAAAACACTATTGAAGTTATATGCACCCCATAAAGGTTTCACTAGGTGTAAAATTCACTTCTTTTTCTTAATTAGTTTTTTTTCGTTTGGTTGCCGCAGATGGGACGTTTATATGGACTTCAAAATACTCGTTGTCACCTCTCTGCGAGATCACCAGCTCTCTGCCTTGGGGGTGGTTCCCTTTACGGCCCACAAGTGACAACCGTGCTTTGATTTCATACATTTCTAGTCTTCATTTGGCCCCATCTCTGAGAACAAAAGCCGGTATTTCCTTTAAACAAATCGGTAAACGAATACACTCCTACTTAAGGTCAATCTCCATAGTTGCTGTAACTTTGTTCAGACTGTACTCGCTTAACGCATTTTAAACAGTGCTTTCAGGATTCCCTAAAAAATCAAGTCTCAAGGTTTACAACGTTTCCCACCTCTACACCCGATGATACGCATTTTTATCGACCATTTTTATAAAAAAGCAGTCGCAAACAGCAATATCAGTTGCGATAAAAAATCGGCGATAACAGGTCTTGTATCCTTATTACAGTAACACAATGTCATGACGTCGTCAGAAACGAATCCACGCGTTCTTGACGGTCTATTTCAACGGTGCTTAAAGACATGCAATTCCCTTCAAAAACCCATAAAGCCGCGTCAAGTCTCCCTCAACGTATCTTTGGTACACAAACAACAGGCAAACCCCCACCACGTGTGTGAATGGGTTAATTGATATGGCACGAGTGCCAGCGTGGGAGGATAAAACGAGAGGTCGCAGGCTTGGAGTTTTATCCTTCCGCGATGACACAAGTGCCATATCGATTAACCCATTCATGTGCGTGTGTCGTCCTGTGTTTATTACACGCCTTCTCGTGTATAAAAAAAACAATTATTAGAATGACACTCAGCAATTCATTTGACAACTATCAACAAAAACAACACATTTGATCGCCAACCAAATTTGTTACTATTTCGCCCCCTGAGTTTCAATGTGCTGTATGTGCCTACTGGCACATAGAACACATTGAAACTCAGGGGACGATTTTCAGCTATCGCTAGCAATTCAAACTGTAATTGCGTTGCACGATTTGTAGAAACTTCCAGTGAAATTTCGCTTCTATTTAAAAATTGTCCATCAACGATTTCCATTCCGCACATATGTGCGGAAAAGATTTTCATTTTCCGCATGGTTTAGTGTTGCTGTAGATGGGGATTATATAGAACAGGCGTGTAATAAAACCATATCAAGTGACCTCTCATTGACAAGGGATCACATGATATGGTTTTCTGGAAATTCTTTGAACAATTTGAAAAAAAATAATATTTAAAATATTAATGTTTTCTATTATCTTCTTTGGGAAAAACAAATTCCTCTACCACTGCCCTCCCCCCGTGCGTTTTCTCTTATGACGTTTTCGTACTAGAGCTATCGGTCTCGGCTTAATTTTTTTTCAACAATGGAATTCGTTCATCTAAAATATCAACATTTGTCATGGTTATATTACGTAACAACAATGTGGAATATATATCATATTTCTCTAATTATAATATTTGTGTAAAGTTCATAAATTTTTCAGATTGAAAATTTCCAGTTATAGATAAAAAAATAACATAGTTATATTAATAATCACATGGAAAATAATAATTAGTATTGATCGGAAATTACAAGAAAATTTAGGTGAAAGATCAGTTTCAGCCATGTTGCAAACAAATGGATTATAAATCTCAGTAGATTCAATTAAAAGAAATAATGGAAGACTTGAATTCCAAAGCCATTCACTCCTTGGCAAAGGGTCTCTGTGACTCGGACACGAATCTCCAAATAGAATTTATCCTGGTAAAGATATCTAGGATGCAAAATACACCATATTGCGCTAAATGTTATAAATGGGGTTATGACCAAAATCTCCAGCATTTTCCATTGCAGTATGAATAGTCCTTCACTACTCGACGAACATATAACAAGCACGTCAAGTGATGGAGCTAATAAAAGAGCTGCTCAAATGTACTGCGGAAAACAAAAACCGGGTATCTTTGAAATCTCACACAAAGTTGTTTCGCGGAGATATGCTGAAGTGAAAAAACTATCAAAATGTGGACAGATCGTTTTATGTGTGTTACCAGTATTCTCTCAGCATCTATTTTCTGTACACAGCTAGAAAACGCCCTATAATGCATAACTTCAAATATATAGGGATATAACGAAATATTTTCAATGTTGACAAATAAAGTACAGATTGTCTTCGCGACTTCTGAAAGTGTGAAACGTAAAGACAAGTGCTGATGCTTATGTTTGAGCTGTTTAACCCTTTACCTAACGTAACGGCCAAAACCAGCCAGCGCTATTCTCAAAAATCGCCAATTAATTTTCATTATTTTTTTCATTTTTTGTCTCAAAAACAAAGGTTATGACCCCTACGTTGGAACGAGCTCGTTGAGCTCGTTCCAACGAGGGGTCATAACCTATGTTTTTGAGACAAAAATATGAAAAAAAATTAGTTATTCAAGAATTTTTTTTGCAAGTGTCGTCTGCTTTTCAGGTTAGGTAAAGGGTTAAATGTACTGCAACGAACCGACCCGATATGAATCAATCTCTCAGACCATTAGACGAACTCTGTAAGGACTTTGACGCTATTGGGACTTGGAATAAGTCTAGCCATTAAATAGTCCATGGCCTTTGTTCAGGTTCAATAGCGTAAAACATTTCATTTGCTCAGAAAAGTAAATCAACGGTTCGCTTTTCCGTCCAATTGAAATATTCCATCCGAGTGAATTTTAGAAATACCGTAAACAATCATTTTCTTTGAAATATCGCAAAAATGTTTCTCAATCGAATCTTGATTTAACTAAATCCTTATTGACTCTACCAATTTTATTAAACATAAACGTTTTCTAATAATGATGACTGAAGACTCACCACAGCTGTAGTTTTATGATTAAATCGCAGGAGCGAGTGCAGACCATGATACCTTTTCGATACAAAAGACTAATTTACTGTTGTTATATTGCATTGGCAGCCAAAACTATTCGCATTGCGTCCAATTTAATTTCAATTGCTTTAAACTTGGAAATGTTTTAGCCGCCATGTAACAGCAAGCCTCAGCTCTCGTAGCTGATATTAACAAGTTGCCTCTATTGTTTCCCAACATCGTTAATTTGAGCTCTATTCAGTAATTTAATCGGGCATCTGATTGAGACGTCGTGAAAGCTTACTTCAACTTTTAACCCGCTGAGTATTTTTTAAATATTTTTCATCAAATCTACTCATGGCTGCTCTGAAGCAGCCATGCTTAGATTTAATGAAACATTCATTTGAGTATGACTCAGTAAATTGGTGGGCAAAAAACTGAATCAATTTGTAGTAGAAAATTTGGTTTAGTGTGCTCAACTGTTACTTCTTTTAGTGGCAGAAGATATTTCCTGTCCTGTGCAGGAATATCTGCCAGCAGCATTCAAGGAGTTAATCTTTAGATCCAGTAAACCTGTTGTGATGTGACTCATTTATTGTATTGTATATATAGCATTGATCACAAGTAAGAGTTTAGTTATAGTTTGGATTTTCAAATATTACTCTGCCTCATATTATTGAGAACTCCCACGAGATATTCCTGCATTATCCAACAAGTTCACTTGTTCAATGTTTATTGCTGTTAGACATTTGGAATACCAGATTCACTACTAAATTGTTATCATCTTTAATTTGTCTCCGAGTCATCGTTGGACACCAGAATTGTACAGCAGATACCAACCGATATTCCCCACGGTTATAATTACACCGCATAGTTCCACCAGATGTGTTAATATCTTGATATTTTCAAGTTGAATTACATTCTTATTGATTGAAATATCTAAACCTGTATGTCGAAGGAATATCTGTATATATTTGTGAGTAAAGGAGCTAAATCAACGGCCATCTGCACACAAACTCCATAAACAAAGAGCCCATAACAGTATCGGATTTCTTACTGAATTTGACTTGTGTCTTGAGAGAATGGGTATAACCCTCCTGGCTGTTGAAAGTGTCGTTTGACTCCAATAAATAAATAATTACTTCCTGATATTGTATACAGTGTAATCGTAATGTACTCTTTATATCAATGGGAGTAACCTTACTTGCGAGGACGTGACTGTGAAAGCACTAGTGAGCTCCGCATTGAAGAGCGCCACGCAGTAATAATGTAAAGTCCTGGGACCGCTGTGAGGGGGCGCGGTGGCGTTGCGGTGACCGGTTCTCGTCAGATCACCGAAGTTAAGCAACGTCGAGCCCGGTTAATCATTGGATGGGTGACTATCTGGGTGATCAATTCGGACTCACGCGTTGTGTCCTTGCGCAAGGCACTTAACCTCGATTGTCCACATGGGGGCACGATGACGCCGTGTACTAAGGCGTACTGCACGTCGATGGTACGCATGTCTTCAACCAATCTAACCCTGCCTGTGCCGCAGTGCGGAGTTACGATGTTGGGGAGCTGGCAGCTGCTCGTCGTTGCTCGGTGGTTCTCTCCGGGTACTCCGGCTTCCTCCACCCGTAAAACTGTCACGGTCATGATTAGCCATTGTGCATAAGTATATGACCTTAAACACCAATAAATAAATAAATGGGACCGCTGTGACGTCTTTCAAGACAGATGCCAAACATTCGCTCTCCGCGGACGTCATGACCGAACCCGCGTTCTATCCATTAGGATTGAAATGTAATTCCTGTACTACTCGTGTCATATGTGGTAACACATAAACAAAAAAACCCAAGAAAAGCAGTGGTAA
The DNA here is from genome assembly GCA_031216915.1 of Pictodentalium vernedei. Lineage (NCBI taxonomy): Eukaryota > Metazoa > Mollusca > Scaphopoda > Dentaliida > Dentaliidae > Pictodentalium > Pictodentalium vernedei. The sequence goes on from CM062296.1 coordinate 455,716,194, forward strand.
ATTATACCTGTCTTAGGATATTTGGTATTTGTTTGCGTCTGTGTTTCTGCTGTTGTGTATACTTCACAAATATTGACGCGGATAATGATAAGGCTATCCAGATGAGATTCAGGCTGTACAATATTCCTGCAATGAGATATGAAATGAATATATTTATTTACTCTCAGCTATCAATTTTATTGAGAATATGTTGCAGTTATATATGAGAATAAACGTATAGTGTTTTAAAAAAAATATTCTACGAGTAGGATTAAGAATGAAATCGACGAGCCTCTGGCGAGTCGGTGTCATTCTTAATCCTACGAGTAGAATAATTTTTTATGCCCCCCCCCCCCCCCCGACTTAAGTCGGGTGGCATATAGTAGTAGGTAATAAATGCCGATTCAAGGACACGTTGTACATGTACCGTACACGTACACGGACGTTTACCATCGTAGGATTCGGTGTTAAATCGCACGCTTGTTCACAAAAATGTCGGGTGTCCCAGAATCGGCTATTATTTTGAGACTCCTAGATCGCACTTTTAACGTTCAAATACCCGTTGGCGAACGTGTCGAATGTACAAGGTTTTCAAAAAGTGAAAAATGCATGAAATTGTACATTTTTCACTTTTTTTTTTGCTTAAAAATTTTTGTCGACGTTTCCATCGCGGATCAGACCATCGATCTTTCGTTGGTGAACGCGAAAAAAAAACGCTTTGCCGATTCTAAGACAGCATCAAAAAAGGTGGTTTGCCGATTCTGGGACAGTGTTCCAGAACCGGCAAACGGCTTTTGAGGCTCAGAAGGTGGTCACGTGACCTGCTAATTAACCAATCAGATTGCTTGATTCTCATAAACTTAATCATACAAAGTTATCTTCCTCGTCGTGGGGGTGGGGGTCACGCCCATCAGAAAAATCGAAATTTCGAGAAGGTGGTCACGTGACCTATCAAATTGAAGGTCGAGGAAATAAAAAAAGTGATTGATATATATAGGAGAGAAAAAAATATAAATAAATAGTTATTTAAAAAATAAAATATATCAAATCGAATAGATAATAAAAAATACGTAAATCATGAGCGCTTCCCAGACTATTAGAGCAAGGTTTCTTTTAAAAATGCTGATGAGAGCCTACGCATTGTGCGTGAACGAACAACTAGGTCGCCTCTTGTTAGAACGATGCGTCGGATGTCGGGATCACCTAGACTTCGATCACGAGAATCATTCGTGTCTGACGATGGAAAGGGAAGATATGGTCGTTAAGTATTTCGAACCGGCGTTCGAACGCGTTCAAATCGACGAAGTGATCGCGTTTTGGAAGAGATTACTCTTCTGTAAGGATCGAGACAAGCCTACAGTTTCGGAAGAACTGAAATTGGCGCGTAGAAGTCTGACTTTAGAAGACAAGGGACGCATCATGAAATTATTGTTCAATGAAGCATACGTCTAAGTTTTTCTCGTTGATATAAAATAAGGGAGAATAGAAAATAAAAAAATAAATACACACATAAATTTTTTTATCTAATATTAGAAAGAAAAAAAACACAAAAATGAGAACCAGAAATAAATTGTATCCGACGTTAGATGACGACGAGAATGACAAGCTGAACGGCGTTTTGCCGACGGCACCGTCGCTAGAAGAAAAAGAAAGAGGAGAGAGGTATAGCATTGATCAAATCAATAGAATCCAAGCGTATCTAACTCGAGAGAGAGATTCTCGCCGTTCTCTCAAGAAGAAGTATTCGCGTTTCGTGAAATTCGTCAACGCGATCGACACGACACTCATCACGATTTCCATGGGTTTACACGCGGCCGGCATCGGATTGTTGTCGACCGAGGTCGGGATTCCGATCGTGTTGACCGTAGAAGGAGTGGCTCTCGCCGCTGGATTGTTTAGCACGCTCGGAAACTTTTTGAGTAGGAAATTATATCTGAAGGCGAGGAAACACGACAAGATTCGTGTCTTGGCCGACTCCAAGATCGACACGATATCCGAAATGATCTCGATGGCGTTGAAAGACGGTAGGATATCGGATGGAGAATACTTCACGATATTGGGTGAGAAAACGAAATATGAAGCCATGAAAGAAGCTGTGAGAATCAAGACTCGTCAGATCATCAAGGAAGAGATGAAGGATTCTCTCGTGGAAAAGGGGAGGAAAGAGGCTAGGGAGGAATTCAGTAAGATGATAGAACTTAAGAGCAGCGATTGAAAAAAAATATATATATAATAAGAACAGAATTTTTAAAAAAAATATTAAATTTATATATATATATATAAAATAAAAACGAAATTAATTTAAATAACTCTTAAAAATGTATTGCGTAAAGTGTAAGAGAGTTACCGAGACCAGTAATTCTCAAGAAGTACGAACTAAAAACGACAGACAGATGCATCGCGGAATTTGCTACGTGTGTGGTTCTATCAAGACTCGATTCGTCAAAAAAAAGAAAAAAAAGAACGCAAGCAAAGGTAAAGGCATCGTAACTAAAATGATCAATAATCTACCTTTCGAAATGCATCTGCCTGGTCACAGTTTCACGGGACCTGGAACGAAATTGAACAAGAGACTCAACGCCGATCTGACTCCTAAATCTTGGAGCAAACCTGTGAATAGGGTGGACGCGGCCGCGTATGATCACGATCTGTGCTACGCCGGACATCCCGACACCAAGACTCGCAACGATGTCTGCGATAAAAACATGTTGGGGAAGTTGAGAGGCATATCGAATCCGACCAGGAGAGAGAAGATAGAACGTTTGCTGGTCGGCAATTTGATCGGTGCGAAACGTCGATTCGGATGGGGCGTTCAAAAAAAGCGCATCTGAAAAGAAGAAGAAACGATTATTGACGAGCGAATTGGCCGAGGAGTTACACAAACCCATCGTGCGTAAATTTTGAAAGAGAAGGGTGTTCGTGAAGGGTTTGGATGATATTTGCTCTGCCGACTTGGTCGACATGAGATCGTTTTCGAGGTGGAACGAGGGTGTCAAATATCTATTGACGGTCATCGACGTGTTTTCCAAATACGGTTGGATCAGAGCTTTGAAGAATAAATCGGGACCTTGCGTCGCTGAGGCTCTGAAGAGCGTGTTCGACTCGTCTTCTCGAAAACCGAGTAAATTGTGGGTGGATAAGGGAAAGGAATTCTACAACAAGCACGTTCATCGATTGGTCGACCTCTACTCGATCGAAAACGAAGAGAAGGCCAGCGTGGTGGAACGTTGGAATCGAACGATGAAGGAAAAGATGCATAAATACTTCACGTCGAATTCGACCAAGAAATACATATACACTCTGAACGGTCTGGTTAAAGATTACAACAACACGCGACACAGATCGATCAAGATGACTCCCGTGGAAGCTAGCGATCCTCGAAATGAAAAACTGGTCTACGCGAATCTATATCCTGAAAGATCTAAGATTAGGAAGAAGTCTAGAACGCCGAAATTTGCGGTCGGTGATCGAGTGAGAATCTACGCTTATAAGAAGCACTTCGAAAAGGGTTATACTCCTCGATGGACCTCGGAAATCTTTGTGATAATCAAAATATTTCACACCGATCCGGTGACTTACGAAATTGAAGCTTTGGATGGAGAAGAGATCATCGGAAAGTTTTATGAACAACAATTACAGAAGACAAAGTTTTGATAAAGAAAACAAATTTCTTTTATTTACTCTCTTTAACATTTTCTTGTTTACACACATATATATATAGGAGAGAAAAATAATAATAAAAATAATTAAAACTATTTTTAGATAAAAAAAAAAACAAGCTAATTAATAAACAAAAAAACAAAAACCCTTTAAAAATGACAAATATACTAGATATAGCACAAAGCATAGCGAAAGATGAAAGTATTTAAGAATATGAGGTTCACGAATACGAACCGGTAACTGGAACGAGTTTGAACAATGCGGGAGAGATAAGAATCAACGTCGAAACTCAAGATCTATTCATACATCCTAGCGAGAGTTACATAGTGGTGCAGGGACGTCTCACCAAGGAAGATGGGAGCGACTACGCCGACGACGACACGGTTACTCTAGCCAATAATGGCATCTTGCATCTATTCAGTAATATAAAATACATCCTATCCGGACAAGAGATAGAATCTGTGTTTCATCCCGGTCAGGCCACCACGATGTTCAGACTCTTGACGTATCCTGATGATTTTTCGAAATCCAGAGGACTTAATCAGTTGTGGGTGAAAGACACCGTTGGCCCTGCTAGCGCCGGCGCCGCCGCGATATTCGACTACGTCGTCAAGACATCCAGACCTAAAGGAACGTTTTCATTCAGGATACCTTTGAAACACATCTTCGGATTTGCGGACGATTACAACAAGATCATGTACGGATTCAAACACAATCTGACGTTGATTCGAAAAGGAAACGACGACGCAATAGTGAGACTCACTGCGACCGATGCGGGTAAGATAACTCTACACAAGATATCGTGGTTCGTTCCGCACGTGGAGCCTTCGATCGTGGAAAAAGCGCGTCTCTACAAGATCATAGTATCCAAGAGTAAATTACCCGTGGGATTTAGAATGAGACAGTGCGACACGGCTAGCATTCCTCTTTCCACGAATCACTTCGATTGGAGATTGACGGTTAAATCTGCTTCCGAGAGACCGCGTTTCATCGTGGTTGCGTTTCAGACCGATAGGGACGGGTCTCAGGAAAAGAATGCGTCGCTGTTCGATCACTGCCATTTGAGAAACATGCAAGTGCTTCTGAACGCCACGAGATATCCAGCAATCGATTACAATGCGTCGTTCGACAAGAACGATTTCTGCAGACTGTACGGCGATGCCGCTGATTTTAGAAAGAAGTATCACGGTCTAGACGAATTGATGAGCAACCCTAACATATCTCCCGGCGAATACAAGTCGATGTATCCCATGTTCGTATTCGACGTCAATAAACAGAGTGAACGACTCAAGAGTAGCGTCTTAGATATTCAGATCGAGATGCAATTCGATAGGAACGTACCGAGAAAAAACGAAGCCTTCGCCCTGGTCCTGTCGGACAGAGAATTACAATTCGAATCAGATGGAAATAAGATGTCGATCATTCGATGAGAGACGTGTGTGAAAAAAAAAATAAAATAAAAATAAAAAAAAGTAATGAGTAATTATTAAAAAAAAAACAAAAAAAAAATAAAAGTAATGAGATCTAGAGAGATTGAACATCTTTCTAAATCTCATTACTTTTTTTTGTTTTTAATAATCACACATTTTTTTTTTTTCAATTAATTATTTTCCACGCGTTCACTGTTTGTTCAAAGGAAATAGTTCGATCAGTAGACTCACCACGGAAGTGGCGGCTTCAGGATTATTGGTTTTTGTAACGAAATTAATCCTGTCTCCGGCGTTCACTTTGAGAGGCGTACCGAGCGTGCTAACATTCGCGTGTTGATTCTCAGTCTTTTCGACTCTGTATTTCTTATCGCTCTCTACTCCAGTCACCACGAGATTGACGACCGCTCTGTTATTCAAATCCGAGGAAGCCAGTGCCATTCGAATGATTTCACCTCCCGATGGCATGGGATATCCCACCTGACCATGTTTCAATCCGCTACCTCCGTTTCTGAAAGACCACTCGGTTTTTCCCTCCTCTAAGGTGCCAGCCTCCTCAGCATACACAGTGATCACTGGTCTAGCATATTTGACTCTTTCCACCACCGAAATCAGGGTGCAGGCATCCGTCATGTTCACGGGATCCGGTAGATTCGTGAGCGCGTGTCCGCCCATGTCTAGTTTACCTTCCATGATGTCGCCCTTTCTCCACACCGAGTTGTCATCCACGTACTTCCTGCTGACCGTGCTGGAATCGAATTCGGGATCGTGATTGAGTCCGAATAAATTCTCACCGTTCATGTTGATGCCACCCTCCATGGTTCCGCCAGATTGTTTGTTCAGGTAGAGATCGTCCACTTGCGATTCTACGTATTCTTGTGATCGTATCATGGCAGAATCTATGTAGCCCTTGTTGACTGTGGTTGAGTCCACATCCGTGTCGTCGACCTTCGACAGATTCAATATCTTGCTGAATCCCGCATTCAGATCCGATTTCATTTCTCGTCTGTCAGACTTTCTCTGTTCCAGATCTACGTAGTGTTTGATTGCCACGTCCTTGGGATTCGTGGGAGTGGCCACGTTCATTATCTTCTTAGAATTGGCATTCAATTCCGAGTGCATCGTTTTCTGAACGTATCTATTTCTCAGGTGTTCGCTGAATCTCACGTGAGAGTCGTCCGCGTATTTCTTGGTCACAGCATCCGTGGGATCTATGGGATTCGCGATGTTCACCAAACGTTTAGATTTCAGATTGAGGTCGTCGGTCATGGTTTTATCCACGTAATTATCTAGCATGATTCGTTCGAAATCGGCGTTCCCCCTGTCGACGTATTTTTTAGTCGCAGCATCTGTGAGATCTATCGGCTCGGGAAGATTGTAGAGCTTCTTATCGTCCATGTTCAAAGGTTCCTCTCGAGGTTCGTACCTCTGAACATAACGTTCGTCCAAGTTGGCAACGTTGTAACCATCGTCGACTTCGAGTGTCTTCCTCTTCTTTCTTAGGTTGACTTCGTCGTCACTTCTACCAAATGTATCGACTGGCATGTTGTTTTGAGATTTTTTGTTTTTAAAAAATATATTTCAAATGCAGTTTATTAAAAATGAATTATTTTATTTTTCGTTTTTATTTGATTAAAATTTTTTTAATAATTTTTTTTTACCTTTATATGCTATAAAAAAAAAATCTCTCTCTAATGTAAATCATTGAGAATGTCATGAAACCGATCTCCTTCAGACCATCTCTTGAGAACGTAAAGACACAGGTGACTGCAAAACACTTGATCTGGTGATTGCACTCATTTCGTGTTGTAACGAACCATCAATTTGTTGAAATAGTTCTTTATTTCTTTTGGCGGTAAGATTCCGTAGCTGTCGAAATAATAATTATTCTTCCCGTTCTTGAACCACGCCACCCAGTGAGTGCCTTCACCTGATAAATTGTCTAGATTTAAAATTCTGCATTCCGATTGTCGAGGTCTTCGCTTCGGCAAGGCATCTCTAGAAAACACGCCTAGAAAATCTTTGATTTTCAAATCCTTCACCACATTCGATAGATCGATGTTGGATAGGGGTTTGTTAGGTAAGATGACACCTTCTACGGATATCTCTATTTTCTTATTCATAAATGTGTATATATTTTTTTTTTATTTATTTATTTTATTATAATTCACTAAAATGACGTTAATTTTTTTTTTTTTTTCTTTTTCGTTTTAAACCAACTCTATCGACTTCCATAATCTTGAATCCGTCTATTTCCTCGACTTCCATAATCTTGAATCCATCTAATTCCTCTTGATTTTCTGGAATCCTATCATCCTTAATCATATCTGGAATCCTATCATCCACAATCATATCTGAAATCCTATTGTCTCTAATTAGATCCGAAACCCAATGTCTGCATGCCAAAGTGCTTATTTTATCGTCTAACACGAATCTCTTATCATCGTCAGCGAGATCTTGTTGACTATTTCGGTATACAAGTCGTGATTTTCGCTTCGAATCGATTTCATAGTCTTATACACCGGACCACTTCCTAACAGACAATCTTTATACTCTTGGAAAGAGATGTTTTTCTTCACCACGCATGCTTTAACCCCTTTGCACTTCTTGATCTCTTCATCTTCTAGACGATAAGCATACAGTTTGGGTCTTAAGCCTACGAATTCGAGGATTTGTTTACCGCCGCTCTCGTCCTTAAATTTACCTAACACCTTCTTGTTGTCGTTCGATTGAATGTTGGATGGGTGATCGATGGGATAGTTGCTCGTGTCGAACCAAGCAGCCATGTCTGGAGTTATATCTCGGTAGACGTCTTTCGTCTCTATCTCGTAAACTAAACTGTCCATGTCGGTGAACAGTAGTTTGGCTTTATCACCAAATTTTCGTTTGACTTAATCGTAGTGAAACTCGTACATCAATCGCTTGCTGATATCTAAGATGATCAGTCCAAGATAATACGGTTTGTCGAACTTCAGGTGCGTCTTTTGCATGTGAACGGCCACTAGATTTTCGTCAAATATGGTTCGGTGTTTGTAATTGGGTTTCGCCACTAATTTTTTAGCTTTTTTCTCAGACGTGACGAGTCGAACGTCGGTTCTCTTCCTGATGTTTTCCATCAATTTACCGTCCACGCAGTTGTTCATGAGTTTGAAGAAATCTTTTTCGAAATCGTTCTTGGCTCGAAATCTGAGATTCGTGTTGAGATCGATGTATTTTTTCATCCAAGGCTCTTCGTCAAATCGAATGATGTGATGTATGTTGACTAATTGCATCCTGTAATCGATGTATTGTTTCAAATTCTCGCTGTAGACGACGTAGTTACCTTTGTTAAATAAATTGGGAATGAGTTTTTCCTCATCTCCTTCGTTCGGTTCCATTCGTTCGGGAGCCAGCGGATAATCGTTGTGTAGATCGTGTAATTCTTCCGGATAGTTCAAATCGACTTCTAAAATGCAAGGATAGTCTCTCCATATTTGCATCTCTTCCTGTTCCGTCACCCATTCGAAATTTCCAATCGGTAAAGGATGACTCATAGCCCAACCATACAGATTATTAGCGTCCCAATACTGTATGTATTTATTCGACCATTTCGAATCGAAACCTTCTTTCATGTAGGGATTGTTAGCTTCAGAATATCTGTGGGAGATCAGCGAGATGCCACCTCTCGCAGCCCTTTCGAACATGAGCAACATGTCCACATCGGATAATAATTCCAATTGGACTTCAGTGGTCTTCAACAGAGCATCCCACACCAGACCGGGCGCAGTGAAATACCAAGCGGGATCCAGATCGTAATTTTGATGACAGACGTCTCGAAAATTTTCGAACACGTCTGCCAAGAGCAGAACGTCGGTCTTCAGATAGAGATCATGATAATCTCTCATGGTTTTCATATCGAATGATTTCCACACGTTTTTGGCGTGTTTGTAATTCTCGTCGGAAATGTCGGATTCGTAGAATTTTGAATAAAAATCTTCCTTTGAAGGTAGTGCAGTGTCGTCGAATCTGTTTAGATCGTTCATGTAATCGTAAGGATAGACTCCTTTCCTCAACATAACATCTACTCGTTCTCTGAAATGTTCGCTCGTGATTTTAAATTCATCCTTGCTCATGTTATCGACTAATTTTTCCAGAGCGGTCGACATGAATTTAAAACTGTCAATGAAACATATGCCTCTATGAATGGATTTCGTTTTTTCTTCCAACGTCTCTCCGTCGATTACTCTTTTCCTCTCAATGACCTTCCATTTTGTGAATGAAATGTATCTTTCTTCGCTGTTCGCGATGCAATTTAATTCTTCGTGGGAGGTGCCGGGATTTTTCATGAACAGATGACTGTCATAACCCGAGAGATTGTGAAATATCACCAGATAGAAAACGGCATCTCGATATTTTAAATTACACTTGCTGTGAGCTGGACTGCGATACAGACCCGTGTAATGATCGTGGTCTCTAACCTTCTTATTTTCCTCCGAATTCTCGTCGAACGATTGTCTGCATATGTGACATTCGGTGGCTCTGTTATTTTCATCCTGCTGCTCTCGCATGCTGATCATTTTCGCCGGAGTTTTGAATTTGTCATATAACATTTGAATTTTCGATTCTAACTCTTCCACGAACCTTTGAGCCACGTCGTCGTCTTTGCACTGTTTCATGTAGGTGAAGAGACCCATGTCGTGTTGTGAGTCGAAAGCACATTTCCCGTAAATGCAATAACCCGAAGGCATGTGTCTTTGATATCTTTCGACGTAACTTTGAAGAGCGTTAGGTTGGCAGGAACTCATTTTCACGGTGAAACATTCGAAATCGGCGTACACGACGAATGGTACTTTTAACCTTCTATTGCGATTTTCAAACTTCACGATGGTGTTGGGTTTGTGCATTTCAATGGCGACACCTTGATTTTCGTTGGAATATTCCTGATGTTTCGCTAATGATTTTTCGCTGTGAAATGCGTTCATGCAGTTGCAACATAAACATATCTTATGTTCATGTTTATTATTTTGTCTTGACAGTAATCAGCTCGGATTTTTAACCCAACAATAATGACGATTGTCACCATTCGAAATCAATAGTAAAATAATCGTCTTTTCTCTTTCGAGATGCGAAGTCTGTCTGAGAGGACAGATCGTTCGTTTTTCATTGTCGTATCCCAAGACGTTCACTGCTATGGTGGGATTTTGAGCCTCGAAACGTTCGATGTGTTTTAACTGCATTGGAAAAGTCACTCCGGTCCAATCGAGATTTTTAGAAGTCTCCTCGTAATGAAAAACTCTCTCAGGATGGATTTTGACAGGGTATAAAGCAGAAGTGACTGCCCATTTAAAACACTGATCATCTTTATTTCTCACGTTGACCACGGAGTGTTTTTTAGCTAAGAAATACGGTAATTCCATGTAGGAAGATCCTTTCAACGAATCGTTTTTAGTTATATGAATTTCGAGTTTCAACACCTCATCGAACGTCCAATTACTACCTTCATGTTGATAATTCGCGAGAGACATTAACATCTTGTCTTTCATCTTTTCGAAAACGTCTGATAAATCTGAACCTCGAAATATGGGTTCGACCTTAAATCTGAAATATGCATTTTTCACGATGCTCTCGCCAGACTTCACATCGATTTTATTCATCACGCAATGGAGTATCATCTTAATTTTTTGTCCCACGTTCATGTGTTCACGAAACAAATCCAATACTTTTTTCTTCACCCGTTCCATAAACAATTTTGGATCGATTTTCTTGAACGAGGGAACCACATCGAAAGTTTTGAAAACGCCTTTGATCGCACTCTCCCGTTCTACAGGCTTCGATTGGAATAGTTCCATGATGAGTCATGCTACATATTCTTCTCCTTTCCCTTCGTTGATTGCTTGCCGAATTTTGCTGGATATATCTCGTTTGTCTAGAATCTGAAGTGCATCACTCGTTTTCGTTTTAGTTTTTCTTTTCTTTTCTTTTGAAACTTGATGTTCTTCAAAGGCTTTTCCTTTAATCGTCTTCTTATTTTTCACAATCGAAACATTTTTGGTTTTTTTCGACGTCGGCATTTCGATTCCTTTTAGTATCTTTTTCTTCTTCTCATTTTTCACAACCGATGCATTTTTTGACGTCGTTGCTATCGACATTTCGTTTGCCTTTCTAGCGTTTCACAAATGTTCCTGTATGGCTTCAATTTTTTTTTATTTAATTCTATGATTTCTGAAATGTGGAATCTTTAATAGTTTACAAATCTTGTTTAACTGAGGTACGGTTTTCTCATTTACATTTTCCATTTTTTTATTTGTTTGCTCCATTTGTAAGAATATTTTTTTTTTTTTTTGAATTTTGTATTTAATAATAATTTGTTAAAAGTTTTAAAATTGTTTATATATATATATGTTTTAATTCCTTCCAAAAAAAATTTTTTTTGATGAAATTAATCAATTTTTTTATGTTCCTTAACGTGAAAAAATTGAATTAATACGAGAAAAAAGCACGTTAAATTTAAACTTTTTATTTATATATAAAGAGAAAAAACACTTTTACAAAAAAAAATTTTCACATTAAAGAAAATTAAAATTAAAAAAACTTCTTTTTTTTTATATATATAAAGAGCAAAAAACCCAAACTTTTTTAACAAATTATTATTTAAATACAAAATTTAAAAATATATATTATTTGCAATAATTCATAAAACAAAAACACCAAATAATCGATCATGATAACAACACCTAAAAGATGCGAATTGAAATTGAAACAAGTCGAAACGTATAAGAAACTCGGTTCTAAAATCTATAGATTACAACAATCCCATCGAATTGAATGAGGTCGAGACGAAGGGTTTAGACCACAAATACAACAAATATAGCATGCCTTTGAAATTGGATGAAGCCACGCTCGATTTGTTTTACGACTACCAAAGCGATCTACAGAATATCGTCATTGCCAAAGATAGAGAATTCGACAAGGACGATTTGTCGTTGCCCTATGGAAGTTACATATATCCAAACATCTCACTTGAACTCGTGAACAAATCGGGTGGTGAGAGCGTGTTGACCGAAGTAAAAAAACTCAAAAAAGTAAAGATAAACATTCAACACATTTGTGACAAAGGAGAAAACGCGAGTGTCAACATGCTAATAATGGACTTGGAAATATAAACAATAGAGAGATTGATTTTTAGCGAGGAAGAAGGAAAAAAAAAGTAATGAGATCATCTTTAGATCTCATTACTTTTTTTTTTGTTTTCCTTCTTCGCTATTGCTCATATATTATAATAACGTTTCCTTTTTTCTCAAATTTCAGCATCGATTCTTCTTTTCTTTTTTTTTGTGATATGTTACGTTTTTATAAGAACACATTTGTTTATCCGAATCATAATTATGAACGAATGTTGTGCATCTCTCGGTAACACTCGCATCATTACCATTCTCTTCAGAAGATAGTGGTAACGGTGGAAAACGTCTCATTCTTTTAAATTTCAACCGCATATCCCGATCGTTATTTAACTCTTTTATCAGTTCTTTCCTAAGATATCCATCATTAGCGTCTAATCGTTTTTCCACATCTTTTTCACACTCTATCTCGCAATATTCATCATTAGCATCTAATCGTTTTTCCCCGTCTTTTTCGCACTCTATCTCGCGATATTCATCATTATCGTCTAATTGTTTTTCCACCTTTTTATCCATTTTATATTATTTTTTAATACTTTCTATGATTTATATTTTATATAATTATATAATTTTTACATTATAATAACATATTCAAAATCGGTATATTCTTAAATGGCGAATTCTCACCAAACAACAAACCCTTGCCGAGTCGCTCAATGTTCCATCCACTCTTCAGATAGAGACCGTTTCCACTCAAAGAGTTGTCACCTCTAATGGGTTCTAGATACAATCCTTCACCGCTGTCGTCTATGTGGACGCGACACACGGCTCCTCCCTTCTTCAAAAACAGTCCGCTGCCAACCATTAATTTCTCAACTGCCGAACTCGCGAGTCCCGTGAGAGCTCCCACGCCGAGAGTCTTTCCGTGAAAGGGTAATGCCTTTGAGGCGAAGGGTAATGCTTTTGCCGCGATTCCTGCCAATAACGGTAGGAAACCACCTTTCATTCTCAAATTGTATCTCAATTGAGCGGGACTCAATCTCATCATCAACCCTCTTCCATCACGAATCGCTTTCTTCATCCTTTTGATTTGACTTCTGGTCCAGGCGATCGAATCCTGACCTCCACTCGTCAGATCTTCGTGAGTGAATTTGAATCTCACTGCCTCGCCTCGAGTTGTTAACGCTCTCTTAAGTTTCTTCCTCTGTCCTGGAGATATGTTCACGTTTTTAACCACGTATTGTGTCATAATTCTTTTTTTTTAAATATATTTTCTTTAATTGTTTTTTTGTTTTAATGATAATTATATATTAAATAATTTTTGTAAAATTAATATTGCGTTTATTTTATTTTTTTTTGTTATTTATATATATACACAATATTTTTTTTTTTTTTGCTTTTATATTTCTCTTATGTGAAATCGTATCGTCACCCTCTATCCGCAAACATCTAACAGTTCACCATTTTGATCCGTCAACGTGGTTTTGAGACTATACAACGTGTCTAAAATCACTGGTAGATAAACTAAATCTTATAACCCGGCGACACGTTTGGAAAGAAGGAATAGATCGTCGGTTGAGCGCTACCATTCACGTAGCTTCCAGCAATCACATCCACGTTCACCAGAATGCTATTGACTGCGAGAATGTCAACTGTATTTTCAGATGCCGCATGGTCTCGATATATCTTTCGATCGAATCCCAACATCTTGCCTATAGAATCGTCCGTATTGAAATCCACTCGAAAATTATCTTCCAAATCCAACATCGTCTGTAAGGTATTAGGATTGGGAGCGAGTCTGATCTTGTTGCTTCCCTTTCCATCCGTCTTCATTTGTGTCTGAATGTAATTGTTCAAATCGTCTATGTCGTAACTTCCTTTGGGGATTCGAATCTCCAACCAATCCACTCCGTCAGAATACTTGAACGAGTTATTCTTTTCGGTGACATTGGGAAAGGAATAATAAGTCTCCAGATTCACCAACGCCATCTCGTATCTTTTCTCTCTATTCAATTCGATGGAAGGTTCGAATTTCGTCGCGAATCGAGTCGAATCGCCACTCACCACGATTTGAATGGATTGTTTTGCAGCCGTATTCTCAGCTATCCGTTCTAACAATTCTTCTTGTTCGAACATTATATTTAATTTTATTTTTATTTTTTCAAAACTAATTATTTGAAGATTTATTATTTTCTAATTTTTTTTATTTTCACGCTCTATCTTATTATCATCAGAAACATAAAACTTGTCGAATCCGCACCGATATTTTCCACGATTAAATTCGATAGTCAAATCGATCACGACGAAATTGTAAAGTCCTCCATCCCAAACCCTCTTGCAGAATCTCCTGAATTCCACCACGCTCATGTCGTTTGCGACGTGATCGCCGTAGATGTGATTGAGATTCTTGAGATCTTGGCGAAAGAGACATAGAAAATTAGCGTTCTTCCTTATCGTCTGTCTGGGTAATGGAAAATAATTCTGCGACAGGTAGAAACAGTCCACGTTGCTGTGTTGACCCCTAACGTAATACGATTCGCATCGGTTCTGTCTCTCCAAAAGCAGGTCGTCGAAAATCATGAGATTCTTATCTTCCGATTTCAATTCTCTAGGATCCGGAACGTCGCTAGCGTTCTCATAAAATCGACACTCGACGTTCGAAGATGCATTTCTCTTCATCAATTCAATTGCCGCACCGTCCAAAATAGTCGAAAGAGGCGCTTCACTTTTATCGCATTCCTCCCTACTGTCAAAGATTCTGGCTATGACGTCCTTGGGCAATCTACGATTCATGCACTCTCGAAGCAATCTGTACTCAGGTTGAAACAAGCTCTTGCCAAACACAAACAATCTGTCGTAATCCAACCAGTCGGGTCGGGACAACAGTATCATCAACAGATTGGTCTTTCCACAATTCGATTTTCCCACAATCAAGCCTCTTATGCTTTTGGGAAAGAACTCGTTATTCGACCTCTTGGTCGCGGCGTCGTTCCAAGACATATCTTTAATGTTCATCTTTGTTTTAATTTTTTGTTTGTTATTTTAGATTTTTTCAAACACAATTTTTTTATGTTTTTCAAACTCAGTTTTTAATATTATTATTTATTTATATTACACCGTCGCGAGTTCTCTTCAATCCAGATCCACTCGTCATTTTGGCTAAATCTTGTATGGGTACCACAGCATCCTTAAAATCTTTCCAGCTTTTCGGCGTTCACTCTAACGCAGCTGGCTTCGCCGGCGGACTGATCAACTTGTCGATCAACGCGTCGGCTGCCCTCTTGCCAGCCACAGAAGCTATCCTACCACTGGCTTCGGAAGCGGCTTTCTTACCAGCATCCAAAGCCGTCTTCTTACCGACCTCAAATGCGGTCGATGCGAGTTTTCTACCCGCATCACTCGTGAATGCTCGCATTATAGAATTGACGATGCCAGAACCGCCTTGAACGTAAGTTCTGACGTATCCCCTATTCTTTATCACCAACATATTTTTTTTTTATTTTATAATATATGTTTTGTTTTTCACTGGTAAATCGTTTGTTGTTTAAACACTTTTATTTTTCTAGTGTAAAATTTACTGCTTTTTTATTTTATATATTTTTGTTTGTTTGTTTGTTTCTCTCTACTTATTATATACATCAATCCTTCAATTCGTTCATCAGCCTTTTATAATGGTTTTTATTCAAAACCTTCTGTCTTAACAATTCGTCAGATATAGTAACTATCTGATTATCTAACCCTGTGTTACCAGCAGCACGTCTGCTTGCCATCAACAAACTCAATCTCTGAGACAGAGCATCAGAATCGCTCGGAAGAAAAGTGGTTCTCACTCCTTTCCCGGTTCTCGACTCGTCATACTTCTTATTCATATCCCATATGGGTTTCACCACCTTCGTCCACTTTTAACCTCTGGCTTTGGGTCCCGTTTCTCCGGCATCGTTATTTCTCTTCATGGCGTTGGTCTGAACCAGAATGTCGCTGTAATTGTCGTAATCCTGTTCCGTGTAATCTCCCGGCTTGTCGGAAAGGAGCAATGAGCGCAGTCCATCAGTTATTTTATACTTATTCGAACCAACGATTAAATTATCATCATCCTTTCGCATTTCGGTGTCACCCACAAAAATTCTACCGTCCGAATCCTCGCGAATTCCAAAGAACAGATCTCTCTTACCATCATCCTCGGACGACGCGACGCTATCAGTGGTGATAGTCGAAGCTTTATCATCACTTTCGCTCAGATCGGTTTCGATTCTCATGGGAACGTAATCCGGTGTAGATTGAAAGGAAAACTGTTTCGTAAAACTACCGGACAATGAACCCATTCTCAAAGAACCCTCTTTTATGGGTCTCAATTCGTCAACGATCTCCTTCTTGCTTCGCTCTTGAACCTCCGTCACGGGTTTAAATATTTTTGTGGCTTCGCGTCTGACTTCAATCTCTCCAAGACGTCTGCTTCTGTCAGCCGATTGAATGCTCTTCTTGGCACGTTCATATTCGCTTAAAAGCTGACCTCGACGTTTGGCATCCATCTGTAAAAACATTTTTCGTTTTTAAATTATTAATATTCCTTTGAGTATGCTAATGTGAGTTATTTTATTATTTTCAAAATTAAATGTATAATTATTTTTTATGTTTTAAGTAAATAAAATCTTCTGTCTTTAATATAATAACTAAAAAACCAGTTGTGAAACAACATTTTACACGATAAAACCCATATAAATGCGTTTTGCCTCTGAACGCGTTAAAAATCGCATCACCGATTATTCACTCAGTGTCGAACTGGGAAAACTTGAAAAGTTTGAAAAGTTTTAGCGCATAAGAAACCGGTTTCTGATTGAACACGTTTGAGAAATAATTACGTCTGTTAAAAGGATTTCATTCACATCTCAAATCGTTCACTCAGTGTCGAATTGAGAGAACTTTGAAAAAGTTTGAAAAGTTTTAGTACATAAGAAACCGGTTTCTTATTTAAAGCGTTTGAGAATAATTATGTCTGTTAAAAGGATTCATTCACATCTCCGAACATTATCACGAATATATTAAAAATTTACCACTCAAACCTAATTGAGTGGAAAAATGCGTTTTATTATCTATTATTAAAATGATCCATTAAACGAAAACCTTCATTCACACCACAACAAAAACATGAGTGTCAATTCTACGAACTATTTTTATTTGAATGAAACATTCTATAAAGTGTTTTATTAAAATTTATTTCACAAAATTCGCAGTGACAAAACGTAAACGATTTTTTACCTTCGATTTTTTCTATTTTTTCTAAACTCAATTTTTTTTTTTCGTTTACATTGAAACAAAACATGAATGTCTATTTTTTTACAGATTATATTTTATAGTCGACTCTTTTGAACGAAAACCTTCATTCACACCAGAACAAAAACTGACACTCATGTTTTATAGTCGACTCTTTTGAACGAAAACCTTCATTCACACCAGAACAAAAACTGACACTCATGTTTTATAGTCGACTCTTTTGAACGAAAACCTTCATTCACACCAGAACAAAAACATGAGTGTCAGTTTTTTACCTCTCATTTTTTTTCTAATTTTCTAAACTCAATTTTTTTTTTCTAATTTCTAAACTCAATTTTTTTTTTCGTTTATATAACAAAAACTGACAATCATGTTTTATAGTCGACTCTTTTGAACGAAAACCGGATTTTCAAAAAACTTAGTTTTTTTCTGTTGAGTTTTGGAAAATCCCACTATGGGTATTCCCCCACTTACGTCAAAAATGGGAGCGTCCAATAGTAGTCTGTTAAGTTTGGAAAATCCAATATGGGCATTCCCCCCACTTACGTCAGAAATGGGAGCGTCCAATAGTAGTCTGTTAAGTTTGGAAAAAATCCGGGTATTCCCCCCACTTACGTCAGAAATGGGAGCGCCCAATAGTAGTCTGTTAAGTTTGGAAAAACCCCCGCCTCAAAAGCCGTTTGCCGATTCTGGGACACTGTCCCAGAATCGGCAAACCACCTTTTTTGATGCTGTCTTAGAATCGGCAAAGCGTTTTTTTTTTCGCGTTCACCAACGATGGATCGATGATCTGATCCGCGATGGGGACGTCGACAAAAATTTTTAAGTAAAAAAAAAAAGTGAAAAATGTACAATTTCATGCATTTTTCACTTTTTTGAAAAACTTGTACATTCGACACGTTCGCCAACGGATATTTGAACGTTAAAAGTGCGATCTAGGAGTCTCAAAATAATAGCCGATTCTGGGACACCCGACATTTTTGTGAACAAGCGTGCGATTTAACACCGAATCCTACGATGGTAAACGTCCGTGTACGTGTACGTGTACGATACATGTACAACGTGTCCTTGAATCGGCATTTATTGCCTACTTATAGTGATTAAAGTGTGCGTGTGTGTGTCCGTCCGTGTGTCCGTGTGTGTGTGTGTTTCCGAGCCAATAACTCGAAAACTGTTAGGGCCACAGTCATCAAACTTCGCACAATTATAAAGGACCATGGGAGGATGTGTCATACACCATAGCCGGGTTCTTACCTTCAAG
Organism: Pictodentalium vernedei; assembly: GCA_031216915.1. Lineage (NCBI taxonomy): Eukaryota > Metazoa > Mollusca > Scaphopoda > Dentaliida > Dentaliidae > Pictodentalium > Pictodentalium vernedei. The sequence goes on from CM062296.1 coordinate 455,734,889, forward strand.
GTTAAGGTCACATTTCAAGGTCACACTAAAAGTCGGCCAATATTCGTGTCTCAGCCATAACTCAGAAACGAATCATAGTACAATTGTTAAACTTTTTACAAATGTTAAGGACAGTCAGACGGTATGTCGCGTATAATAGTTTCCGCCGCACCTGCAATGTGAAGGTCGCAATTGACCTTCATATGTTCAAGGTCACAAATCGTGTCTCAAGCATAACTCTAAAACTATTAGGGCTACAGTCATCAAACTTCACGCAATTATAAAGGACAACGGGAGAATGTGTCACACACCATAGCCGGGTTGGTACCTTCACGGTCAAGGTCACATTTCAAGGTCACACTAAAAGTCGGTCAATATTCGTGTCTCATCCATAACTCAGAAACGAATCATAATAGTACAATTGTTAAACGTTTTGCAAATGTTAAGGACAGTCAGAAGGTGTGTCGTGTGTAATAGTTTCTGCAGCATCTGCAAGGTGAAGGTCACAAGGGGAGGCATGTGTTACCTCAGTAACATTCTTCTTGTTTTACGTGAAAACAGTGTACGTTTATTTTGTTTACCCCATGAATCATTTACACTGCAGGACAGTCGCGGCAAAAGCGTGCTATTACTCGCTATAAAACACTGCAAGAAGTGAGGAGCACATTTGTCCGATTCGATCGACAAGCAAAACTGCCAAAAATATACAATTCGCATTGATACATTTCTGTCTAACAATAATTCCCCTACAAACTTGAGCTAAAGTTGCAAAAATACTTTAATAAATGAACCATGTTTATCGTATTTTCGTTGTTTAATGTTGTTTTTTTCTTCGTCGTTGAGATTTTTTTTAACAAAGCAGACGACACGTGCATTTGTTTATTTACACTTTCCTAAGTTGGAAAATGAAACATCACCCTTAATGCCCCCGCGTTTCACAATCAAACTTGTATGCTTTTCAACGCTTAGTTTCAATTGATTTACTTTGTGTTTTCTTTGTTGTTTGTTGTTCGTTTTATTGTTAGAGTTGAAATGTGTCATGTATTCTAAAACTAGACATTTCAGCGACGGTCAACGTTTGATAAACGTCGGTTCATTATGTCTCCCACAAACGTGAAACAGGTCATGACAACACGAATGCGGTAGAGGTCAGAGGTCAGCAAGTCCGTCTCCACTTTTGGAATAAATTCTTTCAGTGTTAAACCTACGGGGAAAATTTATCACCCTACTAGCAGCTGCAACTAGGTGAATAAATCAAAAATTTATCCAAGACTTTTTTATTGTTCTAATAAACATTCATTTATGGGATAAATCTCGGTTACTTAATAAAGTGTCATGAAGAGAATCGGTTTCATAAAAAAGTAAAAGTGCATGTTCCAAATGTGCGATGAAGTTATTCAGCATGTCGCTCATGACAAGGCAAAATATATGGAACTATGGAAGAATTTTCTTCAGCGATATTTCCCTCTGATTAACATCTCATTTTAAAACAATCTCGACATTGTTGTAAATATCGTGAAAAAATAAGGGACTTTATTTTGATGAATTATGCGGGTAATGCACCGTGGAAATGGTCACACCATGAACAGATGATTAGTGTTTGAATGATTCGCTGGTGGTTCAATTTAAACCATTGGAATCGTTCCCGAAGTGCGCAAAATACATCCTCAACTTTTAGCGTCATAGATATTGACTCTTGGGAAAGTTATCTCCCCTTGTAAATACTGGAGTCCAGCTGTAATCCAATTAACATTGAACCTCTGAAAGGTGTGAATGAAATATTGATCGCCAGGGAATAGTTGTCGGAAGTGGAGAAATCAGCTGAGAATGAACCGGCCAGCGCTACACACGAAAATCGGCATTCAGTTTTTTTTATATTTTCATTTTTTGTTTCCAAAACATAGGTTATGACCCTTCATTGGAACGAGCTTGATCAGCTCGTTCCAATGAGGGGTCATAACCTATGTTTTGGAAGGCAAAAAAAATGAATTTTTAGTTATACGAGGATTTTTTTTACTGGTTGACCAGACATTAATTTAGACGCTTAGGGGTTATCGCACCTTTTCATTTGTAATCATGCGGAAACCTATCTGATATTGTGGACTGCAGTTTTAACTGTTTTTACTTCTATGAAAATTTTCTTGGTTTTAACATCAAAGGGAAAAAATGGGCAAATGTCAGCTTGTATATTTTTATGTGGTTAGATAAGACAATATCTATATTATATGCCGGTATGCGCACAGCATTGCTAATATGAAGCCAAAAAAATATATTAACCGCTAAAAGTTGACGAAAATGCAATTTTCTATCATTTTACATGGAATTATACAGGAAATAACAGTAGCATTTTAAATTAACGTGGAAAAAAAATTGGTCGAATGAAATCGTTCGATAATATCACCAACTGAAAGCATATATGTTGTACTTAAAGGATTGATATGCACAGCGAATATAACTTTCATAGGTTTTATATAATTTGGCGAATTATAAAAATTCAATTAGTGTTAATTTTTGCCAGCCAATTCTTAGCAATCAGGGGAGATAACCTTTTCGTAAGGTCGATGTGAATGACGAGAAAACTTGACCATGAGTGGATTTCAGCAAAACTGGAGTGGAAAAAACACAATTTCCATTGCCTTCGAGTAAGATAACTGTCAGTATTCACGCAAAATACCAGAAACTTTCAATATATTATGCATTTCCACAAAATACCATAATAATTGGTGGAATATGAATAAGAAAAAAAACTTATCTCCACTGGTGCTTACGCTATTGAAGGATATCTGCCACCACTTTGACATATAGTAAACTATTTGCATACCAAAGTTTCACATTGTTTATGAAATTATTTTACTATTTTGTATGTTATAGTGGGAGGATAGCTTTTAATTTACTTACGGTGGAAGGAGGTGGACTGTATTTTATCAGTTAGTAGGGCCATTTTAATGCTTTCGGAAAGAGTAAGTCGAGTACATATGAGAAAAGAAAAAAAATCTACAGTTAAGGTGATTCTAAACTGAGGATTGTAGTTTGAGTAGACAGGTGGAAAACATGATGTTTTTTCATTACTTTTCAATAGTAATGGTTATTTAATACATGAATGATTGCTTCCTTCGTAATAGATTACAAAAATGTGATAAAAATTGAAAAATAATAATAATTACACACCAAAAAATGCTTTTGAAAATCCCTAACTCACGGTCAACTTCCTGCCACCAAAACTTAAAATATGAATCTCACATTGAAGGAAATGTTTTCTTTATGCACTAGAAAACAACAGGTGAGTCATCACTTTTTAAAAAATAAATCCAATTGTATGTTAATTTAAATTTTTGAAGGACCACTGCCTGCACTGGTCCAGCCATTTTTTCACAGGGAACTATTTATAGTTCAAAAGTATGGCACACCACACTACTCAGTAATCTAGTTTACGTCCCTTGCAAATATAAGCCATACAAGTGATATATCTGTTCTGCCCTCTTCCACACGTAAAACTGTGTTGACATGAGATGACCCTCTTGAAAGTGTATCGTCAAATACCAATAATAAAAAATAAAAGACTGCGTGCCCCCCCCCCCCCTCCCCCACTGTCCCCACACTCTTCCCATAAAGAAATAATTGATTTTTTCAAAATTGAAAAAAGGGACATAACTCTGGCAAAAATTGTCTGATCAAACCCTGATTTGACTTGACCTGCATTTTATGTTGCTACACCTACACAACAAATTTTATTTGATTCTGTCAATTACAGCTCAAGTTATTGGTTGGAAACTAAAAAAAAAATGAAGGTTTCAAAGTTGAAGAAGGGGCACAACTTTGGCAAATGTTGTCGGACTGCACGATTCGAACAAGATCTGTATTTTATGTTGATACACCTGCATACCAAATTTCATTTGATTTGGTCAACTATAACTGAAGCTATCATAGGGAAACCACAGTGGGACGGATACACGGACGGACGGACGGACGGACGGACGGACGGACGGACGGACGGACGGACGGACGGACGGACGGACGGACGGACGGACGGACACTGGCTATTTTAATAGTCCCCCGAAAAAATTGTACAGGGAAAAAAGGTACACATTAATATTGCCTGCAACAATAATAGACCAACTCAGCATCTGATGCTGGTTCACACCCCATCCACAATAGAGACCCCTTTAACAGTGGCACATTTCCAGATTGGACTGGAATCATGCAGCATTCCCAAGCCACCTTCAATTTCCACCTGTATTCAGTATTTTCGTCATAAAGGTTTTCTCTTGATTCTTGTACCCTCTTACTAGTATGTACACTGTGAAACCTGTGTAGTAAATATTGTAAACAGTGAGTTCAGGTTTTAGGCTCTAGTATTGACAGACTATGTTATTCTGATTCAGTCTGTGACCTGCAGACTAGTGCCACTCACACCTTCAGTGGTATGATACAGTTATGCATTCTTCTCAATCATTTTACTTGACATCATGTTTTCATGAAAACGTTTTGTTTCCCTAAAACATCCATTCAAGATGGCGAAGAGACCCATGAAATGACAATCTCTTACCTCTTTATCACTATGTACTTGTATTTAATATAACTGGAAGACAATATTTATGACAACTTTCTTTCAAGTATTTATCTAACACACTGATCAAATCACTATTGTTACACAGATAAATGACCATTCAGGTTTTAGTATTTGTACAAATTTTGCAACACAAACATAGCAGGTGATTATGATCTTCAACGGTAACTGATGAGCTTACTGGAGCCATTCCAACGGGAGGTTATGAGCTCTGTTTTTAAGGCAGAAAGTGTATATATTCTGTGATACGAGAAAACATCACAGAAGTGCCACCTTTCCTCTGCATTATTGAAAGTGTTAATTGTTTGTCTCTCATAAGCAATCCTTACTATTCCAACCAAAGCTTGTTCACATGAGGTGTTGGTTGAGGTACAGAAAATAAAAAAAGAAAACCTTTCAATTATATGTTGGGGAATGGTGCGTCTTTGATATGCTCACTACATTAGAGCTTCGTGTGGCCACATTCTGTGGCCAAATTGAGGCCTCATTCCCAATGGGGTACATGCAATACAATTCCTAATATCTGGCACAACACATTATTACTCCTTAACTTATACAGCATTATATGGTTACAAAACCCGTGTTTTTCTGACAGTTGATTCTAATACATTGATACCCATTTTAACCTGTATTCTCTCTGGAAAAAAGCTTCCAGCTGGGTTTATGTCTGGATGGCCAAATGAATAATTTCCCCAAGACCATGAAAAAGGCCCCTTTCCCAATTTATCTGGATCAAACCCTGAACTGTACATGTACATGTAGGTTAGATACAGTGCTCTTCATATCCAGTCAAGTTAATACATTTAAAAAGCTGTGTTTTATCCATGGTCACCAGGTTAAACGAACACACGGGAATATATGAAGAAAGTTTGCTAGAATTTACTTCTTTTAACCTTTCCTAATACTGTGAATCCATCCATCCTGTGTTATTAGTAAGAATTTTAGATCACTTTGACCTGTTGAATAATAGTGCTGAGTTACTATTGTACATGATAATTTGAAGAAACATTTCAGTCACCATTATTTAAAAGAGCACAAAGGCGAAAATGATATCACTATTATTAAGTTTCAATAACGTTTATCAAATGTGCAAGACCTCACCATTTTTCAGCCATCACTATTATGAAGCAAGTAAGAGTGTAATGCAAAAAGTAAACCAACGGACAGATGGACGGACGTACTTTGCCTGATTTATGGAGTGTATAATGTCTTGTGAAGATCACGTAAATTTATTTTGTGTGTGTGTGTGGATCTCTTAGACTCTTGTGCTATTCAGAGTGACCAAGCCATTGACAACGAATTCGTATATAATCTTCTTGGTATTTTGGTTATCTAATTACTGTTTTTTAATTCCGTTTTCTGGATGTTTGATTATTTAGAGGCCCTATTTGTAACTTTGTGCGGAGATTTTTTGTGAAAATGCAGATTTATTAGACAATATTTCGATAAGGCAAAGCACTCAAAAATTTGAAGCTCGGTTGTGCCTTGTGTGTGTTGCCATCGTTCACTTTCGTTGAGAATTTCTATGCAACGACTGATAAAATAATTTCCTAGAGACAAATTGCATGTTCACACTTCTGTCATATTTTAATTTGTGATTAGGAGGTCAAATGGGTGGATAGAAAGAAAAAATACTATTTTTCGCACTTTGAACAAGCGACTTAACAACGCATGTGACTTTCCGGTGACAACAACTTTGAATAACAGATACTTGTGGACATGAGTCTAACACCACAGATTATTCGAAATTATCGATGATCTCGATCTGTGGATCGCAAACAAATATAATGAAATACTTCGTTTACAATGATTCGCAATGTAAATCACACCAGATCGCAACATTAGGAGCATTATTTCTGGAACTCACCGAAACCAGACCGAAACGGGACCGAATGACAGACCAGTAAAGTTGTACCATCAATATTACATGACGAACAATAGTTCCCTCGATTTGCGATTCAAAGAAGTGAAAAAGCAACCAGTTTACGAATATTTCAACAACGAAAGAATACAACATGGATTTCTAATTCCACTATATGTCACAGTTTTGTTAATTAAAGATAACTGCAATATTTGTTCCCTATAATTTTGGTGCATGAATACAAACTAATGGCAAGGTCGATCCATGTAAACAAATTGATTGCTTCAGTTGGTGAGGGAAGAATATTTACATAGAACAATCAATGTAATTTGCCTCTATTAGTCTGCTTCCCTTGAGATATATCGACAATAAGAATTTCAGAAGTGGCATTGTCATGAGAATTTACAGGACATATGGCGAGATCTTTCGTCGTAATGTTGCCCACAACCTTCAGTGTTTTGAATTTTCCACCGTCAACATGGCGGACACTTTTGAGACTGAAACAATTCAGGTTGACAACGTGCTTAGTACTATCTTCGATGTGTTTTATTCAAAATTAAGACTCAACTGCTGCAGTACATTACTGATAGCTCACGTTGGTTATTCATTGGAAGGTGAGGCGTCTCGCTATTTTATGAAAACCTGACCACGCCATTTCCGACTTTTTGACAGTACACATTTTCTGATGTCTCCAAATGATTCGTAAATTTGTTAAACGCATATTTTGCGGGTCCCATCACGTTCTGTGTGATATGGCCATTCCCCCCAATCCTGGTATCCGAGGGCAAGGCTGTTTCGTTGCCAAGTTATTTTTCAATGAAATGTTCTCATTTTTCTACGTTTCTGGCTTCCATGTTGGCAGCCATGACTTTAGAATCACCTTAAGGGGACGTCCAACCTAACTTTGGTCAAATTTCATGTAATTTTCTTTCAAGTCTAAAAAAGGCCCAAAATGAATAACCCCAATAAATTATATACCAAAATGCTTGGAATGAAACATAGAACATGTGGAAACTGAAATTTGCCATGGAACTGCTGCCATGTGTAAATAGCACCACCTGAAAGTCTGCTATGGCAAAAGTAAGAGAACAAAATTTTTACAATAAAATACCTCAAAATAAAATAACAGCTGTATTCTATAAACATTTAAGTACATACTCGAAGAAATCTTTTCCTAATTCATGAAAGTAATGAAGATTGAGACCAAATGTTATAAGTGGAGTGCTCACTGATTGAAGGCAGACATTTTCTTTTGTTTATGTTTTGATTTGGGGAGTTCAACAAAGGTCAACTTGAAGGAGTCCAGCAGAAGAAGTATGGAAGGACAAAAGAGTGTCTCCCAATATCAAGATGTATGTGTTACTGTAATGGTTTGGAAAGAAAATATGATATTCTCCTATGTAGAATGCACTGCAAAGTCATACATTGTAGTTGAATAAATATATTTACAAACCCCTTGCACTGTAACCCCTTTTATCCCATGCATCAATTTGATAGTGATTAAATTGTTAAATTTGTCTGGTTTATCAATAAGTATATTAGCTTTGTTTAACTCTTGGACACCAATACACTCATGATATCTGTTGGAGAAGAAATAAGGGTAACTGTAACCTGTCACTGCAATAAACCATCTAATGTACTTAAAAGTACATTGTTATTCAAAACACATCAAATCAACCTTACATAACCATTATTGCATGTACTTTCCCCAAGGAGGCTTATTGACATATTGAGATCAGAAGGGCACATCCAGAGGGTCTCACATATTTTTTTCAAGAACGCAGTACACAAAGCAATCCCCAAAAGATGACAAGTGAGCTCCATTTGACACAATTTTTTTTTTTTTGGGTGGGGGGGAGGGGCTCTCTTCCTTGTATGACTCTACCTCCGGCACTCAAGGCATATGCCTTTTTTCTCAAAGTTTAACTCTTTTTTCTTTTTGAAGATCCTGGCCACACATGTTCCAAACACTATCAGACAGGTAAACCTTCAAATAAGTGTATCTGCAAAAATCATGTTACATTGCAAAACATTCTTTTTAGAGTTTTAGTTCTGGACCTTTCATGCTTCTTACTTCCAACTATAACACTTAATTTATCGATTAATGGGTGAATAGAAAAGTCCTGCCATAATCAACATTTTGAGTTCCATAAGCCTTCAAAACAGCTCCGATAAAAGTGTCAAACATCAGATTGGTGGCTTTATACAGAATATTCATTAGGTTGTTGCTTAATAAGTAATAGGAACAAAATCTTCACAAGAAAATTCTGTAGCAATACAAGTGAGGGTATTAGCAGGCACTTTGCAACAAATTGTAACAAATCAACTAGTTATAAACAAAATTTTCTAACTCAAAAGAGTGAAAAAGTACCACAACTCTGAAAAATGTGGGAAGAAACACATGCTACAGCAGCTACACAGGCATTGTTTCTCCATGATGCTCGATCACAAAACCAAATATCCTTCAAATTGGAGTAGCAATGGTTGAGATACAAGGGGGAATGTTGGTACATGTAATGATGAATGGGTAAGACTAAGATTAAGAGGACAGGGGTCACCACTGCACGGCCCTAGATGCACCTTTGATTTTCCAACTTCCAGGTCTGGGGCATAATAATCGCAACACACCCACCTTATCAGTTCATAATTTCAGTAAAATAAAAGAAATTATCAATTTGAATTAAATAATAGATGATGGAAAATATTTGGCTTCCTTCGCCTTCTCGTACTATTTAATTACCACAAACAATATCAGTTTGATGCCGACAAACGAAACTGAACGCATGTGGTTTGATTAAAAAGTAACTCGGCATGAATAATGAAGAAATTGCGAATATTTCGTGTATTTCATTTATTTAAAAGCTAATTGCAGCTAATATTGACCGTGCATTCGATAATTCGTTTCGGTTTTGACCACACGGCCACGCTGACACTCCGTTACAGCGGTTATGTTTATTGTGATATGCAAATTGGGGGATGGTTTCCGGTGAAGGAGATTTGTCACATTTGTCAGTGTAAAACGATCATAAAAGACACTGATCGACGCTTGTATTACTATGGTTGGTTGCAAGAAAAAACTAAATTCTCAGCATCGTCCAAGCGCACCTTATTTAAAAGCACGAATGCATCATTTTCAACCCATCTTCAATCGGTCCTTTGCAGACATCAAACATACCCGCCTTCAAATTCCATGGTTACTAGGAAGTAAATAACTTCGCAGCGACAGGGGGAAATTAACACGCTCAATATAGTTCCAGGTCACTTGGAATATACTTTGTGAAAAAGTGATTTCTGAAGCATTCTGCTTACTTTGTTATGAATATTGCCTTATTTTATGTGTATCGTCCCGATTTTATACACTCGGTTATTTTTTTTACAAGTGGTTCATGTTGTCTTTCTGGTGCGCAATAATTCAGATTTTTTGTCAACAAAAAAGTTCAGACGGCCTGTAAACATGAGAGGGAATTTCGAACCATATTTTGCAGTTATGACATTAACAGCTCAAGTACTTGCTGTCACCTGTTTGCAAATCCGCTCATACATTGTCTCGAACAAATAAAGGGCGTGATCACGTCCTTGCATTCTTACGATTGCCCAAATTGAGTATTTCTGCAAGAACCACATCGTAATCACATGACCGGAAAAACATCGTTGAAACATGGCCACATCCGGAATATCGAAAATTTGTGTTGATGTTATTACATTCAAACGTCAAAACCCACCAGAGTGTGTGTCCAAAAAATGCTTTCTCCGAGTCTGTAGTATGTTATCATTATATTGAGGACAAGGCTTTCGAATTACCGATTATTTTGTGGTTTTACCGGTTCGTTACTTATGCCATTTGCAAATTAATCTTCTTCAAAATCATAAAATTCACTTTTTTTCCTGAAAAAAATTATATGTACCTTTTCTATGCACTTTACTCATTATTTTGATATTTAATTTGCCTTTCCTTACTTCTCTTATCTGTTTCTGAGGCATTGGGAAAAATGTAAAAAAATTGACCAAAGTTAGGTTGGACGACCCCTTAACATTACAATTACTTCATACTAGAGGGCAAAAAAGAATCGTTCTCGGTGCCGCCGGGGACCTGTAGATTTATCACATCTTCGATGTTTATCCGATTCCTGAACAATCGTGAAACTTAATTTCCTCCTGTATTTAACCAGGTCGAAATCATATTGAATCACATATTTTCTGACGTTCTTCGTCATATCATTCTATTGTAGGTCACCATTACACGAAGAAAACAACCATCCTGTTCCAGCCGAATAAATCTTACAGCTGTGTGCAGGGTGTTCTCAGAGTTTTGCGTGGATTGTTCAACCACGATATCGCTGCGTGACTTCCCAACCGGCATTATCAATAATTAAGGCCAGAATGAACAAAGGCAGATTTTTCCATTCATTTAAGTACCTGATCCCCTCAGTAGTTGAATGAATTGAAAAGATCTGCATTTGTTCATTTTAACTAGTGCTCTTTCACTCAAGGCAGCAACCGTCTTGGTAGTCAATCTGGGAAATTTAAAAATGAACAAGTAGCCTCACGCAGATGAAAATGCTTAAATTGGAATTGGCTTTCTTGGAACTACCTTAATGGGTGCAGTGTATATTTAATTTTAGAAACAGAATCAGAGATTAATAAACTCCCCCATCTTTCCTGAATGCTAGAAATTTCTTGTACATACCATTCCTTATTACTATTTTTTATTCTTTTTTATGCAACATTGTACCAAGAATTTTTATTTGGCTACAATGGTGCTATTACCTTTTAAACATGTTCCTCGTAATGAAGTACCTACCGTAGAGACCTCTCTACCCTGCTTCTGCGATGGTTGGTGTTGGTGGGCGATATGGTTATCATGGCGGGTAGAATCATGCTGGACGAGATTCAGACCAATCCGGAATATGATTTTAGTAATCCACTAAATGCTAAAACAGGGGTACAATTAGAAGACAACGCCTCTCCTTTTATATTTAACAATATTGGAAGCAAATATATTCTTCCCAGTGAGATAAGAACTGAGTTCAGCGGTGTGCATTTCACATCAACTGCCAAAGTCTCAATGCGCACTGGGAACCTCTACACCACTTGCTTTCAGATCTAAAAGACGAAGTGAACTTGTTGGATGTCATCGGTCTTACGGAAGTCTTTCAAATCCCTTCCAACACATGTTATACTCTTGAAGATTACCACCCATTACTGAAAAACATGCGATCTAATGACCACGATGGTCGCGGAGGGGTTGGTCTGTTCATAAAAAAATGATATTAACTTCAGTGTTCGTCAAGATCTCTCCATCTTTATACCACACGTCTTTGAGTCCATATTTGTTGAATTAAATTTTAAACACTCTTCGAGAATAGTTGGCGTATACTACAAGCCAAGTACTGCACCGAAAGCAAATATAGATCTATTTCTACCAAAAAGTAATTACATAACTGATATAATCAATAAGGAAAAGAAAACAGCCGTAATTATGGGCGATCTCAACATCGACCTCTTTAAAGTAGGATCGCATTCCAAAACATACTTTTTTTATTGACTTGATGTTCAGTGAAGGATTTGTACCTGTTATTACCAAACCAACCAGAGTAACGGATCGATCCGCCACCCTCATTGATCACATCTTTTCCAACAATGTCTGTAAGCCTTACTGTCTAAAATCTGGAATAATTCTTACCGACCTGTCTGACACTTTGGGACTTTTTATATTGAATTATTAAATCAACCGCCTGAAAATTCGAAACCGATCCTTACAAGAAAAATAAATTCTACAAGTATTGAACATTTCAAGTCGATACTGTCCCAGTGTGATTTTTCCACAGTTATGGAATATAACAGTCCAAATATAGCCTACGAAAATTTCCTCGATATCCACTTGAATGCTTTTGAAACAGCCTTTCCCCTGAAGAGCATTAAGCCAAATAATAAATTTATAAAACGACAGCCATGGATGACAAAAGGACTTTTAATCTGAACCAACAATATGAATAAAATCTTCAAAAAGAAGTTGAGATCCCCAACAGAAGTCAATGTTAGGAATTAAAAAAATTACTGCCGACTATTTAACAGAATTAAAAAAAGAGCAAAGCTATGTATTATGTAAACATTCTCACAGAAAACAAGAATGACATGCGGAAAACATGACAAGTACTAAATAACGCGCTTAATAGGAATAAAAGTAAGAGTACTATACCCCAGTTTTTCAATCTTGGCGACAAAGAGATACATGCGCCCAATGACATTGCGCAAGAATTCAATAATTTCTTCGCTAATATAGGCAATCAAACATCAAAACTTCTACCCAAACCTCAGAAATCATTTGACGAGTTCCTGAATGCTAGCTAACAGGAAAACTTGTTCATCACACTTACGCCCCCTTTTGAAATAACAGTTATTGTTAATTCAATGAAATCTAAATTAAGCCAAGACTGTGAAAACGTTTCATCTAACATCCTTAAGAATTCAACAAATTGTATTGCAATGTCACTCGACCATATTATGAAAAACTCATTCAGTCAGGGAATAGTTCCGGACAGGATGAAAATTGCCAAGGTAATACCCGTCTTCAAATTAGGTGATGAAAGGAATTTTACGAATTATAGGCCAATCAGTATTCTACCAGTTTTTTTTTTAAATTCTACAGAAACTTATGCTTGTAAGACTCATAAAATTTCTAAAAAATTTGGTGTCTTTTTTTCCACATCAATACGGATTCAGGAAAGATCGTAGTACATTACATCCTGTTATACAATTGTTAAAATATATAGCCACAGAAAACAATAAACCTACTAAAGACACTACCATAGTGTTATTTCTGGACTTATCAAACGCCTTTGATGCCACAAACCATGTGATAATACTTCAAAAACTAGAGTATAATGGTGTAAAAGGTTCACGACTGGTTCAAAAGCTACCTTCAAAACAGATCTCAATATGTTTCGTTTGGCGAGAGTAAATCCAATTTATCTGAAATAACATGTAGTGTACCACAAGGTTCGATATTGGGCCCCATATTGTTCCTTCTTTACATAAATAATATACAAAATTCTACAACCCTAAACCTCTTATCGTATGCGGGTGACATCACAAGATACAAATCCGGGGAGGAGATGGAACCGCTGGCCTCAGAATTCAATCATGAATTACGAACGATATTTGATTGGTGCGCTGCCAACTACCTAGTCCTGAACCCATAGAAAACAAAATATATACTTATCAATCCAACCCATAAAGAACCCAAATACATTCATGAGGATATACGTATAAATAATCAGATTATTGACATAGTCGGTAACAGACAAAATGAGAAATCTGTAAAATTCCTTGGCACAAATATTGATGAAAATCTATCTTATAATGCACATGTCTCACAAATTTGCTCGAAAGTTGCTCTCGCCAGTTTCAGTCTCAATAGAGTTAAGAAAATTCTCCCGCATAGAGTCATGAAAAGCCTATATTTTACTTTGATACAAAGTCACTTCATCTTCGGAATTCCAGTATGGAGTGCCTCAAAAGCATGCAATCGACTTTTTAAACTTCAGAAACGGTCGATTCGGATCATTAATAATAAGAAATATAATGCTCATACCGACCCACTGTTCGATAGTATTCTGAAGATAAAAGATCTATATAACCTGCACGCCTACTTATTCTTGTTTGATTGGCATAATGGGAATCTTCCGGTATCCTTTGCGAATTTCTTTTCCACTATAAATAATCAAACTAACATAATAACACGCCAAGTCGGCTTCTTGCATAGATGTAGAACTGGGACAAAAACCTTAGAAAATCCACCCCTCTTTGCATTCCCTAAACTATGGAATGAACTAGAACTGGACACCAGATCAATTAGAAATAGAAAAGAGTTCAAGAACAGGTTAATTTCAAAGCTCCTTTCATCGTACTGCAATGATATACATCGCTCAGATCCTTACTGCCCGGATTGTGCTGTCTAGTGTACTTCCATTCCAAGGTATCCCAGACCGGACCCCCCCCCCCCACCCCCCACACACACACACCCTTCAAGCCACACAGTCCCGTAAAAGCTAATATCAACATGATATTGCGAAAGGTTTGACAAGGTTTGCTGACAAGGCTCGCATATATAGATTACTACTTTTCATTTTCAATGTAACTTCGTCTGGTATTCTCGTCCTAGCTGGCGTCATCGGGTTCCGCCTGATCCTTGCATTTGATAAATGTGCTGTATACGACCAGTTTGTTCAGTGCTTTGGCAATTTACGGTATTAAATGCAGAGGATGGGCCGAGACAGAAGGGGCCAGCCCAAAATGTTCCTTCCACCACACGTACCAATTGCAAATGCAATTGTCGATCTATTCTAAAAAAAAACAATAATGGCACTTCATGATGTTGCATTGCAATTTTATTTTATTTTTTCCCTTTTCGATCTAGATATTCCTTCCTTTTCGTTCTGTACCTTTTTCTACATACCTGTTCCTATCTACCTACCTCTTACTCTCTTTCTCCCTCACCTAGGGGAAGGTAGGAAGACAGCCAATCTGTCTATGCCTCTCCCTGCTGGTATACTTAAGTAAACTAGTTGGTCTCAAATTATTGGTTTGATTTCCGTATTGTGATTTGTACATTATATGTAAAATGTGTTTTATTTTCTGTATACTGGTGACATAAAATATATCAATGTATCAAGAAACTGCTTTTCATCTCCGCTCGTGAAATACATTCGGTACCCCCTAAATAACGTTGACATTCTTTGTTTGTTAATGCTATCCTAAACACCCCGAGACTCATAGAATCCCCCCCATAACACGTTCACTCAGACTTTGGAAAGATATTAATAGCCATGGATTATATTGCTAACAATGTGCAGTATTAACCTGGTTCTGTCCTCGATCGCATAATCAGATGAAACGCAAGAGCTGAATATCCGGTTCACCTCGCGTTTTGGGGGACTTGCAAATGAGGTATTGAAACAGAAACCATTCCCCAAACTGTCGATTTTTAGTGGTTTTCGGTTGCCTTAAACTTAATGATTTTACAAGGATTGGCAAGGAAGGTACACAACTTATACTAACACCTTTCCTTTGGGGTATTTGAGACAACCTGCATGAATCCTCTTGGCATCGCTCTTCTCGATTAGTAAGAAGGATCTTTAGCTTGCACGGAAGGTGTCTTTCTCTGCAACGCGGTACTGACTTTTAAGTTCCTCCGGACTTGACGTAATCAACCCCACTGGCAGTGAGAGTTAAGTAGTTTGCATTGGGACTGAACGGCCATGTCTCAATGCAAACTACTTCCGGAGCCCCAGCCTAACAGGCACTGGCCTGCAGCACAACATTTTTCATACTATGGGGACATGAGGGTAATGCGATTAGAGGAGAATCCACTCATGAGGTATAATATCTGTCATTCATGTTCTACTAACCATGTGGGCCATTGTGAAATTCGTCGTTGGTGGCTAACCTCACGTCCCTCATATCTTCAGCTGGGTAATTGGGGATACCTATGACACGGTGATGTGCTATTGGACGATACTTTTGGGGGGATGCTGACCGCCCACCTCTTCTTCCTCTGCTTCTTTCCACCTACACGCGTTCTATCTTTTATATTTGGTTCCACTTTGTACCCTGCTACTAGCCTACCATTAAGCTAAATACTATATGTAATGCTAGTATCTACCATTTCCATGCTCGTCGCCCACTTCCACCACTACTAACATCATAACATCACCTACTATTGATGGTCATACGAACTCCACTGGCAGGTTTCTGAACCGGATAGGAATCCCACTTATGGATTTGAAGATACAGAATCCCACTTACAATCCTTTTTGAACCCCGTCTGTAGCTGTGGAATCCCCTTTTCGAGGCCATGTCGACCGTAAGGAAATATGCCCAATGAACTATACAACTGGAACTTAATTAAGCACCCCTGAAATGTTTCATGACAGTGAAGTTGCTGTTACTGATTATTATGTTTTAATGATTGCTATATCTTTTAGTACATTTTATCTATTGAAACAAGATGTTTCTGGTTGATAGCGTACTCAAAACACACGAAGTAAGCCACGAATGTCACAAAAAACAATATCATCTACATGTAATATCTGGGTATAAAACAAGAATATCTGTCACTTCTTTTATCAATAAATGTTGACGTAGCAAGAAGGAGACTGTCAGAGGCACTAAGATGGCAAATCGTTGGCATACATGCAACAGGCATGTCATTCAACGCTATTGGAAGGCAACTTGGCTATGGGCATTCTGTCATCAGCAGACTTGTCCAAAAGCATGAACAAACCAACAATGTTAAGGACCGACCAAGGCCTGCACAACCCCAAAAGATCTCTCCTCAGGAAGATCGGAGTCTGGCACGCCTCGTTAGGCGGCAACCATTTGCTTCAAGTAGGGATTGGACACGCCTTTGGCTCCCCAATAGGCGTTTGTGCAACAGAACAGTCCGAAACCGTCTCAAAGAACTGGGTATGAGGTCCAGAAGGGTCATCAAGCGTCCAGCTCTGTCCGATCAGGATCAAAGACGACGTTTGGAGTAGTGTATGGCACGACAACATTGGAATCTTAGGACATGGTGGAGAGTTCATTGGTCAGATGAAATAAGGTTCCTGCTTCACGTCACAGATGGTCGCATGAGTGTGTGGAGGCATAGAAATACTGCTTACGTGCCCAGGAACATCAGACCTACTCTTCCTTATGGTGGAGGATCAGTAATGATCTGGGGATGCCTCTCTCATGATTATAAACTTGATATGGTGACTGTACGTGGGAGTCTCAATGGTCATCAGTACATCCGGGACATTCTCAATCCAGTCATCCTGTCTCATTTTGACAATCACCAGTTAGCTACTCGCCCTGTATTCATGGACGACAATGCAAGGCCACATCGTTCCCATGCTGTGAGAGCATTCCTTCAGAACAACGCTATTACAACACTGCCTGGTCTGCAATGAGCCCGGATATGAATCCCTTAGAACACATCTGCGCCATTCCCGGACGTCGTGTGCAAGCAAGGGATCCGCCTGAACTGAATGTGGCCGACTTGGAAGCTGCATTGCATGAGGAGCAGCAGTTGCTTCTGGATCGTACCAGAAGGATCACTAGTAGCATTAGGAGTTGGGTTAAGGTTGTCATCCCGGCACGTGGTGGATATACTCGCTACTGACGTCAGATGCTGCCATTGTGTTCATGAGATGACAAGTTACATTTTTTGTCAGTAATTACTAGCATTGTTTCATCATGGACCGTTCCAGCACCATACTTGTCAATAAAACATTTTTCCATCAAAAACATTCGTGACAGATATTTGTACATAGCGCCATTAAAATACTGTATATTTTCATCATTGTGTTGTCGTTCATTTGTCAATAGACCATTCTTTCCGCAAACAATCAATTTTGGTCATCTGAAAGAAAGCATGAAAATAATCACAATTTCTATTATTACCACTTTAGCGGGCGTTCCTAAGGCCATTATCGCTAATTTCCTGGGCATTTATACGCGATAAATATTCAGGTCATCACGTGACGTGCTGGGCCGCTAATGGGTGTTCCTTCCCATTAGCGCCCGCGGTCCGACACGTCACGTGACCAAATTACCTCCCATTCCCAATCTTCTGTTTCTGCTTTGTAAGTTCGGATGCTGTGTGAGGTAAACAAATCTCACAGCATTTAAATCAGGTGGTTACACCAAATACAACCTATTTATTGTAACATAAGGGGGAAAATAGTGATGTCATGTGAGTAAATTTATGTATCATTCTGTTTTTGAAGCTGCCAAACTCCGATCCTGGATTTTTAACATCGGTTATTTTGTACTTATTTTCAAAAAACTTCCAAAAATAAACTCCAACAACTCATGAATATTCCATTGGCTTGTTTTGATCACATGGTATTGTTTGCAAACAGACGACACGCGTTCATTGTTATTTTGAGGTTACTTGGATGTCCTCCCCTATTAGTGGTAATAATAGAAATAACATGATTTTTATCGGGCGTTATGGTTTATTAACGGCCCTACAGAAATAATTAACAGCCCTTGGACTATTAGTGGCCCTCGACCTCGACTAGTCTCGGGCCACTAATAGACCCTTGGGCTGTTAATCATTTCTATAGGGCCGTTAATAAACTATAACGCCCTCAAAAATCATGTTATTGGTATATTAACACCACTGCGAAAACAGGTGGTTCTTAATTAAGTTCAGATGAATATAATCTATTATCCCTCATATTCTCATTTGGGAATTTGAGGATACCCAAGACACGGTGATGTACTATTGGAGGAAACAGTTAACTTTCCGAGGATACCTTTTCGGGGATAGCTGGCTGAGGAAAGTTACCTGAGGGGAGTTATGCTCAGCAGGAAGTGATGTCATAGTAAGGGTGCATATTGGTTGCCGAAGTTAGTCTAAACATATTTTATTTGTCATAAAGTACAAAAAGGATTGGAGAACAAGTTACAAAACTTAGTTAATCTCCTTTCCCTAGATACATTACAGAAATTTGACATCGCGGCATGACAATACATATGAATCAGGTAAACTACAACGGTAAATTCCATGGATCAAAAAATTTGAAAATATTGTAACTGGAAAGACAAGTTAGGAAATTTATATTTTTGCCGAAGTTGAATTTGGAAAGGTGTATGTTATGTTACACCGGATGTTGTATCATTTGTGAACTTATATTGCAATGCATTATTGAATATAGCATATTGTCAAGGTAGTGCATTATATAACATCATAACCTATGTTATATTGTTATTGCTATGGGGTGCTCACACTGTAGAGACCCGATCGTCCGATTCGCTTTGGTATATTCAACAAAAATCATTTTTGATCCGCCAAAAAATATTTTGAAATTCTAGCGCTTAAAATATGTAACTTAGGCCAGTTAATTAGTCTCTAAGGGTAACTAGACCCCACCAAAACCCATTTAACAGCATTTTGTTTGTGGCTGTAACTCGTCTGGCATATTTCAGTTGGTTAGAAAGCGAACCCTACGATTCGCTTTTCCGACCGACTTGGATATTCCTAACGATGGAATCTAAAAATACCATAGACATTAATTTTCTGTTAATCAACGTAAGAAATGTTTCTTATTCGAGACTTAATTTTAGCATACACCTATTGATGTAAAACACGGGATTTCTACTTTCCTGCTTGTACGTTAAAAATAAAGCTGTATCGCACATGTGGTGATACAAAACACGATCGATTTCTTTTCCAACGTAAACAGTGAAGGAACCCGTCTAAATAAATCACGTCACCATTGTCGAATGCACCGGAGTCGAGGTCGCTTGGAAATTCCAAGTTCCTCATTTAGCTTTGTTTACCCGGGATGTTTAAACAATCAGATTCGAGACCAAAATTTGCAAAATAAAAATAACATACTGGCTACTTTTTCCTTGACAAATACTTTCCACAACTGGTCATATAATTATGGAGTGTGCTAAACTTATTAGCTATTTAAAAACACTTTGTTGTGTTTTTCTCCGAAGTTTAGGCAGTATTTGAAGTCACTATCATCGTGATAGTGACACTGATCGCTGCCAGTCGATTTCGACCAATTGAATACCGTAAAAATGTTAAAGCAAATTAGGTTAGGTACCCTGCCCATTAACAGTGATGTCTTCTTGGCAACGAAGGAATAGCAGCAATTATCAACTTAAAAAGGGCTTTCAGTTCAGACTGGTTGTTACCTGGGAGGTGTGTTATAACTACAGAACCGCACATACGTTTGAATGGGTTCAAAATTATCGCACTCGATTGCTTTGGCCCAGGATATCACCAGACCCTTCTGCTCGAGTGATATCCTGGGCCAAAACAATCTCTCTCAAATAATTCAAAACCCATTCAAACGTATGTGCGTTTTTTTTATATTGACCGGATCTTTAATGACTTTACTAACACTATTAAACATGTTTGTTTTGTAAATGATCATGAATGAAGACTTATTACAGCTGTAGTTGTATGATCACGACGCATAATTACACAGATTATCTTAACATCTTTATACTTTCAAGCGAATTAAATACTTCTTGATTGAATATCCATAACAGGGGCATGAAGGACTATATGTGCATCCATTTAAATAACGGGATATCATATTAAATAAAACTCTGCGAAACGTGGGTAAACAAACATTCCATTACAGAGTCGGATTTCTTACTGATTTTCATTGGTAGCCCGAGAGCTTGTGAAATGGACTGAAGAGTAGCGCTTATATTCACTGTCAGTTAACTAAGTTAATGGACTTTGCAGTGCCGTGAATAGAATGTAAACGATGAATTTTACAAACTCTCCAGTGTGTTGTTCCACTGTGGGGGAAGTTAATCATGTATGATTTATACGAGTGAGGCGGCAAATTATGGGGCCAGAGCCGGAAGGACTTCCAAGAGGTACTGTTTTATGAAATCGATTATTACTGTAGCCTTGCGAGTATCCCATATTAACTAACCGACAGATGGCAGGAAGCACCGAGGAATGTTCGGAGTAGCCCCAGCTACTACACTGCAGTTGTTACCCCACCACCTCGATTTTGGAGGTGATGAATAAATGGATCTAGTCTGTACTAGTGAGAGGTAAAGGTCTCACCGGTTATTTGTTTCAACGATGGCGCATAAAATGCGTTGTAGATCTATTTTAACCCTTTACCTAACCTATCAACCAATATTATTAAATACTTACGCAAATCTATCCATACTAATTAATACTACACAATACTTATCAAATTATACCCTACACCTTCCCACTCCGGCCCACCTTCCGACAAAACTGAGACGATCCATCATTTCATACTATTCACAAGTAGATTGGTGAAAACAATACTCACCTATCTTAGAGGTAGTTATGTGTGTATCCGATAAGGTTTCTCGAAGAGAGCGGAGAAGAAGGAACATGGAAATAAACAGAAATGTGCCTGCAAAACAACCAATAAAATCACAAATACATAAAAACAATTTAACCCTTTACCCAACGTAACGGCCAAACCCGGCCAGCGCTATTCTCAAAAATCGCCAATTAATTTTTAAAATATTTTCATTTTTTGTCTCAAAGACATATGTTATGACCCCTCGTTGGAACGAGCTCGTCGAGCTCGTTCCAACGAGGGGTCATAACCTACGTTTTTGAGACAAAAAATGAAAAAAATTAGTTATTCAAGAATTTTTTTTGCAAGTGTCGTCTGCTTTTCATGTTAGGTAAAGGGTTAAAGCTAATACACATTCTACAATATAAATACTATAAGATTGAAGTGATCAATAATTCGGTACACTGCCATAGAAACAAGAAAGAGAAAAACAAAAAACGTGCTAATCATTAAAAAAAGTTGATGTTTTTCGGATATATGATTTCGGTGACACTCTGGGAAAGTATAGTACGACCGCCGTGGACTGGTCATTTTTCACGGGTGGGCAATATTTCCACAGACACCATAATATTAGATTCCAAATACTAATGATAGGAATAATCATCAAAACTTAATGTACCCGGTACTTCATTAATTTAAATTTTGCTGATGGTGATTTTTATTACAGGCTCTGACCCCATAATTTGCCGCCTCACTCGTATACATTATACATGATTAACTTCCCCCACAAGTGGAACAGCGCACTGGGACGTTTGTAAAATTTAGCGCGTAAATTCTAATTCGCGGCACCGCAGAGTCCATTAACTTAGTTAATTGGCAAGGAATGTAAGCGTTACTCTTCGACCCATTTCACAAGCTCTCGGGTTACCAGTGGAATTCTGTAAGAAATCCGACGCTATTATGGTCTGTTTATTTACCCGCGTTTCGCGGTGTTTAATTTAATATGATATCCCGTTATTGAAAAGGATGCACAGATAGTCTTCCATGCCCTGTTATGAATATTCAATCAAGAAGTATTTAATTCGTTTGAAAGTATAAAGATGTTAAGATAATCTGTGGAATTGTGCGTCGTGGTCATAAACCTACAGCTGTAATAAGTCTTCATTCATAATCATTTACTAAACAAACATGTTTAATAGTGTTGGTAAAGTCATTAAAGATCCGGTCAATATACGGAACCGCACATACGTTTGAATGGGTTATGAATTATCGCAGGAGATTGCTTTGGCCCATGGTATCACGAGAGCCGAAGGCTCGAGTGATATCCTGGGCCAAAGCAATCGAGTGCGATAATTCTTAACCCATTCAGATGTATGTGCGGTTCTGTATTTATAACACACTTCCCAGGTAACAATCAGTCTACACGAAAATTGAACTAAAAGCACTTTTTTTTAAGTTGGTAATTGCTGCTTTTACCAGGGCATCTCTGCGCACTCATGGATTACGATCACTCCACGGCGACTGTGCTGTAGTATCTTTATAATTCACAAGCGTATTCATCATTGTGGGATGCGTTTCGGCCTATCATAGCAATACTCCAAGGTTCAGGGAATCAGTGATGTATATTTTCACTCACCCACAAAAATATCGTCGTCAGAAATTTAAAAGCCGCGAAATTAAAATAATAAGTTCACTATTTGACAAAATCACAAATTTCGTCATGCAAAGGTACCATTATGTTTCGTATATTCATCGTATGAAAACTTTCGTATTTACTCGATAACATAATTGAAGGCGGGAGTTTATTGGCTTTTTCAAAAACGACCTGCACTCCATGCAGAAGGTTTTCATCCCGATATGGTTACCCGATCACTCACGGGAATTTCTGAGATAGCACAAAGTGCAATTTCATTTACCATATTCGTCGAAATTTGCTTTTAAAGACAATGCTGAAGTTTGTGAACACATTTTCTATTTAAATGGTATGCGTCCATGAAACTTGGTTTCGGGTTGTCATTGTAGATTCACGTGCTGTGGGTTTTACTGGAAGCACAACTGTACTTTATCAAAAATTATACAAAGTTTTTGATCTAACAGTTTTCAATTATTGCTAAACAGCTGATGTTCGTCCCGGTCATTCATTCGGACAGCAGAAAGGTCAAATTTATTTCCACTTGTATTCGGACATTATGTCAGGCCGTTGTGTTTACTTCCGATCACGTATCTGTTTATCTGTCCGCAATGCCGTGCCTTCTATAAATTCATGTGTATTAAAGTTCTTTTCATATTTTGTAATTTTGCGCTGCTTCTGATATCTTACACTTTGCTTACAGTGTTTGCACATGATCTTTCACATACAAGCAAAATCCTAGCGTAGATGTTTATTCAAATTAGTGACTGATTGTCAACCTAAAATTATTGAATAGGCCTGATTTTTTTTAATTTTCCCAATGGTCTCTTCACGCAAGTTGCATTTGACTATTCTCAGCTAAGATTCAAGAAGATAAAACAAATCGGACATTCTTTCTTTTCCCCAAGAAAACACAGAAAAGAGGGGACACACTCCTCGCCATTAACATATGGGAGAGACAGGAGTGTATAAATCATAAAATCTCATAAATAAATTAGCAATTCAAGATATCTCCTCCTGCCAACTTTGGCACGTGCTGATATGTTGTTTCACTTATCTTAAGAAATTAAGGTTGATTGAGGAATGTATTGAGATGGTCCACAGTGTGTACATTAGCTCTCTTGACAGGCAGACTTTTCGTGACAGTCATGGAAAGCATGTACCCCTTGATTTTCATGATGTTTTCGTGTACTGTCTACATGTACATGACATGTGTAGGGTATTCAATCTTCATTTCAACACAAACCCTTGTGACTTAATGATTGAATATGGCAAATGCAAATGTAAGAAGATATTTGTCAAAAGCCGAAATGTGGTGGGTTGTAGGGGTGGTGGAGCAAGGGGTTACCCATCATCAGTTTGCTTAAGCCCCTTGTGTGCACCATACGGTGATCACCAGAGCCGGGGCAAGATTTCAGCAGTATGGCACATCAAGAAGACGGCATGGCAAAGACAGGGCAACATCTGCAGCTGAAGACTTGTTTTTGATCATTCAGGCCCGTAGGAACCGCTTTGCCACAGCAACCCAGCTTCGCAGTGACCTTCAGAATGCATCCGGGGTAAATGTTTCGACGCAGACTATCCGGGCAAGGTTGCACGAAGGTGGTCTCCGATCGAGAAGACCATGTATTCGCATTCCGCTGTCCCAGAACTACCGCCAGGCACGATATGAATGGACCACGTTGGATGGGCCAGAGAAGATTGGCGACCTGTCCATTTTACAGATTAGTCAAGGTACTGCCTAGACCACACAGATAGGAGTAGTATAGCATGTACCCGATCGACCCCCATTACCCGGAGCTTTGCCGGAGCAGCTAGTGTTAAATTCCCATAGGAACTGGAGCTTTGCCGGAGCAGACATAGACATGAGACGTGTTTTTCGCGTCATCCAGCTAGTTCCGCCAAGTAGTGTACGTACTACGTATATAGTATGCTATGGTATGTATGGTGATATAGGTAAACACAGGGCTCTGGGTATATATTATGGGTAAGTGGTGGAAAGATGATGGGAAAATTAGGTTTACTTGAAAGTTTTTTCCGCGAAACAGTTGACGTTGTTATTGACGTCGTGACGTCATGATACGCACGCGACGTCATATAGACATTGACCGCTGTTGTTGTCCAGTATACAATCTGACATAACGTTGTTCGGATCAGGGTATGTCGAACTTCTCGCTTGGGGTGGGGGTGATATGGTAGTAGTGGTATATATCCATGTTAGTATACTATTATCCCTTGGGTCTTCATATTATATCCTATGTCCGCTGTAGCTAGGTCAATCAGTATTGTGGAGATGGGGTAATACATGGTCGCCCAGTGTGGTATTGCGAGTTAGTCCTTGGTAGTTTAAATTGGACAGTATAGGATGAATGGTCTGTTGGCCAATTACCCCCTTAGTACTATTTACCTACCGAATCCTTTGTATTATCTTATGGCTGGTATTGGTAGTTCGTAATGCTAGGACAGGCAGTATTATAATCTTTTGTTTAGAAGGGGTGATAGGATGCATTGTATATACCGCTGTAGGTCCCCTGTTAGTCCTCGGTGTTATTAACCAACCGATTGCTTTGTATTATTCTATGTTTGGTATAGGTAGTACGTTATAGCAGGTCAAGTGGTATTTTGGAGTGGGGGTGGGGGTAATGCCCGACAGTATAGAACGGCAGTATAGTATGGACGATATATACCTCTGTGGGCCCCTGCAGGTCCCATGTTAGCCCTTAGTTCTATTAATCCACCTGATGCTTCATGTTATCCTATGACTGGTATAGGTAGTATGCAATGCTAGACAGAGGGGTATTGTGGGTAGGGGTACTGCCTGGTAGTTTAGAACGGTACTATAGTATGGGCGGTATATACACCTACAGGCCCCCTGTTAGTGATTGGTACTATTAACCAACCGATTGCTTTGTTTTATTATATGGTTGGTATATGTAGTACGTTATGGTAGACCTAGTGATTTTATGGGGTGGGGGTAATGCTTGGTAGTTTAGAACGGTAGTATAGCATAGGCTGTACATATCCTGTAGGTCTCTTGCTGGCCCTTGGTACTACTGATCTACCAGGTGCTTCATATTATTGAACGGTATTCTGGGGTGGGGTCAGTGCCTGGTAATACAGACCGGCAGCAGAGTATGGTTGGTATATTCCCCTGTAGGTCCCATCCTAACCGTTGATAGTATTAACCTACCAAATGCTTTGTATCATCCTGTTACTGGTAAGGTGGTACGTAATACCAGTAGTTCCTACCCTATTCTGTGCACTCTTGTTGTTTCATTTATATAGATCATTTATATAGATTATTGCTAACCAATCAGATTGCTTGATTTCCCATAATCTGTCTACAGAGTTATCTCCCCTTATTACAATGAAGTCCTTTCCCAAGCACAAAGGCACATGCTTTGTGTGCCGATATGTGCTTATGTGAAAAGGCACAATGTATCACATTGTGCCTTTTCACATGAGCACATATGACAAAAAAGGGATTCACCAGTAGGTATCCTCAAATAATACAATACCAGGCCATAGGTATCCTCAAATACCCGTATGTGCCTATGTATTAGGGCTCATTGTGTGGCATTGTGCCTTTTCACATAAGCACATATCGGCACATAAAGTATGTACCTATGTGTTAGGGCATATTGTGTCACATTGTGCTTTTTCACATAAAAAGGGTGCCAAAATTGGGGTGCCCGGTGATATTGCCATTGGATATAGAGGTGATGAGAATCGGATAGGACTTCATTGTAATAAGGGGAGATAACTCTGCATACAGATGGGAAATCAAGCAATCTGATTGGTTAGCAATAATCTATATAAAAGATCTATATAAATGAAGCAACAAGAGTACACGGAATAGGGTAGGAACTACTGGCATTACGTACCACCTTACCAGTAACAGGATGATACAAAGCATTTGGAAGGTTAATACAATCAACGGTTAGGATGGGGCATACAGGGGAATATACCAACCATACTGTGCTGCCGTTCTGTATTACCAGGCATTGGCCCCACCCCAGAAGATCGCTCAATAATATGAAGCACCTGGTGGATCAGTAGTACCAAGGGCCATCAAGAGACCTACAGGGATATGTACAGCCTATGCTATAATACCGTTCTAAACTACCAAGCATTACCCCCACTCCCACAAAATCACTAGGTCTACCATAACGTACTACATAAATCAACCATATAATAAAACAAAGCAATCGGTTGGTTAATAGTACCAAGCACTAACAGGGGGCCTATAGGTGTATATACCGCCCATACTATAGTACCGTTCTAAACTACCAGGCAGTACCCCTACCCTCAATACCCTTATGCCTAGCATTGCATGCCACCTATACCAGTCATAGGATAACATGAAGCATCAGGTGGATTAATAGTACTAAGGGCTAACATGGAACCTGCAGGGGCCCACAGAGGTATATATCGTCCATACTATACTGCCGTTCTATACTGCCGGGCATTACCCCCACCCCCACTCCAAAATACCACTTGACCTGCTATAACGTACTACCTATACCAATTATAGAATAATACAAAGCAATCGGTTGGTTAATAACACCGAGGACTAACAGGGGACCTACAGCGGTATATACAATGCATCCTATGTCCCACTTCTAAACAAACGATTATAGTACTGCCTGACCTGGCATTACGAACTACCAATACCACCTTCAAGTTCAGTTAATAGGTTAATAGAACTATGGGGGTAATAGGCCAACAGACCGACCATTCATCCTATACTGTCCAATTTAAACCACAAAGGACTATCTCGCAATACCGCACTGGCCGACCATACATGACCCCCATGCCCACAATACTGCTTGATATAGCTATACCAGACATAGCATAATACGAAGACCCAAGGGCTAATAGTATACTAACATGGATATATACCACCACTACTATACCCCCCCCCCCCCCCCACACACACACACACTTACGAGAAACCCGACAGCCCCTGACCCGAACAACGTTATGTCAGATTGTATAGTGTACAATAACAGTGGTCAGCATCTCTATGACGTCGCGCGCGTATCATGACGTCGCGACGTCAATAACAACGTCAACCGTTTCGCGGGAAAAACTCTCAAGAAAATCCATCTTCACCATTAATTTTCCATCACATACCCATACTGTATACCCATAGCCACGTGCGTACATATATCACTATACATACCATAGTATACTATGTATGCAGTAGGTACACCACTTGCCGGAACTAGCTGGATGACGCGAAAAACACGTCTCGTGTCTGCTCTGGCAATGGCTCCGGTTCCTATGGGAATTTAACACTAGCTGCTCCGGCAAAGCTCCGGGTAATGGGGGTCGATCGGGTACATGCTATACTACTGATAGGCGTTCTAGGGTATGGAGAAGACCAGGAGAGCGATTCCATGCAGCCAACATTGCTGAGCATGGCCGCAGGGCGGCATCAGCTGGGATGGACGTACAGAGTTCTGTGTCCCTGAACTAGCGAAATAAAGGAAATTTATTGGAACCGAAATGGTGTGTCACAAACCAGAAAAACTCATCACGTCAGTGACTCAGCTGTACACTGTTCTACCACCTCATATTTTCAATGCGCCATCGCTTTCCATATTCAAAGGTTACCTGAATAGAGACTCGCTGCAAAATTCATAGTTATTTTAACTACTGTGTTTCTAGGGCTGCACAGATTCAGCATTGTAGACTGTGTATGTCATGCAGTAAGCCGAATGAGCATCTATGTTTTGTCTGACGATCCTATTTGAAGTTGTGATGGAACTGATCCGGTAAGAGCTTCCTGTTACAGAGGCCACTTAACTCCAACTTACTCAACTGAACAATTCGTCGTTTGCACATTCACGGGCTTAGAATTCGTTTCTTGCAAATGATTCTCGTAAAAAAACAATGAGAATCAACTTTGCTTCTCGTAAAATGTATTTCATTTGATTCTCGTCATAGGTTGTAAATGTGTCCTTAAATTCTCGGCTAATTCTAATTACTTTTCGCTCCTTCATAAGATAACTTTTTTATTATACGCTAAACGATAGATTATCGAAGAAATTACGGAAAGATAGAAATCGTACCCCCACTGTGAAGATATAGAAATTTTCACTTTCACGGTATCAATCAAAATAGCGGCTTTCAAAGCACCACTTCAAAGTGAATACGAGTCCAAATATCACTGTAAATGATTAATTTGTTCCAGAAACAGATACTGGAAAGAAAATCTAATGTTTTTGAGTGGATACCGATCATTTCCAGCAATAATTCCCCACGTATTCACCTTGAATTGATTCATGAAACCCGCTAGTCCAAACATGACCTAAAAGTCCGTAATATAAGTTTTTGGTTCCTTACGTCCTTTCAAATGACGTACCAAACCAAAAGCGTATATTACGGATTTTCAGGCCATGTTTGAAACCCGCCAGCTGAATCAGACTGCAAGACACTGTCTGTTCCAGTTATCGATCAAATCACTTCCGCGTATCAAATAATTCAATGCGCTGTTTACTTTCATGCATCAATTCAGGGTTGAAACGAGAGGAATTATCATATTCTTATAAAAAGCGTATAATAAAAAGAAAATCTAGTTTTTTTTGAGTGGATACCGAAAATTGTCCCGCTTGTGACCAAGATATATGGTTATTTTCGCTCGCGCAAGCGCCCGCGAAAAATAAACATTTGTATCTGTCACTCATGAGATAATTTTCGGTAACCACTCAAAAACACTAGATATCCTATATGACTTAGTAGTGGTATCTTATGAAGTCTTGGCTGCCTAACAGGCGGCCAAGACTTCAATAGAAACTACTGCCAAGGTACTGTAAATTCCGTCGGCATGACCACCAAGAGCATCTTCGAACATGTGGTCTTCATGGACATATAAGACAAGGAACACATATATATTGGAACTCAGCCCTTGAAGGTTAACCCCTGTTGACGAGAATCAAAGCTGATTCTTGCGAATCTTGGTGAAATTTAAGGCTTGAATCATTATAAGAATTCTCATTTGCGGTAGCGAGTCGAAAAGAAGGATGAAATTATCAAAATTACTCATCTGTTCATACTTTAGTGAGGTCGTTTCGTTTGACACTCATCAGTGTAACCCACACTATAATCGGCCACATAATAATAACACATTCTTCTGTGCCCATTTGTGAGGAGATGGCGTTGGCGAGATAGCGAACGACCCAAAACCTCGCTATGGCTTAATCTGAGGACGATGTGGACGTTCATTTTGGAATTCCACAGGACAAGATATCTGAACCTTTAACAGTCAGACTAGAGTTAATCGAAGGCACCGGTAAACTGCTTGAATAAATACGCAAAGTTTCAGACAGATCAAATAAATTTTCTCAAACATTTACTATACCCACAAATAATAATGCTTTACAATAAATGAACGGTATTTTGTTCTTGTAGGTTATTCCATCAAATATTATGTTATTATTGTCGCTATGTAACAAAGGAATAGTCCTTTCAGCCACAGGCTTACTGCTAAACCCACTTCTACAAACGTTTACTCTAGATTTATACATTTTATCTAACAAGATTTGGACCTGAAAACCACGAGAAACGGTACGTATCACACAATGTGTTCCGATTCCGTATCACATAGACGACTCATTCTGATTCCGTATCATACTGACGACTCGTTTCCGGGAACGCGACGAGCTATCATAACAGGCGTATGAATGCATTCTATGTGCGTTTCAGTGATCGACTCATCTGATCGCATACAAAACAAAATTCATTATACTTAGCGACAGAACTATTAATAGCAAATGCCCCCACTCCCACCCCCATCCACAATAAATAGAAATTGCACAATTAAATATTGCACACCTGTAAATTAAAGCGTTTCATCATACAGGAAGTGACATTGGGAGTGAATAATTTTACAACGCATGTTTGAAAATTTGCGGTGACCGCGTTACTCATTGTTTGTTAACGTGCACAACAATATTGTTCCATAAAATAAGGGCTTTTTTAACTTCTCCCCATTTTTAACATTATGTCCCAAAACTGTATTAATAATTTAAGATTTAATCTGTTTATGTGACAGAATGGTTAGATAAATGAATAATTGTTAGATAAATGAATTATCTTGATATTGTGTATGTCCTGTGAACTGAATCAGATTCTCGATGGTGTCCAGAATGGGATCACAACTCGCCGGCAAAGCCGGCTCGTTGAGATCCCATTCTGGACACCACCAAAACTCTGATGCAAACAACAGAACATACACATTATCAGGATAATCTGTATTTATCTTACAACAAGAACGTATTTCCACCAATACAAGTGAAAACATCAAGACAAAATAGAAATCTTTATTGATGGTAGCAAACACACGTGTGATCATTCGATTCGGAAAAGGAAGAGTTTTTTGCCTGCACTCGTCGAAAACTGATTACACATGTCGATGCCACCGATTTTGATAACAGTAATTAAATGATAAATAGATATTATCATAACAGTGTGTTCATCCGTGTCGTAGTATCCCGTCGAGTTGAGGTGGCCAGATTTTCGGATCACACGAGCTGCCGCAGGCAGCTCGTGTGATCCGAAAATCTGGCCACCTCAACGAGACGTGATGCGACGACACGGATCAACACACTGTTATGATGATATGTTTATCATATATGACACGCAAATGGTAACATAATTTGCTCACTTCGATTCACTGGCCGTTATAAATTAGATACCCAGATTCTTCCCGGCAGACGAAACAACAACGACTTCCCTAGTTACGAAAACTATTCACGGAAACTCTCGGATATTTCCGTGGGAGCGTGATATGGATTTTTGATTTCCGTAAGAGTGTGATATGGACTTCTGATCCGGAAAAACCTCACCCGGTGTGATACAACAGTTTGGAAAACATCGTCAAACAGTAGTGATATTTAGGGTAAAAATGTCATAGTCATATGATAAATAACCAACTCAACGAAATAAATTAGACTAGATCATTGTTTGCCATGACGATATTTTTATAGAGGCCTACCATGCGTTAAACCTGAAAAATAAAACAAAGAAACATGCAGATGAAACATTGCTATAAACTTCAGTAGCTGTAGTAAAAGTAGAAATCTAGAATAATAATAATAATAAGGAAATTTTATCAAGCGTAAAATCACAAAGTGCTCTAAAACGCTGTACAGTTAAATAAACAATGAGCTCATGACTATCAAGGCAATATACAGCCCGAGAAAGGTGTGAAGGCCAGCAGGTTACATACTGTCAAAAGCCTCTCTGAAAAGATGTGATTTTAAATCGATTCGTCAATATTTGCCCAGAGACAAGGTCTCCACTTCAATACACCATCTCGAAAATCCGCATGGTGGTAATAACCTATATGTATTTGTTATTTACCTTCTGAATTAAATACCATCGTACGTTCACTTGTTCAATGCACAGGATGAAAAGAAATATACCAAGGCTCTTAATCAGTTGTCTGATTCCCTCTTTGACACAGAGAGAAAGTGCACTAAGAAACAGTTCAATATATCAAAGGAAAAGACGTTATTTACTTCTAGACACATCTCTTTTGTGGGTGGGACCGAGGGTACAGGAACCCGGAGGGGGCATGGTCATATAAGGGCGACGGCGCACTGCTATATATCAGCAGTTGGCCATGCATTTGCCTTATTTGGTAGGACTACAGTACACAAAGCTACGTTTGGGACTAGCGTGCCTCTACATTGAGAAAAATGCACATGTTTCCTCCATTGTTAAAAGATTTGTTGCATATGGATCTAAAATATTCGCACTTTTCTTGACTTTGAAGGTCGTAGAAGACACTTAACTGGTGGAGTGCTAAATTATTTTTGGACATCATCGTTTATTCACATGCCTTTTCCTTGTCTTAATTTATTGGATAGTGCCTATTGGCACTCTCCCATAAATTGTAACAAGGAAAATCCATGCAGACTAAATACATTTCACTTTAAGATAATATAAAGCACATCCACCGAATGTGGAGCCTTTAAGCAGCAGTGCCAGCAGTTCAGAGTAAAGCCCAAACATGGGCTTACAGCACTAAACCAGATACGAGTAAAGAGTCGGTGCACCCCCTTCCATCTAATTCCTAATGAAATTACAAAATACAGAAACCACCCAAAACCCGAATCTTGGTGCAAGTTTGAGATGATATCTGGAAAAAGGTAGGGTATTTTTATTTTTCTTCTGTATGAAAGTACCAAACACATTAAGGAAATGTGTGTGTTGTACATTTATCTACAGTGTAGCATCACACGGGTATTTAGGCTATACCACTGAGCAATACTTTTTCACTTCATCTTCTGTATCAAAATATTGTCACAATCGATCAACAACTCGGAGTCAAAACAATTTCACATTCAATACACTTCCAATGTAGTTGGACAAACCCAAATAAACCAACAACAGACTTGACAGAAAATTACAATCAGTTTCCAGACAGAAAATGAAGTTAATTTTTCGGAAGCGCGAAGTTCGTTGCATTGGATTTCATTTCGAAAGGTCGGCCGCAAGATCTTGAGCCACGTCATCTGTGTCGTCCCCTTGAACAAGATATTAACATATAAAGGCTTATTTTAGGCTTTTGCGATTTCAGAGCATGTACCCTTAACATGCCATTTTAGAAGGTCCTCTTAACAATAGACAGATCACCTGGACAGTAATTTCTAGTGAAGTCTTATCAGGCAGCCAAGACATGACTAGTACTCACTTCTAAGCAGCTGGAGATGATTGAACATGTTGTATTAGAAATTCAGGACAATTGCCCCGACCCTTAAGTGTTAAACCCGGCTGTTCAAGTGAAATTACGGTGGCGTTGTGTACCAACACGTACAACACTTTGACAGGATATTTGCCTTTTATCAATGCTAATACTGATTGTGTAAGAACATACAATCAGTGCAAAAAGAACGTCATTCCTATTTCATTATTTCCATAGCCCATAGTCGCATCATTGCAACATGCTCCCAGTGCTTATTGTTATACAGTACAAGAAAATGTTTTGACAAGTGTTGCCTTCTGGTCGTGTTGCCTGAAGAGTTGTAATTGCCGCTTCTCGGACGCTGCATGTCGTCAAAACTACATAAATAAATACATTCATAAACAAATATAGTGTTCAAGTAAACACTTTTTAGCAAAAGAATGATAAACGTAAACAGAAATTCACTTAATATCACAATATCAATTGTTTCTTGTGTTGTTAAGATCATTTACAGCAACAAACACTACTAATCACGTAGCAGCAACGGAAAATGGATTGACCTGTTGGGTTATATCGCAACTTTTACCCCTTACTGTATTACGCACAGCCACATTTTAGCTACAAGAACAAAAAGTATTTTCGAAAAAAATTATCTCCCCCTGGATTTTCTAAATTTGTAAATTAGTTTAATATTAAGGGTATAGGATATTTCAATATAACCTACGGTTTCGAAATGCTAGAGCAATTGGTTCAGAAGTCTGCGCATCATTACATAAACTGCGAACATTGTCCTCCTGGGTGATATAAATATATGAGTAGTATGTCGGGCTTTTCACCTCCAGGTTGCAGGACTCCGGGCAGGACCCTGGAAGTGACGTCATGTCACGTGACCCAGTGGCACCATGTTGTGTTGTCATGGTAACCCACGTGAGCGGCCATGTTGTGACGTCATCCCCATAGTGATACGTCATGTGAGTGCGCGCGTGTTGTTAGGGTGATACGTGTTTCCGTCATCCATTTTGTATACTGAAGGCCGCCATCTTGGTTTCTATGGTAGCACGTGGTTGCTATGTTACCTAAAACCTTTTTATAGGACAGGGGTAGGTTCGGGGGGGGGGAGTGTTCGATTAAACAAGAGTAATTTTCCGTTTAGTAGAATTACCAAAACAACCCGATAATCCCTCCAAATCGCCAAAATCCACCCTAAACTACCAAAATTGACTTTTTTAGTACGGATTTCCCCCAGAATCCTATTTAGGATCGCCATACCATGGTACCGAGAGGTCCCCAGGTACCTAAAGGAAACCCCGGGATACGTTCGAC
Source organism: Pictodentalium vernedei (assembly GCA_031216915.1). Classification (NCBI taxonomy): domain Eukaryota; kingdom Metazoa; phylum Mollusca; class Scaphopoda; order Dentaliida; family Dentaliidae; genus Pictodentalium; species Pictodentalium vernedei. The sequence continues at coordinate 455,769,752 of CM062296.1, forward strand.
TGAACTAGGGTAGTTTTTCTGGTTCGGATTCCCCCAGAATCCCTTTTTATGACTTCTTTGTTCTGTTTATTCTAACTTCCCTAAACATGTTTATGTTCTACTGTACACATTACAGGTAGCACATAGGCACGTGTTGGATGTGCCAATATGTGCTTATGTGAAAAGGCACAATGTGACACATTGTGCACTAGCACATAGGCACATGCGGGTATTTGAGGATACCTATAACCTGGTATTGTATTATTTGAGGATACCTATCTAGGATACCTTCTGGAGAATCCCTTTTTTGTCGCATGTGCTTATGTGAAAATGCACAATGTGACACAATGTGCACTAGCTCATAGGCACATGCTGGATGTGCCAATATGTGCTTATGTGAAAAGGCACAATGTGACACAATGTGCCATAGCACATTGGCACATACGGGTATCTGAGGATACCTATAACCTGGTATTGTATTATTTGAGGATACCTATCTAGGATACCTTCTGGGGAATCCCTTTTTTGTCGTATGTGCTTATGTGAAAAGGCACAATGTGACACATTGTGCACTAGCACATAAGCACATGCTGGATGTGCCGATATGTGCTTATGTGAAAATGTACAATGTGACACATTCTGCACTAGCAAATAGGCAAATACGACCAAAAAGGGATTCCATAGCCACAGGCGTTTTCCAAAAAGGGATTCTTAAGAAGGGATTCCGTTAAATGGGATTCCTATCCGACTCTGTAAAATGGGATTCCGTGTTTTAACATCAACACTCCAGGGCATTCCCTTTCCCTATTGGAAGAATTTAGTTCAAATGGTTGTAGTTCAAAACTTCATTCAGATCACCTTTGTTATACTTTCATTTATTTATTTATTTATTTATTGGTGTTTAAGGTCACATATTTCTGCACAATGGCTAACCATGACCGTGACAGTTTTACGGGTGGAGGAAGCCGGAGTACCCGGAGAGAACCATCGAGGAACGGCGAGCAACTGTCAGCTCCCCAACATACCAACTCCACACAAGCAGGGTTAGCATTGGTTGAAGTCAGGTGCACCATCGACGTGCAGTACGCCTTAGAACACAGCGTCACCGTGCCCCCACGTGGGCAATGGGGATGAAGTGTCTTGCCCAAGGACACAACGCGATTGCCGCAGGTGGGATTCGAACCGAGGACCTCTCGGCTTGCAGCCCGCACCTCTACCAACTGAGCCACCGCGTCCCCTATACTTTCATTATGGCTGTAGTTAAAAATCCATTCAGTTTAAAATAGTTCAAATGGGTTCACACTGTGTTATATTTGCATTAGGGTTATAGTTGAAAAACAGAGTTCATTGAATTTAAGGGTGTTAATTATATATATATATATTACATAGAGTTCATTCAAACAGTTCAAGAGGGTTGACACGGCGTTATATATGGGAGTTGTAGTTCATTTCAAACAGTGTGATAAAGTTTGGAATGTTTGGAATGTTGGGTTCAATCAGATCAGTTCGATTTTCGTCACTTTGTTCTGTTCACTTCGATCTTGGTTGCGTTGGATCTTCGTTCACTACGACTTCATTCGAACAGTTCAAACGCAGTTGTATTGGATCTGTTCATAATTCAGTTTTGTTTCCAGCCAGTCCATCTTCGTTCATGTTTCGTCTGTTTAGTTGGGTTGTTGTATGCAATATTTAGGGGTTATAGTCCATTCAGGTGAAACTTTTATTGAATTTATTGGGCGTTAAGATTAAGTCAGACTTTGTTATGTTTTTTTATGTTCATTTCGATCTTGGTTGTGTTGGATCTTCGTTCACTTTTGTACATTCGTTATTTTGCTTTGGCCATTATCAGATTTTATCTGTTCAGGTTCTTGCAATAATAATTGGGTGTTATCAGTCCATTTTCATACTCTTTCTTAATACACGGAATCCCATTTTACAGAGTTGGATAGGAATTCCATTTAACGGAATCCCCTTTTAAGAATCCGTTTTTGGAAAACGCCTGTGGCTATGGAATCCCTTTTTGGTCGTATGTGCCTATGTGCTAGTGCACAATGTGTCACATTGTGCATTTTCACATAAGCACATATCGGCACATCCGGCATGTGCTTATGTGCTAGTGCACAATGTGTCACATTGTGCCTTTTCACATAAGCACATGCGACAAAAAAGGGATTCTCCAAAAGGTATCCCAGATAGGTGTCCCCAAATAATACAATGCCAGGTTATAGGTATCCTCAAATACCCGTATGTGCCTATGTGCTAGGGCACATTGTGTCACATTGTGCTTTTTCACATAAGCACATATCGGCACATCCAGCATGTGCCTATGTGCTAGTGCACATTGTCACATTGTGCATTTTCACATAAGCACATGTGACAAAAAAGGGATTCTCCAGAAGGTATCCTAGATAGGTATCCTCAAATAATACAATACCAGGTTATAGGTACCCTCAAATACCCGTATGTGTCTATGTGCTAGTGCACAATATGTCACATTGTGCCTTTTCAAATAAACACATATTGGCACATCCAACATGTGCCTATGTGCTACCTGTAATGTGTACAACAGAACATAAACATATTTAGGGAAGCTAGAATAAATAGAACAAAGTCATAAAAAGGGATTCTGGGGGAATCCGAACCAGAAAAACTACTCTAGTTCAGTCGAACGCATCCCGGGGTTCCCCTAGGTACCTGGGGCCTCTCGGTACCATGGTATGGCGATCCTATATAGGATTCTGGGGGAAAATGTAATAAATAGAGTCAATTCCGGTAGTTTGGGGTGGATTTTTTGGTGATTTGGAGAGATTATCGGGTTGTTTGTGGTAATTCTACGAAACGGGAAATTACTCTTGTTCAATCGAACATACCCTCCGAACATACCCCTGTCCTATAAGGAGGTTTAGGTAGCATAGCAACTAGCAACCATGTGCTACCATAGAAACCAAGATGGCGGCCTCCAGGTATACAAAATGAAGGACGGAAACACGTATCACCATAACAACACGCGCGCATGCGCACTCACATCATGTATCACTATGGGGATGACGTCACAACATGGCCGCTCACGTGGGTTACCATGATAACACAACATGGCGCCACTGGGTCATGTGACATGACGTCACTTCTGGGGTCCTGCCCGGGTTCCTGCAACCTGGAGGTGAAAAGCCCCTGATATACTACTTATATGAACTGGGTTCTCTTCATTATTTTCTCTTGAGTTTAGAATTCTGTTTACCCTAATTGCCCACGTGTGGCACGATAGCGCTGTGTACTAATGCGTACTGCACGCCGATGGTACACTTGCCTTCAACTAATGCAAACTCTGCTTGTGTGGAGTTTGTATGTTGGAGAATCAGAGAGTTGCTCGCCGCTGGTCGGTGGTTCTTTTCGGGCAACCCATTTTTCTCAATCCTTGAAACTGTCCATCATGAGGCGATCCTGGTTGTCAGACAATGTACAGGGAATATTGAATATGAGCATAGTCAAGATTTTTCAGTTTTGCACAATTTTAAACAAGTTACATCACCCAACATACAACTGATTTAGAAGCGCCGCATTAAGACTTGCTTTCTAGAAAGCGCGAATGGGGGGGTATTAATTACCTTCAATCATAGTTCTAGTTTAGTCTGAAGATTGCGACTTTCTCGTATTTTGGCAAAGCAGAGGGGAATTTGTTGCAAATAGTTTCACGGAGCGAGGTGGGGTTAAAATTCGTGATTTAAATTAACCACGAAAACCGCAGAAACAGATCATCCCGAATAAAAAAAAAAAAACAATTCACAGTACATACCTAACTGAAGTCTTTCCTGTGAATCGGGTGGCATTAAACAAGTGAATGGAATCAGAAAAACCATCAAAACCGCCGGCAACACATAAATGTATTTATAATAGCTACCATTACGTCTCAAATTCACAGTAAGCCTCAAGATAGAATACTGATCGGGGTGAAGATTTCGGCTACTGTTGACTACTTGTTGACTGGACTTGATTTTATCCACACTCCACTGTTTAATAGAGTACTTCCGTGAAAACCAAGATGAAGGTGATTTAATTTTCACCATGCTTTGAGTGTACGTCGTCGACCCAAAATCGGTAGTACACATCAGCTCGTCGTATGGAAAGTTTAGAGCATCTCCGACGCATGGCACTTTCACACTGGCAAGATAATACTGTTTGACCTCGTCACTACCAGTCAAAACAAAAGCTGTCATTCCATCTTTATCACCAGATCTAAAAAAGGATTAAAACTTTATCATTTCTTAACCCTTTACCCAACGTAACGGGAAAACCGGCCAGCGGTATTCTCAAAATTCTCCAAGTAATTTTCATTATTTTTTTCATTTTTCGTCTCAAAAACATAGGTTATGACCCCTTGTTGGAACGAGCTCGTCGAGCTCGTTCCAATGAGGGGTAATAACCAATGTTTTTATTGCAAAAAAAAAATGAAAAAAATTAGTTATTCAAGAATTTTTTTGCAAGTGTCGTCTTCTTGTCATGTTAGGTAAAGGGTTAAACACATGTTGTTGGCTTCCCTCACTTAAATTGTGAAGAAAAACGACTTTCCATAAACTTTAGACTACCAAGGGATGTCCAATTACGAATCAAGCAATTTATTAGAAGATACCTGTGACATCAGTAGAAAAAACAGCAAACTTTCCTTTTGTTACTTTCCTTGAACAAAAACGACAGACAGCCGTCGGGGCTGTCTGTTGTTTTTCGTTTATTGTTTAAGTTACAAAAAGCAGGCTAATAAGAAGCAAATATTTCATAGATAGCCTGTCAATAAGAATATCTATCAGTACCATACCTACAAACTCTGAGTCGGTGTCTACTTTGGTTCTTTGTTTCGCAAATATGTTTTCAGGATAACCGAATGTTTTTACACGCCAAAGAGCACAGGGACGGCGCGGGAGTGAACGAAACTCCCCCAACCCCTTTAACAGAACAATGATACGCGAGTGTGTTTTTACAGTAACTTGCAAGTTTTTATTCTACCCCGGAAAAATATTAGCAAATGCCCGTACCTAGACTTTCATATTAATAGAAAAGGACAGTGTATGTATTGTAGGTCACGATGCGCACACTATTCGTGTAATGAACCGAAAAAAAGTTGCAGAACATCAAACGATTGTGAAAACGCCGTTCTGTTATTTTAAAGGGGTTTCAACTGTTTTCTCCGAGTCTGTACTAGAAGGATTGCAAAATACAACCATTCGGTTATTTTAAGGAAGTTTATTTTCAAAATGTTGGACTCTTGCTTATGCCATAGCAGACATTCAGGCAGTGTTCTCAGCCACACAGTTCCACAGCAAATTTGTGTTTCCACATATTCTATGTTTCTTTCCAAACATTTTGGTACATAATTTACTAGGGTTATTTCTTTCTCGTCATTTTTTTTTCTGAAATTTGACCAAAGTTAGGTTGGACGACCCCTTAGTGGCTTTTATCGGTGCATTTATACAGCATTGAAATAAAATAACTAAACTCTCTTTCTGTATTTCATTTTTCGCATTGTAAGAAATGTTACGGTGATCCTTTTGTTCAGTTAATTGATTGATTGTTTATTGTCTCTGCTTCAAATTGACTTATCTTTAATAATCGAATATGACTTCCCTGAATTTATTGATCTATATCGAATTCAGCATACACGACAGCATTAATCATTCCCATGATGTAAAAACAGGAAACTACTTTGTGTAATTATCAGTATCGGTACCGTTATTTATTCGTACATGGACAGCCACCATGTTATGTTATATATCTAATAATTACATTACATACATTTTTTGTACCAGAAGCGAGGCTAATGAGTGAAATCATAAAGAATAAAGAACCAATCACCCCTCGAAGGGTTTGAGAAAACACATTTTCGATTCGAAGATTACTAGAACTCTTATCAAGTCGTCCCCTGAGTTCCAATGTGTTCTATGTGCCTACTGGCACATAGAACACATTGGAACTCAGGGGACGAAGTGTTAACCATTTACCCAAAGTAACGTCCAAAATCAGCCAGCGTTATACGCAAAAAATCGTCATTCAGTTTCCATTATTTTGTCATTTTTGTCTCAAAAATATAGCTTATGACCCCTCAATTGGAATGAGCTCGTTGAGCTCGTTCTATGAAGGGTCATAAGCTATGTTTTGGACGGCAAAATGAAAAAAACATAATTCAAACATTTTGTTTGCAAGTGTCGTGTCGTGTTAGGTAAAGGGTTAAAATAGTTCCCCAAGGGCCATGTCTCTTTGGATAATCCTTCAAAGATAAATCAAATGTTTGTTTTTTTATCCCAAAAGCCCATGGCTTCATATGAAGGTAAATATGAATTTAGATAAAGTCCACCTTTGCAATTCGGCTCAAAGGAACGCAAATTTAGGAATTAAATACAATGTTTCAATGTTCGCCACCAGTCAGACAACATTTATTTGGGTCTGTATTAGATGACACTTGTCATAGATTTATATATAAAGGCTCAGCATGACAGGTGAAAAACAGGATTTTCTGTTTGGATTTGTATTCAATCTATTTTGAGACGGTACTACATTTGATCTGTTCCCAGTGGGTATTTAAAAAATGGCCACATTGTCATTCTGAGAACTATATCTACTGCCGTAAGAACATCAGTCATCTGAATCAGTACATTTCGTGACGGAATCAGAGTCTGAACTGGAATCAATATCTTCATTATCATCTTGATACTCAACAAATGCATCAAACCTTCATCTTTTCATTCCATCTAAAATATTTACCTCATTTTGGGCGTTACTTCTCGGCATTCTACATTTATGCATGAATTTAATCTTTACGCTGGTAAGTTTATCTCCCAGCTCTTCATCAGACCATGCATTAAGGTTCCTCTTTGTCAATAATAATAAATAATAATAATAATAATAATAATAATAATAATAATAATAATAATAATAATACACAAATTTATATAGCGCCAAAATAATAGTTCAGAAGATATAAAACCATATTCCAAGGCGTTGTACATGTCACTGATCTCGTGCAAATATACAAACGGAATATATACAGTATCTTACAATGCAGAACATCACTTAGAGGCTTTCTGAAACAGGTATTTTTTGAGATCTTTCTTGAAAAGGTTGACATTTGACAGTCTTTTAGGTGTTCTGGTAAATTATTCCACAAGTGAGGGCCAGCAAATGAGAATGGCCTATCTCCAAATGTCTTACACCTATCCTCACAGTCGTGCTTTTAACTTATCTGACAGCATTACCGTTACGCGACTAAAGCCCGTTTCCACTGTGCTATTGCTAGCACTCAAACATTTCAGTATTTCTGCTCATGAACAAATAAATGTTCAGAAACTTGGCATGATAGGAAAAAAAATTACCTCACAACTGTGAAGGTTTGGTGTGCTAGAATGCTTATAGTGTTTTGTGGTAGGGCCGACACGATTATGCCGGACATTCTATAGACGGCGAGGCACGTTGCACGCCCACTGCTCTTCGTGGAAAATTCAGACTCCTGCCCATCACAGGCCTGAGGTGGTCAAGAGTCAACTAATATGTGCATTGAGGTTTAAGAAGGCAATTGCCCTGCTTCAAACTGAGAAGGTCAATTATTTATACTCCCATACTTTCTAGAACGCCGGACCTGGTGCCATGTGTTGTATCTTTATACTTCTTTCACACATCAATTGCAATGTTTGCAATTTGATATTCTACAGCCTCTGACATTTCTCATGAGCCAGATGGGGAGGAAAGTAATGACTAATAATATATACTACTCAAAGTTTGCTAAGCATCAAGTATATCCAACTACCTGTGTTACGTTTTAGTTGAAATATTGTAATGAAAAGTGTTTATATATTTTCTATTTCATTATATCTTTAATGATTTAAGTACAGAAATTAAGATTTTATTTGTGTTTTGACTTTATTTTTTGGCTTTTGAATACGATAACAATGGAAAATGGATATTATTGGAAAAAGGGGAAATTTTTCAATTTGCCAAAAAGTTGACGGAGCGAACTGGTTTGGGTTCAATATCGAGTGTGAGACCCATTACTGTTAATTACAGCTTGACAACGCCTTCTCATGCTCCCAATCAGGTTCATGGTGGGTCATTTGTGGGATGTTGTTCAATTGTTGACCAGCATGGTACCAAGCTCCTGGACATTTCTTGGCTGGACTGGATGGGCTGAAATTGCAAGCTGCAACTCATTCCAGACATGTTCGATTGGATTGAGGTCAGGGGATCTTGCTGGTCAGTCCATACGCCCAATCCCCTCCCTCTGTCGGTACTCCCCGACAGCATGGGCAACATGAGGACGGGCATTATCGTCCATCAGAATGAATCTATCACCCACTGCACATGCATACAATCTTACGTGGACATCCAGGATCTCATCAATATACCGCTGTGCAGTCAATGTATAACGTTCAAGGACACAGCTCTATACGTCCATCCCTGCTGATGCTGCTCCAGACCATGATTGACCTCCACCATAGCGGTCATACTCAGCAATGTTGGCTGATGGAATCACTCTCCTGGTCTTCTCCATACCCTAGACAGCCTATCTGTGTGGTCTAGGCAGTACCTTGACTCATCTGTAAAAAGGACAGGTCGCCAATCTTCTCTGGTCCACCCAACGTGGTCCATGGCCCATTCATATCGTGCCTGGCGGTGGATCTGGGACAGCAAGCGCTCGCGAAAAATAAACATTTGTCTCGGGCACTCATGAGATAATTTTGTCGATATCCACTCAAAAACACTAGATATCCTCTATTTATTCGCTTTACTGGAGCTCTCTTCTGATGCAACATAAATAGTGATAGGCTGACGTTTCGTTCTCGTTTGTTCAGTTTTAAACTCAACGCAGATTTACCCAATGGATTCAAAAGATTAACGTTCCATCAGTGATACGTCGTCGGGCGATTTACGTTTTCTTGAAAGCTCCTTTACTGCTGCTATGGCATATTTCCAAGCCTTATTTCTTTAAATATGAATCTTTCAAAATTTACTTTTAAAATGCCGATGGAGTCCGACCCAGTGCAAATAACATACTACTATATTTTTTGCTTTGTCTCATTTTCTTTCTCCAACATATTTATTTATGTATTGGTGTTTAAGGTCACATATTTCTGCACAATGGATATAAAGTCAAGTCCAGCCAACCATTTATACTTCCCGGGGTTCACACAGAACCAACAGGAAATCTAATGATCACGGACCAACCAAAAGAAAACAACAAAAAAAATCTTATTTCTCTTACAAAAAAAAGTCTAATGATGAAGTGACTTGACATAAAGTGTAATGCTATTTATTACACATCCATTAAACTTTAAAAACTTGCATTTATCTGAATCGCCACTATGACATAAATGTTTCTGTATTCAGCTGGTGATGTACAAACCGGAACTTTTTCCCAGCACCGTTTTTTTTGTTTTTACTAGTTCCTTTCCCGTCGAGTCATTAGTTCCTCTTAGAAAAGTTTCCAAATTTCGTTATACAGTTATCGATCGTCTGTCGCGTCGTGCGAAAATGAAAACGGCAAAAGCTAAATAAAGTCGGTTCACAAAAAAAAAATAGTTAACCAAAAATGAGATAATATTAACAAAAACAATCATTTCCAACCACCACATTAACCCAGTCACGTGGCTGTCTCGTCTGCGTGTCCTGTAGTATCCAAATTGATCAACTTCATTTCGATAAAAATTCGGACATCCTGACATGCTTCGAACTTCTTTTATAAAAGTTTCTCCCTGCTGTTTTGCAAATCTGTCAAAATTGTACTTATATTTTTACGTGTAGTAAAAGCCACCAAATGGTTAGGCGTGAATGGGCACCAGCCGAAGAGAAACGGCGATACGAATTTCAGCAAAAAGGCCATTAGAAAAGATAACGAATGTATTTTAGACCGGTTCCCAAAAGGTTGTTTTCATTTTTTATCGATCCATTTGATCCGTAAAGCTTCAAACAAAAACAAAGGGACTCTCCACTCTTGGGTTTAAACATCGGAATTAAAATTTGTTTATTTAAATGATTTTTAAAGCATGTGATGTCTAATAACACACAACGCGATGTGAGTTTCAACCAGTGGGTGTACGGCTCTCGCGAAATAGTCCAATTCGTTATGTAAAACACCTAACGATTCAAACACGCATCGCTTTCTGTCTACTTATATAATTTCAGCAAATGGAAGCTATGCAATTGGCAACACATTTATTTTAACACTCTGTCTTAACCAGATCTAAACTTTTTCACGTATCTGATAAAATAAATGTACAAGTAGTGACAGGCATTGCAATTAATGACCATGCTAAAATATGCTCCTTTCAAATATGAAAGAGTTTACACATGTTCGAAACTATACGATAGTAGGGTATATAATTGCGGATTCTGGCTCGTTCACCTACTTTGAGCCAGAAATGCTAGTAACGTTATAAAATTGAGTTATTTTCTAAAAAATAATTTGGGTTTTTCCCAGAAGGAATCGATCACCTCGCGAAAACGTGTGCATTTTTGAGAGGTGATGGATTCGTTTCCAGGAAATCCCCGGATGTTTCTCGGAAAGTACGATTTACTGGCTCGGGAATTTTAAAAATTCCGGACGGAAAATACCCACTTGTTTCGAATTTCACACTGATTTCCCATAAGAAGGTGAATTTTTTTGTCGTGGAAAACGAACTAGGTCATCGAGGTTTCGACCAGGAACGGGGGATTTCGCGGGAAACGCGCGACGTTTGGGTCTAGTGAATTTTTCTGGTGAGCCAGAATATAGAGAGACTACTGAGTTTCCGTCGTCGTTCGAGCGTTGCGTTCCGGTGGAGGCGATCCGATCGGGAGGAGGGTGGCTATCGGAGGATGCGCGCGCGTTCCCGCGTTCGTGCTTGCGCGCGTGCGTGCGTGCGTCCGATTGTGTTTGTGTATGTATATATTACGTGTTAAAAGATGAAGGAAAATTATAACAAAAAATTGTTTAATAATTGTTTAAAAAAATTTTTTTTAATTTTTATATAAAACAACAATGAAAATTTTAAATAAGAATATAAAAAAATATAACTGCTTTTTATCCATTAAAGAGAGAAAAAAATAATAAAATAAATAAATAAAATAAATAAATATAAAAAACAATGTTTCTACACGTGGGAGATTCTAAGCGAAGGGACGAGCAGGTTCGCGAATTGATACGAAGCAGGGAGAACATTCAGGCGCAGGACAGAGCCAGGCGATTGGGAGAGGTGGGACTGAGACGAGAGGCGACAAAGTTGTTCAGACCCGTCATCGACGTTCAGGAACGAGCTAGGAAGGAGATCGTGGAAGAACTGAGACCCATAAGAGAAGGTTCTCTGAGGATGGGTTCCGTTCCCGGTAGTTCCGCGTCGAGAACTCCATCCGGTTACACTCCGGAGAGAATCGTGATCGATCCGAGTAGCGTCGGTAGCATCACGCCGAAAAGTTTGTCCGAATACACTCCGGAGAGGATCAAGACAGATGCTAGTAGCGTCGTCAGCAGCGCCGCCAGATATGACGACGGTAGAGAGAAAGATGCGATGTACGGATTTCATAAGGAAGGTGATGACGATTTCGTTGGCGACACGCAAATATGGTTTGAAGGCGACTATTTGATCGTCGGTTCGAACAGGTACGAAATGACCGACGGATTGTACACGCTGCTCTCTCACAAGAGACCCGGCGAATACACCGAAGAGGATTACGAAAATTACGGAGACATTCTCGTCCAGACTCACGCCATGAAGAAGAACAACGATGCCACAGAGACGGGTCCGAAGGATAGGAGAGGTTACAAGTGGAAGCACGTGGTGGAACCCATATGGAAGGCGAATGGGTATTTCGTGAAGTCGACGACTGGAAAGGGAACAAAGACCAATGCGATATTTCTTCCACTCGATCCCCGTGCTTTGTCGAAGAGATTGAGATTGTTGTTGGCTAGCAGAGAGGCCGGTAGCACTTGAGTAAATGACGAGATAGTGAGCGTGTGCGACGAATTGTTGAGGCAGACGTTTTTAACTAAGAAGGATTATCAAAAGTTGATGAATCATTTGAAATGATAAAATAGTAAGAGTAGAGAGAAAATTTTTTTTTTTTAAAAATAATAAGTATATAAAATAATATATATTCACAAATAATAATAATAATAACCCCCCCCCCCCCCAAAAAAAAAAACGAATTCTCACCAAAAAAAAATGTTGTTGATAAATAACAGGGGATACGCTAGATCATACGTCTATGGCGGGTCCGGCATCGTCGATTCGATGATGCGATTCTTAACTCATAATTTCACCGGCGACGCCGCAAAACAGATCACGTCAAGCGCTCTCAAAATCGGAAAGAAGACGGCCATCGACGCTGGTAAGAAAACTGCTGCCGAAGCGAGAGGTAGAATAGCTTCGGAAGCCGAAAAGAGTGGAGCTGACGCATTGATTAATAAATTGATAACTCCATCGCAACCGCCTGCGAAATGATCGAGAATTGAACCGAAAAGTTGGAAAGACTTCTATGACAATGCCGTGCCGATACAGGGGACTTGGCTAAAATGACGAGAGGATTGGAATTGAAAGTGATTCATAAATAAAACAAAACTTTTATATATATATATAATATATATATATATATATATATATAAAATAGAAATTAAAAAATAAAAAAAAATAGAAAAAAAACATAATTCAAAACATAGTGAAAAAAAAACTGGAGAAAAAAAAATGGATATCAAAGACATGTCTTGGAATGACGCAGTGACTAAGACATCGAACGAAGAGTTCTTTCCTACGAGCATAAGAGGTCTGATGGTGGGAAAATCGAATTGCGGAAAGACCAATCTCTTGATGAATCTGCTGCTGCGACCCGGGTGGTTGGATTATGACAGATTATTCGTTTTCGGCAAGAGTCTCTTTCAACCAGAGTACAGATTGCTTCGAAAGTGCATGATGCGTAAATTACCCAAGGACGCCATGTCGAGAATCTTCGACAATCGTGACGAATTTGAAGGACATGAGACTTCGAACATATTGGAAGGAGCGCCGAGAGAATTGACCAGGAGAAACGTCGAGTATTCGAACTTGGAATGTCTGTTTTACGAGAATGCTGACGACGTTCCCAATCCCAGACAGTTGAAGTCGGAGAAGAAGAATCTCATGATCTTTGACGATCTGTTGTTGGAGAGACAGAATTGATGTGAATCGGATTACGTTCGGGGATGTCACAGCAATGTGGATTGTTTCTACCTGTCTCAGAATTATTTTCGACTGCCCAGACAGACGATAAGGGAGAATGCTAATTTTCTGTGTCTCTTTCACCCGGATTTGAAGAATTTCAATCACATCTATGGAGATCACGTGGCAAACAACATGAGCACGGAAGAATTCAGGAGATTCTGTAAGAAGGTGTGGGACAAGGGACTTCACAAGTTCGTCATATCAATTTGACTAGCGAATTTAACAAAAGAAGATATCGAAGCGGATTCGACGATTTTTTTTATATTCCCGATGATAATAATAATACAGAAGAGAATAAAAATAAAAAAAATTAAAAAATATAACAAACAAATATATATAATTAATAAATAATAATTTAAAAAAATATGTCAGAACATCGCATATTGGAACAGATAGTCGAAAATACAGATGCGAAACAGTCCTTTCAAATCATTGTGAGTCACGACACGACTCGTTTCATGATGAAATTCGAACCTTCCATCGAATTGAAGAAGGAAAAGAGATACGAGATGGCATTGGTTAATCTCGAGACTTACTATTCGTTTCCCAACGTCACGGAAAAGAACAACACATTCAAGTATTCCGACGGAGTGGATTGGCTCGAGATTCGAATTCCCAAAGGGAGTTATGACATTGACGATCTGAACCATCACATCCAGACGAGACTGAAGACCGATGGTCACGGAGGCAATATGATAAGACTCGCTCCCAATATGAGTACTCTGCAGATGATAGTAGACTTGGGAGATAATTTTCGAGTGGATTTTAGTGGGGAAGATTCGATCGGTGAGATGTTGGGATTCTATCGAAAGATATATCGAGGTCATGCGTGTCCGAAAATATGGTGGACATTCTCGCAATCAATAGCATTTTAGTGAATGTGAACGTGATCTCGGGAAGTTACTTAAACGGTTGCACTCAACCTATGATCTACTTGTTCATTCTGGATGTTTTGCCAGGTTACAAGATCATGGAGCAACCTCAAAATCTCGTCTATTTACCCGTGATTCTGGACACGTTGTATAGCATGAAAGCCACGTTGATGGATCAGAATGGCAATCTCTTAGATCTTCACAGAGAGAGAGAGTGACTATATGATTTCACATCAGAGAGATACGAAAAAAAAAAAATTCAAGTAAATAAAAAAAAATAAATATAATTTGAAAAAAAAAATGTTTTTTTTTTTTATTTTTATATATATATATATATAAGAAATTAAAAAAAAAACAAACTCATAATATTTATAATAATAAAAAAACAAACAAATTTATAATATTCCTAATTAAAAAAAAACGTTTTCGTCATCAAAACAACGTTCGCTTAACAAAACGTTTTTAGCATTTTCTAAACATTTACATGAGTGTACATTAGAAAGAATTTGATCAGAATGAATCGAATATGACTCGCGTTTAAATGGGTACGTAAACTTGTTTTTGTTACTATTGCCAATCATATCTCAAAATTGAAACTATCTCGAAAATATCAAAACGTGTTTGAACGATAAAAATGCGTTTTATTATCGAAATTATCACGTGATTATAGATATCCTAGATCATTTAAAGTATAATTTGAAACTTGTAAAACGTTACAAATACGGGGAAATTTATTACATGTATATTTGTGCAAAAAACATAGTTAATGTATTCGATCGTGGTGGTGGTGATGAACATATTGAAAAATCCATTCGTCAGTGTGTCAGATATATTTGCAGATTACACTCGTTTGCGTCGAATAGATCGTGGATTGATCTTGAATTAAGGATAGAAATCATTATGCTTTATTCCCCGTATCTTCCTAACGACGACGACGATGACGAAAAAATGATGGTTTTATTGGAATATGAAAAGCATAAAATCCTTCTTTTGAAAAAATCTAATAATAAAAAATAATTGTGCAATCGTAATAAATTAAAAGAGTTCTTTCATTTGTTTGATGATGAGAGGAATAGAAAGTGTATTACTACTATCTATGGAGAGAAAAAATAAATAATAGAAAAAATAATAATAATAAAAAATCGAAAAAAAATTAAAAAAAACTTTTTTTTTAGGACTTAGAAATTTTTTTTTTTTCATATACATATATAATTATGAGTAAAACGAACAATTCCATGGAATCGAGAGCTTGGTTTCTTCTAACGGCATTGTGTAGAGCTTACGCGATTTGCATGAACGAACAACTTCCTTGGATCTTGCACGAAGGATGTCTTGGCTGTCTGGAGGAGAGAGAATTTAATCACATTAATCATTCGTGTCTCATGATGGAATGGGAAGACATCGTCATCACGTATTTCCTGTCTGCATTGGAATGTGTACGATGCAACTATGTGATCGAATGCTGGAAGCAGTTCGTGTCTTGCATTGGAGAATCAGAACCTACAAAATCAGAAGAGTTGAAGTTAGCGCATCGATGTCTCACCACCGAAGACAGGGGATGCATTTTGGAATAGTTATTGGAAAGGGGGATATCGCTACCACCACCACCACTAAGACAATGTTCCAACGGGAATCACGTTTTTTTATGGATTCCTTGTTGAAGGTTAGAAACCATTAAAAAACATTTTTCGTTAATTAAATAAGGGGTGAAAATAAAAAAACACTTAAAAAAATAATAATAATAGATATAAATAAAACAAAATAAAAATGGAACTTCGAAGTAAAAAAATTTATCCATCGTTAGAAAAATTGGACGTCGAGCCCTTGGCACTTCTTCTACCACCATCACCAGAAAGTAGCGACAGCATGAGATAGAAGTATTGAATTGAACAAATCAATAGAATTCAATTATATCTGATGCGAGAGAGAGATTGACGTCATTCGCTCAACAAGAAATATTTGAGATTCGAGAAATCCGTGAGTGGTGTGGATTTGACTCTCGTCGCAATCTCTATGGGGTTGAATGTTGTCTGAATAAGTCTATTGTCGACCACCATCGTTGCTCGTCCAGTCGTGTTGGCCATATAAGGATTGGCCTTGACTGCCAGATTCGCCAGCATGATCAGAAAATTTCTCGCTAAGAAATTATCTGTGAAGGCAAAGAAACATGAAAACGTCAGCATTTTAGCTGATGCAAAGACTGACACCGTGTCGGATAAGATCTCTATGGCATTGAAAGATGGTAGGATTTCGGACGGCAAATACATCGACATATTGAACGAAAAACAAAAATACAAAGTCATGAAAGCGAAGATAAGAGTCAAGAGTCGTCAGATCATCAAGGAACAATTGAAGGATTCTCTTGTGGAAAAAGGTAGGGAAGAAGCGAGACAATCCTTTCGTAAATTGTTGGATCCCAAAAAGATTCCAGAAGCAATCGATTGAAAACCAAAAAAATGTATGTATATAAAAGAAGAACAAACAAAAAACAAAACTGAGAAAAAAAATTTAAAAAAATAAATAATTAAAAAATATATATGAAAAAACATACAAAACAAATGTATTGCATCAAATGCAAGAGAGTTACCGATACGGTTAACTTTAAAAAAGTACTGACGAAAAATAAAACTCCCATGCTTCGCAGAACATGCAAAGTGTGCGGTTCAACCAAGATGCAATTCATCAAACATGGTGCCAGTCTGACGAATAAATTGATTAATAATCTACCTGTCAATATTCATCTGTAAATTCACTGGACCCGGCACGAAATTAAATAAGAGATTGAATCGAGATCTGACACCTAAATCTTGGAGCAAACCCATCAATAGAGTGGATTCGGCTGCTTACGCACACGATCTGTGTTATGCTAAACATCCCAATGTCGAGACTCATAATTTAATCTGTGATAAAGACATGTTGATGATGTTGAAAAATATATCGAATCCCACTAGGAGAGAGAGACTCAAACGTTCACTGGTCAGTAAAGTGATCGGTACCAAGCGTCGATTCGGATGGGGACATAAGAAAAAAAATGTCCAGAAAACATTATTAATGAGTGCATTGGCGAATGAACTACACAAACCTGTCACGCATAAATTTTGAAGGAGAAGGGTGTTTCGTAAAGGGTCTGGATCAGATCTGGTCTGCTGATCTGGTTGACATGAAATCGCACTCGAGATGGAGCGAGGGCATTAAATACATTCTGATGGTCATCGACGTGTTTTCAAAATACGGATGGATGAGACCTCTGAAGAATAAATTGGGAGCTTACGTGGCCGAGGCTCTGAAGAGCATATTCGCATCGTCTTCTCGAAAACCAGATAAATTATGGGTGGACAAAGGGAAGGAAATTTACAACAGTCACGTTTGTCCATTGGGTGACCTATATTCTGTTGAAAACGAAAAGAAAGCTAATGTGATCGAACGTTGGAATAGAACCATGAAGGAGAAAATGTACAAGTATTTCATGGCTAACATGACTAAGAAATATATCGACGTCCTAGACGAACTGGTAGAAGAATACAACAACATGCAACACAGATCGATCAAGATGACTCCCGCAGAAGCTAGCGATCCTCGAAACGAAAAACGTGTCTTCGCGAATCTCTATCCCGAAAGTTACAAGATCGAAAAGAAGTCCAAATCGCCGAAATTTTCAGTTGGCAATCGAGTGAGAATCACTTCTTATAAGTCACTCTTTGCAAAAGGTTACACTCCTCGATGGACCGAAGAAAACTTTAAGATCATTATAATATTTTACACCGATCTGGCCACTTACAAGATAAAAGTGTTAGAGGACGACGATGATGACAGCAGAGAAATCATTGGAACATCTTATGAACAAGAATTGCAGAAGACGACATTTTGAAGAACCAACCCTTCACTTTTTCTTTTTTTTTTCCTTTACGCATATATATAGTAAAGGAAAAAATAAATGAATAAAATAAGATAATAATTTTAAAAAAAACCAAACAATTTATAATAACCAAAAAAAAGCAAACGAATTAACACAAAAAACCAAGACATGACAAATATATTAGATATAACCCAAGGTATATTGAGAGATGAAAGCATTGAAGAGTACGAGGTTCACAAATACGAACCCATGACTGGAACTAGTTTGAACAATGCCGGTGGAATAAGAATCAACATCAAGACGCAAGATCTGTTCGTTCATCCCAGCGAAAGTTACATAGTGATACAGGGACATATCACCAAGGAAGACGGAAGTGATTAGATGACGACGTGGTCACTCTAGCCAATAATGGCATGATGCATCTGTTCAGTAATATAAAAAACATGCACTCAGGACCTGAGATAGAATCCGTGTTTCATCCCGGACAAGCCACCATGATATATGGACTCTTGACGTATCCGACGATTTTTCGAAATCTAAAGGACTCAATTGTGGGTGAAAGACAGCATCGCCGACATGAGTCCAGCCAATACCGGTGCCACTCTGAGATTCGACTACGTCGTCAAGACATCGAGACCCAGAAGAACGTTTTCGTTCAGAATACCTCTGAAACACATATTCGGATTCGTGGAAGATTACGATAAGATTCCCTATGGATTCAAACACAATCTGATGTTGATTCGAAAAGGAAACGACAAAGCCATCATGAGTTTTCTTCCATGATATCACCCTTTCTCCAGACCGTATTTTCGTACAAGTACCATCTGCTGACTGTGCTGGAATCGTATTCTGGCTCGTCGTCGAGACCGAATAGTTTGTAACCGTTCATGTTGATGCCTGCCTCCATGGTTCCTCCGGATTTTTCGTTCAGATACAAGTCGCCGACTTGAGATTCCAGATAGGATTGAGAATCGAGTAGGGCAAAATCAATGTAACCTTTGTTGACTGCCGTTAAGTCTTTATCATCATTGTCGATCGCAGACAGATTCAATATCTTATTCAATCCCCCATCCAGATCCGATTTCATTACTAACTCGTCGACGTTATTCTTTCTCAATTCTAAGTCTATGTATTGTTTGGTCACTGCATCGTTAGGATTCGTGGGATCGGGCACGTTGATTATCTTGTTAGAATTCACGTTCAATTTGGACTGCTTCACTTTAGGAACGTAGCAATCTCTCAGATGTTTACTGAATCTCGCGTGAGAGTCGTCCACATATCTTTTAGTGGCGACGTCGGTCGAATCTCTAGGATCCGCTATGTTCACCACTCATTTAGATTTCAAGTCTAGAGCGTCCGTCATGGCTTTATCGATGTAATTATCTGTCATCATCTGCTGGAAATTTTGGTCTCGTCTATCGACGTATTTTTTAGTGGTGGCATCCGTCTGATCGATCAGTTCAGGAAGATTGTAGATTTTCTTATTGTTTAAGATTAAAGGTTCTTCTCGAGGTTCGTATCTTCAAAAGAATCATTCGTCCAAGTTGGCAATGTCACCAACAATTCCGACTGTGGTTCTTCTTTTCTTTCTAGAGGAACCTTCACTATCGTCAGCGTGACCAAATTTATCGACTGTCATGTTTTGTTTTCGTTTTTTATTTTCCTTTAATTAGGAATATTATAAGTTTTTTTTTTATTATTATTTAATACAAACAACTAAAAAAATGTTATTATAAAATAATTTGTTTACATATCTCTCTCTCTATATATATATATATCAAAAAAAAAAATACAAAAAAGCAACAAAACAACAAAAAAAAACAAAACATATTTATGAATAAAAATAAAATACAACGCATATTCGTTGAAGGTGTCATCTTACCCAACGAACCCCTATCTAACATCGATCTGTCGAAAGCTGCAAAAGATTTAAAAATCAAACATTTCCGAGGTGTGTTTTCTAGAGATGCTTTGCCGAGAAAAAAAGACGACAACGATTCAGAATGTGGAATTTTAAATCTGGATGACATTGGAGGTGAGGACACGCATTGGTTCGCGTGTTTTCAAATGATAAAATTTATTATTTCGATAGCTACGGAATCTCACCTCCGATGGAAATAAGAAACTATTTATCATCAGTTATTTACAATACCGAACAAATGCCAGCACCGGATCGAGAGTTTTGTGGTCACCTGTGTCTCTATGTACTCAAGACATGGTCAGAAGGAGATCACTTTCAAGATATTCTTAACGATTTACATTAAAAAAAAATAAATAAATAAAACAAAATAAAATTGTTTGTTTTTGTTTTTTTTTTGTTTTATTTATTATTATTTTTTTCTCTCTCTATTCTTTTTCTTTAATTTATAAACTCGCGTTTAAACTTACAAGATTTTAACTAAACTCATTCTCTCGCTTTTTTGACAACAAGGACAAAATATCACACAATAATGTCCACGTGCAGAAGTGAGTATTTTATCTTTGCATATAAATCTCTTATCGTCATTGGCCGTCAACGCAATCCTATTGATTTCTTTGGTGTACATCTCATGCTTTTCACTCCAAATCGCAGTCATCTTTTTATACACCGTCGAACCTTCGAAAAGACACTCTTTATACTCGTCGAAATCGATGCTTTTATTCATCACACACGCTTGAACATCTTTTGATCTCTTTGCCGTCGATGAGATAAGCATACAATTTCGGTCTCAAACCTACGAATTCGGTGATCTGTCTTTGACCGCTCTTGTCTTTAAATTTACCCAACATCTTTTTATTGACGCCAGTTGGAATCTCAGACGGATGATCGTCAGGATAATTACTCGTTTTGACCCATTCGTCCACGTCTGGTGTTATGTCCTTGTAGACGTTTGTTGTCTCTCATAAGCCAGACTGTCCATGTCGGTGAACAATAGTTTGGCTTTTGAATCGAATTGTGCTTTGACGTAATCATAGTGAAACTCGTACATCAACTGCTTGCTGATGTCTGAGATGATCGCTCCAAGATAACAAGGTTTATCGAACTTCAGATGTGTCTTTTGCATGTGCAGAGCCACTAGATTTTCGTCGAATATGATTCTATGTTGATAATTGGGTTTCGCGATTAATTTTCTAGACCTCTCTTTGGACGCGACTAGTCGAACGTCGGTTCTATTCCTAATGTTTTCCAGAGATTTCCCGTGCACGCAATTGTTCATGAGCTTGAAGAAATCTTTTTCAAAGTCACTCTCGGCCTGCATTCTTAAATTGAGATCGATATATTTTTTCATCCAAGGCTCCTCGTCAAATCAAATGATTCAATGCACGTCGAGCAATATCATTCTGTGATCGATGTAACGTTTCAAATTTTCGCAATAAACCATATACTTGCATTTGTTGCAAAAATTGGGAACGAGTTTTTTGACGCTGTTTACTACTATTCATTCAGGAGCCAATGGATAATCATTGTGTAGATCATGTAACTCAATCGGATAGTCCAAATCGACCTCTAAAATATAAGGATAGTGTCTCCATTTTTATTTTTCTTCCGACGTTTCAACCCATTTGAAATTTCCGGTCGATAAAGGGTGATTCATAGCACAACCGTACAAATTATTAGCGTCCTAATACTGTATGTATTTACTCGGTTCTCCCGAATCAAAATCATTTCCCATGTAAGGATTATTAGCTTTAGCATATCTAGTAGAAATCATAGAGACACCACCCCTCACGGAATTTTCAAACATAAGCAACATGTCTATGTCACTTAATAATTCCAATCGAACCTCTGTCGTCTTCAAGAGAGCATCCCATGCGAGTCCGGGTGCAGTGAAATACCAAGCCAGATCTAGTTCGTAACGTCGATGACACACCAATCGAAAATTTTCGAACACGTCTGCCAAGAGAAGCACATCATTTTTCAAATAGAGGTCGTGATATTCTTTCATGGATTTCATCTCGAACAAGTTCCACACTTTTTGCGCGCATTCATAATCGTCGTCAGAAACATGAGCTTGGTATAATTTCGAATAAAAATCTTCTTTAGGAGGTAGAGCGACGTCGTCGAATTTCTCGAGATCACTCATGTAATCATAAGGGTAGACACCTTTCCTCAACATGACGTCAACCGATTCTCATCGATTGTTAAAATGTTCACTTGTGATTTTAAATTTCTCCATATTCAAACTGTCTACTAATTTTTCCAGACTGGCCGACATGAATTTATAATTGTCGAAGAAACATATCGCTCTACTGATGGGAATCGATTCATCGTCGACCATCTTTTTATCCAAGACCTTCCATTTAGTGAATGAAATGTATTTTTCGTCGTTTTCCGCGATGCAGCTCAACTCTCCCCCACTGACACCCATATTTTTTATGAACAGGTGACTGTCATAGCTCGAGAGATTTTGAAATATCACCGGATAAAATTCAGCGTCTCGAAATCTCAAATTAGATTTGTTGTGAGCAGCGCCGTGAAACAGACTGGTGTAGTGGTCGTGATCTCTAATTTTTTTTATTATTTTCAGACTGATTATCGAATAGTTGTCTACATATGTGACATTCGGCGGTTCTCTCGAATTCTCGCTGTTGCTTTGGCGTGATGATCATGTCTTTATGTATTTAAATTTGTCGTATAATCCTTGTATTTTCGATTCTAACTCTTCCTAGAATTTTTTAGCCACGTCGTCGTCATCCGAACGTTTGGAGTAGACGAATGAACCTAACGATTCTCCATCGTCGAAAGAACATTTCACATAATAACAATAGCCCAAAGGTACGTGCTTCTGAAGTTT
The DNA here is from genome assembly GCA_031216915.1 of Pictodentalium vernedei. Taxonomy (NCBI): domain Eukaryota; kingdom Metazoa; phylum Mollusca; class Scaphopoda; order Dentaliida; family Dentaliidae; genus Pictodentalium; species Pictodentalium vernedei. The sequence goes on from CM062296.1 coordinate 455,792,442, forward strand.
TTCGACGTAACCCCCATGCTCATCAGGCTGACAAGAATTTATTTTTGCCATGAAACATTCGAAATCGGCGTAGACGACAAATGGTGGTTCTAATCTTTTTTTGTAGTTACGAAAATCCACGTAAATGTTAGGTTTAGGCATTTCGATGGCAACGCCTTGCTTTTCGTTGAGGTATTCCTGATGACGCATCAATGATTCTTGACGATTAAACGAATTCATACAGTTAAAACAGAAAAATCTCTCTCCCTTATGTTTAGAAGTCTGCTTAGACAACAATCAACTCATGTCTTTGATCCAACAATAATGTTGATTGTCATCCTCAGAAATCAACAACAAATTAACAATGTTTTCTCTCTCTTTATACGAAGTCAGTCTGAGAGGATAGACTATTCCGTTTTCATCGTCACCGGCGTATCCCAACACGTTCACTGCCATGGAGAGATTTAACTTTTCGAAACACTTGATGTCTTTCAATCCCGTCGGGAAAAGCACTCCCGTCCAGTCGAGATTTTCACAAGTCTCGACGTACTTTGAAACTCTATCGGAATTCTCTTCCACGGGATACAGGGCAATGTGATCGGCCACTTGAAACACTCGCTATCTATGTTATTTTTCACGTTCACCAGAGCTTTTTTATTGTACAGAAAACGAGGTAATTCTATATAGGAAGACGTCGCCAAAGAATCATGTTTGTCCACGTGAATCTCGAGATTTATTACCTTCTCGAAGATCCAAAAACTTCCCCTCTTATGATAACTTGCCATGGATTCCAACATTTTATCTTTCATCACTTCGTACACATCGAATAATTCATCAGATTCAAATATAGTTTTCATTTTGGATTGAAAATAAGCATCTTGCACCACGCTCTCACCCGTTTTCGCGTCGACCTTTTTCATCAGACAATGCAGGATCATCTTTATATTTAAACCTCTATTCAGTTCTCTTCGTGACATATCCAACACTCCATTCTTCGCCAGTTCCATGAACGATTCGGGTTCGAGATTCGCGAAATCGGAAATCACGTCAAAAGTTTTGAAATATCCTTTAATGGCATGGTCAAATTCAATCGGAACCAACAATTTTTTCACTGCCTTGCTCACGATCGCTCTTATCGCATCGACTCCCTCGTCCTTATCCAATGCCTCCAAGATTTCACCGAGCATTTTATTTCCTGATGAATCGCCATCTCGAACCACGTCGCTTTTCATTTGTTTACTCCCAGTCCCTTCCGGAGCCCACGGTTCAACTTTTTATCGCTTGACAGTCTCGTTCTTCTTCTCATTAGTTTCCATGCGTCGAGGTTGTTTTATCGTCTTCACATCACAACATCTCGTCACTATTCGAGTTTTCGCCTCTGTTGCAGGCCTTTCGTCCATCCCCTTTCCACATAGTAAACGATCGATGCATTCTCCTTTCTTCATGCATTTGACACCTTTCAAATTCAAAGACCGACACACTTTGGCTTGTAAATTAAACAGTGGTTATTCATAAGTCTCAGCAAACAGCAGGTTATTCAACTCTCTCTTGGTCTTTTTATTCACGTCGCGATTTTCAATTCCCAAATTTCTACAGTACCGTTTCAACTGGAAAACGGTAGAGAAACATAACTTTGCCACGTCCGAGGTTTTTGTTGTTATTTTTGGCATTTTGAATGTTAAATAATTTCTTATGTTTTTAAAAAATATATATATTATTATTTTGAGTTTTGTGAATTTTTTTTTCTTTCTTCTTTTTAAATATATATGGATATAATTTTATTTTTTTTATTTTTAATGGATGGAATCAATTTTTTCTTTCAGAACGCGAATTTTGTTTTTTTTCAAGCGCGGGAATCAATTTCTGATCTGAAACGCAAATATCACACTAAAGGAAAGAACTCAATTTCATACAACACAAATAGAAAAAGCGCACATTTCAGTTGCCATTTCATTCTCACCGAGGATAATAGTGAGAAAAATCTTTACACTTTCAAGTTCACTGAAGAATAATGCAAGACACGTGTCGATCAAAATATACATTCCACAAAAGAAAAACAACTGCCAAATGGTTTTATGTAAAGATTTCATTCATGAGATTTGCAAAGGTACATTCAGTAAAAACAGAGAAAATGAATAAAATCTTTGTTTGCCTTTTCCTTTAAAATTGTCTCCTCGATATTTTTTTGACAATCATTGAAACATTTTTACGATTCACATTTTATAATTAACATTATAAATTCACATCACATTCGTGCAAGGTGTAATATTGCTTCGATAATGATTAGGTTTTTTGTGAAACATATATTGAGATCGCGACAGTACACTTTTCAAATACAAACACCTTCAATGCTATGTTAATAAGTACTTCTGTTAATTAACTCAAATAAAATTGAATACTTCTGCAAGCAATCTAAAAAAACAAAATTGATTCGCGCGTTTGAAAAAAACAAACTTCGCATTCTGAGAAAAAAAATTGATTCCATCCATTAAATATAAAAAAATAAATAAAATCACATCCAGACATTTAAAAAAATATTAATTCTAAAAGAAACATCTACGACTGATTTTCGTGCAACGTCACATCCACGAAGTGAACATTGATTTTGAAATCGGTTCCCTTTTGATAGACCCATCGAAACACAATGTTCACGGTCTCGAACGTCAGTCCCTGTTGTTGTCCAATGATCAGATTCAATCTGCGAACCAACGTCTCGGAAACGCCGGGAAAAAGCTTCCTTCTGTAGAACATGGTGGACATGCAGTCTGGATCGAACCCTTCCGCATCCGTCGAGAAAAGGTTCAATAAATCATCTTGGGATTCGTACATCAAATCCAGATCGGTCTCACTCAACTTCAAAGGCAGAACATGTTTGTCGAATTCGTCCGTCAAACCATCACATTCCACGTCCGTCAATCGAATGGGATCGTGAGATTCTAACTTGTAAATTTTTCTGTCAAATTTCGGGTATCTTTCAACCCTCTTCAATTTGAACGAGGAGTTCTTTATTTCAGGTGCCGCTCTCGATTTCATGATTATTTTTTTTTATTTTATCTCGAAAATATTTAAATTTTGTGTTTTTGTTTTTGTTTAAATGATGATAATTATTAATTGTAAAGAATTTTATTTTTATTTTTTGTTTCTTCTTATATATATATGTAGAAAAAAAATAAAACAACTTTTTCCACTTTTTTTTTTAATGACAAAAAACAATCTCATCCATCATTCATTTCACAACACATAATTATACACACACAAACACAATCGGATGCACGCATGCACGAATGCACGAATGTGCATGTGCATCCTCTGATCACGATTCTCCTCCCGATTGGATCGCCTCCATCGAGTTGCGACACTTGAATGATGACGGAGACTCTGCAGTCTCTCTATATTCTGGCTCACTGGAAAAATTCCCGCAAAATCCCCAGTTCCTGATCGAAACCTCGACGAGCACTTTCCGAGTTCGTTTTCAGTGACAAAAAATGCACCTCCCTATGGGAAATCAGTGTTAAATTCGAAAAAAATGGGTATTTTTCGTCCGGAATTTTTTAAAATTCCTGAGCCAGCAAATCGTCCTTCCCGAGAAAGATCTGGGTGTTTCCAGGAAACGAATCGATCGTCTCTCAAAAATTCCATGTTTTCGCGAGGTGATCGATTCCTTCTGGGAAAAACCTAAGTTATTTTTACAAAATAATCCAGTTTTGTGAAGTCACTGGCATTTCTGGCTCAAAGTGGGTGAATGAGCCAGAACCCGCATATATACCCTACTCACGATGTTTTTCATTTAAACTAAAACCTGTCCCAGGAATAGGTTTGGACATATTCAACAATGTGAAACATGCCATTGTGAGACTGTTTTCTTTTAAGGGGAATAGACGATGCACCTCATTTAGAGTTACTTTTAGTAATGTTTACACTTGACATTGGTTTTAGCACGGATGGTGATATATATATTTTTTTAACCCTTTACTCAGCATAACGGCCAAAACTGGCCAGAGCTATTCACAAAAATCGCCAATTAATTTTCATTATTTTTTTCATTTTTTGTCTCAGAAACATAGGTTTGTTCCAATGAGGAGTCATAACCTATGTTTTTGAGACAAAAAATGAAAAAAAATAGTTATTCAAGAATTTTGTTTGCAACTGTCGTCTGCTTTACATGTTAGATAAAGGGTTAAAAAGTGTTTCTGATTTTGTCTCTTTTGGAATTTAGGGGTTTATTAGAGCAAATTTGGAATTGTGCATACAGGGTCTTTGACTTTGAATTCCTTTCATTTCTATCTCTCTGTATTCGACACGAGGTGACTTTGGCTGTCGAAAGTGCCGTTAAACCCCAATAAATAAATAAAGCTCTCTGTAACTTGATGAGTTTTTGGATTGTTCGTAGGTGACTTTCTCTTCTGATGTGTTCTCTTGCTGGGTCAAATGTTTTAGTTGCTTTTTAACAATTCCAATGAATTAAGTTTAGAATGGTACCACCACAAAACCATCCATCATCACCACCTGGTCTTAAAAAAGTTGTTTGTTTTTTTGCAAAATATACTCTTGGATTTGCAAGTTGTTCAAAAAGCTCTCTGTGTTTATACACATATGCTAAAGTTTGTTCGGCAGCTTATTATTATATTCGAGAAATGACAATTACTGAATTGTTGGAATTGTTTTCTGTGTTGATACGTAATTATCTACAAGTAGCCTGTATTGTTTTGTGAGATTTACACAGCATGCCTTAGCATACGATGCAACTGGAACAGATTACTGTTGTAATGGTCTATGGTCCCAGTTTTTAGCCACGGGAATCTCAATTAACGGAATATCTGTGAAGAAACAACTGCTTGAATTTAATTTTATATTGCGTGTGCCAATTAGGGATTACACCAGGCAAAGTCCTGGCACCGCGCCACTGGATTGAAGACGGTAAAGTTTTTCGGAAGATGGCCTCCACGAGAGCCGATCCCCAGTTTACGGCACCCAATCGCCTAACCATAAATGCTCTGCCACCATACCAACTGAGCTAACGGCAACCCCAAATAAAGGTTATAATTTACTCAGGCAGTATGTTAGTTCACATTTATAACCCGCCCCGAGACCGATATTCGAGAATTGACAATTACTGAATTGTTGGAATAGTTTTCTGGGTTAATTTGTAATTGTCTTCAAGTAGCTTGTATTTTTGTGAGATTTACCCGTGAATCGTGTGCTTTAGCATTCGATGCAGCTGGAACAGATTACTGTTATAATGGTCTTTGGTCCTAGCTTTTGAACACAGGAATCTCAATTGATCGGAGATCTGAGAAGATGCAACTGCTTGAATTCAATTATGTATCGCCTATGTCAAACAGGAATTCCACCAGTCATAGAGCTGGAAGCGCGCCACTGGATTGAAAACTGTAAAGTTTTTCGAAACGTGGTCCTGAGGGAGTCGATCCCGATTCTACAACATCAAATCGCCTAGCCATAAATTCACTCCCATCATACCAACTGAGCTAACAGCAACCCCAAATAAAGGTTGCAATCAGCCAGCATGGTAGTTCATATTTATAATCTGCCCCGAGACTGATATTCGAAGAACTGACAATTACTGAATTGTTGGAATTGTTTTCTGTGTTGATTCGTAATTGTCTACAGGTAGCCTGTATTTTGTAGTGAGATTTACCCCTGGATCATTTCCCAAATATATTAGACCCGCCCCCAGATGAGGGGTGTATCACTGGAAAGGGGAGAAATTCTCATGCATATTTTCATAAAGGTGGTTGTTACCTTTGCCTTTACTTAGTTTAAATTTAGGTGGTTCAACCAGTGACCGTACATAATATTGGCGGTTCTCGTTTTCAGTTATATGAATTTCGAGTTTCAACACCTCATCGAACGTCCAATTACTACCTCCATGTTGATAATTCGCGAGAGACGTCAACATCTTGTCTTTCATCATTTCGAAAACGTCTGATAAATCTGAACCGCGAAATACGGGTTTGACATTAGATCTGAAATATGCATTTTTCACTATGCTCTCATCGGAATTCACGTCGATTTTATTCATCACGCAATGGAGTATCATCTTAATTTTTTGTCCCACGTTCATGTGTTCGCGAAACAAATCCAATACTTTTTTCTTCACCCGTTCCATGAACAATTTCGAATTGACTTTCTTGAACGAGGGAACCACGTCGAAAGCTTTAAAAACGCCTTTGATCGTGCTCTCCCATTCTACGTGATTCGATTGGAATGCTTCCATGATGACTCGTGCTAAATGTTCTTCTCCTTTCCCTTCGTCGATTGCTCATCGAATTTCATTCGATATATCTTGTTTGTCTAGATTCAGAACTGCATCACTCATTTTCGTTTTAGTTTTTTTCTTTTGAAACTTGAAGTTCTTCAAAGTCTTTTCGTTTAGTCGTCTTCTTATTTTTCACAACCAAAACGGGTTTTTTTTCACACGTCGGCATTTCAATTCCCTTTACGACCTTTTTCTTCTCATTTTTCACAACCGAAGCATTTTTTGACATCATTGCTATCAACATTTCGTTTGCCTTTTCATCGAGCAAACTACGTAACTCCTCATGCATGATCTTTCTAATTTCATCAGGCTCCATGTTTCGTTTTCTATCGTCAGGCATTACTGCCATCTGTTTATTTTTTTCACAATTCGAGTCTGTTTAAGTTTGTTCACTTTCGATCTTTCGATTTTTTTCTTTCCATCATTTTGCAAACGATACTCCTATATGACTTCAATTTTCTTTTGATTTGGTTCTATGATTTCTGAAATTTGGAATGTTTAATTCTTTTCACATCTCGTTTAACTGAGGTATGGTTTTCTCATTTAAATTTTCCATCTTTTTATTTGTTTGCTTCATTTGTAAGAATGTATTTTGGGGGGGGGGGGGGGGGAATTTTGTATTTAAATAATAATTTGTCAACAATTTTTAAAATGGTCTTTATATATATGTTTTAATTCCCTCAAAAAAAATTTTTGATGAAATTAATCAAATTTTTATATTCCTTAACGTGAGAAAAATTGAATTAATATGAGATAAAAAAGGATGTTAAAATTTAAACTTTTTATTTATATAAAGAGAAAAAAACACTTTTACAAAAAAAAAAATTCACATTAAAGAAAAGTAAAAATTAAAAACTTTTTATATATATAGAGAGAGTAAAAAAAAAAAAACTTTTTTAACAAATTATTATTTAAACACAAAATTCAAAAATATATATTATTTGCAATAATTCATAAAACAAAAAAAACAAATAATCGATCATGACAACAACACCTAAAAGATGCGAATTGACATTGAAACGAGTCGAAATGTGTAAGAAATTCGGTTGTAAAATCTATAGATTACAATGACACGATGCCAACGAATTGAACGAGGTCGAGACGAAGGGCTTAGAGCACAAATACGGCAAATATAGCATGCCTTTGAAATTGGACGAAGCCACGCTCAATTTGTTTTACAAGTACCAAAGCGATCAACAGAACATCGTCGTCGCCGAAGACAGAGAATTCAACAAGGACGATTTGTCATTGCCCTACGGAAGTTACATATATCCAAAAATCTGTCTCGAACTCGTGAACAAATCGGGTGGTGAGAGCGCGTTCACCGATGTAAAAAAACTCGCAAAAGTAAAGATAAACATTCAACACATTTTCGAAAAAGGAGAACACACGACCGTCAACATGCTAATAACGGACTTGGAAATATAAAACAATAGAGAGACTGATTTTGTAGCAAAGAAGAAGGAAAAAAAAGCTAGAGAGGTTGAACATCTCTAGATCTCATTACTTTTCTTCTTCTTCTTCTTCTTCTCTTCTTCTTCTTCTTCTTCTTCTTCTTCTTCTTCTTCTTCACTATCGTCATATATATTATAGTAAAGTTTCCTTTTTTCTCAAATTTCAGCGTCGATTCTTCTTTTCTTTTTTTGTGATATATTATGTTTTTTATAACAACACATTTGTTTATCTGTATCATAATTATAAACGAATGCAGTGCATCTCTTGGTAACACTCACATCATTACCACTCTCTTCAGAAGGTAGTGGTGGCGGTGGAAAACGTCTCATTCTTTTAAATGTCAACCATCTATCCCAATCTTTTTTTAAACTCTTTTTTCAGTTCTTTCCTAAGATATCCCTCATTAGCATCTAATTGTTTTTCCACATCTTTTTCCCACACTATTCCGCAATATTCATCATTAGTGTCTAATTGTTTTTCTACATCTTTTTCGCACTCTATCCCGTGATATTCATCATTATCGTCTAATTGTTTTTCCACATCTTTTTCCCACTCTATCCTGTGATATTCATCATTATCGTTTAATTGTTTTTCCACCTTTTTATCCATTTTATATTATTTTTTTATACTTTCTATGATTTATATTTTTATATTTTATATAATTATATAATTTTTTTTTTACATTATAATAACATACTCAAAATCGGTATATTCTTAAACATCGAATTCTCACCAAACAGCAAACCCTTACCGAGTCGCTCAACATTCTGTCCACTCTTCAGATAGAGACCATTTCCACTGAAAGAGTTGTGACCTCTAATGGGTTCCAGATATAATCCTTCACCGTTGTCATCTATCTGGACGCGACACACGGCTCCTCCCTTCTTCAAAAACAGTCCGCTGCCACCCATTAATTTCTCAACTGCCGAACTCGCGAGTCCCAAGAGAGCTCCCACGCCGAGAGTCTGCCCGAGAAAGGGTAATGCTTTTGCAGCAAAGGGCAATGCTTTTGCGGCAATTCCTGCCAATAGCAGTAGGAAACCGCCTTTTATTTTCAAATTGTATTTCAATTGAGCGGGACTCAATCTCACCTTCAACTCTCTTCCATCACCAATCGCTTTCTCCATCCTTTTGATTTGAGTTCTGGTCCAGGCGATTCAATCATCACCTCCACTCGTCAGATCTTCGTGAGCGAATTTGAATCTCACTGGCTCGCCTCGAGTTAATGCCCTGTCAAGGTTCTTCCTCTGACCTTGGGATATGTTCACGTTTTTAACCACGTATTCAGTCACATTTCTTTTTTTAAAATATATTTTGTTCAATTGTTTTTTTTGTTTTAATGATAATTATATATATTAAATAATTTTTGTAAAATTAATATTGCGTTTATTTTATTTTCTTATTTATATATATACACAATATTTTTTTTTTTTTGCTTTTTTATATTTCTCTTATGTGAAATCGTATCGTCACCCTCTCTCTACGAAGATCTAACAGTTCACCATTTTGATCCATCAACGTGGTTTTGAGACTATACAACATGTCTAAAATCATGGGTAGTTAAATTAAATTTCGAGGTCGTTCCACGATTTTAAAACCAAGCGATACGCTTGGAAAGAAGGAATAGATCATTGGTTGAGCGCTACCATTCACGTAGCTTCCAGCAATCACGTCCACGTTCACTAGAATGCTATTGACTGCGAGAATGGCAGCCGTATTTTCAGATGCCGCATGGCCTTGATACATCTTTCAATCGAATCCTAGCATCTTGCCTATAGAATCATCCATGTTGAAATCCACTTTAAAATTATCTTCCAAATCCAACATCGTCTGTAGGTTATTAGGGTTGGGAGCGAGTCTGATCTTGTTGCTTCCCTTTCCATCCATCTTCATTTGCGTCTGAATGTAATTGTTCAAATCGTCTATGTCATAACTTCCTTTGGGAATTCGAATCTCCAACCAATCCACTCCGTCGGAATACTTGAACGAGTTATTCTTTTCGGTGACGTTGGGAAAGGAATAATAAGTCTCCAGATTTACCAACGCCATCTCGTATCTTTTCTCTCTATTTAATTCGATGGAAGGTTCGAATTTCGTCGTTAATCGAGTCGAATCGCCACTCACCACGATTTGAATGGATTGTTTTGCAGCTGTATTCTTGGCTATCCGTTCTAACAATTCTCCTTGTTCGAACATTATATTTTTATTTTTTTTTTTTATTTTTCAAATCTAAATTATTGATCATTTATTATTTTCTAATTTTTGTTTTCGCTCTCTATTTTATTATCATCAGAAACATAAAACTTGTTGAATCCACTCCGATATTTTCCACGATTAAATTCGCTAGTCAAATCGATCACGATGAAATTGTGATGTGATCACCGTAGATGTGCTTGAGATTCTTGAGATCCTGGCGAAAGAGACACAGTAAATTAGCGTTCTCCCTTATCGTCTGTCTGGGTAGTCGAAAATAATTCTGCGACAGGTAGAAACAGTCCACGTTGCTGTGACAACCTCTAACGTAATACGATTCGCATCAGTTCTGTCTCTCCAAAAGCAGACCATCGAAAATCATGAGATTCTTATCTTATGATTTCAATTCTCTAGGATACGGAACGTCACTAGCGTTCTCATAAAATCGACACGCGACGTTCGAAGATGCATTTCTCTTCATCAATTCCATCGCTGCACCGTCCAAAATGGTTGAAAACGATGCTTCACTTTTGTTGAATTCCTCCCTACTGTCAAAGATTCTGGCTATGACGTCCTTGGGCAATCTACGATCCATGAACTCTCGAAGCAATCTGTATTCAGGTTGAAACAAACTCTTGCCAAACACGAATAATCTGTCGTAATCCAACCAGTCGGGTTGCAACAACAGATTCATCAACAGATTGGTCTTTCCACAATTCGATTTTCCCACTATCAAGCCTCTTATGCTTTTGGGAAAGAACTCGTTATTCACCTCTTGGCCGCGGCGTCGTTCCAGGACATATCTTTAATGTTCATCTTTTTTATTTTTTTTTATTTTTAGATTTTCAAACACAATTTTTATGTTTTCTCAAACTCAGTTTTTTGTAAATATTATTATTTAATTATATTACACCGTCGCGAGTTCTCTTCAATCCAGATCCATTCGTCATTTTGGCTAAATCTTGTAGGGGTACCCACAGCATCCTTAAAATCTTTCTAACTTTTTGGCGATCGCTCTAACGTAGCTCGCTTCACCGGCGGACTGACCAACTTGTTGATCAACACGTCAGCTGCCCTCTTGCCAGCCACAGAAGCGATCCTACCACTAGCTTTGGAAGCGGCTTTCTTACCAGCATCCAATGCCGTCTTCTTATTGACCTCAAATGCGGTTGATGCGAGTTTACTACCTGCATTGCTCGTGAACGCTCGCATTATAGAATCGACGATGCCAGAACCGCCTTGAACGTAAGTTCTAACGTATCCCCTGTTCTTTATCACCAACATATTTTTATTTTATAATATATATTTTGTTTTTTTCACTGGTAAATCGTTTGTTGTTTAAATACTTTTTATTATTTTCTAGTGTAAAATTTACTGTTTTTATTTTATCTATTTTTGTTTGTTTGTTCTCTCCACTTATTATATATATATCAATCCTTCATTTCGTTCATCAGCCTTTTATAATTGCGTTTATTCAAAACCTTCTGCCTCAACAATTCGTCGCATATGCTCACTATCTCATTATCTAATCCAGTATTACCAGCGCGTCGACTTGCCATCAACAATCTCAATCTCTGAGACAGAGCATCAGAATCGCTTGGAAGAAAAGTGGTTCTTACTCCTTTCTCAGTCACCGATTCGACGAATTTCTTATTCATATCCCATATGGGTTTCACCGCCTTCGTCCACTTGTAACCTCTATTGGCTTTGGGTCTCGTTTCTCTGACATCGTTATTTCTCTTCATGGCGTGGGTCTGAACCAGAATGTCGCCATAATTGTCGAAATCCCGATCCGTGTAATCTCCAGGCTTGTCAAAAAAGAGCAATTTGCGCAGTCCAGGAGTTAATTCATACCTATTCGAACCGACGATTAAATTATCATCATCCTCTAGCACTTCATTGTCACCTACGAAAGTTCTACCGGCAGAATCCTTATAAATTCCATACAACAGACCTCTCTTACCACCATCCTCGGACGACGCGACGCTATCAGTGGTGATAGTCGAAGCCGCATCATCGCTTTTGCTCACATCGGTTTCGATTCTCATGGGAACGTAATATGGCGATGATCTTTGAAAGGAAATCCCCCTTGTAAAACTACCTGGCAATGAACCCGTTCTCAAAGAACTTTCTTTTATGGGCTTCAGTTCGTCAACGATCTCCTTCTTACTTCGTTCCTGAACCTCCGTCACGGGTTTAAATAATTTTGTGCTTTCGCGTCTTAATTCCATCTCTCCCAAGCGCTTGCTTCTGTCAGCTGATCGAATGCTTTTCTTGACTCGTTCGTATTCGTTGAGAAGTTGATCTCTCCGCTTAGAATCTGTGATGTGTAAAAACTTTTTTTTTTTGTTCTCTAAAATTATGAATATTTCCTTTAGAGTATGGTAACGTGAGTTATTTTATTATTCTCAAAAATTAAATGTATAAGTATTTTTATGTTTTATGTTTTAAGTAAATAAAATCTTCTGTCGTTAATATATAATAACTAAAACCAGTTGAGGGAAAAACATTTTACAAAATGAAACCTTGATAAATGCGTTTTGCCCTCAAACGTTTTAAAGATCACATCACCGATTATTCACACCATGATGAGTAGAATGACTTTGAAAAGTGTGAAAGTTTAGCACATAAGAACGGAAACAATTTATCCTTATCCTCAAACAGCATTTTAGATAAAGTGAAAAATTCTGTTTTAAAACCACTTTACGAATGAAAAATGAAAACCGGTTTTCAAAAATGATTAAGTAATTCTTTCTAATTTAACGCATTTGAGAAGAATTGTATCCGTCAAAAGGGTTTATTCATATCTCTGAAACATTATCACGAGTCTATTAAAACTCAATTTACCTCTTAAAAACCTAACTAAGTGGAACGCAATTTTTCCGTTTCATTTATTGAATGAAAAACCTTTCATTTACACCAGAACAAAAAATGAAATGATTTGCGAAGATTTCATAGTGTCAATTAAAACATAAATTTTACCACTTAATTCTATCTAAGTGGAACGCATTTTTATAGTTGATTTATTGAATGAAAAACCTTTCATTTACATCAAGAACAAGAATAAACGATTTAGCGAAGATTTAAACATTCTCATCTGTTCTCGATCGCCAACAGCTAAGAAGAACGTGGACGGACGATTTCCATCGGTTCTAATTTTCCAAACTCGAGTTTTACGGTTTTGGTTTGGAAAAAAAATCCTCGACGAGTAACTTCGCTTTACACCCACTTCGCGCCATTGGCGAACATAGGGAAAACGTTTTGAGATTTTTCCTGGTCTAGAATCGGCAAATCGGTTTCACCTATTGGATCGCACCCTCGACCGTCCGAAACGCGATTGCGAACGTCAGTGTCCCAGAATCGGCAAACAGCATTTTGATGATGTACCGGAAGCCGCAATCAATTTGGAAAAAAAAGATCCTCTACGAGTAACTACACTTTACACCCACTTTTCACCATTGGCGAACGTCAAGAAAACGTTTTGAGATCGATTTTTCCTGTCCTAGAATTGGCAAATGGGTTTCACCAATCGGATCGCACCCTTGACCGTTCAAACAGCCGTTGGCGAACGTCGGTGTCCCAGAATCGGTAAACCACATATTTGATGCTGTCCCAGAATCGGCATAGCGTTTTTTTTTTTTTGTTTGTTTTTTTTGAAGGCGTTCGCCAACGATAGATCGAAGGTCTGATCCAAGATGGGAAATTCGAGAAAAATTTTTTAATTAATTTTTTCTTCGAATTTCATACATTTTTCCCTTCTGAGCGATGTGTCGAATTTCACTCGTTCGCCAACGGCTGTTTGAACGGTCAAAAGTGCGAGGAACTGCGTTTGCCGGTTCTGGGACACCATGTAAAAACAACATTTTTTACACTCTGTACACGATTTAACACTGAATCCCTATGGCGGCATACGTACATGTACATGTACGTGTACATTTTTTGTACATTCTGTCCTTGAATCGGCAATTTACACCAACTCTCAGCTAACAAAGAATACCTTTTGTAAATTTGGCGGCCTTCATCAATTCTTCATCAGCTCTCTTCTTCGTGATCTCTCAATATTTCTCACCTGGTGAATAGACTATATTCGTAGGGGCCACGATTCAGTGTCCTGCTGGCTGAACTGAGTCTGCTTCAATTGTCTGTTTTATACTCGACCCAACGTCATGGTGGCAAAACCGATTAAACATTTTGCTTTTTGATAATCAGTCAAAACAGCATGCGACCATTCGTTGGGTGGATTTTGCATCCGAATCAACTTACATGTTGTCTAAAAATCTAGCGCACATTCCAATTCTTTCTTTCGTCAGGAAAATCATATTTTCACTTTCGAAGAATGGCTGTAGAGAATGGAAGTCCGGTCAACCATCTACCGATTAGAATGACAGGGTCGGATAAGAGAACACCGTACTGAGAGATAGACGAAGAGACGGTGGTCAGCTGAAGTTCTCTTCAGTCATATGCAGGGTACCAGACCTCTGAAGAATACTTGACAGTTGTGCTAGCAAGTTATTAACGACTTACACTAAACAGTAATAACACAGCAAATACAAATTGTGTACCAAATATATGTATAACCTGTTTTCATGCATGTATTCTGCGAATAAAGTTACTTACTGACTATTAGACAGTTAATGATAGGGCTTCACATGACCAGCACCGACTTTTGTCACTCTACTCAATTTTGTTACAGGCCACAACATTTGTTACCAAAATCGCCAACTTTTGTTACAGCTCACCACTTTTCTGTCAGAAAACGTCAGTTTTTCTTACAAAAGACAATTTACGTTAATTAAGTTTAAGTTGAATAATAAAAAAAAGTATTTGTAGTAAACCAAAAATAAATGGAATCGTTTCTACGTTTCATAGCATGTTTCACGTTTCTAGGGTGATGATTTTCTTGGAAATCATATACTGATTCAAAAAAGAAAGTTTAATAAACTTTGAGGAGCATTTTTTTTAGTATTATCGACTTTAATCGCAAACAAATTATTGTAAATTCATATTTCGAGTTTAGCTGTATGAATTTGCATGATTTCATGTTCTTACTGTTGCTAGCGTTACGTCAGAACGTCGCAATTCAAATATGGCATGAAATGAAAAGTTCACACATGCAGTCAATAGCGTGTATGCCCACCGTTTGCCAAGACATCGCCGGCGCATGTACCTGATAAGTCTCTGAATGTCACCCTGGTGGTATTGCGTTCCACTCCAGCCTGAGAACATTACGTAAATCGCCTAACGTCTGAAGATCATGAAGTCGTACCCAACTGTCCAATTGATCCCAAAGATGCTCGATAACTGCAATCCGATGTTAGCGTTGAACAACGGGACAACAACAGCGTTAAGAATTTCGTCCCTACAGATCAACTGCGTTCGACGGTGCAAGGAAATTCCTGCCCAAACCATTACAATACCCCCGCCGAAACGGTCGCATTCCCGCACGCAAGCATCAGAAAACCGTTCTCCTCGTCGGCGATACACTCTTGCCCTACCATCAGCGCGCCATAGACACAATCGTGATTCATCACTAAAAAGAACTGTGCCTCAACGCTGCTGAATTCAGCGAAGACACTGACGTACCCAATCCATTCTGACAGTACGGTGACGTTGGGTAAGAATTGGTCCGTGGTATGGACGCCCACTTCGGATGCAGTTTTCAGCGAGTCTGTTGCGGACAGTTTGTGCACTGACTCTATTGTTAGTTCTACCGGGAGTAATTGCTGCTGTCCTTGTCGCTGGAAGGAATCTATCCCGCAAGTGAGACGTCCTGATGTGTCGGTCTTGTGCAGGGGTCGTAACTCTTGGTCGGCCTGAACGTGGTCGGTCGGCAGTAGATCCAGTGGTTCTATACCTTCCAATGCGACGGTAAATAGTGGCCACAGTGACTTCGAACTCAGCAGCGAGCTTATCCGGAGGTATCCCAGCCTCATGCATATTAACGGCACGCAACCCCTGATTTTCGGTTAACCTTGGCATTTTTTAAAATGTCGGATGACAAAGACTAGCGTGTTTTCTCAGTAACCCAGCCTCGCTAGCACAACATAACACAACGAAAATCGTCGGTCACCCATTCAATTTGACATTCGCGGGTAGCACGTGCTATTTTGAAATCCGTAGCAAAATTGTATACGGTTGGGTAGACAACATTTCATTAAACTCTTTGCACGACTTCTTGTCCACAAACATGCAACATTAGAAATATTATATTTCATCATTTATGATATTTTCTCAAATTTGTTTCTACTATTCTTTCTTGCTTGACTTACTGTATAATCATATGCTGGCCTATCGTAATGGTGTGCTTTTTATTGGATTTTATGATTAAAACTTACCCATTGTGCAGTGTGTGTTTCTCTCTGGGAACTTCGGATTCCTCCACACGCCTGTAGCGGTCTAGCCACCTCCCCATCCCACCCCGAGAGTGCATCCACGGAGAGAACCCCCTAAATAATCCTCCATATATTCCCACACTTCGAAAAAACGCAAGTGAGTACCCTCCTGGCATACAACCCCTGGAGAGTTTCCGCTTACAATTACGCCCTTAAAGCTCTCCTGTAGAGGTCCGCGGAAACTTACCATCGAGATTTCCCACCCGGATTTGTTTCTTAGTAAAGATCCCACCCGTGATATTACCCACCCAGAGACTACCCCAATTCCCACCCAACTCCTGTTTATATGTGACAACGAAGGACTTAAACGAGCTATGACCTAAGTAGATGGCTGACAAATACATTGCCATACCATGTAAGAATATCGTGTTATTTCTTCGTAAAGGGACGAATGGCAGTGAATTTGGGCCTGACAGAACCCTACCAGAAATTTGCTAACATGGCAGAGATGTTTGGAATGAGTGTTATCGGTAATATTAATCGTCCCCTCGATGTGAGATACAAATGAGTATTTTTGTGCTGAATGAGATACTTTTGGCAATGCTATATGACTTATTCTTGTTAATATATATATTGTTTCCTTTTACTGGAGAGTGCCTACAAACATTCTCCAGTAAACAAAAATAATATAATATTTACGAACAAACAGCAATATATATGTAAGAGACACCAATGTACAAATTTGATGTGTAACGCTATTATAGTGACTCTCCACACTATTGAGCGAAGACAAGACATGAGACAGTTAAGAAAAACAGGCTAATTTTGGCGTCGTTGGAACCAGCTCCACAGCTTGTACCAACGAAGTCCAGACCTGCTTTGTTTCATACGGCAAGTTTTAAATTGTTCCAAATCATGATTGCATTTTATTGATAGAAAGAGTATATCTAGTGTTTTTGAGCGGATACCGAAAATTATCCCATGACCGAGACAAATGTTTATTTTTCGTGAGCGCTTACGCGAGCGAAAATGACGATTCATCTCGGTCACAATTGAGATAATTTTCGGTAATAATAATAATAACACTTTGGCCGGCCGCTGATTTGTCGCGGTTCTCGGATGAGAAGTGCTTGGTTTCCCCTGTACTCCCAACTGCCCCCCTATTCCCACGCTTCTCTCCTCCCAGCACTCGGAGATGAACTGCTTGATGACATCCCTTGCCCCATTCTTTCCAATCTCTCCGATTAGCATATTAACCCTCTCCTTTGAGTCTCTCACTAACCACATGTCCTTCATTCTCCCACCCCACTTCCCCATTATACTCCCCATTATACGCCCAGTGAATCTTATTCTGTTAGACTGGTATTTTGGGCATTCTAGAAGAAAGTGTTCCAGGGTCTCCACCACGCCCACATTACACACCTGGCACTCCTTTTCACTGTTTTTCCCAATTTTTCCATCAGCTCCAGGGACCGAGACCTCAGCGTGAACAACAGTGACCCCTCAAAGGTGTCACCAAGGTACTCTTCAAAACCAGGCTTTTTTTATCACGCAGGCCACACAAAGACCTCTTTGAGTTGACCCCCTCTCGCCAATTACGGTTACAATCCCCCATGACCCTTTCTCTGACGATATTTTACCCTGGTTTGCCCCAACGTCTAGGTCCGAGATCTCCAGTGAGTAGTTATCTTCTTGCTCCCTCACTTCGACCATCCACCTTGTCTTGATATTTGAGTTGAGAATTCTCAGGAACATTATTTTATACCATCGGCTGTCGGGGAGATTTACCAAATAATGAAGATAACCGAGTTTCAATAGATCTATCCTGTCCTTGATCCTCATCCACCCAAGCTCACTCCTGATTGCTTCTAGCGCTTCGGCATTACTCGACCCCGTTATCCCGTTATCCATTGACCTGCCTTATTCTGCAGGATTCCCAAGCTCTTTACGGCCGTCTGGTTTATGGGTACCACTTCCGTACTGTATGTTATACTTGGCAGACCCACCATTTCCCAAATGGTTTTCCCCACGAAAACCTTTTTGAAACTATTTCTCCCTATAAGTTTCATTTGGTTATGGATTCGCTCCCCCTTCAGAATCAATTTATTTGTGTGGTTTCGGTAGATGCCTCTTCCTGTGATGTTTATATTTACCCCCAAATACTCGTAGTCAGCTGTCTCTCCTCCACTAAGAAGTTTGCTGCTACCTTCCGGAATGCAGAACTCCCGGTATAACTTTGCTCTGCTTTCATTAAGTTCGAGTCTCCATTTGCTCCCATATCCCAACAATTCCCAGCATTTTCGCTAGCCCCTCTTCGCTTTCTGACAATAGCACCATATCGTCTGCAAAAAATAGCCCTGGGATCTTCAAGTCCCCAACTGCTACCCCCTCGTCGCTATGCAGGAGTTCATCTCCTAAACCTTTGATGTACATTGCAAAAAGAATTGGCGAAAGGATACACCCCTGTTTTAGGCCTTTCTCCATAGGCACACGTTTTGTTGTAATGTTTCCCAGGCTAGGTTCACTCTGTACGTCTTTATATAATACTTTCATAATTACAACAAACTCGCCTCTCAAGCCCAGAGCCTCCAGCTTGCGCCACATACCCTCCCCCCATACTCTATCTTATGCCTTTTTAACATCCAAAAAGGCTATCAACATCTTTTTAATTTTAGCTTTCGGGGATTCTATCATTTGTGATAGCGTGAAAAGATGGTCAGTGACTCTCCTTCCCTTCCTGAAGCCATTCTGGTATCCACTCAAAACCACTAGATTTTCTTTTTATTATACGCGTTTTATAAGAATCTGATAATTCCAGTCGTTTCAACCTTGAATTGATGCATGAAAGTAAACAGCGCATTGAATCATTGATACGCGGAAGTGATTTGATACTGGGAACAGACAGCGTCTTGCTATCTGATTCAGCTGGCGGGTTTCTGGTCCAAACATGGCCTGAAAGTCCGTAATATAAGTTTTTTGGTTGGCGCGTCCTTTGAAAGGACGTATCAAACCAAAACCTTATATTACGGACTTTATGGCCATGTTTGTACTAGCGGTTTCATGCAACAATTCAATGTGAATGTGCGTTGAAATATTACTGGAAATGATCGGTGTCCTCTCAAAAACACTAGATTTTCTTTTCACTATACGTTTTAGAACAAACTGATCATTTCCAAAGATAAATTGACTCATATTCACCTTCAAGTGATGCTTTGAAAGCCGCCATTTTGATTGCTACCATGAAAGTGAAAATTTCTAAATCTTCTATATCTTCACAGTGGGAGATATGATTTCTATCTTTCCGCAGTTTCTTCGATAATCTATAGTTTAGCAGGACTGGCATTCTTTAGGACTGCAGGAGTGCTGCGTTCCTACTGCAAGCCTAGAAAAAAATGAGGAGGGCAATTTTTCGCACCCCTTGAATTTCTGGAATGCCAGACCTGTTTGGGACTGGCTTTAAAATCTATTATCTATTATCATTTCGTCCTTGAGTGCCAGTGCGTTCTCTGTGCCTACTGGCACAGAGAACGCATTGGAACTCAGGGGACGATTTGTCAATGTTGCATTGATTCGCAATAATTCATGGCCCATTCTGTGTCTCATTTCGATAGATGTTGAGTGTAGAAGACAGTCACATTAGAATTGAATGCAGCATTTGGAATAATGAGAACATTTGTGTGCCAATTTTCCCACTATGTAGCTGAATGTAGTACAAGTTTTCAGTCACAATATTAATACCTTGAAGTGAATATAAACAAAATGGATACAAGTTTTTGCACTGAAAAGTTCAGGTGCAATTGCACTTCCAAGCAACCTGAGGAGGGCAATTGTTTTGCACTCCTTGTTTTTCTAGATTGCCAGGCCTGGTTTAGCGTATAATAAATTTAATTTGTTTTTATATTTTGGACACCTGTTCGCAGAAGTGTGACACCCTTCACTGCACAGGACTCATCATATCACTTAAACAATGTCAATAAAATATCTGTCGATAAAACATATGAAGATATGATTTCCAAACTATCAGCACCCTAGAAACGTGAAATATGCGATGGAACGTAGAAACTATTCCATTTTTCTTGGTATGCTACGAATACTTTTTTTATTATTCAACTTATTTAACGTAAATTGCCTTTTGTAACAAAAGTTGACGCTTTCTGACAGAAAAATGTTAAGCTGTAACAAAAGTTGACGATTTTGGTAGCAAACGTTGCGTCCTGTAACAAAAGTGGGTAGAGTAACTAAAGTCGGTGCAACAAGTAGTATCGACTTTTGTTACATGTGCGATTTTATTGATTTTTGTAACAAAAGTCGTGAGCTGTTTTTGTAACAAAGGTGGGCGATTTTGTAACAAAAGTGGTGGCCTGTAACAAAAGTGGGCGATTTTCGGTAACAAAAGTGGTGACCTGTAACAAAAGTGGGTGGAGTAACGAAAGTCGGTGCTACAGACGTTTCATAAATAAAATGGTAGTTTGATTTCAATAAAGTGGATCACAGGGGTCTGTAGTATAGTAGATGGCTGTGATTTCCTATTGGATTAACAATGAGACTGATCAAAATCCCGATAGTGGGAGGGGCTATAGAGACTGCCCCACTACTGATAGTAGTTCAAATATAAAAAAAACGCCCTTGCATGTGATTTTTTTATAGTTGTGCTCTGTACCTAACAATCGCCAGAACCCACCCACAGCTCCATGAAATACCAAAATAAAATTTAGTCAGTTCTACAAAAACGTTGTTTTTGTCTCTTTTGTTGAAGCTCGTTCGGACGAGGGGTCTTAATCTATGCTATTTTGGCGAAAAATTAAAACTCATAGTCAAGATCGTCTGCTCACGAGTTGCCTTTAAACTGTACTGGGTAAAAGGTCCGAAGACGATATTCTACTAGAAAGCCGCATTTGCATAAGAATGTAAGACTTAAGCTACCTTCGTCACCCCAGTTGCAGCATATAGACACAGTCAGCTTCTACTTTTATAGTAGATAGCTTTTCTTGATCGTAAGTGGAGAGCATGGAATTTCATATGGCTGTGCATAGTATAGCGACAGGCCGCTTAAGGTCACCGTCGGGGATTTAGAAGCCTTGACCCCCGTATTAAATGGAATTGTACCCTCATCAACAATGGAAAAGATCGGAATAATAGGTGTCTGCAAGACGAAATCTCATTGACTCCACAGCCATGACAAATCTTCCAAAAATCTTGCTAATATTCTGACAAAAATTAGGAAGAGCGAGTTACTCCCCTTCCCATCCATGCGTGTACGGGCCTGGGAGCCATATAATCTGTATATTTGAGACCATAAGTAAGTATAGTAAATAGCAATATGTACCTAAAAGGTCCGATTTCTGGAGTCCATACTGGATCACCAATAAACTTTAAAACAAATCTTTTGCCGAAATTATCGGGATTCCATTTCACTCGGAAGTCTGACCAGGATGCCCCATAATGAATAAATGTATCAACCGCTTCACGTTTCTCATCCTGTAAACAGAAACATTAAGAGACCCGTCATAATACTATTATTTGTGTTTCCCCTCAATTCTCTTCGGCTCTGCCCATGCACTGTCGCTTGATGGTTGAAGTTTCCATACAGGAAAGCCAAAGGGGTCGGATGGAGTGCAAATGAGGTGAAAGCGCCTTTTCTGTTCTGTTCACTACCCAATATGTCATTGGTGGATTGAGATTTCCCTGCGCGAGGGCCAAATGGTGGAATGGGATTTAACCCTTTACCCAACGCAGACGATATCAAAATTTATTATTTTAAATATCATTTTTTTTAATTTTTCAAAACATTTCCACAAAACCATATCATGTGACCCCTCGTTGGAACGAGACGGTCACATGATATGGTTTTGTTGAATTTTTTTGAAAAATAATATTTTTTCAACTGCTGAATTTGCATATTACATGGGCGGATGCGGGCGATCGTTAGGTAAAGGGCTAACGTGAAAACATTAATTCCACTAACTCATATATATCTACATAATTTGCTTATCTCCCTCCATTTGCAAGGGACTACTTTTCCATTCATTGACGGGGAATCAGCAAATTGCCTTTAATTTTAAGCTCTCAAGCCACCAGTCAAATTCTGTAAGGTCATGATGTTATGGCATGGAACCAGTCTAGCACTTCAATAGTCCATCGCCTATATTTAAATTTACTCATCTGGAATATTTGAGTTGAACTGAAAAGCGAATCTGCGGTTCATTTTTTCCGTCCAGCTGAAATATTCCAGGCGATCGAATCTAAAATATACCACAAACATTTATTTTTAATCAACCAAAGATATATTTCCCAATCAGCACTTAGAGATTTAGAATCCCTGTTTGTTGCAGTTTGGCTAAGTTCTAAAGTTGGAGTCGTTTATAGGCCAAAACAGTCCCCAATCAGATTTGGATTTATTCATCAATAAATTGTCATCAGTACTTGATAAGACTAACAAATACATCGTTAAAGTGTTTTTAATAGGGGACTGCAACAATGATCTTTTCAAAAACGTCTGAGCACCCTAAAACCAATTACTTTATTGACACCATTTTTAGTCAAGGACTCTTTCCATTAGTCACGAATCCCACTGGAATGACTGAGAGTGGGTATTCAGCAACCTGTATGCATCATATTTATACTAATGACCTGTCTTATTGTTACAAGTTAGGTATTATCAAAACGGGCGTTTTAGGTCATTTTGCGACATTTTACATGGATAGACTTGTCAAGACAAACAGGGCCAACAATATTGATCCAAGCGTTCTTTCAGTCAAAGTAATGCTGCCTTCTTCAAACGCCGGCCCACAGAAGTATATTTTAGTTCTTTCTATAGCGCAGACGATCCAAATCTTGCCTTCAATAAATATCTAGATATTTTTCTGAACGCCTATAATAAAGCTTTTCCTACTAAACAAATAAAGAATCCCATTAAATACATCAAAAATGTACCATTGTTGACTGCAGGTCTATTGCAATCCTCCTTACAAAAAACAAATTTATGAAATTAAAGTTAAGAACCCCAAGTGGCTACAATATAAATAACAACATAAATTGCTGTTCCGCTTTCAAGACTTTTAAGCACAAAACAAAAAATGATTTGAAAAAGACCCAGAAATTCTTGCGTCAAACACTCAAAAAAAAAAAACAAACAAACTCAAACTGCTCACACGTTCATAGACAGCTTTGTGGTAAACGGTAATCGTTTATCAGTCGCCACATTAATTAGGAGAGAATTCAATCTTTTTTTTATAAAATCGGAACAAAATCTAACCATGATGCATCAACCGAGTATTTATCTGGCAATCATTAAAATATTCTTTTTTGATTTTCCCAACGAACATGCGAGGAATTATCACCACACAGGGCAAATTTAACACTAAACTGATCACAGATTATCGTCGATTATCAACTAAATTACCCACAGAAACGACAGACGAACCCGCAGACCCATTAACCCATGCAACAAATGAATCATTCGTTAAAGGTCGTGCTCCAGATAAAATGGAAATAGCTAAAATCTTCACAATACACAAAGCAGAAATCCACAACTCTTAGATAACTATAGACCTTTGAACTCTAGTGGTATCTTCCATGCCAGTTCAATGGCAGCAATTAGAAGAGTCCATATTCATTATTTGGGGTAGACCATTCAATATTTTCAACGTGCAGCCTCGGGGCTGCACGTTGAAAATATTGATTGGTCTACCTCACACATTTACTGAACAACCATCCTATATAATGACGTTTTGACGTATCATGTTCCAGGCCGGAAAAACAGACGCTTGGGTTCAAAGGGTTTTAAATAATATTTTATTAGTCGAAAACACGTATGCACCGCCTATAAAAACATAACATCACAGTGCCGATGCATAGTGAAATAACGAAAATGTAACAGAAAGATAACAAAAGTACACCAGAGCAGATTGAGAACTTAGAGAAGAACGACAAATACTGGCAGGGCAATAAGACCCACTCAGAAGGAGACCTACACAGAACGACACACGCGTGCGAATGGGTTAATCGATATGGCACGAGTGCCAGTGCGAAGGGTAGAACGAGATTAACCTATTCACTCGCGTGTGTCGTTCTGTGTTTATGACACGCCTTCACGTCTATAAAACAATTATTAGACGGACACTCAGGAATTTGACTAATATCAACACACAGAACACCTTTTTATCTCAAACCAAATTTGCGAGGGGAACCCGTGTTACTATTTCCTTCCTTTAGTTCCAATGTGTTCTATGTTCCTACTGGCACATAGAACACACTGAAACTCGGGTTACGATTTTCAGTTATCGCTGGCGATTCAGATTGTAATTGCGTTGCACGATTTGTAGAAAATTCCAGTGAAATTTCGCTTCTATTTAAAAAATAGTCCGTCAACGATTTCCGTTCCGCACATATGTGCGGAACAGATTTTCATTTTCCGCTTGGTTTCTTGTTGCTGTAGATGGGGATTTCATAGAACAGGCGTGTAATAAAATATATTAGGGTCGAAAGTCACATGTTTCAACACAAAGGCTAAGCACAATCACGAAGGGGAAATAGAGCAAAGTTTAGACAATCGCTTATACCCATGTTGCCCATTATAAAAGACTTCCACCCCACACATTGGTGGCTGTGTCCAATTTGAGCAATAACACAGAGCTTGAGTACACAGTAAACAAGCACATCATCACTTCCTGGTATTTTCATGGGGACAAAAAGATGGGTTAAAAGGATAGAACTAATTGGTTTAGAATAATGCCACACAAAGCAGGGTTTGAAGCCAATATGACTGAAAGAGAGCCCGAGGGAGACGTGTAATATCGACCCTAAGACGAAAGCGTAAAGGGCCAAGGAAATACGTTAATAACACAGGGGCAGTAGTAGCGGGGTCTCGTTGAAAGCGTACATCGCTACGCTTACACCAGATTGCAGATACTGCTTCAGTAACAAGGCAGCGATAGGAAGCAATAGAATAAGGGTCACAACCGGAAGGGAGGACGCGAAACAAAATAGTAGCTTCGTTTGGCAAAACCACAGATTTTACGAGACCTGTGATCCAATGGAAAACCAGATCCCATAAAGGCTGAACCAAAGGACAGCTACAAAATAAGTGACGATAAGTCTCAGTAGCAGTAGAAACGCGACATAACTGACACCTATCAAGGCCGGAAAGACGCAATCTGACAAGACACGAATCCACAGGAAGAGTCTCAGGCAAGAGTTTCCAAAAATGCGCGACAGAAAGGGTGTATACAGGAATGGTGAAGATGACGCCACACGGTAACGTAATCGACAGAACGATTTTTCGCTATTACTCTGGGGGTGACAGTATAAACAGAAACCATAAATGAATGATATTGCCGAGTAAACAAAGTAGCCAAATTATCAAGAGTGCTTACAGATTTAAACATCTGGAAAGCCAGCTAACAATCTAAACAGACACAAGGCTTCTAAAAAGTGTGCGGTATTAAATTAGATGCCAAAGAAGAATCCAAATTTTAGATTCTAAAAGGCGTAAAGCGAAACCCATCCAATATTTTGCAAATGGTTTCCACGTAGCAACGCATTCGGGATTAAGAAGAGCTCGAAGGTGAGAGAGCCCAAGAGACCGAATTTTGGCGAAGAGATTAATAATGCCAGTTCCACCTTCGACTTTGGGCAGATACATGGCAGAACGGGCAAGGGGTTCACGGTTCACATTTCAAATAAAGGGGAGAATTGCACGTTTCGACAACTTGAGATAATGTACATCCATTGGAATAACGGAACATTCATATCACAACTTGCTAACAACGTAGCAATTCGCAACGGTGGGTGACCCAATCAAAAGAGAAAAAGCACGTACTTTAACCCTTTACCCAACGCATACGATATCAAAAGAGTGGTCACATGATATGTATGATTTTGTTGAAATTTTTTGAAAACTGGTATTTTTCAGCTGCTAAATTTGCATATTACGCGGACGAATGTGGCCAAATCGTTGGGTAAAGGGTTAAAGAAACCAAATGACTTCGTAATTTTGGTATATAGTGAATGAAAGTGATCATCCATCGTGAGTGACAATCCAAAGCGAATTTCAAGAATTCTTACGATACATCGAAGGGATGGTCAGAACGAGAGCGCCATTTTCCCAAAAACATACCTTTTGTTTTAGTGAGATTAAGTTTGAAACCAAAAGCCTGACCAAATTAATGACTCCAACAGAGGAATCGTTCAATCGAGCGTATTAATATTTATCTAGCAATCATATAGATTTTGGCCTGAAAACCACGAGATACGGTACGTATCACATAATGTGTTCCGATTCCGTATCATATAGACAACTTATTCTGATTCCGTATCAGATAGACGACTCGTTTCCGGGAACGCGACCCGCTATCATAATAGGCGCTTCAGTACATTCGATGTGCGTTTCAGTGATCGACTCAGCTGATCGCTTACAAAACGAAACAAAATCACTTACAGTTAGCAACAGAACTATTAATAGCCAATGCACCCACCCCACCCCCACCACCCCCAAGCCCCACCACAATAAATAAAAACTGAACAATTCAATACCATACATTCGCAAATTAAAGCGTATCATCATGGGAACTGGCACTGAGAATGAAAAAATTGAGAAAACAACTTTGAAAATTGCGGTGACAGCTTGACTCATTGTTAGAGTGCACAACAATATAGTTCCATAAAATAAGGGCTTTTTTGAAACGTTTTCTCTCCAAACGTTATGTCCGAAAACTGTATTAATAATTTAAGATTTAATCTGTTTATGTGACAGAATTTTTAGATAAATGAATTATCATGATAATGTGCATGTCCTGTGATTTGCCTCAGATTCTCGGTGGTGTCCAAAAATGGGATCACAACTCGTCGGAAAAGCCGGCTCGTTGAGATCTCATTCTGTACACCACCTCGAATCTGATACAAATCACAGGACATGCACATTATCATGATAATCGGTATATATCAATCAATTAGTATTTTACCTGTTTTCTTCAAAGTTTCAAGAAAAATTGACGTACAATAGGCTGTGTAGTTTCCTATAGGAAATCAACATTTTCTACAGACACCACTATGTTTAAAAAGGAGGACATTCAACATTTCACCCTATGCCTATGCTACAACATCGTCACCACGCCTTTGACAATAACAAGAAAAGAAGTAAAGATAGTACCTTGTGTATTCTTGGATTTTTCTAAAGTGTTTGACACCGTTAATCATAATAAACTTCTCGAAAAATGCAGATTTTATGGTATTCGGGGCATCACAAATGAATTGTTTACAATTTATCTGACTGGACGAACTCAGTTAGTCACGTACAACACATCATCTTCCATCAATCACAAAGTGAGTAGCTCGCGGTTCAGTACTTGGACCACTTCTGTTTTTGATTTATGTTAATGCCATAAGTAAATCTGCCTCACTAGATATGTTATTTTTCACTGATGATACAACACCTTATACGTATGGGCATGAATATAATTTCCTATATAGTAATGTTAAACATGATATTGAGAAATTGAGCACATGATGGGAGGCAAATGACATTTGTCTTGATGCCAAAACCCCCCAAATATATGCTAATTAACCCACTCCCGTAATGAAAATCACTTGGCCGAAAATTCCTTATCAACGAATAAGACAAATTTATTTCGTATTTGAAACTCTTCTCAATAAAAAAAACTGTTGAGTTCTCTGGTGTTTTCTTTGCCGAAAAGTCCGATCAGTGTATCGCAAGTATGTTCCAAGAAAATATCGAAAACTATCTACTTCAACGGCAAAGTAAAAAGGATACTGCCCATGATGCCCGAAGACATTATATGTTGCGTGGATACATTAGAAGTTATTGTGATGAATTGACGGTAACATGGTCTGAGGTTTGCGACTCGGGGCTTATGTTCAACCGAGACGCGAAGCGTCGAGGTTAAACATATGCTCCGAGCCGCAAACCTCAGACCATGTTACCGTCAACTCATCACAATAACGTATATGTTCCAATAAGACACTACCTATAGCGCCAAAACCTACATCGTGAAACAAGAGAGGCTTGTTTACTAAACTTGTGATCGTTAAAAGTTGCCTTGTTTAAGGCAACTTTTAACGATCACAGGTTCAGTAAATAAACCTCTCGTGTACCCACGGCGGAACTGGACAAATAATCAATAAACCAGATAAATTCATTCCATCTCAGTTCAAATCGTAAATCGGTTTTGTAATTTAAACAACACTTTATCCGGAACACCGTCTGCCGCACGAGTGAAAAATCTAGAAAAATGAAACGGCTTGCTAGTCACTCCGTGGGTGAAACTATTTCGAAACGGGCGACGTCATTTCAAATATTTCGCGTTGTGACGTCGTAACATTTGCCACTTGAGCCGTAACCATGGAATATACTAAGCGAGCTCTCGTCCAATCAGAGGAGGAGGATTTTAGTCTTATTGGAACATTATAGGTTATTCTGTTTGTTGACAGGGGACATGGTCTCACATTCCTTGCATGAAATTTATATTCCACCGAGGCGTCACCCGGGGTTGAATATATGTTTCATGCAGGGAACGTGAGACCATGTCCCCTGTCAACAAACATAATAACGTATATGTCCTGTTCTTACACAAGTAAAATTGAATTGTTGAAGGCCTACAGCGAATATTAGAAAGCAGACGTTGTTTCGGTAAAACGTTAACTTTTATCATAACAGACTGCAGTGATTTCCCTTTATTTAATGTTTACGTACGCAATCAACGGGGCGATATGCTCTCGATTCGTTTCAGTTTATGTTACAGTAAATTAATGAAAAGAGATGTTTACATAACTAATCTTTTTGTACGTAATAACGGTACTTTTGTGGGTATTTTACTTCAGTTAAATGTATTTGTCTCAGTTGATTTCAAGTGAAAAAAGACATTACGAGGAACCGTTGCTCATGTCAACGAGACGCTTTCCTTGACAGTGGGCATAAGAATTGCTGACAGTAGACATATGCGCGTGCCCAGCGACATAAAATAAAATCAACGAGGCATTGACCAATCACTGCAGGGTATTGCGGTTGGTATCGGGACATAGTCACCTATTGTATTGCAACCGAGTGTGGGGCAATGCGACCTCCAACCATAAACTATTTATTCTACAGAAACGCACAATTCCGTTCGCTTGATCAACAATACAATATGCAATTCTCACACTGAAATCCTGTCCTTAAAAGATAATATATTAAAATTTGACAATCTATACATTGTACAAGTTCTGCTATTCATGTATGATTGGCATAATGAGAATCAACATTTGAGTATTACCAATGTTTACTCGATCACAATAACACGAATCTACCCTGCAAATAGGGCAACTTGGTTCTGACATACCAAGAACACGTCCAACTTCCAAAGGACTATGGAATCAAATGGGTCTTAACTGGAAAAATATCATTTGTTCAGTCTGTTGTGCCTCATGTGAAGCCGGCATGTTGTGTGCTAGCCTTTGCAAGACTCGACCTTACCACAGGCCCCATCTGGGCTGAGGTTGAGGCTTACGGAGACCAGTTAGGCTTTTTTGGACTGACAAAGGTGTTTTCATTTAAAAGTATTTTTCCAAAACAACAATTCATGACAATGGCAACACTTTCGTACATTCAGGCAGCACCATAACAGCATTGGATGTAATGGTGCTGACTGCTATGGTGTTGAGAAACGTTAATTTTGTCATGTATATGTAGGATTGTGGACGGGTGTGGCAAAGTCACCTAATGGAATATAAATATGTGGCATATAAGCATTACTCATAAAAATACATTTTGGTGATAAATTCACAGAAATGTGGAATCTATCCGTTTTGGTCTTGATATGGATTAAACACACTGGGCAACTTCTAATTATTCATATTCCGACACGGGGTAACCCTGGCTGTCGAAAGTGTCGTTAAACCCCAATAAATAAATAAATAAATAAATAAATAAATAAATTAAATAAATAAATAAATAAATAAATAAATAAATAAATAAATAAATAAATAAATAAATTATTGATATTTAAATTAAATAACACTCAATGTTTCAAATACTTCAAGCAATGGAAGATGTTCCACATACAGGGAAAGTGATTCTTTTGAGAACTGCAGTAACCTTCCAAACGTCTACTGTTTAGCCCAAAGTACCTCTTTTGTATGTCGTTATTGCGCTGACATTGAAACAGAGGGGCAGATGAAACTTTATATTTTTGGATGGACATCGTCTTGAGCATCAAATGAGAAAGCTTCAGTCTGAAGTTTGTTGTATATATTGCCATATTTTCAAAGCATTTATATATTAAACAGCAGAGAGCTGGAAGCCCATATCTGGTCTGTGCTGAAATGCAGGTGCTGCAACCAAATGGCTTCATATTCTGTCGGTGTGCTTCATATTATCATTGAAGCGAAATTATGAAGTCTGTATGGATTAGCCTTGCCACAGTTAATGGGAGAGTGCCTTCAGGCACTCACCTATAAATTGTAACAAGCCAGAGACAATTGAGCAAATTTTAACTATCAAAAATAATTCAGAACTATACCAGCTAAGAACGAACAGTCTGAAGTTTTCTGTATGGGAATGGCGGACACGCAACGGTGCTAGCATTTGAGGGTATTGTACTTTAAAAAGTTCTGGAAAAGTAATAATTTCAAAAATGCGGTAATCACTAACAATATCTAAAAGAAAAACTATTTACTTCAAGACATTTGCTTACCAATCCCGAGTAAAAGGCGAGGAGGCACAACACAGCCATTCTCCGTGAAATTGCCCTAATATTTTTTATGGTTTAAAAATGAATTATATACTTTTTATGGGAATATCAATAACTGGAACACGAAAATATTTTTTATGGTTTTAAAATGAATTAAAAATTTTTGATAGGAATATCTATAACTGGAACACAAAAAGGTATCTATATTTTTCTGAGTAAAGGGGCCTCACATTACATCAATGGTACCCTGCGTGCAAGCTCCACAGAAAGTGGGTAAATAAACAGCCCATACAGCGTCGAATTCCTTATGTAATGTGACTGGTGGTTTCGGAGCTTGCCCCAGTTCAAGATGTATGTTAGTGAATGCGAATTCTTCGAATGGTGACTCAATGCGGATTCAAGAAACGGGTCTAGGTTTCACTCATTGTCGACTGCGAAACCAAAACCCCCAACCACCCCGACCGCCCTCGCCCTCAACCCGCCTTCGTAATTACTCATAATCTCATAGATGACAGTTTGTTGTATCAGTATTTCAGATTTGTTATTCGGGTCGACACAAATCGACCGTAATATTGTAATCAGTGTCCTTGTCACTTTGGTTGTCACTCTGTTTGTGTTACTCTTTTTCTGTGTTTCTTCTATCTGCGCGATGTCACCAAACCAAGTGAGTCAAAGGTGGCCGCTTTCGGCACACTAGATGAACCTAACGCACCCTAGTCAATGTAACACTTCCAGGTTGATAGGCCAAATGCCACTGACGTATCTGTTGCAGTGTTGTTCTAAAATAAAAAGCATATAGGTTGGGGTTCAAACCAAATACCCCCAAAACCAGAGGAATTGGTGATACAATAGTGATTGGTTCCACTCGTCATTCTATAAGATATCCGTCGCTGTTATTGGCTGTTTATTTACCCAGGTGTAGAGTTGGCGTGTCTGCCCTTTATTTAATCCGACGTTCTTTTCCTCGCTAAGATATGCATATATTCTTTAGAGTTCCAGTTATAGATATTTCAATCAATAAGTATTTGTTTCGTCTTGAAAACAAGACTATATTAACACATTTTGTATAACCACGCGGCATAATCATAAAACTACTGCCGTAATTAGCCTTCGTCATAATTATTTAGTAAACATATATATCTAATAGTGTTGGTAAAGTCATTACAGATTCTGTCAAATCAAGTTTCAGTTGAGAAACTTTTCTTGCATTGATTCAAAGAAAATTAATGTTATTGGTATTTCAGTTTCAATCGTCTGAAATATTTCCGTATTTTCCAGACGAGTGAGTCTGAACATCGGCGAGAGACTATTTACGGGTTAAACTGTTTCCGTGCCATAATCAAGCCTGGAAATAAACAATCTGTCATTTGTAGAATGAGGTCCCCAAAGGGTGAATTTGCTGATGCTATCTCATACAGTGTGTCAATTTATTCTCTGGGTACCTCTTTCTGTTTAGGCCTGAGACCTTAATTTAGATTGAGGTTCACAGAGGGTAAATTTAGTGATGCTACCCTGCTGTACAGGGTAGCATCACCAAATTCACCCTCTGGTGTGCTCGTTCTGCATTTGATAGTCTGCTTATGTCGACGCATCGACGCATGGACTTGATAGTATCGAATTCCTTACATAATTTGGCTGGTGGCTTGAGAGCTGGTGCCGTTTGTCTCCTAACAAAATGATGCGCCAGGCGTGAGTTATAATAATTCTTCGGCCTTCAGCTGATTTGTCGCGGTCCTCTAACAAAGAAGCCTACATTAACCAAGTGTCCAGCTGGGGTATTCCGCCCCATTCTCCCTCCTAATCTCCCAGCATTCAGTTAAAAACTGTTTCAGAATTCTCCACATTGGCGCTTTCTCGATCACCCCAACTCTAAAGTTGACCTTTTTACCGATGTAATTCCTCATCCAATTATATCCTTTGTGTTTCCATTCCCTTTTCCACTAGTTCCCTAAGGAGCCTTGTTCTACTAGGCAAATATTTGGGGCATTCTGAAATTAAATGTTACGCCTACGTTACACACTTGGCACGCTCTTTCCTCGCCTTTCGTGCAGTTTCCGTGAAGGGTAATAACCTTATTCCCGAAGATTTAACAATGTTCCTAATACTAATACCAAACGAAGCTTGGCAACAAAATCTTGATCCAACAAAAAGTTTCATAGCTTATGACCTTCATTGGGATGAGCTCAACAGTAAAATATGAACAAAGTTATCACAATAAATTAAAAAGTAAATGACACAACTAAGATAGGATATTAAACAATATAATACCTGCAGTTTATCTGGGGTAGATTCTCCATCAGCAAGACTTTTAATCCCGATTGCTCAGGTCGAACTGCACTTTCCTTCAGTCGCAGCTAACCCTGCTTATACCGGGTTAGTAGGTTGGGAGGTTTTACACTGTTCGCGGCTGCTCGGTGGTTCTCTCCGGGTACTCTGTCTTCCTTCACCCATAAAACCTTCCGGCACGATTTTCTCTGGCTGTTGGGAGTATCGTTACATCCCAATAGAGAAACAATAAACGAACAATCTGCAGTAGCTGCAACGTCACTCGCGTCATCACATTTTCCATTGATATCAGTACGATGCCGCTTTACTGGGTATATCACATATCAATCATTAACCCTTAATATTACAAAAGGCAGGCGACAATTACAAACAAAATTCTCGACTAACTATTTTTTTCATTTTTGTGTCACAAACATAGCTTATAACCCCTCAGCCCTCATTGGAATGAGCTCAACGAGCTCGTTCCATTAAGTGGTTATAAGCTATGTTTTTGTGACAAAAAATGAAAAAATAATGAAAATGGAATGGTGATTTTTGGCGAAAAACGCTGAAGGTTTTAAATGTGAAGTTGGGTAAAGGGTTAAAGCGCCTACTCAGTTTTCCCTATACCGGGACACAGCTGTTCCCTCGCATTCTATATATACGGGTACGTTGTATGTATGTGGTGTATGTAATCGCAACTCCTCAAAATTTTCGGCGTCGGGAACAGGTCAGATAAAAAAAATTTCCTATAAAAAAGGCATTTCATTTTTTGGTGTATCGTTTGAAATTACTCTAATTTCAAGTCACTATTTCGTAATAGGCACCATCAATCAGTTCCAACAAACTGTAATAATCAATACTTGTTTTGTTGTTCGTTGTATATCACGCAAATTCAGTTATTGTATAAAAATTTGAAGTATTAAACTCTCTGTTGTTTTGTTTGCAGCTCACGCGAACGTACTGAGCCGAAAGGTTAACGGGAAGTGCGTCAAAAGAAGGTTCCTGTTCAGTATAAACGAACTGATGGGATCGACTATGGCTTGGCCCCGTGCGAAAAACTTTTGATTTTCAAGGGTCGAAAAGATTCAAACGTATCGCATCTGAGGCATTTGTCGATGCCCAAAGTGGAGTGTTATAACAGGAAAATTGAAATTGTGCGGAACCCAAGGGGTCGACCATGGTTCGACGCCGTGTTAGAAAATTTCGATTTTCTTGATCAAAAAGATATAAAATCCTCGCATCTGACGTATTTGCTGTCGACCGAATACAGGATTAGTGTGTCACGAAGAGAAAATTGCAATGGAGATTATGTGGAGTATTGAGTAAGCCATTGTGAAATTTAATTGTGGTACAAACGGCGAGAGCGCCTCTGGCATTACCACAGTGCAAATACCGGAAAAGTCTCGATTTGCTTCGAATAATGCAAAAAAAAAAAAAATCTTGCCTTTTGAAGTTCTGAACAATTTTCTGTCAAGCTAATTTAATTGTATCTGTAATCACCGTTCCATCATCTCCTAAAGAATATGAAAGCCGCTGCACTTTTTACTCACTGAGGATACCATAGGCTGTGTGTTGACAACATCTATGCCACGAGGCCGTGACTCTGAAAGTAGATGCCCCCACTTGTCCCATAACAGTAGGTCAACGGGTGCAGTTAATTGCCTCCGCAGCAGTCATTGCTCCTGCATCACTGTGTCAACTCCCCAATCTTTTGTCAAGTCATCTGCTAATCCTTTTTGTGTGTGATTGAACTTAATTCTCGTCTGTTTGCTCTTGGTAACAACAGAATGGGCGCTTGAATAAATTTATCTAGAAAAGCTAGTTGTGGCAGATTTATACTGTTTAAAACAGTCGATATAATAGTTTTCAATGGCAAAGTGTAAATGTACTTACCACATTCACGATTTGTACTCTAAAAATATTGACTTTAGCTAATACCACGTCCGTTGCATTTCTCGCAGGGCGTAATTTTTTGTCATAATTTTGATCCCCGAATAGACGATTAAACTGTCTCTCCTCCGGTGTGATAAAAGTACTCTGTGCTGAAAGTAACAAAATGGAGACTTAACCCCTCTTCACACTGATGTCGAAATTTATAAATTTCCGGTGGAAAGTTTTCCCCATAATGCAGCTAGAACTTTTACCAATTCAATCTTGTTTGAGACCATTGTGCTATGTCAAGCCTGGACATAAGCAATCTGTCGTTTGTAGAATGAGATCCCCAAAGGGCGAATTTGCTGATGCCGCCCCATGCAGTGTGCCAATTTATCCTCTGGGTACCTCTTTCTATTTAGGCTTGAGACCTTGATTCAGAGTGAGGTTCACAGAGGGTAAATTTAGTGTTGCTACCCTGCCGTGCAGCTTAGCATCACCAAATTCACCCTCTGGGGAGCTGATTCTGCAGGTGACAATCTGCTTATTTCGATGCATGTAAACGAAGTTAAATTGGTTAACCTCCTAGTCACATTATGGGGGGAATGGCTACTTGAAATTTTGGTATTTTGTCATCATGTCCAGAGAGTTAATTAAAGAAATCGAGTAAATCGATGCTGATAATCTTTTCAGCATTCACAGAGAATTCTCTTCTTATTTCATACACTAGACCTTTTGGGATTTGTCTTTTTTGGACCATTACCTTCTCGTCCCAGCATCAAGCGATAGCTGAACTATCTCTTTTCTCACTTCGTAAGCTCCACTCACGACTCTGAATCTTTGTTTGCGTTAGTTTGCGTTTATTTATCTGTACATCTCGCTTTTCTCTTCTCTTCATCCACCCAATCCTTAGTTATTACCACAATTAATTCCTCACCATACAGAAACTCAGCTTCAAACTACTTCATTATGCCTGGTAACGTATTTTCCTGACTGCGTTCGACGAATAACAGTGAACGATTTTGACGTACACAAACTGGTTGTGCCTAGTAACGCAACGAGGGGACAACTCTGGCCTGGATCATATTAGCCGCGATCGGCGTCATCTCAGCCGAGTTTGGAGTCATATCTGTCGAGCTTGATAATGGACAATTCTAGAAAAGGAAATGATATCTAATAAATAACCAGTGTTAAGATATCGGCAGCCAGACCTCAAATTTGACACAAGAGGCTTGGAGTGCACAAAAGTGTAAACACATACCTCTTATGGGGGGAGCGCGGTGGCTCAGTGGTTAACGGCATTGAACTTCAAACCGAAAGGTCCACGGTTCGATCCCCACCAAGAGTCTTTTTCCCGATTGCCTACGCGGGGGCAAACTGGTGCTGTGTGCAAAGACGTACTACACTACGATGGTTCACTTGTCTTCAACCAATTCTAAACCTGCTTCTGCAGTGTTAGTATATTGGGGAGTCTGACAGTTACTCGCCATTGCCGGGGGTCCTCTCCGGGTCCTCCTGCTTCCATCAACCGTAAAACTGTTCGACACGACGTGACCCTGGCTGCCGAAAGTGTCGTTAATCCCCAATAAAACAAAATAAAAGCAACCCTCTTATACGACACATGAACGCAATGGTTTTAGAGAAGATTTTTCAATGTTTTCTCCAATACCCACCGCCTTAAAATCAGGGAAATCTTTAACACCTCGAAGAATGAATGCATGAACTTGTCTTGAACAAACTTGTAAATCATCCTGATAAAGTGTTTAGATATCAAACATGTAAGTGTTTGGAGCAGCGGTAACTGGCTTCGCAGAAGATTTATTACGGTTTTTCCCATTGCCCACATCGCTGAAATCTAGGGTACTATGACATAGAAATATATATCTCCAATGTCTTAATTTAAACGAGCTTGCAAGATACTCTTACAAATAGGTTGTCTTTTCATTACCAACAGTGTTGAAATTTTAAACCACCCACTCCCTCTCTCTCCCGCCCTCGACCCCCCCGAAATACGACCCTTCAAATCATCAGAACAAATATGTCATTATGAGTAGTGGGTAGGGAGAAGAATACGTTTTAATTCTGTATATATTACACATGATGTTAAAATAAAGGGACCTCTAACACTCTACGTTTTACCCAAGGATCTCGATTTGAGCACACCATCCCTACACTAATGCTCTCTATCTATTAAAGAATTTGGAGTAGTGACTCAAGAGGAGAATAATAATCACTCTAGTGTTAACCTTTTACCTAACGTTACGGCCAAAACCGGCCAGCGCTATTCTCAAAAATCGCCAATTAATTTTCATTATTTTTTTCATTTTTTGTCTCAAAAACTTAGGTTATGACCCCTCGTTGGAACGTTTTTTCGTCGAGCTCGTTCCAACGAGGGGTCATAACCTATGTTTTTGAGACAAAAAATGAAAAAAATTAGTTACTCAAGAATTATTTTGCAAGTGTCGTCTGCTTTTCAGGTTAGGTAAAGGGTTAAATGTGAAGGCATCATGACGCCCTGAAATATTTATTTATTTATTGGTGTTTAAGGTCACATACTTATGCACAATGGCTAATCATGACCGTGACAGTTTTACGGGTGGAGGAAGCCGGAGTACTCGGAGAAAACCACCGAGCAACGATGAGCAGCTGCCAGCTCCCCAGCATCGTAACTCCGCACTGCAGCACAGGCAGGGTTAGACTGGTTGAAGACATGCGCACCATCGACGTGCAGTACGTCTTAGTACACGGTTTAAACGTGCCCCCATGTGGACAATCGGGGTTAAGTGCCTTGCACAAGGACACAACGCGGGTGTCCGAATCGATTGCTCAGATGGTCACCCATCCAAGGACTAACTGGGCTCGACGTTGCGTAACTTCGGTGATCTGACGAGAACCGGTTACCGCAACGCCACCGCGCCCCCGACGCCCTGAAATATGAAACAACCAAACCTGTAAACTGTCATTACAACGATTTTATGTACCAAGCATTTGGAGCGCTTGTTTGAGGGAAAAAGAAATTTAATGTTACTTCCATTATCCATGGAGTTAAATTCCAGGGGTCCATGACACACTTAATCTGACTCCGGGATCGGGTGGGGGGGGGGGGGGGTGGGGAGGGGGCTTGATTTGAACGAGCATGTGAATCATCCGTACGCAAATATTATATATCAAAAATGGAAATATTTGGAGCAGAGGTTTGGAAGAATGGGTTGTTTTTTCCACTACCCATAGTGTTAAAATCTGAGGGCTCCATGATACCCTAAATATTTTAACAAACTTATAAGTCAAACTTATAAAGATTACATATCAAACCTTGAAGCATTTTGAAGCAGTGGCTTGGAACAAGGCGGTTTTTTATTGCATTTCAATTACCCAAGGTGTCAACATCTGGGAGCATCCTGACAAGCTTGAATATAAGTTATTGTGGTGAACTGACGGTAACGTGGTCTGAGGTTTGCGGCTCGGAGCGTATGACCTCAGATCATGTTAATAAGATCCTGCCCATAGCCCAACATACACCCCATAAAATGAACAAGGTAACTTAAATGAACAAGGCAACTTTAATGATAACAAATTTAGGAAATTAACCTCTCGCGCACCTCGTAACGTCAATGGACAACAAAAAATCAATCACTTAGATAAAGCTCGAGGTTACTCTTTCGCAGTTCAAATCATGAACGTATACGTGGGTTGTGAGTAAATCATCTTAATGGAGGTGTTATGTATTCATAGAATGATCACTGGCCTCTAAAAATGAGATTTTATAGATAGTAGGCACTTTCAATCTCCTCCCATGGTTGTCATCTTTCAAATAGTACACGTGATGACGTCAGACGGTGGCATATGCCACTGCAGCCGTAAACATAGATAAAATAAGCGAGCACTCGCCCAATGAGAGGGTGAGGATTTCACTTTTACTGGTACATATGTACTCGTGGGATTGATTTGAACAGACCTGTAAATCACATTAACGAAGGTGTTATGTATCAAGCAAAGAAGCATTTGGAACAGTGGGTTGAGAGAAGATCTTTTAATGTTTTCTCCATTACTCATAGTGTTCAAACTTTGGGCTCCATGACACCTGTAAATTTGATCACAGTGGCTCAATTTGAACGAACTTCTAAATCATCCGTACAATTTTATATAACATACATGGAAACATTTGAAGCAGTGATTTGGGAGAAGTCTTCCGATTTTTTTTCCTTTACCCTGTGTTAAAAAAACGGAATGCCCCATGGCACTCCTAAAATTGCACCAGGGGCTTGATTTGAACAAACTTGTAAATCATTCTTTCGCAGATGTTATATGCCAAGCGTGTCTTGTGAAACTACAAGCAGTGTTCACGACATTTGGTGCCAGTTTGGCAAATTTCACTAACATTTTTTATTTGGCACCAAAAAATCTTCGTTGGCTAAACTTTTAGTACCAAAAAAGTTTCTTTCACTTGCGAAAGAAAGTTAATGCGGCAGTGAAGAGGGTGATCGAGGTTGAAACAAAAAAATATGGTATAACTTCTTTTGTCAATAAATTATGTTTGGACAAACTTTCAACGTTAATTATTGCCAGTGAGTGGTAATGGGCATTGTTTTTTCTTCAATAAAACATTGTGGGTTATCAACTTTACAAAAGGCTACATCAATTCGATAAATACTTCACACCGTCGCGAGTCACTCGCGACGATATGAATAATTTATCTAATTAAATGCTGCTTTTTATAAAGACTCAAGACCCGCCAAGCCCAGTGTATTAACAGAAATTAGTCGACTAATCTGATATTATCTAATCGCAACAACAGGTATATGTGTTGACATCATTCAGCCTGACCATTAATTGAATCACTGGTGCAGATATAACTTTGGAGACCGTTCTTTTCGCCTACCGAAGATTTCGTCAGAGCTTTCGAATTCTGTTGGATTTCTTCCATGCACAATTAACCGTTCAGTC
Source organism: Pictodentalium vernedei (assembly GCA_031216915.1). Lineage (NCBI taxonomy): Eukaryota > Metazoa > Mollusca > Scaphopoda > Dentaliida > Dentaliidae > Pictodentalium > Pictodentalium vernedei. The sequence continues at coordinate 455,832,446 of CM062296.1, forward strand.
TTGAAATGATAACTAGGACATTTTTCAAAACTCGACCAATTTTGCAGGATCAGACAGCGAAGTATCCTAACACTTCTCAGTAATACTATATTTTAGTATAGTGGGAGATGGATGACTGATGTGTTCGGCTAAACCATTACGTTACATACCCATTGCACTGAAAATGAATACTGCAGCTAAGAAGAACACTGCGCATGAAGCACTATAAACATACATATTCGTGTTACATATAACATTGGTATTGAATATATCGTTGAGTGTATAACATAAAACGGCAATAAGATTATTCCACCTGAAGAGACTGATCTACAAATCCTACTTTCGCAATAAAGAACATGCGAAATATTTCTTCGTCTACATCAGAGAGTAAGAGTAAGAACTAGAAGATTACAATTGATATGGATCGCATTACAGTCTCGCGTGTACAGCATTAACCATTTCAACTGTGGCGGTAGAAACGCCAATTATTTCCATAGAAAAGTTACATGATTACAGAAGCGGCGGAGCCGGGGGAGAGTGCATGTGCCACTCCACGTTTTTTCCACAGATATGTTTCGCAGTTACACAATGAGTTAAACTGGACGCATGTAAACGTGTCAATATAAGGCATTTGTGTAACATTGTTTGCAAATCCTAACAGGATTTAGCCAAAGAATCACACTTTCGGTCGCTTCGTTCCGTTTCTTCTACTTCAACTATCTTCCAACTCGAAGGCTGACCTTTGGGTTGGAAGATGGTTAAAGTAGAAGAAGCGGACAGTACAGTGACCCCACAGCGGCATGTTCATCTAAACGAGACCATAGCGAGTCATGGTACATTTACCGATATACGACTGTAACCTTTCTCACACTGGTTTGAATCACGGTAGCATTGTAAATTCGTGCCCCTTCACTTTTATCGAGCTTCTGCATGATTATATACTAACCATTTCAGACCCATTGAATGGTATCGTGTCAAATTTTGGCAACAAGAAAGCTCCTTTCATTTGTGAAGGAAAGCCATTGTAACAGTGAGGAGTATTTAATTACCAGTGCAAGGAAATCGTTAGCTGATAAGCAAGACAGAAACAATAACCGATTTTTACTAAGCCCAATGTTTTTTTCCAATCAAGTGTTACAAATGGTGTTTGTACAAATTTTCGACGTCAACTGTCAGTGAGTGATAATGGGGCATTATTTTTTGCAATAAAACTTTGTTGTTTATCAACTTTACAAAAGGTAGCATTTAATTAGATAAATACTTTATGTCGTCGCTAGTGAAACCGTCGCTAGTCACTCGCAAAGGAAAAAAGAGATTCTCAAATTAATACTGCCTTTGCGGGAGACTTGCTCTCCGCTAAGCACAGTGGATTAACAGTAATATTCGATTAAGGGGACGTCCAACCTAACTTTGGTTAAATTTCATGCAATTTCCTTTCAAGTCTAAAAAAGGTCCAAAATGAATAACGCCAATAAATTATATACCAAAATGCTTGGAATGGAACAAAGAACATGTGGAAACTGAAATTTGCCATGGAACTGCTGCCACGTGTAAATAGCACCACCTGAAAGTCTGCTATGGCATAAGTAAGAGAACAAAATTTTTACAATAAAATACCTCAAAATAAAATAACAGCTGTATTCTACAAACATTGAAGTACATACTCGAAGAACTCTTTTCCTAATTCATGAAAGTAATAAAGATTGAGACCAAATGTTATAAGTGGAGTGCTCACTGATTGAAGGCAGACATTTTCTTTTGTTTATGTTTTGACTTGGGGAGTTCAACAAAGGTCAACTTGAAGGAGTCCAGCAGAAGAAGTATGGAAGGACAAAAGAGTGTCTCCCAATATAAAGATGTATGTGTTACTGTGGTGGTTTGGAAAGAAACTATGATATTCTCCTATGTAGAATGCACTGCAGAGTCATACATTGTAGCTGAATAAATATATTTCCAAACCCCTTGCACTGTAACCCCTTTTATCCCATGCATCAATTTGACAGTGATTAAATTGTTAAATATGTCTGGTTTATCAATAAGTATAATAGTTCTGTTTACTCTTGGACACCAATACACTCATGATATCTGTTGGAGAAGAAATAAGGGTAACTGTAACCTGTCACTGCAATAAACCATGAAATGTACATAAAAGTACAGTATTATTCAAAACACATCAAATCAACCTTACATAACCATTATTGCATGTACTTTCTCCAAGGTTGCTTATTGGCATATTGAGATCAGAAGGGCACATCCAGAGGGTCTCACATATTTTTTTCAAGAACGCAGTACACAAAGCAATCCCCAAAAGGTGACACGTGAGCTCCATTTGACACAAAAAATTTCCCGGAGGGGGGAGAGGGGGCTCTCTTCCTTGTATGACGCTACCTCCGACACTCAAGGCATATGCCTTTTTTCTCAAAGTTTAACTCTTTTTGAAGATCCTGGCCACACATGTTCCAAACACTATCAGACAGGTAACCCTCCAAATAAGTGTATCTGCAAAATCATGTTACACTGCAAAACATTCTTTTTAGACTTTTAGTTCTGGACCTTTCATGCTTCTTACTTCCAACTATAAAACTTAAGTTATCGATTAATTGGTGAATAGAAAAGTCCTGCCATAATCAACATTTTGAGTTCTATAAGCCTTCAAAACAGCTCCGATAAAAGTGTCAAACATCAGATTGGTGGCTTTATACAGAATATTCATTAGGTTGTTGCTTGATAAGTAATAGGAACAAAATCTTCACTAGAAAATTCTGTAGCAATACAATTGAGGGTATTAGCAGGCACTTTGCAACAAACTGTAACAAATCAACTAGTTATAAACAAAATTTTCTAACTCAAAAGAGTGAAAAAGTACCACAACTCTGAAAAAAATGTTGGAAGAAACACATGCTTATTGCTACAGCAGCTACACAGGCATTGTTTCCCCATGATGCTCGATCACAACACCAAATATCCTTCAAATTGGAGTAGCAATGGTTGAGATACAAGGGAGAATGTTGGTACATGTAATGCTGAATGGGTAAGACTAAGATTAAGAGGACAGGGGTCACCACTGCACAGCCCCAGATGCACCTTTGATTTTCCAACATCCAGGTCTGGGGCATAATAATCGCAACACACCCACCTTATCAGTTTATAATTTCAGTAAAATAAAAGAAATTATCAATTTTAATTAATTAATAGATGATGGAAAATATTTGGCTTCCTTCGCCTTCTCGTACTATTTAATTACCACAAACAATATCAGTTTGATGCCGATAAACGAAACTGAACGCATGTGGTCTGGTTAAAAAGTAACTCGGCACGAATAATGAAGAAATTGCGAATATTTCGTGTATTTCATTTGTTTAAAAGCCAATTGCAGCTAATATTGACCGTGCATTCGATAATTCGTTTCGGTTTTGACCACACGGCCACGCTGACACTCAGTGACAGCGGTTATGTTTATTGTGATATGCAAATTGGGGGAAGGTTTCCGGTGAAGGAGATTTGTCACATTTGTCAGTGTAAAACGATGACAAAAGACACTGATCGATGCTTGTGTTAGTGTGGTTGGTTGCAAGGAAAAACTGAATTCTCAGCATCGTCCAAGCGCACCTTATTTAAAAGCGCGAATGCATCATTTTCAACCCATCTTCAATCGGTCCTTTGCAGACATCAAAGATAGCCGCCACAATCCCATTGTTACTAGGAGGTAAATAACTTTACAACATCGGGGGTAAATCAACACGCTCAATATAGTTCCAGGTCACTTGGAATATACTTCGTGCAAACGTGATTTCTGAAGCATTCTGCTTACTTTGTTATGAATATTGCCTAATTTTATGTGTATCGTCCCGTTTTAATACACTCGGTTATTTTTTTACAAGTGGTTCATGTTGTCTTTCTAGTGCGCAATAATTCAGATTTTTTGTCAACAAAAAAGTTCAGACGGCCTGTCAACACGAGAGGGAATTTCGAACCATATTTTGCAGTTATGACATTAACAGCTCAAGTATTCGCTGTCACCTGTTTGCAAATCCGCTCATACATTGTCTCGAACAAATAAAGGGCGTGATCACGTCCTTGCATTCTTACGATTGCCCAAAATTGAGTATTTCTGCAAGAACCACATCGTAATCACATGACCGGAATAAACATCATTGAAACATGGCCACATCCGGAACATCCAAAATTTGTGTTGGTGTTATTACATTCAAACATCAAAACCCACCAGAGTGTGTGTAAAAAAATGCTTTCTCCGAGTCTGTTGTATGTTATGATTATATTGAGGACAAGGCTTTCGAATTACCGATTATTTTGTGGTTTTACCGGTTCGTTACTTATTGCCATTGGCAAATTAATCTTCTTCAAAATCATAAAATTCACTTTTTTTCCTGAAAACAATCATATGTACCTTTTCTATGCACTTTACTCATTATTTTGATATATAATTTGCCTTTCCTTACTTCTCTTATCTGTTTCTGAGGCATTGGGGAAAATGTCAAAAAATTGACCAAAGTTAGGTTGGACGACCCCTTAATCTGTTATTGCATCAGTGCAACAAAACATGTATACGTACATACAAGTAGGTATAAAAGGCGGATTCCGTATCACTTGTACACGATTTGCACTTGAACACGGTACATGAATGTACACCGCCATAGGATTCAGTGTTAAAATCGTGTACAAGTGCAAAACATGTCGTTTTTCATGGTGATACAGAATCCGCCATTGGTTTTGAGACTCTCAGATCGCACTTTTAACGTTCAAATACCCGTTGGCGAACGCGTACATTCGACACGTCGGTCAAGAGTGAAAAAAAATGTACGAAATTTTAAGAAAATCTAATTAAAAATTTGTTCTCTACGTTCCCATCGCGGATTAGACCATCGATCCATCGTTGGTGAACGCGAGCAAAAAACGTTTTGCGGATTCTGTATCAGCATCAAAAAGTGGTTTGCGGATTCTGTATCACCTAAGTAGGTAAACGTTCACCAACGGGTATTTGAACGGTTAAAGAGCGATCCGATCGGGGAAACCCATTTGCGGATTCTAGATCAGGAAAATCGACCTCAGTACGGTACATGGAAAAAAAGGTGATACCGAACCCGCAAACCACTGCCACGTTCCCGATCGTGTTTGGGACGGTATAGGGTGCGATTTGATCGGTGAAAAAACGTTTTGCTGATTCATCTCTTGAGTTTTGTGAATGAAAGGTTTTCGTTCAAAAGAGTCGATTATAAAATTGAATCTGTAAAAATAGACATTCATGTTTTGTTTCGGTGTGAATGAAAAGAAATCGTTCAACGGATGACAGATGAATTTTAAGAGATAAAACTGACACTCATGTTTTTGTTCTGGTGTGAATGAAGGTTTTCGTACAAAAGAGTCGACTATAAAATTGAATCTGTAAAAATAGACATTCATGTTTTGTTTCGGTGTGAATGAAAGGTTTTTCGTTTACATTGAAAAAAAATTGAGTTTTAGAAAATTAGAAAATCGATGGGAAAAATCGTTTGTTTACGTTTTGTCACTGCGAATTTTGTGAAATAAATTTTAATAAAACACTTTATAGAATTGTTTCATTCAAATAAAAATAGTTCGTAGAATTGTTTCATTCAAATAAAAATTCTATTATAAAACCTTTTTTCACTTATATGAATTTTTAAGAGATAAAACTGACACTCATGTTTTTGTTCTGGTGTGAATGAAGGTTTTCGTTTAATGGGTCGTTTTAATAATAGACAATAAAAGCGCATTTCCACTCAATTAGGTTTAAGTGGTAAATAAATTTTTAATATATTCGTGATAATGTTCGGAGATATGAATGAACCCTTTTAACGGATGTAATTATTCTCAAACGCGTTAAATCAGAAACTGGTTTCTTATGCACTAAAACTTTCAAACTTTTCAAAGTTCTTCAGTCCGTCACTGAGTGAATAATCTGTGATGCGATTTTAACGTGTTCAGAGGCAAAACGCATTTATAGAGGTTTTATCATGTAAAATGTTTTTCCTCAACTGTTTTTTTAGTTATTATATTAAAGACAGAAGATTTTTATTTACTTAAAACATAAAAATAATTATACATTTAATTTTGAAAATAATAAATAACTCACATTAGCATACTCAAAGGAAATATTAATAATTTAAAAACGAAAAAAAAAATGTTTTTACAGATGGATGCCAAGGGGGCGCGGTGGCTCAGTTGGTAGAGGTGCAGGCTGCAAGCCGAGAGGTCCTTGGTTCGAATCCCACATGTGGCAACCGCGTTGTGTCCTTGGGCAAGACACTTCACCCCGATTGCCTACATGGGGGCACGATGACGCTGTGTACGGAGGCGTACTGCACGTCGATGGTGCGCATGTCTTCAACCAATCTAACCCTGCCTGTGCTGCGGTGCAGAGTTCAGAGTTCCGATGTTGGAGAGCTGACAGCTGCTCGTCGTTGCTCGGTGGTTCTCTCCGGGTACTCCGGCTTCCTCCACCCGTAAAACTGTCACGGTCACGATTAGCCATTGTGCATAAGTATGTGACCTTAAACACCAATAAATAAATAAATAAATATAGATGGATGGATGCCAAACGTCGAGGTCAGCTTTTAAACGAATATGAACGTGCCAAGAAGAGCATTCAATCGGCTGACAGAAGCAGACGTCTTGGAGAGATGGAACTCAGACGCGAAGCCACAAAAATATTTAAACCCGTGACGGAGGTTCAAGAGCGAAGCAAGAAGGAGATAGTTGAAGAATTGAGACCCATAAAAGAGAGTTCTTTGAGAATGGGTTCGTTGCCCGGTAGTTTTACAAAACAGTATTCCTTTCAATCTATACCGGATTACGTTCCCATGAGAATCGAAACCGATGTGAGCGAGAGCGACGATACAGCTTCGACTATCACCACTGATAGCGTCGCGTCGTCCGAGGATGGTGGTAAGAGAGATCAGTTGTATGGAATTTATAAGGATTCGGACGGTAGAACTTTTGTGGGCGACACAGAAGTGGAAATGGATGATGATAATTTAATCGTCGGTTCGAATAAGTATAAAATAACTAATGGACTGCGCAAATTGCTCCTTTTCGACAAGCCTAGTGATTACACGGAACAGGATTTCGACAATTATGGCGACATTCTGGTTCAGACCCACGCCATGAAGAGAAATAACGATGCCAGAGAGACGAGACCCAGAGCCAACAGAGGTTACAAGTGGACGAAAGTGGTGAAACCCATATGGGATATGAATAAGAAGTTCGTCGAATCGGTGACTGGTAAAGGGGTGAAAACCACTTTTCTTCCGAGCGATTCTGACGCTCTGTCTCAGAGATTGAGTTTGTTGATGGCAAGTAGACGTGCTGGTAACACAGGATTAGATAATGAAATAGTTACTATATGTGACGAATTGTTAAGACAGAAGGTTTTGAATAAAAACCATTATAAAAGGCTGATGAACGAATTGAAGGATTGATATATATAATAAGTAGAGAGAAACAAACAAACAAAATATATAAAATAAAATAGTAAATTTTACACTAGAATAATAAAAGTATTTAAACAACAAACTATTTACCAGTGAAAACAAAATATATATTATAAAATAAATATATGTTGGTGATAAAGAACAGGGGATACGTTAGAACTTACTCTCAAGGCGGTTCTGGCATCGTCGATTCTATAATGCGAGCGTTCACGAGTGATGCAGGTAGAAAACTCGCATCGACCGTGTTTGAGGTTGGTAAGAAGACGGCTTTGGATGCTGGTAAGAAAGCCGCTTCCGAAGCCAGTGGTAGGATAGCTTCTGTGGCTGGCAAGAGGGCAGCCGACGCGTTGATCGACAAGTTGATCAGTCCACCGGCGAAGCGAGCTACGTTAGAGCGAACGCCGAAAAGTTGGAAAGATTTTAAGGATGCTGTGGTACCCATACAAAATTTAGCCAGAATGACGAGTGGATCTGGATTGAAGAGAACTCGCGACGGTGTAATATAAATAAATAATAATATTAAAACTGAGTTTGATAAAACATAAAATTGTGTTTGAAAAAATCTAAAATAACAACAACAAAAAATAAACAAAGATGAACATTAAAGATATGCCTCAGATAGTTGCATCTAAGCACTTAATTCTACGAACTGCACCTCAGAAGAAATCAGCGACAGTACTTGTCTTTTTCAAATTTCTCGGATGCCATAGAATTAAGAAAGGACGCCGGTTTTGTTTACATTGGCATGGCGGGGGTTTGAACCCACGCCGAGAGAGTTTCCTTCGGCACCAACCGCCTAGCGACACTATACTGAACCACGCACACCACTCGGCCACTCAGGCAGGGGTCATGCCAATGTAAATTAAAGATATGTCTTGGAACGACGCCGCGACTAAGAGGTCGAATAATGAGTTCTTTCCCAAAAGCATAAGAGGCTTGATAGTGGGAAAATCGAATTGTGGAAAGACCAATCTGTTGATGAATCTGTTGTCCCGACCCGACTGGTTGGATTACGACAGATTGTTTGTGTTTGGCAAGAGCTTATTTCAACCCGAATACAGATTGCTTCGAGAATGCATGGATCGTTGATTGCCTAAGGACGTCATAGCCAGAATCTTTGACAGTAGGGAGGAATTCGACAAAAGTGAAGCTTCCCTTTCGACCACTTTGGACGGTGCGGCGATGGAATTGATGAAGAGAAATGCATCTTCGAACGTCGAGTGTCGATTTTATGAGAACGCTAGCGACGTTCCGGATCCTAGAGAATTGAAATCGGAAGATAAGAATCTCATGATTTTCGACGATCTGCTTTTGGAGAGACAGAACCGATGCGAATCATATTACGTTAGGGGTCGCCACAGCAACGTGGACTGTTTCTACCTGTCGCAGAATTATTTTCGATTGCCCAGACAGACGATAAGGGAGAACGCTAATTTTCTATGTCTCTTTCGCCAAGATCTCAAGAATCTCAATCACATCTATAGCGATCACATCGCAAACGACATGAGCGCGGCGGAATTCAGGAGATTCTGCAAGAGGGTTTGGGATGGAGGACTTTACAATTTCGTCGTGATCGATTTGACAAGCGAATTTAATCGCGGAAAATATCGGTGCGGATTCGACAAGTTTTATGTTTCTGATGATAATAAGATAGAGCGTGAAAATAAAAATTGGAAAATAATAAATCTTTAAATAATTAGTTTTGAAAAAATAAAAATAAAATTAAATATAATGTTCGAACAAGGAGAATTGTTAGAACGGATAGCCAAGAATACGGCTGCAAAACAATCCATTCAAATCGTGGTGAGTGGCGATTCGACTCGATCCGCGACGAAATTCGAACCTTCCATCGAATTGAATAGAGAGAAAAGATACGAGATGGCGTTGGTGAATCTGGAGACTTATTATTCCTTTCCCAACGTCACCGAAAAGAATAACTCGTTCAAGTATTCCGACGGAGTGGATTGGTTGGAGATTCGAATTCCCAAAGGAAGTTACGACATAGACAATTTGAACAATTACAAAGAATGAAGACGGATGGAAAGGGAAGCAACAAGATCAGACTCGCTCCCAACCCTAATACCTTACAGACGATGTTGGATTTGGAAGATAAAATTTTCGAGTGGATTTCAACACGGATGATTCTATAGGCAAGATGCTGGGATTCGATCAAAAGATGTATCGAGGCCACGCGGCATCTGAAAATATGGTTGACATTCTCGCAGTCAATAGCATTCTGGTGAACGTGGATGTGATTGCTGGAAGCTACGTGAATGGTAGCGCTCAACCGACGATCTATTCCTTCTTTCTAAACGTGCCGCCGGGTTATAAGATCGTGGAACGACCTCGAAATTTAGTTTATCAACCAGTGATTTTAGACACATTGTATAGTCTCAAAACCACGTTGACGGATCAAAATGGTGAACTGTTAGATCTTCACGGAGAGAGGTTGACGATACGATTTCACATAAGAGAAATATAAAAGCAAAAAAAAAAAAAAATATTGTGTGTATATATATAAATAAGAAAATAAAATAACGCAATATTAATTTACAAAATTATTTAATATATATAATTATCATTAAAACAAAAAAACAATTGAACAAAATATATTTTAAAAAAAAAGAATTATGACACAATACGTGGTTAAAAACGTGAACATATCCACAGGACAGAGGAAGAAACTTAAGAGAGCGTTAACAACTCGAGGCGGTGAGATTCAAATTCACTCACGAATATCTGACGAGTGGCGGTCAGGATTCGATCGCCTGGACCAGAAGTCAAATCAAAAGGATGGAGAAAGTGATTTGTGATGGAAGAGGGTTGACGGTGAGATTGAGTCCCGCTCAATTGAGATACAAATTGAGAATGAAAGGCGGTTTCCAACCGCTATTGGCAGAAATCGCTGCAAAAGCATTACCCTTTGCCGGAAAAGCATTGCCCTTTCTCGGAAAGACTCTCGGTGTGGGAGCTCTCTCGGGACTCGCGAGTTCGGCAGTTGAGAAATTAATGGGTGGCAGCGGACTGTTTTTGAAGAAGGGAGGAGCCGTGTGTCGCGCCCACGTAGACGACAGTGGTAAAGGATTGTATCTAGAACCTGTTAGAGGTGACAACTCTTTGAGTGGAAACGGTCTCTATCTAAAGAGTGGACGGAACATTGAGCGACTCGGCAAGGGTTTGTTGTTTGGTGAGAATTCGCCATTTAAGAATATACCGATTTTGAGTATGTTATTATAATGTAAAAATTATATAATTATATAAAATATAAATCATAGAAAGTATAAAATAATATAAAATGGATAAAAAGGTGGATAAACAATTAGACGATAATGATAAATATCGCGAGATAGAGTGCGAAAAAGATGTGGAAAAACGATTAGACGCTAATGATGGATATCTTAGGAAAGAACTGATAAAAGAGTTAAATAAAGATCGGGATAGATGGTTGAAATTTAAAAGAATGAGACGTTTTCCACCGTCACCACTACCTTCTGAAGAGAATGGTAATGATGCGAGTGTTACCGAGAGATGCACAACATTCGTTCATAATTATGATTCGGATAAACAAATGTGTTCTTATAAAAAAAATGTAACATATCACAAAAAAAAAAAGAAGAATCGACGCTGAAATTTGAGAAAAAAGGAAATGTTATTATAATATATGGGCGATAGTCAAGAAGGAAAACAAAAACAAAAAAAAAAAAACAAAAAAAAAGTAATGAGATCTAGAGATGATCAACCTCTCTTGATCTCATTACTTTTTTTTTCCTTCTTCGCTAAAAAATCAATCTCTCTATTGTTTATATTTCCAAGTCCGTTATTAGCATGTTGACACTCGTGTATTCTCCTTTTTCGAAAATGTGTTGAATGTTTATCTTTACCTTTTTGAGTTTTTTTACATCGGTGAACACGCTCTCACCACCCGATTTGTCCATGAGTTCGAGTGAGATTTTTGGATATATGTAACTTCCATAGGACAATGACAAATCGTCCTTGTCGAATTCTCTATCTTTGGTGATGACGATTTTCTGTAGATCGCTTTCGTAGTCGTAAAACAAATCGAGCATGGCTTCGTCCAATTTCAAAGGCATGTTATATTTGTCGTATTTGCACTCTAAGCCTTCGTCTCGACCTCGTTCAATTTGATGGAATCGTGTCGTTGTAATCTATAGATTTTAAAACCGAATTTCTTGCACGTTTCGACTCGTTTCAATTTCAATTCGCATCTTTTAGGTGCTGTTGTCATGATTGATTATTTGTTTTTTTTTGTTTTATGAATTCTTGCAAATAATATATATTTTAAATTTTGTATTTAAATAATAATTTGTTAAAAAAGTTTGTTTTTTTTTTACTCTTTATATATATATAAAAAAAGTTTTTTTAATTTTAATTTTCTTCAATGTGAAAATTTGTTTTGTAAAAGTGTTTTTCTCTTAAAAGTTTAAATTTAACGTCCTTTTTTCTCATATTAATTCAATTTTTTCATGTTAAGGAACATAAAAAATTGATTAATTTCATCAAAAAAAAAAAAAATTTTTGAAGCAATTAAAACATATATATATATAAACAATTTTAAAACTTTTAACAAATTATTATTAAATACAAAATTCGAAAGCAAAAAATATTCTTACAAATGGAGAAAACAAATAAAAAAATGGAAAATTTAAATAAGAAAACCATACCTCAGTTAAACGAGATTTGTAAAATATTAAAAATTCCACATTCCAGAAATCATAGAACTAAATCAAAAAAAATTGAAGTCATACAGGAATATTGTTTGCAAAATGATGGAAACGCAAATGAAATGTCGATAGCAATGACGTCAAAAAATGCATCGGTTGTGAAAAATGAGAAGAAGAAAAAGATAGTAAAAGGAATCAAAATGCCGACGTCGAAAAAAACAAAAACATTTCGATTGTGAAAAATAAGAAGACAACTAAACAAAAAGCCGTTGAAGAACTTCAAGTTTCAAAAGAAAAGAAAAAAAAACTAAAACGAAAATGAAAACGAGTGATGTACTTCAGATTCTAGACAAACGAGATATATCAAGTGAAATTTGACAAGCAATCGACGAAGGGAAATGAGAAGAATATATAGCATGACTTGTCACAGAAATATACCAATCGAAGCCCGTAGAATGGGAGAGTGCGATCAAAGGCGTTTTTAAAACTTTCGACATGGTTCCCTCGTTCAAGAAAATCGATCCGAAATTATTCACGGAACGGGTGAAGAGAAAAGTATTGGATTTGTTTCACGAACACATGAACGTGGGACGAAAAATTAAGATGATACTCCATTGCATGATGAATAAAATCGACGTGAAGTCCGACGAGAGCATCGTGATAAATGCATATTTCAGATCTGACATCGAACCTGTATTTCAAGGTTCAGATTTATCAGACATTTTTGAAAAGATAAAAGACAAATGTTGACGTCTCTCGTGAATTATCAACATGAAGGTAGTAATTGGACATTCGATGAGGTGTTGAAACTCGAAATTCATATAACTGAAAACGATTCGTTGAAAGGGTCTTCCTACGTGGAATTACCATATTTCTTAGCTAAAAAAAATGTTATCAACGTGAGAAATAAAGATGATCAGTGTTTTAATTGGGCAGTCACCTCCGCTTTATACCCTATCAAAATGAACTCCGATAGAGTTTCTCATTACGAGGAGACTTCTAAAAATCTTGATTGGACCAGAGTGACTTTTCCAACAGAGTTGAAACACATCGAACGTTTCGAGGCTCAAAATCCCACCGTAGCGGTGAACGTCTTAGGATACGACGATGAAAAACGAACGATCTATCCTCTCAGACAGACTTCGTATTTTGAAAGAGAAAAGACGATTATTTTATTATTGATTTCGAATGGTGACAATCGTCATTATTGTTGGGTTAAACATCCGAGCCAATTACTGTCGAGACAAAATAATAAACATAAAGGAAAGATATGTTTATGTTGCAACTGCATGAACATGTTTCAGAGCGAAAAATCGTTAGCGAAACATCAGGAATATTGCAACGAAAATCAAGGTGTCGCCATTGAAATGCCCAAACCCAATACCATCATGAAGTTTGAAAATCGCAATAGAAGGTTAAACGTACCAGTCGTCGTGTACACCGATTTCGAATGCTTCACCGTGAAAATGAGTTCCTGCCAACCCAATGCTCTTTGAAGTTACATCGAAAGATATCAAAAACACATGTCTTCGGGTTATTGCATTTACATGAAATGAGCTTTCGACTTGCAACACGACATGGATCCCTTCACCTACACGAAACAGTGCGAAGACGACGACGTGGCTCAATGGTTCGTGGAAGAGTTAGAATCGAATATTCAAATGTTATACGACAAATTCAAAACTCCAGCGAAAATGATCATCAGGACGAAAATAACAGAGCCACCGAATGTCACATATGCAGACAATCGTTCGACAAGAATTCAGAGGAAAATAAGAAGGTTAGAGACCACGATCATTACACGGGTCTGTATCACGGTCCGGCTCACAGCAAGTGTAATTTAAAATATCGAGATGCCATTTTCTATCCGGTAATATTTCACAATCTCTCGGGTTACGACAGTCATCTGTTCGTGAAAAATCTCGGCACCTCCCACGAAGAATTAAATTGCATCATGAACAGCGAAGAAAGATACATTTCCTTCACAAAATGGAAGGTCATGGAGAAGAAAAGAGTAATCAATGGAAAGACGTTGAAAGAAAAAACGAATTTCATTCATAGAAGCATACGTTTCATCGACAGTTTTAAATTCATGTCAACCACTCTGGAAAAATTAGTCGATAACATGAGCAAGGATAAATTTAAAATCACGAGCGAACATTTCGGAGAATGAGTAGACTTCATGTTGAGGAAAGGAGTCTATCCTTACGATTACATGAACGATCTAAAGAGATTCGACGACACCACACTACCTTTGAAAGAAGATTTTTATTCAAAATTATACGAATCCGACATTTCCGATGAGAATTACGAACACGCTAAAAACGTGTGGAAATCATTCGATATGAAAACCATGAGAGATTATCATGATCTCTATCTGAAGACTGACATTCAGCTCTTGGCAGACGTGTTCGAAAATTTTCAAGACATCTGTCATCGAAATTACGATCTGGATCCGGCTTGGTATTTCACCGCACCCGGTCTGGCGTGGGACGCTCTGTTGAAGACCACCGAAATCCAATTGGAATTATTATCCAATGTGGACATGTTGCTCATGTTCGAAAGGGCTACGAGAGGTGGCGTCTCGATGATCTCCCACAGATATTCTGAAGCTAACAATCCCTACATGAAAGAAGGTTTCGATTCGAAACGGTTGAATAAATACATACAGTATTGGGACGCTAATAATCTGTATGGTTGGGCTATGAGCCATCCTTTACCGATTGGAAATTTTGAATGGGTAATGGAACCGGAAGAGATGCAAAAATGGAGAGACTATCCTTGCATTTTAGAAGTCGATTTGAACTATCCGGAAGAATTACATGATCTACACAACGATTATCCGCTGGCTCCTGAACGAATGGAATCGAACGAGGGAGACGAGGAAAAACTCATTCCCAATTTATTTAACAAATGTAACTACATCGTCTACAGTGAGAATTTGAAACAATACGTCGATTGCAGGATGAAATTAGTCAACATACATCGCATCATTCGATTCAACGAAGAGCCTTGGATGAAAAAATACATCGATCTCAACACGAATCTCAGAATTCGAGCGAAGAACGATTTCGAAAAAGATTTCTTTAAACTCATAAACAACTGCGTGTACGGTAAATTGATGGAAAACATGAGGAAGAGAACTGACGTTCGACTCGTCACGTCTGAGAAAAGAGCAAAAAAATTAGTGGCGAAACCCAATTACAAACACCGAACCATATTCAACAAAAATCTAGTGGCCATTCACATGCAAAAGACGCACCTGAAGTTCAACAAACCGTATTATCTCGGACCGATCATCTTAGATATGAGCAAGCAATTGATGTACAAGTTTCACTACGATAACGTCAAACGAAAATTTGGTGATAAAGCCAAACTACTGTTCACCGACACAGACAGTTTAGTTTACGAGATAGAGATGAAAGATGTCTACAAAGATATATCTCCGGACGTGGCCGCGTGGTTCGACGCGAGCAAGTATCCCATCGATCACCCGTCCAACATTCAATCAAATGACAACAAGAAGGTGTTAGGTAAATGTAAGGACGAGAGCGGCAGTAAACAAATCATCGAATTCATAGGCTTGAGACCCAAACTGTATGCTTATCGTCTAGAAGATGAAGAGATCAAGAAGAGCAAAGGGGTTAAAGCGTGTGTGGTGAAGAAAAACATCTCTTTCCAAGAGTATAAAGATTGTCTGTTAGGAAGTGGTCTGGTGTATAAGACTATGAAATCGATTCGAAGCGAAAATGACGACTTGTATACCGAAATAGTCAACAAGATTTCGCTGATGGCTGATGACGATAAGAGATTCGTGTTAGACAATAAAATAAGCACTTTGGCACTCGGACATTGGACTTTGGATCTAATTTTAGATGATAGGATTTCAGATATGATTGAGGATGATAAGATTCCAGATATGATTAAGGATGATAGGATTAAAGAAAATCAAGAGGAATTAAACAGATTCAAGATTATGGAAGTCAAGGAATTAGGCGGATTCAAGATTATGGAAGTTGAGAGAGTTAGTTTAAAAAGAAAAAGAAAAAAAGAAAAAAATAACATCATTTTAGTGAATTATAATAAAATAAATAAATTAAAAAAAAAAAATATACGTATTTATGAATAAGAAAATAGAGATATCCATAGAAGGTGTCGTCTTACCTAACGAACCCCTGTCCAACATCGATCTGTCGAATGCAGCGAAGGATTTGAAAATCAAAAATTTTCTAGGTGTGTTTTCCAGAGATGCCTTGCCGAAGAGAAGACCTCGACAATCAGAATGTGGAATTTTAAATCTAGACGATTTATCGGGTGAAGGAACTCACTGGGTGGCGTGGTTCAAGAATGGGAAGAAGAAGAATTATTATTTCGACAGCTAGGGAATCTCACCGCCAAAAGAAATAAAGAACTATTTCAACAAATCGATGGTTTGTTACAACACGGAACGAGTGCAATCGCCAGATCAAGGGTTTTGCGGTCACCTGTGTATCTACGTTCTCAAGAGATGGTCTGAAGGAGATCGGTTTCAAGACATTCTCAATGATTTACATTAGAGAGAGATTTTTTTATAGTATATAAAAAGGTAAAAATATTATTAAAAAAATTTTAATCGAATAAAAACGAAAAATAAAAATAAGTGAAAAAATTCATTTTTAATAAACTGCGTTTGAAATATATTTTAAAACAAAAATCTCAAAACAACATGCCAGTCAATAAATTTGGTAGAAGTGATGACGAAAGTCAACCCAAAAAGAAGAGGAAGACGCTCGAAGTCGGTGATGGTTACGATGTTGCTAACTTGGACAAACGTTACGTTCAGAGATACGAGGAACCTTTGAACATGAACGATAAGAAGCTCTACAATCTTCCCGAGCTGATAGATCTCGCAGATGCTCCGACTAAAAAATGCGTCCACAGGGGGAACGCAGATTTCGAACGAATCATGCTAGATAATTATGTGGATAAAGCCATGACCGACGATCTCGATCTGAAATCCAAACGTTTGGTGAAGGTCGCAAATCCCATAGATCTCACCTATGCCATGACCAAGAAATACGCAGACGACTCTCACGCGCGATTCAGCAAACATCTGAGAAATAGATACGTTCAGAAAACGATGCACTTGGAATTAAATGCTAATTCTAACAAGATAACGAACGTGGCCACTCCCACAAATCCTAAGGATGTGGCGACCAAACACTACATAGATCTGGAACAGAGAAAGTCTGACAAACAAGAAATGAAATCGGATCTGAATGCGGGATTCAACAAGATATTGAATCTGTCAAAGGTCGACGACACGGATGCGGACTCAACAGCAGTCAACAAGGGCTACGTAGATTCTGGAGTGATACGATCACAAGAATACGTAGAATCGCAAGTGGACGATTTCTACCTGAACAAACAATCTGGCGGAACCATGGAGGGTTGTATCAACATGAACGGTGAGAATTTATTCGGACTCAATCACGATCCCGAATTCGATTCCAGCGCAGTCAGCAGGAAGTACGTGGATAACAACTCGGTCTGGAGAAAGGGCGACATCATGGAACGTAAACTAGACATGGGTGGACACGCGCTCACGAATCTACCGGATCCCGTAAACATGACGGATGCCTGGACCCTGATTTCGGTGGTGGAAAGAGTCAAATACGCTAGACAATTGATCACCGTGTGGGCTGAGGAGGCCAGCACATTAGAGGAGGGAAAAACCGAGTGGTCTTTGGGAAACGGAGGTAGCGGATCGAAACATGGTCAGGTGGGATATCCCATGCCGTTAGGAGGTGAAATCATTCGAATGAGTCTGGCTTCCTCGGATTTGAATAACAGAGTGGTCGTGGTGAATGGAGTAGAGAGCGATAAGAAATACAGTGTCGAAAAGACTGAGAATCAACACGCGAATGTTAGCACGTTCGGCACGCCTCTCAAAGTAAACGCCGAAGACAGGATTAATTTCGTTATGAAAACCAATAATCCTGAAGCCGTCACTTCCGTGGTGAGTCTACTGATCGAACTAGATCCTTTGAACAAACAGTGAACGCGTGGAAATAATTAATTAAAAAAATAATGTGTGATTATTAAAAACAAAAAAAAGTAATGAGATTTATAAAGATGTTCAATCTCTCTAGATCTCATTACTTTTATTTTTGTTTTTTTTGTTTTTAATAATTACTCATTACTTTTTTTATTTTGTTTTAAATTTTTTTTTCACACACGTCTCTCATCGAATGATCGACATCTTATTTCCATCCAATTCGAATTGTAATTCTCTGTCCGACAGGACGAGTGTGAAGGCTTCTGTTTTTCTCGGCACGTTCCTATCGAATTGCATCTTGATCTGAATGTCTAAGACACTACTCTTGAGTATTCACTCTGTTTACTGACGTCAAATACGAACATGGGATACATCGACTTGTATTCGCCGGGAGATATGTTAATGTTAGGGTTGCTCATCAATTCGTCTAGACCATGATACTTCTTTCTAAAATCAGCGGCGTTGCCATACAGTCTGCAGAAATTGTTCTTGTCAAACGATGCATTGTAATCGATTGCTGGATATCTCGTGGCGTTCAGAAACACTTGCATGTTTCTCAAATGGCAGTGATCAAACAGCAGAGCATTCTTTTCCTGAGACCCCTCCCTAACGCAACCACGATGAAACACGGTCTCTCAGAAGCGGATTTCACCATCAATCTCCAATCGAAGTGATTCGTGGAGAGTGGAATGCTAGCCGTGTCGCACTGTCTCATTCTAAATCCCACGGGTAAGTTACTCTTGGATTGTATGATCTTGTAGAGGCGCGCTTTTTCCACGATCGAAGGCTCCACTTGCTGAACGAACCACGATATCTTGTGTAGAGTTAACTTACCTGCATCGGTCCCAGGGAGTCTCACTATTGCGTCATCGTTTCCTTTTCGAATCAATGTCAGATTGTATTTGAATCCGTACATGATCTTGTTGTAATCGTCCACGAATCCGAAGATGTGTTTCAAAGGTATCCTGAACGAAAACGTTCCTTTAGGTCTGGATGTCTTGACGACGTAGTCGAATATCGCGGCGGCGCCGGCGTTAGCAGGGCCGACGGTGTCTTTCACCCACAACTGATTAAGTCCTCTGGATTTCGAAAAATCATCAGGATACGTCAAGAGTCCGAACATCGTGGCGGCCAGACCGGGATGAAACACAGATTCTATCTCTTGTCTGGATAGCATGTATTTTATATTACTGAATAGATGCATGATGCCATTATTGGCTAGAGTAACCGTGTCGTCGTTGGCATAGTCGCTCCCATCTTCCTTGGTGAGACGTCCCTGCATCACTATGTAACTCTCGCTAGGATGTACGAACAGATCTTGAGTTTCGATGTTGATTCTTATCTCTCCCGCATTGTTCAAACTCGTTCCAGTTACCGGTTCGTATTCGTGAACCTCATATTCTTGAATACTTTCATCTTTCACTATGCTTTGTGCTATATCTAGTATATTTGCCATTTTTGAAGGGTTTTTGTTTTTTGTTTATTAATTAGCTTGCTTTTTTTATCTAAAAATAGTTTTAATTATTTTTTTTATTATTATTTTTCTCTCCTATATATATATGTGTAAACAAGAAAATGTTAAAGAGAGTAAAATAAAAAAAATTGTGTTTTCTTTATCAAAACTTCGTCTTCTGTAATTGTTGTTCGTAAAACTTTCCGATGATCTCTTCTCCATCCAAAGCTTCGATTTCGTAAGTCACCGGATCGGTGTGAAATATTTTGATTATCACGAAGATTTCCGAGGTCCATCGAGGAGTATAACCCTTTTCGAAGTGCTTCTTATAAGCGTAGATTATACTTTCATCTTTCACTATGCTTTGTGCTATATCTAGTATATTTGCCACTTTTAAAGGGTTTTTGTTTTTTGTTTATTAATTAGCTTGCTTTTTTGTCTAAAAATACTTTTAATTATTTTTTATTATTATTTTTCTCTCCTATATATATATGTGTAAACAAGAAAATGTTAAAGAGAGTAAATAAAAAAAAAATTCTTCTCTTTATCAAAACTTTGTCTTCTGTAATTGTTGTTCGTAAAACTTTCCGATGATCTCTTCTCCATCCAAAGCTTCGATTTCGTAAGTCACCGGATCAGTGTGAAATATTTTGATTATCACGAAGATTTCCGAGGTCCATCGAGGAGTATAACCCTTTTCGAAGTGCTTCTTATAAGCGTAGATTCTCACTCGATCACCGACCGCAAATTTCGGCGTTCTAGACTTCTTCCTGATCTTAGATCTCTCAGGATATAGATTCGCGTAGACCCGTTTTTCGTTTCGAGGATCGCTAGCTTCCACGGGAGTCATCTTGATCGATCTGTGTCACGTGTTGTTGTAATCTTTGACCAGACCGTTCAGAGCGTATATGTATCTCTTGGTCAAATTCGCCGTGAAGTATCTGTGCATCTTTTCCTTCATCGTTCGATTCCAACGTTCTACCACGCTGGCTTTCTTTTCGTTTTCGATCGAGTAGAGGTTGACTAATCGATGAATGTGTTCGTTGTAGAATTCCTTCCCCTTATCCACCCACAATTTATTCGGTTTTCGAGAAGACAAGTCGAACACGCTCTTCAGAGCCTCGGCGATGCAAGGTCCCGATTTATTCTTCAAAGCTCTGATCCAACCGTATTTGGAAAACACGTCGATGACCGTCAATAGGTATTTGACACCCTCGTTCCACCTCGAAAACGATCTCATGTCTTGGTGTCGGGATGTCCGGCATAGCATAGATCATGATCATACCGTTCTTCTAGCGACGGTGCCGTTGACAAAACACCGTTCGGCTTCTCATCCTCGTCGTTATCTAACGTCGGATACAATTTATTCCTGGTTCTCATTTTTGTGTTTTTTTCTTTCTAATATTAGATAAAAAATTTAGGTGTGTATTTATTTTTATTTCTATTCTCCCTTATTTTATATCAACGAGAAAACTTAGACGTATGCTTCATTGAACAATAATTTCATGATGCATCCCTTGTCTTCTAAAGTCAGACTTCTACGCGCCAATTTCAGGTCTTCCAAAACTGTGGGCTTGTCTCGATCCTTACAAAAGAGTAATCTCTTCCAAAATGCGATCACTTCGTCGATTTGAATGCGTTCGAATGCCGGTTCGAAATACTTGACGACCATATCTTCCCTTTCCATCGTCAGACACGAATGATTCTCATGATCGAGGTCTAGGTGATCCCGACATCCGACGCATCGTTCTAACAAGAGGCGACCTAGTTGTTCATTCACACAGAATGCGTAGGCTCTCATCAACATTTTTAAAAGAAACCTTGCTCTAATAGTCTGGGAAGCGTTCATGATTTACATATTTTTTATTATCTATTCGATTTGATATATTTATTTTTTTAAATAACTTTTTTTTTTTTTTCTCTCTCCTATATATATATCAATCACTTTTTTATTTCCTCTCCTCAAAACCGATTCTATCACGATTTCGTCTTTCACAAAACTCAAGAGATGAATCAGCAAATCGTTTTTTCACCGATCAAATCGCACCCTATACCGTCCCAAACACGATCGGGAACGTGGCAGTGGTTTGCGGGTTCGGTATCACCTTTTTTCCATGTACCGTACTGATCGATTTTCCTGATCTAGAATCCGCAAATGGGTTTCCCCGATCGGATCGCACTTTAACCGTTCAAATACCCGTTGGTGAACGTATACCTACTTAGGTGATACAGAATCCGTAAACCACTTTTTGATGCTGATACAGAATCCGCAAAACGTTTTTTGCCGCGTTCACCAACGATGGATCGATGGTCTAATCTGCAATGGGAATGTAGAGAACAAATTTTTAATTATATTTTCTTAAAATTTCGTACATTTCTTTCACTCTTGAGCGACGTGTCGAATGTACGCATTCGCCAACGGGTATTTGAACGTTAAAAGTGCGATCTGAGAGTCTCAAAACCAATGGCGGATTCTGTATCACCATGAAAAATGACATTTTTTGCACTTGTACACGATTTTAACACTGAATCCTATGCGGTGTACATTCATGTACCGTGTACAAGTGCAAATCGTGTACAAGTGATACGGAA
This sequence comes from Pictodentalium vernedei, assembly GCA_031216915.1. Taxonomy (NCBI): domain Eukaryota; kingdom Metazoa; phylum Mollusca; class Scaphopoda; order Dentaliida; family Dentaliidae; genus Pictodentalium; species Pictodentalium vernedei. Next base: position 455,854,658 of record CM062296.1, read on the forward strand.
TCCGCCTTTTACACCTACTCATACATCATTCAAAATGAGGATTTATTGGATCAGTAGCATTGATATAACTTATGAGACCGAATTTTTCGTCTACCGAGAATTTCGTCAGAACTTCCGAGTTCTGTCTGATATTTAACATGACCAAAAATCCGTTCACTCTTCAAATAATCACCTGTTCATTTTACAAAACTCGATCAATTTATTTGGATTGGACACCGAACCCCCCCCCCCCCCCCCCCCACCTTCCACTGACTAAGTTAGGGTTTGGGAACCAAAACATATTATTTGGCACTAAAATGTCTCTAATAGCAAACCACTTGACACCAGACAGTTTCGACCAGTGTGAACAATGGTATCGCCTCATACACCTGAAAATAGGCAAGTCTATCTATAATCTGTGGGGAGGTTCAGAAATAATGTAATCTCCCTTCATCTTCCCTAAAGGGAAGTACGATGAAAGGGTAACGACAGGATGGCCCTAGTTATGGCCAGGGGAGGCCCCTGAAACCTCACCCAACGGCCTTTCAAATATCATTTTTGGCCCCCCAAAACTGGCTAGGCCGCCCCGATTAAAGAATCCTGGCTACGCGCCCGAGAGAGAGAGAGAGAGAGAGAGAGAGAGACAGACAGACAGACAGACAGACAGACAGACAGACAGACAGACAGACAGACAGACAGACAGACAGACAGACAGACAGACAGACAGACGGGAGGGCGGGCGGGCGGGCGGGCGGGCGGGCGGGCAGGCAGGCAGGCAGACAGACAAGACAGACAGACAGAGCGGCTGGTATTAGTAAATTCGCGTAAGCACGACGGACTTATGGACTTATATGTGCTATGGCATATCATGTTAATGATGAAAAGAGGTAAGCAGCCATTTCTAAAATATATTTTATATTTATCGGTGCCTACCTCACTGTTTTACCATCCCCCATCGCATTCTTCAAGCCACAAGAATAAAAAAAGATATGTCGTTAGTGTGGATATTTTTGTCTTGAGTTTTTGCACCGAGCCAACAATGGTTGGCCTGGTTGACCTTGGACATTCGTTCCTCAATTTGTATTGACTGTCCGACCTTTTCGCTGTGCCACATGGTGTTACCAATACAGTTGATACTTGTGGCGATATCATACAACAAAATGGCAACTATGCTTAATAAATTACAGGGGCGGCGGATCGATTTTCAAAGTGTGTGTGTGGAGGGGGGGGCTGGATCGGTCGATGGATGGTCGTCGGTATGAAAAATTTAAATTCCAGGGTCCCAATATCCCCATTTCCACGCATCTGAGTGGATATTTTGAGATTTTTCAGGAGATGTATTTGAAAGATTTCACACCTTGAGAGCCGTTAAAAAACGTCGGTAAAGCATACAGGTGAGGTCTATTTATCAGCTTTGGTCGTAACGACCAAAGCTGATAAATAGACCTCACCTGTATGCTTTACTAGACGTTTACAGCAATTATACTGTCTGTGGATTATCTTGTCTGGGGTGGATTTGGTATTTATATGTCTGTAGGATTACGATCTATTTCAGTTAACCTATTTTTTAACAGACTGTATACATTTTAGCGTTTGCTGCCACTTACTGCAAAAAAGGATCCGAAGTCCATCGAAACTGAACCAGTACGAGAGAAACATAGAACATAGCTGGCGAAAATATGGGGGAGGCTCTGGATCCGCCCCTTGTTTCACCAGCCATTAATTGGTTCTGTTAAAATATATGCATACAAAAAAACATGGCCCGGCAAAAAAAGTGGTGGGTCTGACCCCCCCCCCCCCCCCCCCCCCCCCCCCCCCGGTTCCGCCGCCCGTGAATTACTAATCATGTAGTCGTAAGGAATTATTAGAATAATAGTCACTTCATGTTTTTCTTTTATTGATACCTATGCAAATACCCGGAGCTGCACGGAAAGTCGGACCGGTATTATTACAGATGGTGTAAGGCCGCAATATGTTTAGAAAAGGACTGATCAGTTTAAACAAGGTCCTAATCCTCAGCAAGGTGTGATCAGAGACGTTATGTACTAGATGGTTTTGAAAATCGCAAAGCGAATTTCCGGAATTTCCGGAAATAATTCAGCCAAGCAAGGCCGACGCTATTTTGGCGGTCAAGTTTTGATATGTATTAAGAGTATATTCCCAAAATGTTTTGGCTCAAAATGAGGTTGAAACTAAAAGGTCAAGAAAAAAACTAAAATTGGCATCGCTGGCATCGGGAGTCGACATTTTAATTCCCAAAATAGAGATGCATAATTTCATATGACCATGAAACAGTGGGTGAAGTTTCATACCCGTGTAGTTTATAGATTCAGAGCTACCCGGAAAACAAAAGTGGCGTTTTTTTATTGACATATGACAAAATAGCCTCAATTTTGAAGTGACGCAAAAACGTCAAATGACAATAAATCGAAAAAATAAAAAAAAAACCAGCTTTCTCCGAAAGTTTTGAGCTCTGAAATTTAAAAACAAGTCCGACGCATTTGAATTTTTGACCCTGTAATAACAGAGTTCGGCCATAACGGTTGGGAATTTCCTACGAAGCCACCACAATTTTAGATATGTTTTGTGCAAATTCAAAAGGCCGAGGCCCAAAATTAGATTGGAAGTAAAAGGTCCAGAGAAACAAGTAAGATTGGCATCACCCGTATCGGTGTGTGCAGTTTCATAGGTGTGTAATTTATGAATACGGAGATAATATAATTACCACAGTATGATCCTGTCACCCCCACCTCCTGACGTCATCTCAGAGTTCGGCAATAACAGCTGGGAATTTCCTTGGACGGCACCACATTTTTAGATATATATATTTTGTGAACATTATATTCCAAAATTCTGAAAAGCTGAGGCGCAAAATAAGGTTGATTCTGAGAGATCTAGAAAATTGCATAAAATTGGTATCGCTATTGACCATCATAGATTGACCCCCTGTGTGGATTTTGTTTTCCTTTTGCATATTTTGGTTAGTTATACTGCATTTAATCCCATTAGACACACTTAAATAATCAAAATACGTGGGTCGTGGACATTGATCTCGGCTCATCTATCGCCACCCCCCCCCCCCCCCCCCACACACACACACCTATTTCACGACTGCTATCTTGTATTTGGCTTCCTAGCGTACTCCCCCAATGCGTATTTTCCCAAAACTTTCACAACAGGTACCCTTTCGATTTTATTCAGCAGACACGAATTATGACAAAAATACCATCAAACCTTGGTTTAGGTTTGATGACATCTTGAATTTGGCGCCTATGGGAGTTTCCCTATACTTTCCTCAGCACCTTCGAATTATCCAAGAAACACCTTCAAACACCGAGTCATAAAAATGGTCAAAGAACTTTCTATTTTTTTCCTACTAGGAGAATTTCAGAGGAAGAAAAATAAAAAAAAGTAAATTAAAATGATTATTTTAAATATTATCAGCATGAGATAGATGACAATTAGTTGAACGAATCTTATTTCTATGTGTGTACTTATTTTAACTGGATCAGTGCTAGAAGCCACTATCAGGGCTTTCAAACAAATTATGGTAGCCAACATTTTCCTTGCTCATGTTTCATATTCAGGCAAACGTAAATAATATTTTGTTTATATAAATTTGTTTTATCATAAATTATTGAAGAGTGCCCGTGGGCACTCTTCAATAATTTGCAATAAAACAAATTTTGATGAACATATTCAGACCACCAAAAATAATGTTGCCCTCAGCCAGTTAACGCGGCCTACTCATCGGCGATTGTCATTGCAATTCCTTCTTTCATTTATTTTGACAATATAAACTCACATTGTTGACCTCAAACTGCAGCATTAGAATTGAATGTTTGTTAAGTGTTGACCTTTTACAACAAATATATTAAATGTACGTTATTGCAGTAATGTTATCACAATGCGGAGGGAGAATTTCGGTCGTAGCAATATAGAATCTTTTCTAACGAAAAAGAAATGTCAGAACACTGATTCTGAGATATTATTAGTCTGTGTGAAACAAACAGACTATTGGTTTGTAGGGTTTCTTCTTCTTCCTCTTTTCTTCTTCTTCTTCTTCTTGCTTCTATGCTCTTCAATTGTCAGCACAATAACTCGAAAACGAATTGCCTTATCTCGCCGATTTTGGCGTAATGTTTTTCAGGTTCCTGGGACATTGGGGTGTCCATATGGGTGATTTGAAAGTAGATGACGCCCATATCTCAGGCTTGGTGTGGCCTATGGACCCGGGACAAACCCCAAATGAGGCGACACTCAATGTAGGTTTCAAAAATGGGTTACGGTCACTGAGATCACCCAGGGGTCATTGAGTGCATTTTTCAGAATTGCTGGAAATTGCAATTTTACCCCTCAATATATTCCCGGAGTTCAAACATGCATTTTTACACTCGAAAATTGGGCGTGGCCAAAAATATTGAAAATGTGTCAAGCTCAAATCTCAAGCAGGGTGTTAGGTATGGACCTGCAACCAACACCAAATGCGATGAAACTTAATGGAGGTCAAAACATAGGTCAGGGTGACTGAGGTCAACAGGGTCATTGAGGGCATTTTTCAGAATTGTTGGAAACACATTTATGACCCTCTAATGAATTCTAGAATTTCAAACATATACTTTTGCACCCAAACAAGTGGGTGGGCAAAACATTTTGAAAGTAGGTCACGCTCATATCTCAAGCATGGTATGACCTACGGATCTGAGACCAACAACAAATGAGTCGAAACTCAATGGAGGTTCCAAACATGGGTCAAAGTCACTGAGGTCAAAATGAGTCACTGAGTGCATTTTTCAGAATTGTTGGAAATCACATTTTATGACCCCTCCTCCTCCCCCCTCCCCCCCCCCCCCCCCCCCCCCCCATATAATGAATTTTGGAAGTTTCATACTTGTACTTTTACACTCAAAAAGTGGGTGGGGAAAAAGTGTTGAAAGTGGATCACACCCATATCTCAAGCATGGTATGACCTATGGAACAAAGCCAAATAAGTCGAAACACCATGGGAGTTAATGATTAGGGTCACAAAGGTCTCATTAAGTGCAGTTTTTTTTCAGAATTGCTTGAAATTGCATTTTATAACACTAATGCATATCTGAAGTTCATACATGTATTTCTTTCCTCAAAAAAGTGGGCAGAGTCAAAAATATCCATTTCTAATGTCTTTATATACTATTCAAAAAAGTAGGGGATATTTGAAAAACGTGAGATATATGAAGAAATACATTTATATTTCCATCCAAAAGACAGTTGAGGCATTGCACTGTGACATCTGGTGAATGATTTCAGCGATAGTTGAATGTCTGACAAGCGTACATTCCACGCATCGAGCTGTAGAAGACATGAACGGTCAGTCAAAGAATTTACCACATTCAGCCCAAGACCTCAATACCTTGTAAATCCTCCTCGGTTCGCGAGACAAGCACGGATCCGACGCTGCATACTCCTCACCAAACGTCCAATATCTTGACTGGTGTTATTCCATTCTTCCTGTAGTGCAGCGGCGAGTTCCTGGGCATTGGTAGGGGGCTGTTGGCGTTGTCGTAGGCGCCTCCCAAACATATACCAGACGTGCTCGAATGGTGAAAAGTCTGGACTTAGTGCTTGCCAAGGCAGTGTAGTGGTGTTCTGCTCCTGGAGGAACCCTGTAGCGACACGGGCCCTGCGTGCTCTTGCATTGTCATCTTGGAAAATGAATCGACGGCCGTGACGGCGCACAAATGGCACCACCTGAGCTGCTAACACGTTGTCATGGTAGTACTGCACTGTGACACGCGTTTGGATGACATGTAATGCTGTTCTGCTAGTCATGGTTATGCCTCCCCACACCATAACCGATCCAACACCAAAACGATCGTGCTGCCAAACGGTTACGTCATGGTATCGTTCGTTCCGCCGCCGCCGCCGCCACACTCTGGTTCGCCTGCCGTGGAAGGCGAAAGTGAACCTTGAATCATCGGAAAACATGACGTTGCTCCACGGACGATTTTCCAAGCGCTGCCGTGCTCCACACCAATTACGCCTTGCTGCGATGTGACGTTCAGTCAAACATGGAATTATTCGAGGTCGTCGAGCATACAAATTCCAGCTGTGGAGACGATTTTGGATAGTCTGACCAATGACTCGCACATCTGTCGCTCGGTCCAGCTGCTGTCCAATTTTTGAAGCACTTTAATGGCGGTTACGTAATGATGTGGTTGGGATGAAACGATCCTGGTTAGGAGTTGTCGCCCGTGGACGACCTGGCCGACGTTTCATCAACATTGCCTGTCTGACGGTAGCGTGACCCCAACCTGCTAATCGCCGATTGAGTTACGTTGAGAATTTGAGCCACTGCAGTCTGTCTGTTGCCAGCTTCCAACGAGCCAACGACATGTAAACGTTCGTCTCGTGTCAGTATTCGCATACCTCAAAAGTTACGTGTCGATCAGAAACTATTGATAAACGAGGTTATACCAAGAAAAGAACGATGAGACCTCCGAAAAAGCCGGTCCAGTGCAAATGAAAATTTCAAAACGTACCCCACAGACATTAACGCGGTGCTCTTGCGAAAAACCTGCACGAAGTTTTCGTGGGCCGGTGACATTCATGATCCACACAAAACTTGGTAACATATTGATGTGTACAATCACGTGTATCCAATACCATTTTCCGCTAATATCAACATCAATTTGGATATCCCCTACTTTTTTGAACAGTGTAGAACACGTTGAATGCTGTGCACAGAAGTTATTCTCGGTTTCTTGAAACATTTACCTAAATCCTGTATGAAAATCTTGAAACGGTGTTCACGAAAACATATTTTTCATTTCTTTAAAGATATTTTACTCCCCGAAATAACTCTACATAAATTCTCTTTCTATGTTGCTAAATTCTGAAGCTTCCACAACGTTTACTGGTCACAGTAAATTCTGTTTCCCAAGTTTATTAGATATGATTTTCTTCCCATAATTGCCCATTATCAAGTTCGTCTGATATGACTTTAACCTTGGCTGATGAGACACCAATCTCGCTTGATACGAACCAAGTAGGAGTTGCTCCCCCTTCGTGTGTTACTGGGCGCCACAAATTTGTTTATAGCGAAATCGTCCACCATAAATCGGCTAACACAATCGAGAAAACTGACGTTACCAGGCAAAAGAGGAGTGGTTCTTGTATGGCGAGGAATTAGTGATGGCAATAAGTAAGAGTTAGGTGGAAAAATTTAACGCCAACTAATATTCCGAGTCCTAAGCGGAGGTTTGTCGAAGTGAGAGAAGAGATAGTTCAGCTACAAGCCTGAAAATAAGCAATCTGACATTTGCAGAATGAGGTCCCCAGAGGGTGAATTTGCTGATGTTATCCCATACTGGGCCAATTTATCCACTGGGTACCTTTCTCTTTTGGTTTGATACCCTGATTCAGATTGAGATTCACAGAGGTAAATTTGGTGATATACAGGTTAGCATCGCCAAATTCACCCTCTGGGGACCTCATTTTGCAGATGGCAGTCTGCTTATTTTCTGGCTTGTTCTGCTATCCGAAAGTTGTGGCTTCCCCACGGAAATGAACTATGAGAAGAGGAAATTTCGCATTTACAGAGGATATCTAATATTTTTGAGTGGATACCCAAAATTATCTCATGAGTAATCGAGAGAAATGCTTGCGCGAAAATAACCATTTGTCTCGGCCACAAATTAGATAATTTTCGGTATTCACTCAGAAACACTAGATTTTCTTTTTATTATACACTTTTTATAAGATTTGATAATTCCACTCGTTTCACCCTTGAATTGATGCTTGAAAGTAAACGCCGCATTGAATCATTGATGCGGAAGTGATTTGATCGATAATCGGAACTGACAGCGTCTTGCAATCTGATGGCGAATTTCTAGTCCAAACATGGCCGGAAAGTGATTGCAAAAGGAGGCAGAAACAAAGGCATGCTCACAGGCAGTTGTGGGAGTCCGTTACATGCTTTTTTGTAAGATGAGTTTGGATGTCTCAAGAGCTAGTCTTGTTGCTGCATGTTTACCACTGCACGTTCAGTGCGAGACATACGGTGGGTCCAGTACGGAGTGTCTGTGGGTAGAGAGGGTACGCCTGCTTGCCTGCGCTGTCTGCCCGGGTAACCAACAAAACACAGTATCATATTGGTCAGACATGAGAGTATACAACTTCTCACGACGTTCCAAAATGAGAGGGTCTTCGACCTGGAGTTGAGTAAAGCAAGCAAAGCGGAAAGAGCGTCGGAAAATACGACGGACTTTTCCTCTACATTCTTGATGTGGTCAAGCGCCAGTTGTAATGCTTTACCTTCAACTGTGAAAATAGAACTTTTAGCTGATTTTCTGGTTGAGTTTATCTGATCACCAGTAACAACAGGTGATGTTATTTTGTCACGAGCTTCAGTGCCGTCTGTATAGATCCTTGTATGTGCACTATAGTTGTACTGTATTTCAGCATATTTTTGTTTAAACTGCAAAGACTTTGCCTCGGACTTTCTAGAAGGAAGAAGGAAGAAGCAAGGTCCAAAATTAACTAGGTTTGCTTAGATGCCACGGAGGAATATTGTGCTCACGGTTCTCTTTTATTGAATCAGATTCAAGTGTGGCGAGCTCCATATGGGGTTTAATTCTAATTCCCAGTGGTGGGAATATGTATCTGATGTTTATTAAAAAGTCAACATTTTGATGGAGACACAGTTATAAACATGGTTTGGTGGATTAGCCAATAGTTTAGAAACATATTGGAGTAAGAGTTCAATTCGGCGCTTCTCAAGAGAAGGCACCTCCGCTTCAACAAGCATTGAATCTATCGGCGATGTTCTAAAAGCACCCAGACTAATTCTAATACGACTATTATGCATTGCATCGAGTGGTTTGAGGTACGACATTCTTGATTAGCCGAAAATCACACAATCGTAATCTTATTGTGATCTGACAAGTGATCTATACAGATGAGATAATGTGTTCTTTGTCAGAACCCCAATTAGAGTCGGGATTAAGGGACTTGCTCAAGGACAAGGCTGGTGTTGGTTAAGTTTCGAAACATTATTTTCCCAAGAACTTTTCTTGTTTGTTTTAAAAGTCGTCTTGGTATTGTTTTTGTCCGATTTATACGTGGTTTGTCAAAATTATATGCAGTTGGTGACTTATTAAATTCCCATTCAATTTTCTGGCGATCTTTTATAGACTGTTTGCAATCGTCGTCAAACCATGGTTTGATGAAACGTTTGGGAATTGCCGATGTTTTCTGGAATGGATGAGTTTGCAATGTCAAGCAAATCTTTAGTAAAGTGGTAGACTTCATCAGCACTCTGCAAATTTCAACCGTGTGAGGCGTTCGGAACAAAGCGATGAGAAAGTGGCCCAGTTTGCTTTTAAAGTTCTGCTAAGGCACTCTCATTCTCCAACACAATTGGAAATTGGTCACTCCCGCACAAGTCATCTTCCACCTCCGCTACAACCTGTAAGTTTGTGAAGGCAAGGACTGTGAATAATATCGTTTCTAACTAAGATAGAAGTACCACAAACATGAAGCTCATGTTCATCAGCCAAGGCGTGATACGTTATATAATGCTTAACCCTCGGTCAAAGGCATAATTTCGTACCATTTTTTGTCTTATTATAAGCGGTTTGTCTATACATGGGGCATTGATGATAAAATAATAACTGCAGTCTGCGGCTAAGTGGCTGCAGACTGCAGTTATTATTTTATCCTCCCTGTATGTTGATATTGGACTGACCCATCTCAATGTAAGTGTATACCAAGGCGATACCATTCTAGGAAACGGGGGTTCAAATGGTTAAAGGCTGACTGTAACACTACAGTATCAGGTTTTTTCAAGAGTGTTTCATGCAAGCAAAAGGCAGCAGGTTTATATTTTTGACTTAGAAGGCCCAGTTCATTAAATTCGCTCTGTAACCTCGACAATTCCATTATATTATTTTATTAGTTATGAATGGGTGGCGATTTAGGAGGTGGTCTTATGGGAGAAATTGCCCCAATTCATTGTTTGGAGAGCTCTTATTTAGGGACCTACCCTGAGACGGACTCAGTTGTAGTTGACGGGAGAACGTGTCATCGATGCATTCAGTAACTCCAGTCCATCAAACATGTTGCTAGTAACAATATTCTGAAGAAGTTTTTGTGTTATATTTGGTTTGCTCTGTCCTATCTTCTGGTCTGCCTTTGAGTTTGAGTATTTTTTTTTCTATTCTGGTTTAGTGGTATCATTTGCTTGTTCTTGTTTCTTTCTGTTCTCTTTTTTCCTCTATGTGTTTTCCAGCAGTTGACGTTTTTTGATCCTATGTATACTGCGCCTTCGACATTCGGTCTCTGGATGATCCGAAGTTACCTCGGGCTGATATCTTGACCGATATGAAATTAACCAAGTAATACATTTAAATATTTTCGTTTGTATTTCGTTTTTCTGTCTTGATTCTCACAATGTTTTGTTTATGAAATGTCGACCCACTGGTGCATAAAGGTATCGAGATTCGATTACGATCTGATCCTGAAAAATGTCACTCTTGGGATCAACATACTGTGTTAACGAGAAAAGTTCGTGTCTTCCTTTTTATACTATGATTACCTATTCTACTATATATAAAAAGACTATGACATAAATTTTAGCTTTACACACCAACCGTGGTGCCTATGACATAAGTTTTAGCTTTAAACACCAACCGTGGTAAACACGCCAGCAATGGGATTTCAACAGTATAAATTTACACCTACAGTGGTCAGTGGAACTACATCCAAGTCGACATTTGGTGACCTCGACCTGAATTTATAGCTCGTTTCCTCGCGAAGAGTGAAATGAAAGCGGCAATTATTTATTACGTTTTTAAATGAGTTTACCTCATAAGATACCAAGCATTAATAAATAAGTTTTCGTGCCTCGTGTTAATAAAGTATTCATAACTCGAAAGAGTATGTTATTATTGTTATTATGTTATTAAAATGAAAAAGCCCCCGTGATGTGTGCGTTTCTTTTTCCGTTTCGTTTCAGCGATAAAACTGACAGCCGAAGTACCGCGCGATTAACACCACTTCACCACTCGTGGTGAACATTTGGTACACCAAGCTACTATGGGTATATTCTATATTTTTATTACACGCCTGTTCTATGAAATCCCCATCTACAGCAACATTAAACCATGCGGAAAATGAAAATCTCTTCCGCACACATGTGCTGAACGGAAATCGTTGAGCAGACGATTGATCACTCGAAACTGAAGCCATTGCGAAATAACTAAATAAAATATCTAAAATTGAAGGATATGGCGAGTTTAATGCGTACGAATATAGCAAGAAGAAATAGAGTCGAAAAATGAAGGGGATAGAGAATATCCAGAAGAAGAAGAAAAGTATAAGCAAGCAAATTTGACTGGCGATAAAATGTGTTCTTTTTGTCGATAGTTGACAAATGAATTGCTGAGTGTCCTTCCAATAATTGTTTTTATAGACGTGAAGGCGAGTAATAAACACAGAACGACACGCAGGCCTCTCGTTTTATCCTTCCGCGATGGCACTCGGGCCATGTCGATTACCTCCTTTACACGCGCGTGTCGTTCTGTTCAGATGGTGTCAGATTAAGGCCTGGTTAGGTATTTTCTCAAATGTATCAACAATTGCATCCAAATATATAAAATGGCGGCGGTCACTGGGTAGCTTCTTGAGCTCTGTCATGGAGGAAGGTAGATTTGTGAACCTGTGATTGATGATGGTGAGAAATTTTCTTTGACAAGTGACTCTGTAATGACTCTGTTATGTACGGATTTATGTGATGATATTTCCAAGCGCATTCTGGTCTCTGGTGCTTTACCAGGCCTCACTAAAAACTTTGTTACCTATATTTCATTTATAATCTGTTCTTGGAGCCGGGATATTCACTTGGATCTGGAGTAGTGAGTGATGCCTTTGTTCTAACTATACAATGTGTTAATAATATTAACGTCTACTTTCTTGGGTTTACTAGTAATTCCCGAAGAAATAATGCTTGTGTAAAGCTTTACTTTTGCGTGTGATACAACTTTTATATCCAATTCATGAAGTTATCTGTTGTTGTCATGATACATACACTGTAACTATACCGTATTTATGCAGCTCTCTTTGAAGACAACTGTATCATTTGTACCTCACACATTGAACAATTCACTTATCGCTTGGCCGATCACCTGATTCTTATTGATCTCTATCGATTGTTTCATAATCGTTCAACAGTTGAGACCCAGACGTACTCGATCTCAACACAGTGCTCAAAAGTGATTGGAATTTAATTGAATTTAATTGATTGGAATTTAATACTGAACTCTGAACTTGTGTTAATATTTTGTGTTTTTGTTGTCCCTTTAGTGACAATACCATATGATATATATTTCCGCTACTGTGACATGGTGACATTGTGAAGCCTGTTGATTTGTTGTCAAACTTTCGTTTTAATGGGCAGAAGAAAACAAAAAAAACCTGATAAACGCCGACGTGATTCCGACGACAGTATCCCGGTGACCCCGCACACAAAAAAGCAAAACCTAAACTACCAAGTGAGCTTTCACCGGACTATGTTCATTCACAAAATTCGATCAAAGAAACCAGTACTGAGACTGATCTCGAAAGTATAAGTACCAGTGTATTAAATATGACAGAATCGACACCTACTGCGCAAACCACTCCAATCCCAGTAACGGACTTTTTAAAAGTACTGGGGCACCCCTCTGTCAAAGACATGCTTGGGGATATAATAAATAGAGCAGTAAACAATGCAGTGAATGAGCGCTTTGTAGCAATAGAATCGAAGGTGGCGGAACTTGAAAAGACTATCTTTGAACGTGATATAACTATATCTCGCCTGAGCAATGATTTAGAAGATCTTCAACAATATGGCCGCCGTACGAACCTCAGGCTATCCGGTGCTCCCGAGACTCAGCAAGAAAACACTGACACAATCATTCTCGAAGTTGCAACAGCTCTTGGTGTCCCATTATCTCTGAATGACATTTCGCGAAGTCATCGCCTCGAACCAAGACGGGACCCAACAAGCCATCGCCCAATCATCTTTCGTCTTAATTCATACCGAACTAGGGACAAACTGTTTAAGGCAAAATCCAAATTGAAGCAACTTGATCCCTCCAAACTGTCTTGCTTCCACGCCTCCACAATAAATCGAAACACAAAACTTTATATAAATGAAGACCTTACTAGGCTTCGTGCACAAATCGCAACTAGAGCGCGTATGCTACAAAGAGACTCTAAAATATTAGGCACATGGACGGCTGATGGAATAATATTTGTCAAACTTAAAGATGAATCTGTGCACCGCTTAACAAAACTTCCCGAGTTAACAGAACTTGAGGATAGGCTTCAAAGCCGCCCTACATGATGACCCTTCAATTGGCGCAACATGGTGACCCTTTACCTAGCGTAACTACCAAATCGACCTTCAGCCTATGTAAAAAGACGATAAAAACTTATTATTTTAAAGTAGCCTTTTCTCTCTCTCTCTCTCTCTCTCTCTTTTGTTGTACCTTACTTTTTCCTATTCATTCTTCAACTACTTTTCACTTCTAATTTTGCATCCTTGAAGCATGGCTTTCGGCCCCCAGTCGGGGCGGGCTCATCGAGCGCGCGTCGATTGTGGGCAGGAGTGGTGCTCTGGGGAGCAAAAATATGAAAATTTTCAATCGGAGAACAATTTGGGAAATGATGTATTCCACATGCTAGGTAAATGGTCAAACGTAACTAGCTGGTTAATCCTCGAACCTCCTGTAGCCTCCTGTAGCCACTTTATACTGCTCCAACAAGTTTACCCCAGTTTTATTCTTAATTGTTTTAAAATTCAACAGTGATGCTGCTTCTATCTCGACAGTTTCTCCACGTCACTGTTGGCTGCCTGAAGAGACAGCCAACAGTGACGTGGGGACATTGCTTGGTTATCTGCGTCTGTGACATGTGTCGCGGTATAGTAATTACTATGAAAATAACCTGTGGAGACTCTAAGGATTACTTGGGAAATATATGTACTTAAAACAGATTTATAGACTGACTGTCATCACTTGTAAGTTGGTAATAGACTTACTGACTGACTCCCCTCCCCCATCACTGGTAGGTTGGTAACAGATTTGACTAACTGCTCTCCAGTATACGTTCTTTTTTTTACAAATGTTCCGGCATCACTTCTGAATCACACTTATTGCAAAATCCTTGTATCCAAAGTTCCCTTTTTTATTTTTTGCATATTCATAATACATAACTTCACGTCTCAAGCGGATATGGGACTAATCTGCACATTTTTCAGGGTCCTTCTTAACTCGCCCAATTGTGTATTGTTTAGATGACCTCATTAGCCGAGGATAGAAGAGGATTGTTCAAACCAACCATCGGTGACTGCAAAGTCCCGCAGTATCTGGTAACATAAAAAAAGATTATTTACATTTCGGATCCAGCATGATATAATAACAAACAATGCAACAGACGCTAGTTACTTATGCCGCCGGCTCTAATCATAACCTCAGACCTACGGGCCATTCATTATTGCAAGCGGAGATCAACACTTAAAGGCTCACAGTCCATGTTAGCCATGGTCTACAACGACCTGCCCTGCATACTAACAAATTTTCTTGAAACATACCATATCCATAACTTCATGTGTAAATTACACGTCTTTCCCTCCCAAGGCTTACAGTTACAAGTGAATCCGCGAAATGAATCTAGCAGTCCCCACTTGATTTGATGCCGGACTCAGGAGAGTCTGAAGAATATGATAGCCCATGGGAGGAATTGTCAACAACTTATTTCGCAAACTCCCACATCTTCTTGGACTTGGTATCTGATCGAGCCATGGATGCTATTAGCAGCCATGGCTTGATTTGGTGCCGGGCTCGGCAGGCTGTGGAGCATATGATAAACCATAGGTGGGAATGTCAACAACTTATTTCTTGATCTCCCCAGAAACATTCACCTGGTGGTTAGAGAATTTCATGTTGTGGCCTAAATGGATCTGCGCGAATATAATTCGCGAGAATCGATGTAGATTTTGGCGATGTCAGTCGAATTTTAAGTGCAGCCTATTGTTGTATGTCATTTAATGTAATTAAATACTAGTTCCCCAAATTAGTTTAAATATATATATATATATACAGTGCCAGGCCTATCGACATCAGAATAGCGTCACCTCTACTGAGCTCCTTTGCCATCTCTTTAATGCTTTTGACTATCACAGTTTGTGAAGCAAGGCCGCTTCTGGAAAATGGGGTGTATCACTATTCACACAGGGCTAGACGACTCTGGGCACTACCCTGATGAAAAAGTGTAACTTTCCAACATCTTCCTGTCAACTTTCGCACTTTCGCGACAGGAAGATATCTAATAAATATTATCTGATCCACCATCCTCCAGCCTACCCCTTTGTCTGATACTCCTCTTACTGTCTATATAACAAATCTTAAATCATCAAACTGATTCATATATTGCAACATGGTTACCCTCAGTTTATATATGAGCCAAAAAACTTGCAACTAAACCAAGAGCTTCTATACTATCTCAACTACCCGGATGTTTCAATTTGAACCACTGAATCCATCAACAGCATAACTTAACACACATAATCCCCATTATTTGTTGTATGTCCTTCCTCCAAGACAATACAACGAAACTCATTATACCTTCCTCCAAGACAATACAAAGACAATACAATGAAAATCATTATACCTCTGTTTATCTTAGATAGGATATTTTCATTATCCGTCGACACTATTTTGCACACTGCACACTGCACTTATGTCTCACCCACCTCCCTTTCTAGAAACTGCCCTTTCCACCTACTGTCTTCTTTCACAAAGCCAAACTATACTTTCTACCCCACACAAATGCTCTTTGACCCAAACGAAAGTGACCAGGGCCTGGTTGGCCGGGCGATCGGAGGGGCCCACTCGCTTCTGCTTTTCTCCCAAACCGAATCAAAATGGATGATTTAGATACCTACCGAATGCGAGTGGGCCAATTCGTTAGTGTGGCAAAATGTGGCATACATCGTAAAAAACAACTTAATCCTCACACAGTTTTGCTTATTTCCTTATATCTGTGGTATAATGTAACCGGTCTCAGACTTATGCTATCCCTAACCGTATCCACTAATTGGGAACACACCAGTAAAGGCTTGCTAAGAAATATTGCCTACGCACACAATCAATTCTCGACAAAGCAAAACTTGCACGTACTGCCAGGTAACGTTGAAAAACGAACGAGGAAACCGCTCTACCTATGATCTCGAAAGGCAACCAAGAGTTTATGTATCTTTGAAAATATTTACAGTCCTCTGTGTTGTGATGACCGGCTTGTCTCTGTGGTTATTAATCCTTCATGTTATCGCTGGTGATATTGAGACAAATCCCGGTCCTAGAAATGTAACACCTTCACCCATAACTGATACATCTTTTTCCTCTGCATCGTCCAGCACATCACATGGTATCACATTCTATCTCAATATCCAAAGTCGTAAACCAAAACTGGACTCTCTAATTTGTGAGATGCAATGCGATGACGTATGTGCATTTACAGAAACTTGGCTTGATACTTCTGATAATAACTCGGACATAGAATTACCGAACTTTCAACCTCCACTAAGAAATGATCGTGAATCCAGGGGTGGTGGCGTAGCGATGTACATAAAAAATAATATTCCATATAAACAGAATAAGGACCTAAATATAAAAGGCCTCGAAAGTCTGTGGGTACAACTTTTTACTGACCAAGGGTCAATTCTGTTTGGGGTTATTTATCGCCCTCCCAACTCTCCCAACGAAACTTGGAACTTAATTTCAACTGTATTCGAAAAGCGCTTGATGCGAACATTCCAAAGGTAATAATAACTGGTGATTTTAACGACAACCAATTGAGGGTCCAAGACGGAGCACTACAGCAATTACTCACTGAGTACAACCTCACCCAAACTGTAAGGGAACCGACGCACTACACAGAAACATCTAGTTCTCTCATCGACGTTTTCATTGTGAACGATCAAATACTTCCATATATCGCTAAAACGGATGTCATTGACCCATTCCTCCCAAACCATGTACGATATCACTGCCCAATACTCTTGGTTCAACTTCTGAAAATCCCCAAACACAAGCCCAACATCGTCAAGCGCAACATCTGGTCATATGAAAGAGGGGGTTACGCTGGCATTAATAATGAACTTGACAATATAGACTGGGAAAAAGCAGTATTTGAAACCTCAATCACCACTACCGTCGATAAGCTCACAAACATATTACTTACTATTGCGGCTAAATATATTCCAAATAAGATGACCTCGTGCAGACCTCAACAACCCCCATGGATGCACAACAATATCAGAAAACTAATACGCCAGCACAAGCGCCTTTACCACAGCGCCAAAAAACACAACACTCCACAGTCATGGGAGAAATACCGCCAGAAACGCAACCAGACAATCGCTGACATCAGGAAAGCAAAAAGTAACTTTTACTCTAAAATGGATACTAAATTGAACTACCCGAACATACGCGACTCTAGCTGGTGGAAAACATTTAGCCGTTTGATCTCTACGAAGCATAGGCCCATAACGATGCTGGAGGCTGACAATAAAATGATTGCCACTGACTTAGAGAAAGCAGAAGCTTTTAACAACTACTTCTGTAGTATATCCTCGGTCGATGATTCTAATCATGCCCTTCCTGAGCTCCACACAAATCCAGACCAATTGAAACTCAATGCCATTATACTAACCACTGATGACGTACTGAAGGACTTGAACTCAGTCAATGTATCCAAAGCCAGTGGTCCTGATAACGTCAACCCCCACCTACTTAAAAAATGCGCTTCCAGCTTATCTACCCCCTTAACTAAGTTATTTAATATTATGCTACAGAGCTCGACTTTCCCGAAACAATGGAAATTAGGTAATGTAACTCCCATTCCGAAACAAGGTGACAGCACCGTGTTACAAAACTATAGGCCAATTACCCTACTGAGCTGCTTAGGTAAAATTTTCGAAAAATGTGTCTTCGAAAAAGTTCTATCATTTCTCAAAACTAATATGCTTCTCACCCCACTTCAGTCTGGTTTCCTACCTTCCGATTCGACGGTTCTGCAATTAACTGATATTTATAATGCTTTCAGTTCAGCACTTGACGATGGCAAAGAAATTAGGGTTGTATTCTGTGACGTGAGTAAAGCTTTTGACAAGGTCTGGCACAAAGGCCTTTTATACAAACTCGAACATATTGGAATATCAGGCCCCCTCCTAAAATGGTTTGAATCCTACTTGAGTGATCGACAGCAACGTGTAGTACTCAACTCCGTATCGTCTTCCTGGGCGCCAGTCAAGGCTGGAGTGCCCCAGGGTTCGATCCTCGGCCCTCTACTATTTCTTATCTATATTAATGATATCGTTGATGACATCGCTAGTAGCATACGACTGTTTGCAGATGATACTTCCTTATATTTAGTCGTCGACGACCCAGACATAGCCGCTGAGATATTAAGTAATGACATAAAAGGAATTGAGACGTGGGCCAACAAGTGGCTTGTTAAATTTAACCCCCAAAAAACCGAAACATTGTTAATTACTCGAAAAACACGGGAAACAGCACACCCAACTTTAAAAATGTTCTCGACAGATATCAACGAAGTCTCCCAACACAAACATCTTGGAATAACGTTCAACAATATAGGAACATGGTCAGCCCATTTTACCGACATTAGAGCCAAAGCCTGGAAACGTATTGATATTCTGAGACGATTCAAGTATCGACTCGACCGTAAAACCCTTGAAACAATTTATTATGCATTTGTACGCCCAGTGATTGAGTATGCTGACACTGTCTGGGATAATTGCACGGCGAACGAAGCCAACGAATTAGAAAAAATCCAAGGTGAAGCTGCACGCCTTGTCACTGGGGGGGACCAAAAGCTCAAGTAGAACGCAGTTATATATCGAAACGGGGTGAGAAAAACTCGAGACCCGAAGGATGCACCATAGACTTATACAGTATTTCAAAATGGTCCACGATCTTGTTCCCGCCTATTTATCAAACATGATTCCGCCTCTCAGCTCTGGATCACAAAGCTACAACCTTCGACATACTAATAATCTAAGAACTCCACTTTGCCGAACACACCTTTATCATACCTCATTCTTACCTGCCACCACTCGTTTATGGAATGACGTGCCTCTTGAAATCAGACAAAATAACTCGCTGACGAATTTTAAGTCATATCTAAATAGAAATAAACGCGTTGTTCCATCCTACTTTTATGGGCACAGGTCGCGTCGAGCTCAAATCCTACATTGCCGCTTGCGACTCAGCTGTAGCGGTCTGAACAGTTACTTATTTAATAATTTTGTCGCTGAATCATTCTCATGCAGCTGTGGAGCACGCGAAACCGTGGATCATTACTTCTTTCACTGCAATAGGTACGCGCAGATACGACAACAAACTCTCGGCAGCATCCAACATCACATTACCACTGATACCTTATTATACGGTAGTGAACATTATGGCCCGGAAATAAATAAATCTATCTTTGAGAAAGTTCACGAATTCATTCTTCTTACCAAACGTTTTGACTGAACAACCCACCCTTTTTTCCTCATTGCACAAATAGTTGTTGATCTCGATGTATACCGCGCGAAAACCTAGGCACTGGCCACTGTTCCCCTTGGGTTTTTCCAATTCTCGACTCTATCACAAAGTCTTTGTCCTCCTTCCGCACACTATAACCTCCATTATCTCTTTCTGATATCCAATTATTGTTTGTTTTTTTTTCTTTTTGGTTTTTTTGTTTTTTTGTTAGCCTTTGCAAAAACCAAGAATTCCCTGTACTGCTGATATCATCATATGTATATTTTCCTATGGAGACAGCCCTGCATAAGCTATATAGCTTCCTGCTGAATCCATTTCCAATTTAGCTATGTACACAACAGCAATATATTTTGTATTCTTTTTTTGTTGTTTTTTGGAAATAAATATTGTTTAAACTAATTGCATCCAATAAAGTCGCTGGCACATTCAGAAAAAAAATCTGCCGTCCCAAACACAGATTACTGAGGTAAGGTTGTGAGGAATACAACCGCACTTGATTCCGACCACAGCCTCTCAATGCCGACTGCGTCTTTCGTTGATCATACCTCTCCCTCCACCGTAGATCAACTCCCAGATTCTTGATAATTCGGATCCGTGAGATTCGGATCACCGAACAGTAAATTTTCCTATGTACTCAAGTGTCCATTAGACCAGCAACCAGGGGCAAATACTATAAAACTTTTGCAATTGTAAATTCTAGAATAGTATTTTCTAGTTATTACTTTGAATGGGTTAAAGTGAACCATTAGCATTTTCAAAGATTTGGCAATTTGCCAATTGGCAAATTGCCATATCTTTTAAAATGCTAATGATTCATTCAGGTCAATTATATCAAAAGATTCATTTACCCAACCCATGACATATATATTTTCCACTGTAAACAGACAACACCATCTAACAGGGTATAAATAAACAAACTTTATGTGGGAGCAATAACTCACTGTCAAATGTAAGGCTTCGACCTGGAGTCAATACTATAAAACTTTTACAATTGTATTTTCTAGATTTGTATTTTCTACCTATTAATATAACTGACTAAAATGAATCATTTGCATTTTTGAAAAATATAGCAATTTGCCAACTGGCAAATTGCCACATCTTTGAAAATGCTAATGGTTCATTTCAACCCATTTAAAGTCATAACCAGAAAATACAATTCTACAAAATACAATTGTAAAAGTTTTATAGTATTGGTCCCTGGAAAATGGCATGAAAAAATGCTGAAAAGCCGTTTTCAGCAACCCAGAAGCCTCCCAAAAACAATTTAGCTACAGCGCACCCCCCCCCCCCTCCCCACATCCCCATCTACCTACACTGAAACATATCATCCACTGTTTATAAAGTGTGAAAATACTATAAGTTTCTGTCTCATTTTTTTAGCTGCAGCCTCAGAACAACTACGTGCAAAAATTACAGGAAAAATAACAAGTCCTTCGAAGCCAATGGTGACATAGAATTCTATCCCTGTACAAAAGTGCGAAAATATGGAGCCAACAGAAACATCAGCCAAAAACGTCGCAACTGAAATGGAGGTTGCCCTTCCCCCTCTCCCATAGATAGCGTTAGGTGTAAATACTCTAAGTCACAGCGCAACAGCATTCACATCATCAGACATCAAAAGGAAGCCTATCTCGAAAACTAATAAAACGGAATCAACTTTCCAATATCAAAGCTTGTTTTTTATGGGTTTTTTTTTTTTTGGGGGGGGGGGGGGAGGGGGTTATGGGGTTGTCATTAATAACTAATTTATTCTGTAAACATTCAATTCGCATTGTCGACATATTAATTTTTCGCAGATATCAAAGTATTTCTTGATAAAATAATCGGCTATTGCATGGCGTAGGAGAACTGAAAAATTTCGAGCAATGTTTTTGTTAAGCATTCTATATTTACAGCAACAACTGTCCTCACCCCCCGAGATAGTGGCATATGAGACACTTTTCAATATTTGACCAATTCAGTTGTAGGCCCCTTTTGAGAGCAGTCATGAGCACACGCTGAACAAAATTACCCTGTGCCAAATAGATATAAACCACGCAAACCGCTATTGGTAGTCAAACACTAAACACTAAAATTTCAAGGGTGTATAATGCAAGTTTCATAGTCGTATTGGGTGGGGGTATGGTGGAGTCAAAATTCTTCCTAAATATTTGTTGGACGTATTCTTACCAACCTATAAGTATTCCCTGAAAATAGTCTGCCCTTGCCCTGAAAACGTCGAGAAATAAAATATTGTCTTTCCCTAACTAGGATTTGCCCTGAAAGCACTTACACGCCTATGTCCATCTTAGTGGTGTGAAATATTGGCTACAATATTTAGTGTATTATTTTGGTTGCCTTAACTTCTATAAATAACATTTTAGTCCACCAGACGGGGCACAAATGCTTGTTTTGGCGTATAAAGATTTTTTCTCAGGGGTTTTCAGTCTACGAGGGTGTCCTTTTGAATATCCAATCGGCTGCGTAATACGCAACTTTGGGGAAATTGAGATATTGTCAAAAATAAAGATGGTCGCCAAAAATATTGACATTTTACCATTTGCACCAATATTGGTCAGAAAAAGCAAATTTTTACACGAAGTGGCGTCATGGGAAGGACAACTTTCATCATACAGTGTATAATGTCCATGAGACGGGAAAAAATTATTTCAGAATGCCATTTATGTGGAAATTGTAAACCAAAAATAGCCACCAAAATGATGTCTAGAAAGGTGTATACAGATGCACTATACTATGAATGAAAATTACGTCTCCATCAGAAAGGAATTATTCCAATTAAGTACATTATTGTGGTAAATAAGACTTTTGTGAGAGTTTTTCTCTGTAAAATGGCCATCAGAATGGCCTGCACTATAATAGTTTGGAAACGAAAATGCTAAACGACGAGTTTGGAAAGAATGTTTGTGAGACAAATCCATTTGGTTAAGATATGTTAATGAGGTGTCAGGTCAGTTGAGATAAGAACAATGACGAAATACTAATTCAGGAAATGTGAAAGATTTAGAATGGTCGCCAAAATGGTAGTCTTACTGATATAGAGGACACAAATGTAAAATGAATCCTACAAAAGTAAGTTACAACACTTCAAGTCATATGAGTCGTATATAGAATTATAAAAGGATATGGGCAGTGGTCAAAACTGAGTCTTTGCATCAGTCATCGTGTTGGACTGCTGTTAATTCACCGGCTCCATCAGTCTGCTCATTGCAGCATTCAATCTCGGCACGACATATACAAAAAACAGTGCATGCTAATTTTCCCGCATTACAACTGCATCGCAAGGTTTTGCATGGCTGCTTACTGAAACAAAAACACCTTATCAATTTGAGGATACTGTCCGGTGCTATTAACACACCAGATGGCACAGTTGTTGGTAAAAGTGATTTGAATTTTATATTCTTAACGAAACCATGGTCTACAGGGTCGAGAGCTGGAGGGTCTAAGTTCAATGCATTCTTCCAAATACATGCTTCAAGATGGCCATGATTTATATTCTCGGCGAATGCCTCTGTGCTTGGGGGTAAATTGCACAGTTTCGGAACGGGCGCCGCTCCCTTGCTACTGACTCTGTCAGCCCATTCACAAAATCGAGCATCAGACATTGTTTTAGATTTATGACACCCACAACTAGCAAGTATAACATCAGGAGCTTAGACGAAGACGTCCTGTCATACAGCATCGGTGTCACCGATCTGAGACAATGAGATATCGCCCTCTTTCAAAACCTTTAGTACAGTAGGCTTGCCTATGCCAAAACATGCACCAACCGTATCACAACCTGAAATAGCATGAGCTGCTAACATATCAGGAATAATGTTTTGGTGCTTATCCAATGTTACTCGTATGTCAACAGCATTTCGGTATTTTATTGGAGATTGCATGTACATCGGAACTTTCAAGTTTCGTCTTAGATAATGATGCAGTAATAAGAGACATAAACATCAGGACCATCGGCTAAGACTACCACTTGCTTTCTCTCTTCAACAGCAACACGAATTGCCTGATTAACATTATGTTGTCTGCTTCTTCGTGTATCGTCGAAATATCACACCTTTCGATAACAATACCAGGGGTGGCGGAACGATTTTCAAAGTGGGGGGCTGGATCGGGCGACTGGTGGTCGTCGGTATGAAAAAAATAAATTCCAGGGCCCCAAAACCCCCATTTCCATGCATCTGAGTGGATATTTTGAGATTTTTCAGACGAAGGTGTATTTGAAAGATTTCACACTTTGAGAGCCGTTAAAAAACGTCGGTAAAGCATACAGGTGAGATCTATTTATCAGCTTTGGTCGTAACGACCAAAGGTGATAAATAGACTTCACCTGTACACTTTACCAGACGTTTACAGCAATTATACTGTCTGTGGGTTATCTTGTCTGCGGGTAGATGTGGTACTTGTATGTCTGTAAGATTACAATCTATTTCAGTTAACCGATCGATTTTTTAACAGACTGTATACATTTTAGCGTTTGCTGCCACTTACTGCAAAAATGATCCGAAATCCATCGAAACTGAACCAGTACTAGAGAAACTTAGCTGGCGAAAATATGGGGGAGGCTCTGGATCTGCCCCTTGTTTCACCAGTCATTGGTTTTGTTATAATATATGCATACAAAAAAACATGACCCGGCAAATAAAGTAGAAGAGCTAAAGCCCCCCCCCCCCCCCCCCCCCGGTTCCGCACCGCCCCTAAATACCGTTATTGATTTCAGTTGGTGCGTTTTTCTTGTCCAGTCACGAAAAACTTGTTTGCTTTAGTATTTTCAAGAGTGAAATCACTGTCGTTTCTAAAATGCTGGCAAATCAGGTTAACTAACTGCTTTTTGTTAAGAGTTTCATTTAATGTCAGTTTTTGTAGTGGTAGTGTTAATGACGGACTTAGCTTAAATTCTTTACAGCCATTCTCAGATCCTCTATTTCTTCTAGTTCAACTTTTGGTACTAAATTCGTTATACCTATCAAATATCAGATAAACATCTCCAAATTATAGTCTCTGTTTCACCAGTTCTTTAAGTCTAATACAGTTGGTTTAAACAATATTTTATTCTTTAAAAATGTCATATGTAACAAAAATGTTTACAAAAAGTAACGAAGTAGGATGAGATATCTTACAATATAACATTTGTTCAACTATGTAGAGTAAGAGAATAACAGAGGGATTTGACAAAAAGTTGAAAGCTTATGTGCGTCATCTCCCTAATACAGTTGGCTTGCGTAATTTACTCGTTGTTGGCCAATGTGGGGTCCAAAGGATTGGCCGAAAATTGGCATTTGGCTGCTGGACTATTTGTTTTGTTTTTTCTGATGTCAGACGATGTGCCAGTTGTTCGGAAAACTGGCCCGCATGATAAAACCTTTTGAAATGGCATATCCTCATGTGATAAAGCAATAGAATTTGGCCAGTTCATTGCAAGAAGGGGCACAACCTTGTTATTTGGTTAGAAGAATCTGTAGGTGATTTTTTCATAATACCAACATTCAGACAGGAATGGGTAAGACCGGACTGTTTTGGCCGTACCAATATCCAGAACACCCCAAATATGTTTGGTGAGAAAAATTGTCATTTTATTGTTCAGTTTTGATAAGCAGTAAATTTAAACAGAACACACCTGAGAATGTTGAAATAAACAAGGGACATAAAACAGGACTCGAAAACTTTAATTACTTACCCCATAGCCCATAATCCCGTTATCCACTCCTCGCAACTCAGACATGGCTGACCATTTTCATTATTGTAAGAGATTTACAGTAAAGTTGGCTCCCCTTAATTTCCTAAAGCTGCCAGTAAATTTAACACTAAAGGTGTGGTCATTTCATATAAATATTGAAACTTCGAAATGTTAACGAATTCGTATCATCGATTTACGAATCATGTAACAAACTTTGGGCATTTTTCCTGCAGAGTAGTATAAAAATACAGAAGCTGGCTCTTTACATTTTTTTCCAGTCAGTTTGAAAGTTTGACTATTATTCGCAATTGAAACCCATTTCAGGGTTCATACACTTTTCAGAGAATCAAATTCCATGACTTTTCCCAAAACCTTTCAAAAACATTCCATGACCGCGTTAGTTCGTTTTTTTTGCATAACTTTTGCCCAAGTCGCGTATAATTCTTACACAAAACCAGTCCCTTTTAACCCTTTAGGCAACATAACGTCAAAACCGGCTAGCGCTATTCACAAAAATCGCCAATCAATTTTCATTATTTTTTTCATTTTTTGTCTCAAAAACATAGGTTATGACCCCTCACTGGAAAGAGCTCGTTCCAGTGAGGGGTCATAACCTATATTTTTGAGACAAAAAAATGAAAAAAATAGTTTTTCAAGAATTTTGTTTGTAAGTATCGTCTGCTTTTCATGTTGGGTAAAGGGTTAAACCTGGTTAGGAATTCCATAACTTTTCCAAAATGTTAACCCTTCCAGCCCATTTCCCAAAACTTTTCAAGGCCCTTGAATTTATTTTCAAAATTCCATGACTTTACCACGATTCCATGACCCGTACGAACCCTGCCATTTAGAAATAAGAAAACGGCGTGTTCAGACTCTTTTGATGTTCTTTAACTATTTTTCTGTTCTTCTATCAACAGTACCGTGATATATACTAGCGGAAAAAAACGCAAGTTTTTTTCTGTGGTAAATATTTCAAATGTGTTATGGATGATTATTTCATTGTTTGGATTTTGATATAATTTCTTCATTACTGATTAAGAGTTTTGTTGTCTTGACACAGTCGGCGTTTGCATGGATAACGTTCAAACGTGGGTACCCTTTGCCATTTCCTGATCAAAATCAATAGTGGGTGTGCCTACCCCGGGCTTCAGTCGCTGCTCTAACTCTCCTTACCATTGACCCCATCAAGTTGTTTATGGTCCTTTGTGGGATGTTATTTCACTCCTGAAGAAGGGCCTGCGTGAGCTGAGCGACGTTGTTTGGGACGCTGACGTGCTTCCTGACCCTCTTGCCCAGCTCATCCAACAAATGCCTGATCGGGGACAAATCTGGACTGCAGGGTGGCCAGTCGAGAACTGGGACATTGTTTTGGTTGAGGAAGTTACGACAAACCCCAGCAACGTGCGGCCTCGCTTTATCATGCTCCTATGTAAGGTTACGCGCCTGGATAAGTGGACAAACGTGAGGTATGAGGACCTGATCCAGATATCTTACGGCTGTAAAATTCCCCTGGATGACCACGAGAGGTGCTTTCACGCTGATAACCCCCCCCCCCCCTCCACCAAAGCATAACAGACACACCCCACACACACACACACACACACACACACCCGAATATGTCGTTTTCCTTAACGTACACGTCAGAATATCGCTCACTTCGACGTAGGAACGTCGTGGTCTTAAATTGAACTCCCGTAACCGTTTCCTAACTGTTCTTGGACACACTCGGCGTTCATAAGTGTCTACTATAACCTGACTCGCCGCCTCCGTCGCTATCTGAATTCGATTATGGGGGTGACGTATGACTCTACAATGACGTGGTAACGTAACGTGCGGACGTCCGCTCCCATAGATATCTAATAAGTGTCTTTTTCAGATTTCTATGTCCGCTCCTGGGGCGGTCAGCAAATCTTCCTGTGGCTCTGGGACGTCCAACTGAATGAGCTGTCGTTGACTCGTGTACCCCACATTGTTGGGTGACGAGACGTTGCGATTGGCCCTGCATAATTTGAGCACTAGCACTGGCCATATCAACTTCGGACATTTGCGGGACTTTGCTTTTCAATCGAATTTAAATGAAATGTTGTCCAATCGATGTGTACCGTTCAAAACTAAGATTTGGTATGGTTTTCAAGCCGATAGCACGTGGGAGTGCCACGAATGCACGTTTTGTCGAATAATCCGTTAAAAGCATGCAGTGTCGCACGTGGTCATGGTTGACTGAATTTTAATCAAAGACTCTTCAGACAGCACACTGAGGTAGTCAGGTGTTAAAGTTTACTACATTTGGTCTGCAGATAAAAAATATATTACGAAAACTGAACTTGCGTTTCTTTTTCCGTCAGTATATATTACAGACACTGCACTTTCCATTAATAAAAAAGTCTAGGATGTGAGATTTGGTATTTTTTCTTCCGGGAAGGATAAAAACTTGCAAATTACTGTAAAAATACATTCCCTAAACAAAAAGCCAATCTGGATACTAACGAAGTGTTAGTAGATGTGATACTAATAGATATTCTTTTTGGCGAATTATCTGTGATGTGTTTACTTTTAATTAGGTTGCCATAAAAAGCCAAGTTTCCTTTTGTTTTTCTCAATAATTACTTGATTCTTAACCCTTTGAACCCTAGCGGCTGCTTTTCCGGCCCAGAAGCATTATACGTCATAATTTCGTTAAGTTGGATGGCTGCTAAGTAAATGTGTGTGGTAGAGCAATTAACATTTTCAACGTGCAGCCGCGGGGCTGCATGTTGAAAATATTGATTGGTCTACTCCAGATAATGAATATGGACTCTCCCTATCGCTGTCATTGAACTGACATGGAAGATACCACAAGGTTTCAAAGGGTTAATTTGACCTTCCACACACTTCTAATAATTGCATGGGAGATAACAGCCATGGCGATAGGTGGGTTTTTTTCTTTTTTATTTTGTAAACGGACTGCAAATAAACTTCACAACCGATGAATATCCCAGGACTATCACAGACAATCAGCCGAACGGAAAGTTGTCTGTCTCTGCTACATCAGCAGAGGTTCACTTACATTGAAAGTGATGATCATGAGCTGTTCGCCAAGAGGACAAATACACTTATCTATCGGCAACAGTTGTAGTTTGTATAATCTTTTGCTTGACACAGCTCTTTGAACCCCGTCAAGTGGGTAATAGTGAGGTATATTCTTAAATTAATTTGAGACGAGGATTATTACAAAGGAATAAAAAGTCGTGACGGGCAGGAAGTTAAAATTGTTTCACCCAAAATAATAATGATAATACCATTTGATACTTTTATTGTTCGTGACTTATCAAAATGGTATTGTTCTCGTGAAACTTTTCAGCATGGTATCAGTGAAAGAAAATATCTGTCGGCTACGTGCTTTATTATTAGAAAATGATAAGGAAAATAATGGCGAAGATAAAGTCAGTTTCAGTTTGCATCACAATTAACACTAACGATTTACATGGCCAAAAAGTGGAACATTATATGATTTATTAGCAAAGTTTATTTATATTTGATATTCTCTTCTTTTTTTTCTTGTGGGGCTGGGGGACGTTGGTCGCAAACCCTTGAAATACTCCATTTATGCCCAGCTTAGGGTCTTTCAAGGTAGGTTAGGTGAATACTAAAACAGTCACATTGTAGTGTTTCCGCCCACGCAATAATCCATTGTAAGTGTAAAGTTTCAGTGTATGTCTCCGGAATGCAGTGTCGTAATTCATTGGGGTGTGGGAAGCCACCACCACCCCACCCTCATAGTAAAAAAAAATATTTTTGTCTTGTTGAGCAGTTGTAGGGAGGACTACTACATCCGGAAATCAGTTGGGTTAAGAATCAACCAAAATCAACTGGGTTGGGAGAATATGAACTTATTTTAGAGTGTATTGCCTGATATTACTTGACGTTAGAGACAAGGCTACCTTAAATGGGACAACTGGACACAGACCTAAGAACACATACTATTTGGATGCTCAATAACTTCACAACAGCCTTCGACATTCGGTCTCATGCTAGCTGATATGAGGAAGCTGACCAAGTAAAAACCTCTAAATAGCATTGTGAATCAAATGTAAATATATTTTTAAGTTCTTGCTGTGTGAAGTCGTGGGCATACTGCAGCCTCACTTATAACAATACTATACGCCAAGAGTTAAGTTTTCTTTACTTCATAAACTTAATATCTGAAATGCAGGTATGCATGTACATCTCGAATCCAAAAGAGTTGCAGTATTCAGATAGTATACCAGTCACAATCATTCAAGGAAACTCAATCAATCTACTAAGTCATGTGATAACAGGTGCCCAAACGTTTGATAACAGGCCTTTAAATTCATTTATTTTGGTCACACCGTTTTTCCTTAATTTGGGAAAATTAAACTATCAGAAATAATAGCCTTATCCTGCTATCTTTATTGTCATGCCTTCCTTTGTGTTTCTATGGTCATATTATGAGGGAAGTCACTCTCAAATGTAGAAGAGACACAGAGAATTGATATATGTTGCTAGAAGTCCTCACGCCTTCTTTAATTTGGACACACCAGTAAACGGTGTGAAATTGGGGTAATCTAAAGGCCTGTTGATAATATCCTTGGCCTGGACAGGTAAGTAAATTTCTCAAAACTGTCAGATGTACTTCCTTGAATGAAACATTATTCGAGCTGGGGGTGGGGGAGGGAGGATTGGGAAAAAATAGTAAAAAGAAGTGCCAGATGTGTAATTTGGGGCGTGGTGGAGACCTTGGAACACTTCCTACTAGAATGCCCAAAATACCAGAACAACAGAATAAGATTCACTGGGAGTATAATGGGGACCTGTGATGGGAGAATGAAGGATATGTGGTAAGTGAGTGATACAAAGGAAAGGGCTAATATGCTTATCGGAGAGATTGGGAAGAATGGGGTATGGGATGTCATCAAGCAGGCAGTTCGTCTCCGAGTGTTGGGAGGAGAGAAGAAGCGTGGGATTAGGGAGGCAGTTGGGAGTACATGGGTAACCAAGGTCTTCTCACATGAGAACCGCGACAAAATCAGCGGACAGTCGAAGTGAGTAGTAGGAGAGCGATGGATCGGGCTCGGCTGGGGGGATCTCATGGGGGATCTCACATGTGACGTCATAGTCACGTGACCTAGTGGCGCCATGTTGTGTTGTCATGGTAACCTGCGTGAGCGGCCATCTTGTGACGTCATCTCCATAGTGATGCGTGGTGTTAGTGCGCATGCGAAGCGCGTGTTGTTAGGGTGATACGTGTTTCCGTCGTCCATTTTGTATATTGGAGGCCGCCATCTTGGTTTCTATGGTGGCGCGTGGTTGCTATGTGACCCAAAGGCTTCTTATAGGACAGGGGTATGTTCCTTTGTACAGGAGTAATTTTCCGATTCGTAAAATTACCCAATAAACCCGACAATCCCTCCAAATCACCGAAAACGACTTTATTTACTACGGATTCCCCATTTTATCGGCTTAGCACGTAGTGCTATAGTACCAAGGGGCACAGGAGGGGGGAGGGGTGAGTTCGATTGAATACGAGTATTTTTCTGGCTTGGATTTCCCACTAAATCCTCATTTAATTCGTAGAATTACCACAAAGTTGTACTATTTCAGAATCCTTTTGAGGACCGCCATACTTTGGCTTATAATAGTAGGGCTATAGTAACGAGGGACCCATAGGTACGTTCCTTTGGACTACAGTAATGTTCAGATTTTCTCCCAGAATCCTTTTATTTGGATCCCATAACGTTTTTTTTCTTCAATAAAAGACACGTTCCTTTGTATAAAAAGAGCACGTAGTGCTATAGGACAAATTCCTTTGTATAAGCGTCATTACCCAGAATCCTCTATTTTTTATATAAATTCCTTAAATGACCCCTTCACTATTTTAATAAGTTCATTAACTTTATTATTTAATGTGAGGATCAAGATTCCTTTTTGGATCCCCAAACTGACCAATCAGATCGAAGTTAATCGACCAATCAGATTAATGTATTCCTATTGTGTTTCTTTCCCATAGACTTCTATACTAATTTTCCCAACTTTACCCTATAATCCTATAGGAAACAAACACAAACCCCAACCAAGAATGAAAAAATCTATAAAATACGCTGTGACGTCATGACGTTTTCAAAAACGTCCGTCACGTATAAATAAATTCAGCGACGTTGTGGCGTCGGCTTCTTTCCATTTTCATCTCTTGACGGAAAAAGATCATCTCTGTGAACTCAGATTATTCAATTGTTTTGTGTGTGTGCTATTTTTGTGCATTCGTTATTCTAAGGATTATGGAGACTTCTGGATTTTCATGCGAGGATTGTGGGAAAATATTCACTGCCAGGACCAATCGGGATCGACATAGGAAGACAGCTCACGGACAAGATAAGACATTTGATTGTAACAACTGCTATAAAACATTTTCTAGAAAAGATAAATTAGATAACCATGCCTAGATTTATATACATGTTTGGAATGTGGACAGGAATTTAAACAAATATTACATTTTAATAGGCATAAAAACACCACCCATTTCTCTCTTACCCTTCCCAAGAAACGGAATTCTGAACAACCGGCAACGCCCCGGAAAAAACCCGTACTGTTTTGGACATTGACCCCATTGATTTTGATCAGGACCTTTGGCAGAAACAAATGATGAAATTTCGGAAATTTATCGTAGGAATTGGTACACTCTTCGGACCCATCACATAACCAATAGGAAAATACAGGACATTTTTAATTATAGACTAGACACAACAGATTTATCTACCATGAACTATGAATTAAATAAAACAATCTTTGAATCTCAGAAAAATAAATTCAAAATTAATTTAAGCTAGGGCTTCATTTTACGTAATAATGAAACAGAAGAACTAAAATTTTATCATCCTTTACAAAATAATGCCCGGGTTCTTGATAGGCCACCCCTTATTGAAAATGCTGTAGATTTTGGGAATTTCCTTGAAGACCTTGAACAGGAAGACATTTTGGAATGGGCTAGGCAGCAAAGACCCAACTCTAAATGGATTGTCCATCAATTGACCAATGTAACTTTTTATGTAAACAAGATTAAAAATCATCCAATTGGTGGGGTCCCTGGAAATCTTCCCAATTATATTTTGGAACACCGTTTGATTGTTGCCCTTGTTAAAGATCAGCATGACCATTTTGTTTATAATGACAATCTATGTTTATTTCGGTGCTTAGCCCTCTGGAGCGGAAGTGAGCGTCATTCTTTGAATACTACAACTCAGACCCTGTATAGTAAATACACAAATGAACCAAAAGATAACTTTCCTGGTGTAAAATTAGATGAACTCCCCAAAGTTGAAAAAGTATTTGAAGTGAATATTGAAGTATTTGAACTCTTACTGGAAGATGATGAAGTTTTGGTTAAAATTGTATACAGAGGTCTAATAGGAATTTTGAGAATACCATGTATGTCAATTTGTATGAGAACCATTTTAGTTACATCACTGACATTAATCAATATTGTAAATGCTTTGCTTGTCGTAAATGTGGTAAATTGTGGAAAACAGGATTTAGACTCAATGAACACGAAAACACTTGTACTGATGATGTGTCTCATAAGTATGTTGGTGGTATCTATTACACCCCAAGACCATTTTTGAAAAGTTACATGAAGAAGGTATTGTTATCCCAGAACACTTACGGTCATATCCCTATAGGGCTACATTTGATTTCGATTGTTATTTTGATAAAACTTCTCTCCCCACTTCAACTGATACTCTTGTCTGGGAAGCTTAACACAAACCCCTCAGTGTTAGTGTATGTAGTAGTGTCCCCGGTTTTGATAGTCCGAAATGTTTTATTATTGATGGTGACACCCAGACATTGGTTGAAAATATGATGAATTATTTAATGGAAATTTCTCAGAAAAGTTACTCTCTCATGCAAGAGATTCACATGGCCACTATATTATCCCTCAGGCAAATGATTCAAAATGCTTTGGCACAGGAAGGTACAGATGACTCTAAACCCCACCCATTTGAAACGTTAGCTGCAGAATTTGATCATTACATGAAGGAAATGCCCGTCTTAGGTTTTAATTCTGGAAAATATGATGTGAACGTGATTAAACGAGAATTGATGTATTATCTGAAAAAGTATGGCCCACTGCCTTTTGTTGTTAAAAAGAGTAACAACTTTATGGCTTTGAAAACAGATCATTTGAAATGTTTGGATATTTGCAATTACTTAGCCCCTGGATTTAGTTATGATAAATTTCTCAAGGCTTTTGGGTGTCCCATTACTAAAGGATGTTTCCCCTATGAATGGATTGACTGTATTGATAAATTGGACACTGCAGAATTACCTCCCATGTTTCCTTTTATAGCTCTTTAAAAGGAAAACATTTCTGAAGAAGAATATGCTTACTGCCAGCAAGTTTGGGGGAAAAATGAGATGAGGACATTTTGGGACTTCCTGATTTGGTACAATAATAGAGATGTCCAGCTATTCCTAGAGGCTATTGAGAAACAATCACAATTTAACTTGGAAAGGGGGATCGATAGTTTTAAGGATGGCATTAGCGTTCCAGGACTGACGCTAAAATATTTATTTAGTACCGTCGACGAAGGTATATCCTTCGAGAACATCAACGAGAAGAACAAGCATCTTCATCATCTCATCAAGGACAACATTGTA
This sequence comes from Pictodentalium vernedei, assembly GCA_031216915.1. NCBI lineage: Eukaryota > Metazoa > Mollusca > Scaphopoda > Dentaliida > Dentaliidae > Pictodentalium > Pictodentalium vernedei. The sequence continues at coordinate 455,888,555 of CM062296.1, forward strand.
GGGGGGGGCCTTCTATCATATTCAATCGTTATCACGAGAAAAATATTACCAGCATAAGAGAATTTAAGTATGGCGCAGCAGCAAAGGGATGTGGGGGTGTTGGAGGTTATGATGCCAACGCCTTGTACTTGTGGCCATTAATGCAGGAAATGCCAACAGGTTGCTACATTAGACACAAGGAAGAGACGGGCTTTAAACCAGAGTATTCCCATAAGTACGGTATGGTGGCCCATCAGTGGCTGGAATATATGTCTACCAGGGACGGTGTCCACATCCGACACGAATACAGTGATACAGAAAAGAAGATTGTAGACGTCAAGTGCCCGTAGATGGTTGGTGTAAAGACACCAAAACTGTTTATCAGTTTAACGGATGTTTCTGGCACGGTCATGAATGTTATCTGAATATGAAGGAGCGAGATCACCTATTTTACACAAATAATCATTTTGTACATCATCATCATTACCAGTGTTGTTATTTTCACTCTCGAGAACACAGACAGCAAGTTGTGGACTGCTCTCTTGAGTAGTAACATAGGATATTTGTTGCCTAATCCAACCATTAAGAAAAAGTAATGTTTTATTTGACTCTACCAAGTAATAATTCTATGAACGTGTTTCCTGAAAACACGTTGACTACGTACACCACTCAGTTATCACAACCAGTGAATCTCACGGGGGAATGGGAAGTAGGTCTGGTAGAGATTCAGTATCCGAATACTTAGTTCAATATTCGCGGGGAAGAAGCTTTCGTTACAGTGTTCTGGTCTTCGAAAAAGAATTATCGACTTAATCTGAAAGAAGGTCGTTATTCGGATCCCACTGATGTGATACGGGCTGCCAATGGTGTTAAAGAATTACTCTTGCCTCGTCACGATAAGGTAGATTTTGAATTGGATGAAGTTACTGGTGAAGTTCGTATTATGGTACATGATGGAGTCGTGGTCACATTGTGCCCTACTCATCAAAATATTCTGGGATTTAATGAGTGTGTTTTTAAATCAGGAACTTACAATTCTTCCAGAGTTGCTGATGTCAACCAATGATTTTATTCACTCTATGTATACTGTGACTTGGTCGTGACCAAGTCGTAGGAGATACAAGATACAAGAATTCTTCGTATCGTACCTGTACGTGGAAAATATAGGAATATCATCTCTAAAACTTTTGAGACTGTGTATTATGTATCAGTGGAACGAAAACATTTCAGTACCGTACGGGTGTATATAAGGGACGGCACAAGAGCCATAGTACCATTCGAGTTCGGGAAAGTGACAGTGACACTTCATTTCAGAAATCACATAAACATGACTTACTGTTGTAAGTCCAAATTATACGAAGAATATTACACGAAACAAGCTGGGAACGGTCTACCAGCTTTTTCTGGAGCTCAAATACAGAAAGGTTATGGTTTGGGAAGTATATTGGGAGGACTGAAGAATATGGTGTTACCTTTATTGAAAACTACAGCCAGGACCGTGGGAAAACAGCTCGCGAGAAAAGGAGCGGCCTTTGCCGAAGATGTCAATGAAGGGAAACATGTTAAAAAGGCAGCAATCAAAAGAGTCAAAGAGGCTGGTGCGGGAGCTTGGAATGAAGTGGTTGGTGGTTCGAAACCACCCGACAGGAAAGGTATAAAAAGGCCTGCACTTCGCAAAAATGGCAACTCGACAAAAAGAAGGAGAACTGTACAGACCCAAGACTTTCTCGGTGCGTGATGTCTCTCATCAATGAAAAATCTTGTGAGTGTGTCAACAGCGAACTCGACTTATTTTCCATACCATCAACACAGACTAGTGTGGAACATGGGCAATGGGTAGAACACAGGCCTTTGGCGACCATAGGAAACAGTGGTCCAATAGAATTCCACACTGCAGGCTTAGTAGATGATTATTTGAATTTGGCACAGACATACTAGGATTGTAAAGCAAAGGTTGTAGATTCCAATGGGGCATCAAATGCACCCGATGCCAATGTGGGCCCAGTCAATTTATGGATGCATTCCTTATTTAATCAAATCGATATCAGCCTGAACGAAAAACTGGTATCTCCTTCCAACAACACTTATCACTACAGAGCTTTCATAGAAATTTTGTTGAGTTATGGACCAGATGCCAAGAAGTCACAACTGACTAATGCATTATGGTACAAGGATACGGCCGGACACATGGAAGATTTGACAGATGATAACAAGGGATTTCTTCTTCGAAAGAAATTTATAGCGAAAAGTTAAATCGTGGACATGACTGGGAGATTACATTTGGATATGTTTTTCCAAACTCGTTATTTGCTGAATGGCGTTAACATTCATGTTAAAATGAACAGAGCCAAAGATGCTTTCGCATACAAGATCAAAATTCTAGATGTATCCATGTTTGCACGCAAAGAGACACTCCAATCATTCGTGAGAATGTCTCACAAGAAATCACTAACAAAAGCAATTGCAAAATATCCTATCCACCGTGTGGAAACCAATGTGTTTTCAGTGCCAAAAGGAAATCTGAGCATTACACAAGAAAATTTATTTTTAGGCCAACTACCTAAACGCATCGTGGTGGGATGTGTAGACAACGATGCTTTCAATGGAAACTTTTCACAGAATCCACATAATTTCATGAACTACAACACCAATTACTTGGCTTTGTCTGTGGATGGCCAGCAGATTCCAGCCAAACCATTACAACTTCGATTCGAACAACAAGAAGTGGCCAGATGTTATGCGACCCTGTTCCAAGGAACTGGACAAATGTACGAGAATGAAGGAAACCACATCAGCCGAGAAGAGTACATAAATGGATACACCCTATTCGTATTCAACCTGACTCCAGACCTATCACATGGACAACACTTCGATCTGGTGAAGAGAGGAACTTTGAGACTTGAAGTCCATTTCGAAAACCCATTACCACCCACGATCAACGTACTGGTGTATGCAGAATTCCAGAACATCATAGAAGTGGATAAGAATAGACAAGTAATCTTTGATTACTCAACATGAACACGTTGCAGTTAGAGAACGCCCTTCGATCAGATAGTTGTTTGAAGAGAATATGTTTGGGTGTATTTGCAAGAAACAGATTACCAAGAAGATTATCAGATCACAGACCAGTGGCTTTGATAGCCAACACGGATCCAGACCGCAGAAGAGAACATTGGGTGGCTCTCTTTGTTAGTCACCACAACGCAAAGTACTTTGATTCCTATGGATTACCACCACAACACAGACCATTCGAGAATTTCCCGAAGAAGAATTCCAGATATTGGAAGTATAATACAAAACACCTTCAAGGACCATTACCAGTGTGTGGACAATACTGCCTATTTTACCTGAAACATCGCTGTCGCGGTGTACCGATGGAAACCACATCCAACTTGTTTACAACTGATCTAATGGATAATGGTGTGTTGGTCAATGACGTCATAGAAGAAACCTGCCATTAGATGTCGCTGTATTCAAGACAAAAACTATAAAAAAGGGTGCGCTTGGTGTTCAGCTCATTTTTGTTTCGACAGCCAAAGAAGAAAGATATATACTAATGTGACCGTCTTCAAACTCAACAACGATTTACAGATTCAACTGTTCAAGAACGACGTTGGGTTCCAGTTTATCACGAGAGATTGGGAACAAGTGACCAAAGCAGTGGATATTGCAAAGAAGAGAAAGCTTGAAATAGGAGAACCGAAATCAAAGAGAGAAAGAAAACCAAAGAAGAATGAAGATAAAAAGGCTAAAAGAATGTTCACTATTCCGTCTTTGATACAGATGGCGCTGAATGATTATCAATCACGAAACCAAGAAATCCAAGAGATTTTGTAGAGAGAATGAGTGTTTCAATTCGAAACGTATTTTCATGATGTTCCACCACCAGTACTGGAGCAGTTATTACGTGGAGAAGAGAAAATAAGAAAGACACCAGAACAGAGACCACCAAAACACATCAAGTATGCATTGGAGGAAAATCGTCTCAAGACATTTCAATTCAAGTTACAAAGTCAAAGTGTGAAAACCCCGAAGAACTGACAAAAGCTGGATTTTTTTATTTGGGGACAGGAGACAGAACTCAATGTTCTCATTGTGGTATTATTGTTCGTTTCTGGGAAATAGAAGATGATGTTATAGAAGAACACAGAAAATATTCTCCAGACTGTTATTGCATTCATAATTTACCATCTGAATTCATGGACAATGAACAAGTTCAAGGAGAAGAAATGGCCATCAAAGAAGAAATGAACACATCAGTTCAAGAAGAAGATTCACGGAGGACGAAGTGTAGTGTGTGTTTATTAGCTGAAGCCAATGTCGCTCCACGACCATGTAACCATTTGCGCCTGTGCAAAGACTGTTGTAAACCACTGAGAAGATTTCCAATCTGCAGAAAGACTGTTTATGAATATCTGACAATCTACATATCATAGAAGATTCCATAGAAAGTTGTATTTTTTGTTGTTGTTGTTGTTGTTGTTGTTGTTGTTGTTGTTGTTGTTGTTGTTGTTGTTGTTGTTGTTGAATAAAAGAAAATTAAAATGTAAAAAATTGTGTTATTATCAATGAGTAGTACAATACCAAGGGTATCCTCAAATTGTATCTTATAAAAAGTAACGTCAAAAGGTATCCTCAAATACTGAAATGAGGCTAAGAGGGATGGTACGGCCTCATACGACAAAAAGGGATTCTCCTAGCTTAATATATGGGTAGATTCTCACATGAGGATATGGTGGAACTTGAAGTTATCTTCGTGGCTTTCATGTACACATAAGAGCCCTACTTGTAATTTGAATAATGGTCAGAAACTACTCTTATAAACCCAAAAGGTAGAAGCAAAGGATTCTGGGTAATAACTCTTATACAAAGGAATTTGCCCTATAGCACTACGTCCTACTCTTATACAAAAGAACATGTCTTTTATTGGAGAAAAAACATCATGGGATCCAAATACAAGGATTCTGGGAGAAAATCTGAAAAATTACTCTAGTCCAAAGGAACGTACCCACGGGTCCCCTCGGTACTATAGCACTATTATTATAAGCCAAAGTATGGCGGTCCTCAAAAGGATTCTGAAATAGTACAACTTGTCGGGTTGTTTGTGGTAATTTTACGAATTAAACGAGGATTTAGTGGGAAATCCAAGCCAGAAAAATACTCCTATGCAATCGAACTCAATCCTCCCCCCCCCCCCCCCCCCCCGTGCCCCTCGGTACTATAGCACTACGTGCTAAGCCGATAAAATGGGGAATCTGTAGTAAATAAAGTCGTTCTCGGTGATTTGGAGGGATTGTGGGTTTATTTGAGTAATTCAACGAATCGGGAAATTACTCCTATACAAAAGGAACATACCCTCCAAACATACCTCTGTCCTATAAGAAGCCTTTGGCAACCACGTGCTACCATAGTAGAAACCAAGATGGCGGCCTCCAGTATACAAAATGGACGACGGAAACACGTATCACCCTAACAACACGCGCTCCGCATGCGCACTAACACCGCGAATCACTATGGGGATGACGTCACAAAATGGACGTTCACGCGGGTTACCATACACAACACAACATGGCGCCACTAGGTCACGTGACTATGACGTCACATATGAGATCCCACCAACCGGGCCCGATCCATCGCTTTCCTACTACTGAAGTGTTGTTATTATTATTAGATGACCTCAAAAGAGCAGAGATATTAACTTGCATTCGTTCCTCCGAGAGCTATATATAGAGACTGCTTATTTCAACTGGCCTAGTTCTTAAACCACCGGATGCTAGAACGGCATGTTTTCATGATTGACACCACATGCACACATCTCCGATGAAAAAGGGAAACACACACACCTCAGATGAAAAAGGAAAATATTCCGCGAATATGGGCCTACAATCAGATCTTACCAACGACTGAGACGAAATATGTTTTGAATCCATCTCATTTGCGACACACATTTTCGACATTTCATTTGTTATTTGGAAAAAGAAACCATGTAAATTATAGGCTTGATGTTTTTATTTCCTCGTCCTGGTATGGGGGGCTAGGGAAGGGGGTGGAGAAGATAACTTTTAAATTTAATTTATGCGAAATTGAAGATAAGTCTTCGTTAAGCCTGGTTAAATAAACAGGTCACTATTGTTCGAAAGCTTCGTGGCTAGAAGGCACGGTGTCGAATCTGTCCATGATGAGACCACGTGTAGCCCTGGTTAAGCTCTGGAGCTATTTATTTATTTATTTATTTATTTATTTATTTATTTATTTATTTATTTATTTATTTATTTATTTATTTATTTTATTCAGTAGTGCAATATGTATACAATCAAAACCAAAAATATACAAACAGGTAACATTATTTACAACTACATGATTGCACCACAGGGAGATGGCGCAGCCACTAGTGGCTGTCTTCCCGTCATTCCGGTTTAAAAAAATTAACAAGACAAAAGAGAGGAAAAAAGCAGAGAAAAGAAAAGAAAAAAAATGAAAGAAGAGAAATGAGAACGAGAAGCAGATATGAGAATCAAGGCAATCCTGACAACAGAGTGTTCTCCAATGGGAGGGCATTTTATAGCCCTACTACAAATGATATGTTAGACTGGTTCTTTCCGTCATATGAGAAATATATTCTAGGTTTTCTAACATGTGATGAAGATTGAGTTCAATGGAGAGGTAGCGATGAGATAAACAGAGCTACGACCTACAGTCGGGACATACTGGATTGTTACAGTTGACATGTAGCTAGTATGAGCTTAGAAACTGTTCAGATATTGTCTTTTTGAATACTGATCTTGGATAATTTTGATCAAAGGGTTCAGTATTATTCCACGTCCTAGGGAAAGTATGTATGGGAAGATTAGCAGAGAACTGAGTCCTCGGTTTATCTGTACGTAATTTACCTGACTGTCTGTGTCCATACCGGAGGGATTTTGATATATTTTAAAGGTATACTCAAAACTTTCAGGCAGCATTTTGTTATGCCAATCATGAATAAACAGCTGAGCGTGAAGTTTATACAAGTCTGTGAATTTTAAAATGCGTTGGTTTCTAAATGGTGGGTCGGTGTGTGTGTTGAATTTTTTGTTAGATATGATTCTAATGGCTTTGTTTTGCAGTTTTGTAAGCGCTGGTGGAAGACGAGTGTCCCCAAATTTGAACACCATACAGCATGTGACTGTGGATTAGAGAGTAATATAACCGAAAGATGGTGCCTGAAGTTCAGATTTTCGTCTACAAAAATTCCTAAGAATTTGCCAAATTTGTCTTCTTGGTTGTTTGCGATAGGGGAGATGGTTGAATCGTTAAGTACAATTCTTCTACTTCCAAAAGAGTAAGTATCACCCTGTGTATGTAAAATGATAAACTTTGACTTACTTTCGTTGAGGACGAGTTTATTTACGTCATACACCAATTATATACCTTGTTGAGTTCGTTGTTAGCTAATTCTATAATTGCCTCTAAGTTATTGCCAGCCGTGTAGGCAATAATGTCATATGCATACGATAACATTTTCATCGACGTGGAATGTATAATATCGTTGATAAAATGATAAAAAGAAGTGGGCCAAGGATTGACCCCTGCTGAACACCAGTAGATATGTACAGAAAACCGGAACAGACATTTTGAAATGATACCGATTGACATCTCTCTGTGAGGTAATTTTTAAGCCAGGTATTCGCATGCCCTCGAATTCCATAAGCTTCTAACTTTTTAAGTAAGATCGAGTGATTTATGGTATCAAATTCTTTGGAAAAGTCGAGAAAAGGGGCTAAGGTACAGTCATTTGTTGGCTGATCGTTCATTCTGCCGACATTATTGACAAGATGTAGTACGGGGGATGTATTGTTGAGTGTGCCTTTCTAAAACCAAACTGATGTTGATGAATTATCTTGTTACCCTCCAGGAAATATGTTGACCTATAATACATTCATTTTTCAAATATTTTTAGAGAATATTGCTAAGATGCTAATGGGTCTATAGTTGTTGAATAGTTGTTGACTGCCAGATTTGAAGACGGGAATTATTTTAGATATCTTCATTTTTGACGGTACAATGCCAGTTGAGAATGAAAGGTTAATTACGTGTGTTGAGGGTTCAACGATTTCGTATATGATTTCCTTCACCATTTTTTAGGACATATTGTCAAGGTCTCTACTCAAATTGGGTTTAGTTTTTTCGTGCACTGAATTACTTCATGTGGAGTATTTGACACGATAAAGAATGTTTCTGTATAGTTTCCCTCAATATAATCGGAAAAAGACGAAAGGAAAAAGGCGATGCCTCACTAAGTTCTTTGCCAATGTTAACGAAGTATGAGTTAAATTTGGCTATTGCTTCAGCATCGGTTGTTTCAACATTATCATCGACAAATGTCGACGGGACGGTAAGGGTAGAGTTGGATTTATTACTTAGTTTTTTTAATATTCCCCACGTTTTTTGCTTATTATGTTTGTTTTCTCGAAGTATAGTGTTATAATAATCTGTTTTGCGAGCTCATTTTAGTCTGTTGTAAATGGTGCAGTACATTTTGTATTTCAGTTTGTTTTGCATTGTTGGTTTTTTAAATTTTTTTACATACACTTTGTTTTTATTCCAATGAGGACTTTAGAAGATCCGATGTTATCCACGGTTCGAGCTTCACAAATTTGGGGGGGGGGGGGGAACTTTAACCTGACAAGTTTTTCTGGAAAGGCGTGGTCAATGGCTGCATTACAATGTCAAGTAGAATATTGTGGGCTTCATTTGGACATGATGCGTTCATTGCGTTAGAGAAGTCAATTGCAGACAATAGGGATTTGAAGAGGTTAATGTTTTCCTGTTTAAATGATCTTTTTTGAGTTTGTACGGTATGAATATGTCTTTTGGCTGATTCGTCAACATAAAATGTTGCAAAATGGTCGCTTACATGTACATCAGTAATAATTATTCCAGATGTTTGTGATTTAATTTTATTGCAGAAGATATTATCAATAATAGTGGCAGAGTGGTCCGTGATTCGCGTCGGTCTCGTGATAGCAGGTATAAACCCAGCACTCAATATGATATCTATGAATAAGTCACTTTTAGTGTGTTTGCAGAAACCCAATAGTTAGATGTTAGAATCACCCATAAGATAAACAGTTTTGTTTAGGTCACCTAGCATTTCTAGTAAGTTTGATAGTTTTTCCAGGAATAAATCAAGGTCGGCTTTAGGGGCTGTACTAGGTCTATAAATTATTCAAATAATTTGTTTTTCTTTCGTCGCGATTTCAACGAACAGGGGCTCAAAGACATAAATAAATAATAAACACAGATAGATCTTCGCGAATTTTAAATGGAATGGTGGGGGCGCTGTGGGGTTGCGGTAACCGGTTCTCGTCAGATCACCGAAGTTAAGCAACGTCGAGCCCCGTTAATCATTGGATGGGTGACCGTCTGAGCAATTAATTCGGACTCACGCGTTGTGTCCTTGGGCAAGGCACTTAACCCCGATTGTCCACATGGGGGCACGATGACGCCGTGTACTAAGGCGTACTGCATGTCGATGGTACGTATAATATTTCAATATGATGTATGAAGGGGATGGATGTTGAAGATATTTGAAGGACTTAGGAAGCCGTATGTGAGGAAGCCGTATGTGAACATAACATGTCCATTTTATTCTCGTGGTAACACATACAAAACTCTCCTTCCGGAATCGAAAGTGAAACATCAAGTGGGCCAAAACCCGGAATACACAATCTGTAATATATTATTACTTCTGGATATTACAGTACGCATGTGTTCAACCAATCTAACCCTGCCTGTGCTGCAGTGCGGAGTTACGATGTTGGGGAGCTGGTGGCTGCTCGTCGTTGCTCGGTGGTTCTCTCCGGGTACTCCGGCTTCCTCCACCCATAAAACTGTCACGGGCATGATTAGCCATGGTGCATAAGTATATGACCTTAAACACCAATGAATAAATAAATAAATAAATGGAATGGTGTCTTTAACAAAAAGACCCACTCCTCCCCTACCGTCGTCGTCGCTGTCGTATGATCAATGGATGGTAGACATCAAGTGAGTAGGTAATATTTCTTTTATACTAAATATTTCTGTTAAGCCTATGACATTAACAATATTGGATTCGCGTTGAATGTTACATATTATGTTATGAAGGGGTTCCCAGTTAGCATAAAGGCTTCGAGAGTTAATATTAAAGAGACTAAGTGTGTTGGGTATTTTTGAGATCTCATTATTAAAGCGTTCCGGTGTATAACATTCGCAGCTACGTTTCTCAATGGTATGGGGGAGTTCATACGTTCATTCGTTATCGGTAATTGTGTCATTAAACTGAGAAATGAAATCAAATGAGCTGCTGCTCTGCTGATCATGATTTTTCTAAAAAGTGTTCCTTCTTTCACATTACGTGCACATTGCATACAAAACCGCACTTGTTAATATCCTGTCGTTTGTGTGGAAACGACCGGGTATGAAAAGCTGTTTTAGTGCGGTCACGTGAGAAGGATTACATAACCAATTAATGTTTCGCGAGAAAAAAACTTTCAGAGACTATCCCTGATTAGCAATTATATTGTTCAGTCAGAAAATTTCTAAACCCTACATTTAATAAAATATTCAGATACAAATGCCATAATTATCTTTCATTTCCAGAACTCTGTACTGCGGTTTAATATAGGGATTAAAATAAAATTTTTGTTGATATTTCATTTGGATCCCGGTACGCGGATTTCTGCGGGAAACAGATGACGTTCGGGTGGAGCTGAATTTTTTTAGTGAGCCAGAAAAGACGGTGGAGTTTCGTCGCGAAACTCGATGGGAAGAAAACGATCCGATCGGGAGGAGGATCACGATCGAAGAATGCGTGTGCATTTGTGCGTGTGTATGTGTTGTGAGACAAATGATGGATAAGATTGTTTTTGTCATTAAAGAAAAAAACTCTAAAAGTTGTTGTTTTATTTTTATCTACATATATATATATATATAAGAAGAAGAAACAAAAAACAAATATATTTTTTTTACAATTGATAATTATTATCATTTAAAAAAAAAAAACACAAAATTTAAATATTTTCACAATAAAATGAAAATAATCATGAAATCGAGAGCAGCACCTGAAAAAAAGAAATCGGCATTCAAATTGAAGAGGGTCGAAAGATACCCGAAGTTTGGAAGTAAAATTTACAAGTTAGAATCTCATGATCCCATTCGATTGAGAGACGTGGAATGTGGTGGTTTGATGGACGAATTCGACAAACATGTTCTGCCTTTGAAGTTGAGCGAGACCGATCTGGATTTGATGTACGAATTCCAAGACGATTTATTGAGCCTTCTCTCAGTCGACATGGAAGGTTTCGATCCAGACCGTGTGTCCACTATGTTCTACGGAAGGAAGATATTTCTGAGTGTTTCCAAAAAGTTAGCTCGCAGATTGAATCTGACCATTGAAAAACAACAACAGACGTTCGAGACTGTGAATGTGGTGTTTTGATGGGTGTATCAAAAGGGAAGCGATTTCAAAATTAATATTCACGTCGTGGATGCGACGTTGCGCGAAAATCCGTTGTAGAAGGATTTTTTAATTGACAGAGTGAGATTTTACTCGGAAAAAGCCCCTTTTCATTTTTTTTTTCCCGAAAACAAAATATTTTTTTAGCGAATTGGTGATGGAAAAAATAAATTTATCGGTTGTTTCTTTTTTAACATCAAGAGTTAATATTCCTAAACTGAAAGAGAAAACTTTAGTACACGTTCAATTTTTTTTTCTTGAAAACAAATATTTTTTTTTAGGGTTAATATTTTACGTATTTTTGACAGAAAAATAATTTATCGGTCGTTCGTTTTGGCATCAAGAGTTAATATTCATAAACTGAAAGAGAAAACTTTAGTACTCGCTCAATTTTTTTCCTGTTATTAGTAGCCGAATAATATTTCTCACATAGGTTTTCAATTTTATTTGCGCTATTAAAGTACTGTACTAACACTGAATTAAAAGTTGTATTAAATGGTGTGTGAATAATAATACGCCGTTGCAATCTCATGAATAAAATCTTTACATAAAACCATTAGGCAGGTGTTTGTGAAATGTATATTATGATTGTCACATGTCGAGCATTATTCTTCAGTGAATTTGAAAGTTGAATGAATTTTCTCACTTTTATCGTGAGTAAAAATAAAATGGCGACTTGGTTTTCTTCTACTGAATGTGCTTAGTTATTTTGTATTTGCGTTACATGAAATTTTGAATCGTGCGCTTAAAATGAACAAATTCGTGTTCTGAGAAAACAATTGAATCTGTCTATTAAAAATAAAAAAATTATATCCATATATTTAAATAAGAAGTTAAAAAATAATTCACAAATCCATTTTTGTTTAAAAAAAAAACAAAACTCAAAATAATATATATTAAAAAATAAGAAATTATTAACATTCAAAATGCCGAAAACAAAAACATCTGAGGTGGCAAAGTTATGTTTGTCTACCGTACCCCAGTTGAAACAGTACTGTAGAAATTTAAGAACTGACAATCGCGACAGGGATAAAAAAGACCAAGAGAGAATTGATTAATCTTCTGTTTGTTGAGACTTATGAACAACCGCTAATTAATTTACAAACCAAAGTGCGTCGGTCTTCGAATTTGAAAGTGTTAAATGCATGAAGAAAGAAGAATGCATCGATCATTTACTCTGTGGGAAGTGGATGGATGAAAGGCCTGCGATGGAGGTAAAAACTCGAATCATGACGAGAAGTTGTGATGAGAAGATGAAACAAACTCGATGCATAGAAACTACGAATAAGAACAAGACTATCAAACGAAAAGTTGAAAAGAAGAACAAAACTGTCAAACGAAAAGTTGAACCGCAGGCTCTGGAAGTAAAGAAAATGGAAAGTGACGCCGATCGAGATGGCGATTCGTCTGAAAACAAAACGCTCGACAAAATCTTGGAAGCATTGGAGAAAGAGGAGGGAGTCGAAGCGATATATCAGAGCAATCGTGAGCAAGGCAGTGAAAAAATCGTTGGTTCCAATTGAACATGACAAAACCATTAAAGGATATTTTAAAACTTTCGACGTGATTTCCGGTTTCGTAAATCTCGAACCCGAATCTTTCATGGAACAGGCGAGGAGTAGATTGTTGGACGTGTTTCAAAAAGAACTGAATAGAGGTTTAAAAATAAAAATGATCTTGCATTGTCTGATGAAAAGAGTCGACACGAAAACGGGTGAGAGCATGGTGCAAGATGCTCATTTTCATTCTAAAATAGAAACTGTGTTCGAATTTTATGAATTATTCGAACTTTACGAAGTGTTGAAAGACAAACTGTTGGAATCTATGGCTATTTATCATAAGAGGGGAAGTGGTTGGACGTTTGAGAAGATATTGACTGTCGAGATTCATGTGGACAGACATGATCCTTTGACAACATCTCCCTATATAGAATTGCCTCGTTTCCTATATAATCAAAAAGCTGTGGTCAACGTGAAAAATAGAGAGGATAGTGAGTGTTTCAAATGGGCGATCACATCGGCCTTGTATCTCATATAAAAGAATAGCGATAGAGTTTCCAGGTATGCTGAGACTTGTGAAAATCTTGATTTTACGTAAATGCTTTTCACTACGGGATTGAAAGATGTCGAGCGTTTCGAAAAGTTAAATCTCTCTGTGGCATTGAACGTCTTGGGAAACGATGGAGGCGATGCAGAAGGAATAGTCTATCCTCTCAGACTGACTTTGCGCAAAGAGAGAGAAAATATTGTTAATTTGTTGTTAATTTCAAAGGATGACAATCAACATTATTGTTGGATTAAAGACATGAGTAGATTGTTGTCGAAGCAGACTTCTAACATAAGGGTGAGAGATTTTTCTGTCTCAACTGCATGAATTTGTTCCATCGTCAAGAATCGTTGATGCATCATCAGGAATATTGCAACGAAAAGTCGAACGTTGCCATCAAAATGTCTAAAGCTAACAGTCACGTGAATCTTCGCAACTACAAAAGAATATTGATGCCACCATTCGTCGTTTACACTGATTTCGAATGTTTTACCACAAAAATAAATTCTTGTCAGCCTGACGAGCATGGGAGTTACATCAAAAAACTTCAGAAGCACATACCTTTGGGCCATTGTTATTACGTGAAATGTTCTTTCGACGATGGAGAATCGTTAGGTCCATTCGTCTACACTAAACGTTCAGATGACGACGACGTGGCTAAAAAATTTGTTGAAGAGTTAGAATCGAAAATATAAGAATTATACGACAACTTTAAAAAATCCAAAGGTATGATCATCACACCAGAGCACCAGCGGGAATTTGAGAAAACCACTGAATGTCACATCTGTAGACAACCATTCAATAATAATTGTGAAAATAATAAAAAAGTTAGAGATCACGATCACTACACCGGCCTGTTTCATGGCGCTGCTCACAACAAATGTAATTTGAGATTTTGAGACGTTGAATTCTATCCGGTGATATTTCACAATCTCTCGGGCTATGACAGTCACCTGTTCATGAAAAATTTGGGTGTCAGCGAAGGAGAGTTGAGCTGCCTCGTGGAAAACAACGAAAAATACATTTCATTCAATAAATGGAAGGTTGTCGATAAAAAGATGGTCAACGATGGATCGATTTCCATCTGTAGAGTGATACATTTCATCGACAGTTATAAATTCATGTCGGCCGATCTGGAAAAATTAGTCGACAGTTTGAATAGGGAGAAATTTAAAATCACGAGTAAACATTTGAACGATCGACGACAATTGGTTGACGTCATGTTGAGGAAAGGCATCTACCCTTACGATTACATGAGTGATCTTGAGAAATCTGATGACGTCGCTCTACCTCCTAAAGAAGATTTTTATTTCAAATCAACCAAGTCTCACATTTCTGACAATGATCACGAACGCCCGCAAAAAGTGTGGAGATTGTTTGAGATGAAATCCATGAGAGAATATCACAACCTCTATTCGAACGATGACGTGCTTCTCTTGGCAGACGTGTTTGCAAATTTTCGATCGGTGTGTCATTGACATTATGAATTAGATCCGGCTTGGTATTTCACGGCACCCAGGCTCGCTTGGGATGCTCTCTTGAAGACGACTGAGGTTCGTTTGGAATTATTAACGGATGTACACATGTTGCTCATGAGGGGTGGCGTCTCTCTGATTTCCACCAGATATGCCAAAGCTAATAATCCTCACATGGGAAAAGATTTCGATTCGGGAAAACCGAGTAAATACATACAGTATTGGGATGCTAATAATTTGTACGGTTGGGGCATGAGCCATCCTTCAAATTCAAATGGGTTGAAACGTCGGAAGAAGAAAGAAAATGGAGACACTATCCTTGTATTTTAGAGGTCAATTTGGAGTATCCGATAGAGTTACACAATCTACAAATGATTATCTGCTGGCTGCTGAATGAATAGAAGTAAATGTCGTTAAAAACTCATTCCCAATTTAAATGACAAATGCAAGTATGTGGTCTATGGCGAAAATCTGAAACGTTACATCAATCGCGGAATGATATTGATCAACGTGCATCGAATCATTCGATTTGACGAGGAGCCTTGGATAAAAAAATACATCGTTCTCAACACAAATTTAAGAATGCAAGCCAAGAGCGACTTCGAAAAAGGTTTATTCAAACTCATGAACAATTGTGTGTACGGGAAATTTCTGGAAAACATTCGGAATAGAACTGACGTTCAACTCGTCGCTTCCGAAGAGAGGTCTAGAAAATTAATCGCAAAATCCAATTATCGACATAGAATCATATTCGATGAAAATCTAGTGGCTGTGCACATGCAAAAGATGCATCTGAAGTTTGATAAACCCTGTTATCTCGGTGTGATCATCTTAGACATCAGCAAGCAGTTGATGTACTAGCTTCACTACAATTACGTCAAAGCGAAATTCAGTTTGAAAGCCAAACTACTGTTCACCGACATGGACAGTCTGGCTTACTAGATAGAGACCACAGACGCCTACAATGACATAGCACCAGATGTGGACGAATGGTTCGACATGAGTAATTATCCCGATGATCATCCATCTAATATTCCAACTGGAGTCAATGAAAAGGTGTTGGGTAAATTTAAAGACGAGAGCGGTGGACAGATCACCGAATTCATAGGTTTGAGACCAAAATTGTATGCTTATCTCCTCGACGGCGAAGAGATCAAGAGATGTAAAAGTGTTCAAGTATGTGTGATGAATAAAAGCATCACTTTTGATGAGTATAAAGAGTGTCTTTTCGAAGGTTTGACGGTGTATAAAAAGATGACTGTGATTCAAAGCGAAAAGCACGAGATGTACTCCAAAGAAATCAATAAGATTGCGTTGACGGCCGATGACGAATATGAGATTTATACAGAAGGACAAAATACACACTTTCGCACTTGGACATTATTCTGAGCTATTTAGTCGTTGTTGTCAAAATCAATAGGAAGAGTTACTTCAATATGTCACAAGTTTAAAAAACACTCACGAGTATATAAATTAAAGAAAAAAGAATAGAGAAAAGAAATAATAAATAAAGCAAAAACAAAAAAAAACATATTTATGAATAAGAACAAAATAAAACGAATATTCGTTGAAAGTGTCGTCTTACCCATTGAACCCCTATCTAACATTGATCTGTTGAAAGCGTCAAAAAATTTAAAAATCAAACATTTTCGAGATGTTTCTAGAGATGCTTTGCCGAGAAAAAAAGATGATGAATCGGAATGTGGAATTTTAAATCTGGACGACATTGGAAGTGAAGGCATTCATTGGGTGGCGTGATTTTCGAACAATAAAAATTATTATTTCGATAGCTACGGAATCTCACCGCTGATGGAAATAAACTATTTATCATCAGTTATTTACAATACTGAACGAGTGCAAGTGCCAGATTAAGTGTTTTGCGGCCACCTGTGCCTCTATGTTCTCAAGAGATGGTCGGAAGGAGATCACTTTCAAGATATTCTCAATGATTTACATTAAAAAAAAAAAATTTTTTTTATATATATATATATAGAGAGAGAAATATATAATAAAATTATTTTTATAATAAAATTTTTTTAGTTGTTTATATTTAAATAATAATAAAAAAGAAAACTTATAATATTCCTAATTAAAAAAAAAAATTAAAAAATATGAAAACAAAACATGACAGTCAATAAATTTGGTTGCGCTGACGATGATGAAGGTCCCTCTAGAAAGAAAAGAAGAGTTACAGTCGAAGTTATTGATAGTAACAACATTACCAAATTAGATGAACGATAAGTTCAGAGATACGAACCTCGACAAGAACCTTTGAACATAAACAATAAGAAAATCTACAATGTTCCCAAACTGATTGATCAGTTGGATGCCGTGACGAAAAAATATATCGATAGTGGAGTTGAAAATTTCCATCAGATGATGAGAGATAATTACGTCAATAAAGACATGATGGAAGATCTTGACTTAAAATTTAAATGAGTGGTGAATGTATCGTATCCTAGAGATCTGACCGACATCGCCACTAAAAGATATGCGGACGACTCTCAAACGAGATTCAGTAAACATCTGAGAGACCGCTACATTCCTAAAGTGATGCCGTCCAAATTGAACACAAATTCTAACAAGATAATCAACATACCCAACCCCACGAATCCCAACGATGCAGCCACCAAACAATACATAGACTTAGAATTGAGAAAGAATAATGTTGATGAGTTAGTAATGAAATCGGATCTGGATCCGGGACTGAACAAGATATTTAATCTGTCTGTGATCGACAATAATGACGAAGACTTGACGGCGATCGACAAAGGTTACGTTGATTCTGCCCTGCTGGATTCTCAATCCTATCTAGAATCTCAAGTCAACGACTTGTATTGGAACAAACAATCCAGAGGAAAAATGGAGGCAGGCATCAACAGGAACGGTTACAAACTATTCGGTCTTGACGACGAGCCAGAATACGATTCCAGCGCAGTCAGTAGAAAGTACTTGGACGAAAATACGGTCTGGAGAAAGGGCGACATCATGGAAGGCAAACTGGGCATGGGAGGACACGCCGAATCTGTCGGATCCCACCCACATGTCGGATGCCTGCACTCTGATCTCCATCGTGGAAAAGATAAAATATGCCAGACAATTGATCACTGTCTGGGCTGAGGAGAGCGGTGCTTTAGATGTGGAAAAAGCCAAATGGTCCTTTGGAAACCGAGGTAATGGACAGCTGCATGGTCATATCCCATGCCGGCGGGAGGCGATATCATTCGAATGAGTCTGACTTCTACGGACTTGAGTGAAAAAGCAATCATCAATCTCGCGGTGAACGGTGTGGAATGTGACAAGAGGTACAGAGTCGAAAGGAAGAAGGAACAACACTAGAACACTAGTATCTTCAGTACGACTCTCTCTGTTGATCGAACTCGATCCTCTAAACCAACAGTGAAAACAAAAAAAAAATTGAAATAATCACTTTTTGTGATGTAGGGGAGACAACTCTAAAAAAAAATAAATTGGATTCTGAGAGATTGAATATTCAGTCTCTCAAAATCCAATTATATTTTTTTTTTTTTGGTATTTTTATTCAATAAACATTTAATTTTCCACCCATTTGCAATTGCAATTTATAGATTTAGCAAATACCGTGGTAGGTTCATCACCCGATCTAGTTTATTAAGATTGAATCGATATCTGATGATTCTTACATTTTTTACAGATTAAAATTGTATCTTTAATAATTTCTCCTTTGAACAATTTTATGAGATCGAATTCTTCCTTTTCCCTCAAATAATAATTATGAAAATCTCGACCATTCCATCCCATCTTGGTTAAAGGTTCTTTGCATTCGATTCGAATCCACTCTTTCAAAGTTTCATTTTTATATAGTATGAAAAAAAACTGATGCTTTGTAAACGATTTATTGCAAGATTTTAAGGATTTTATTAAACTTTTCATAATAATTGTTTTTCTTTTTTTATTGCTTAAATAAATATATATAAAAACAAATTAAAGTTATTATTATTTTTGTTTGGGGGGGAGTATTTTTTTAATTATTATTAACTATTATTTTCATTGAACAATGGACATTTTTTGTCCATCCGATTCGAATTCTAACTCTCTATCCGACAGGACTAGGGCAAAAGCTTCAGTTCTCCTCGGCACGTTCTTGTCAAATTGCATTCTGATTTGAATGTCTAAGACGCTATTCTCGAGTCACTCGCTCTGTTTGCAGGGGATACATCAATTTGTATTCGGTGGGAGTGATGTTGGGATTGCCCATCAATTCGTCCAGCCTAGGATATTTCTTTCTGAAATTCGTGGCTTCGCCATATAGTCTGCAGAAATCGTTCTTATCGAAAGAGGTTTTGCAATCGATTGCCGGATATCTCGTGGCATTTAGAGATACCTGCATGTTTCTCAAGTTACAATCATCGAACAGAGAAGGATTCTTCTCTTGAGATCCGTCCCTGTCAGTCTGAAATGCCACTACGATGAATCACAGTCTTTCCTAAGCAGATTTCATGGTCAATCTCCAATGGAAGTGATTGCTAGACGGTGGAATACTAGCCGTGTCACACTGTCTCATTCTAAATTCCACCAGTAATTTACTCTTTGATTCTATGATCTTGTAGAGACGTACTTTCTCCGCGACTGAAGGCAACACAGGTGGAACGAACCAAGATATCTTGTTCAGATGTATCTTTCCAGCATCAGTTGTGGCGGGTGTCATGATGGCTTCGTCGTTTCCTTTTCGATTCAATGTCAGATTGTGTTTGAATCATTAGAGAATCTTATCGTAATCTTCCGCAAATCCGAATAGGTGTTTCAGAGGTATCCTGAACGAAAACGTTCCTCAGGGTCTTGACGATGCAGTCGAATCTCAGAGCAGCACCGGTATTGGCTGGACTCATGCCGGCGATGGTGTCTTTCACCCACAATTGATTGAGTCCTTTAGATTTCGAAAAATCGTCCAGATATGTCAAGAGTCCATACATCATGGTGGCTTGTCCAGGGTGAAACACGGATTCTACCTCTTCTCCCGAGAGCATGTATTTTATATTACTGAACAGATGCATCATGCCATTATTGGCTAGAGAGACTACGTCATCGTCTGCATATTCGCTTCCGTCTTCCTTGGTGAAATGTCCCTCTATCACTATGTAACTTTCGCTGGGATGAATGAACAGATCTTGAGTCTCGACATTGCTTCTTATTTCACCGGCATTGTTCAAACTAGTTTCAGTCACGGGTTCGTACTTGTGAACTTCATATTCTTGAATTCTTTTGTCTCTCAATATACCTTGGGTTATATCTAATATATTCGTCATGTTTTGTTATTGTTTTGTGTTAATCCGTTTGCTGGGTTGTTTTATTATTATAAATTGTGTTTTTTTTAAATTATTATTTTATTTTATTTATTTTTTTCCCCTTTTACTATATATATGTGTAAAGGGAAAAAAAATAAAAGTGTAGGGTTGGTTCTTCAAAATGTCGTCTTCTGTAATCCTTGTTCATAAAATGTTCCGATGATTTCTCTGCTGTCATCTTTGTCATCCTCTAACGCTTCTTTTTTTTTTTTTTTTAAATAAATATTTTATTTCTGTAAACAGAAAAGGGTTTGGCAAACAGGCTATGCGAATATGCTCTTCAGAGCTTCTAACGCTTCTATTTTGAAAGTCACCGGATTGGTGTAAAATATTCTAACGATCTTAAAGATTTCCTAGGTCCATCGAGGAGTGTAACCTTTCTCAAAGAGTGACTTATAAGAAGTGATTCTCGCTCAATTGCCGACTGCAAATTTCGGTGGTTTGGACTTCTTCTTGATCTTGATCCTTTCAGGATAGAGATTCATGAAGACAGGTTTTTCGTTTCAAGGATCGCTTGCTTCTGCAGGAGTCATCTTGAGCGATCTGTGTCGCGTGTTGTTGTATTCTTTGACCAGTTCGTTTAGGATGTCGATATATTTCTTGGTCGTATTGGCTGTGAAATACTAATACATTTTCTGCGTCATGGTTCTATTCCAACGTTTGATCATGTTAGCTTTCCCTTCGTTTTTGACAGAATAGAGGTCTACCAATGGACAAAGCTGACAGTTGTAAAATTCATTTCCCTTGTCCACCCACAATTTATCTGGTTTTTGAAAAGACATTGTGAATATGCTCTTCAGAGCTTCCGCCATGCAAGCTCCCGATTTATTCTTCAGAGGTCTCATCTGTCTGTATTTGAAAACACATCGATGACCATCAGTATGTATTTAATGCCCTTGTTCTGTTTGCGATTTCATGTTGACCAGATCGGCCGACCAGATCTGATCCAAACCCTTCACGAACACCCATCTCCTTCGAAATTTATGCGTGAAAGGCTTGTGTAGTGCGTTCGCCAATGCACTTGTTAATAATACGTTCTGGAGATTTTTTTATGCCCCCATCCGAATCGAAATTTGGTACCGATCACTTTACCGACCAACGAACATTCGAGTCTCTCTCTCCCAGTGGGATTCAATATATTTTTCAAAGTCATCAACATGTCTTTATCACAGATTCGATTATGAGTCTTGATGTCAGGATGTTTAGCGTAACACAGATCGTGTGCATAAGCGGCCAAATCCACCCTATTGATGGGTTTGCTCCAGGATTTAGGTGACAGATCTTGATTCAATCTCTCATTTAATATCATGCCGGGTCCCATGAATTGATGTCCTGGCAGATGCATTTTGACGGGTAGATTATTAATCAATTTATTCATCAGACCGGCACCACATTTGATGAATTGCATCTTGGTCAAACTGCATATTTTCCACGTTCCACGAAGCATGGGACTTTTATTTTTCGTCAGTACTTTTTTAATGCTAACCATATTGGTAACTCTCTTGCATTTGACGCAATACATTTGTTTGCTTTTTTTTTGTTTTTCGTATATATTTTTTAATTATTTTTTTTTTTAATTTATATATATATATTTTTTTTTTTCTTTTATATATAAATACATTTTTTTGTTTTCAATTGATTGCTTCTGGAATCTTTTTGGGATCCAACAATTTATGAAACGATTGTCTCGCTTCTTCCCTACCTTTTTCCACATGGGAATCCTTCAATTGTTCCTTGATGATCTAATGACTCTTGACTCTTATCTTGACTTCAGAGTTTCGTTTTTCATTCAATATGTCGACGCATTCACTCTCTGAAATCCTACCATCTTTCAATGCCATGGAGATCTTATTTGACATGGTGTCGATCTTTGCATCGGCTAAAACGCTGATGTTTTTGTGTTTCTTTGCCTTCACAGATAATTTCTTAGCAAAATCCTTCTACAGCCAACACGACTGGAAGAGCAACGATGGTGGTCGACAATAGACTTATTCCGGCAAAGTTCAAATCCATAGAGATCACGATGAGAGTCAAATCCACACCACTCACGAATTTCTCGAATCTCGAATATTTCTTGTTGAGCAAACGACGAGAATCTCTCTCTTGCGTCAGATACGATTGAATTCTATTGATTTGTTTGATTTGATACTTCTGTCCCACGTCATCACGATTTTCTGGTGGTGGTAGAAGAGATGCCGTGGGCTCGATGTCCAATTTCTGTAACGATAGATATATTTTTTTAGTTTGAAGTTCCATTTTCATTTTATTTTATTTATTTATATCTATTATTATTATTATTTTTTTATGTATTTTTATTTTCATCCCTTATTTAATTAACGAAAAAAAATTTTTATTGGTTTCTTCCCTTCAACAAGGAATCCATAAAAACGTGATTTCCGTCGGAACATTGTTTTAGTGGTGGTAGTGATATCCCCCTTTGCAACAAATATTCCAAAACACCTCCCCCTGTCTTTGGTGGTGAGACATCGATGCGCTAACTTCAACTCTTCTGATTTTGTAGGCTCGGGTTCTCCAACACAAAACACGAATTGTCTCCAACATTCAATCACATTGTCATGTCGTACGCATTCCAATGTGGACATGAAATTCGTTGTGACGATGTCTTCCCATTCCATCATGAGACACAAATGATTAATCTGATTATATTTGCTCTCCTCCCGACAGCCGAGACATCTTTTGTGCAAGATGCTAGGAAGTTGTTCATTCATGCAGATTGCATAAGCTCTACACAATGCCTTTCGAAGAAACCAAGCTCTCGATTCCATGGAATCATTCATTTTACTCATAATTATATGTATACAAAAAAGTTTTCTTCTAAGTCCTAAAAAAATAATTTTTTATATTTTTATTATTATTTTTTTTCTATTATTCATTTTTTTCTCCATACATATAGTACACATTATATTTGTCTCATCATCAAATAAATGAACGAACTCTTTTTGTTTATTACGATTGCGCATTTTTTTATTATTATATTTTTTTGAAAGAAGGATTTTATGCTTTTCGTATTCTGATAAAACCATCATTTTTTCATCATCATCATCATTGTCATTAGAAAGATACAGGAAATAAAGCATAATGATTTCTAACCTTATAGCAAAGTCAATCCATGATCTATTTGACATGAATGAGTGTAATCTGTGAATATATTTGACACACCGATGAATGGATTTCTCAATATTTTCATCACCACCACCACGATCAAATACATTAACTACGTTTTTTGTGCAAATATACATGTAATAAATTTCCCTGTATTTGTAATGTTTTACAAGTTTCAATTCGTATTTTAAACAATCTAGGATATCTATAATCACGTGATAATTTTGATAATAAAACGCATTTTTATAGTTCGAACACATTTTGATATTTTTGAGATAGTTTTGATTTTGAGATATGATTGACAATAATAACAAAAACAATATTACACACCCGTTTAAATGTGAGTCATACTCGATTTGTTCCGATTGAATTCTTTCTAATGCACACTTGTGTAAATGTTTAGAAAAAGCTAAAAACTTTTCGTAAAACGAACGTTGTTTTGATGACGAAAATGTTTTTGTTAACACATCTTTCAAAAGATGTTTTTTTTCTCTCACCTTTTGTTTCATTTCTTCTTTGTAAAACGAACATTGTTTTGATGACGAAAACGTTTTTGTTAACACGTCTTTTAAAAGATGTTTTTCTTCTCGCACTTTTTGTTTCATTTCTTTTTTTATTTCTTATATAAATATATATCAAAAAAAAAGGAAAAAAAAATTTTTTTTAAGATATTTGATATTTTTTTTAATTGTCATTTTTTTTTTTATAATAACATACCTAAAATGGGTATATTCTTAAATTGTGAATTCTGACCGAACAACAAACCTTCACCAATCGGCTCCACATTCTCTCCAGTCTTCAGAAAGAGACCGTCTCCATGGAAAGCATTGCCTCCATTTCTCGTGGGTCCTAGATACAATCCTTTACCCTCGACATCTACGCGACACATGGCTCCTCCCTTCTTTAAAAACAGTCCATTTCCTCTCTTCTTTAGAAACAATCCTCTACCCATTAATTTGTCGACTGCCGAACTAGCGAGTCCCGAGAGAGTTCCCACACCTAGAGCTGGCAACACCATCTTTATGAGAATGGGTAATGCTTTTGCAGCGAGTCCCACCAATAACTGCAAGAAACCACCTTTCTTTCTCAGGTTGTGTCTCAATTGAGCGGGACTCAGTCTCACCATCATTCCCATTTGATTACAAATTGCTTTCTCCATCCTTTTGATTTCTGTTTTGGTCCAGGCGATCCGATCGCTACCACCACTCGCCAGATCTTCATAACTGAATTTAAATCTAACAGCTTCGCCTCGAGTACTCAACACTCTGTGAAGTTTAGCTTTCTGTCCTTCGGATATGTTCACGTTTTTAATGATGTGTTGAGTCATATTTGTTTTGGTTTTTTTTGCTGGATTATAAATATATTTTTTTTTAATTAGGAATATTATAAGTTTGCTTTTTTTTTCTTTTTTTTATTATTATAAATATTATAAGTTTTTTTTATATTTTGTTTCTTATATATATAAAAAAATTAAAACATTCAAACAAAAAATAATTTTTTTTTTTTTTTCAAATTATATTTATGTTTTTTTTATTTACTTGATTTTTTTTTTTCATATCTCTCTGATGTGAAATCGTATAGGCACTCTCTCTCCATGAAGATCTAACAGATCACCGTTCTGATCCATCAATGTGGTTTCGATGCTATACAACGTGTCCAGAATCACGGGTAAATAGACAATATTTCGAGGTCGCTCCATGATCTTATAACCCGGCAAAACATCAAGAAAGAACGAGTAGATCGTAGGTTGAGTGCTACTATCGACGTAACTTCCCGAGATCACGTTTACATTCACTAAAATGCTATTGATTGAGAGAATGTCTACCATATTTCCTGACGTGGCGTGACCTTGATACATCTTTCGATCGATCCCAACATCTGCCAATTGAATCTTCCGCACTAAAATCCACTCGAAAATTATCTCCCATGTCTAATATCGTCTGTAGAGTACTCGTGTTGGGAGCGAGTCTTACCATATTGCCTCCGTGACCGTTGGTCTTCAGTCTGGTCTGGATGTGATGGTTCAAATCGTCTATGTCGTAACTCCCTTTGGGAATTCGAATCTCGAACCAATCCACTCCATTGGAATACTTGAATGCATTGTTCTTTTCTGTGACGTCGGGAAACGAATAATAAGTCTCGAGATTTACCAATGCCATCTCGTATCTCTTTTCCTTCTCCAATTCGATGGAAGGTTCGAATTTCATCATGAATCGAGTCGTGTCATGACTCACAATGATTTGAATGGACTGTTTCGCATCTGTATTTTTGACTTTCTGTTCCAGTAGGTGATGTTGTGACATATTTTGTTTTTATTATATATAAATTATATATTTTTTTTTTATATTTTATCGATGTTCTTTTTTTTAATTTTTATTCTCTTCTCTATTGTTATCGTCGGGAATATATAAAAAAAATTTTGAATCCACTTTGATATTTTCCGTTGTTAAATTTGCTAGTCAAATTGATCATCACGAACTTGTGAAGTCCTTTATCCCACACCTTCTTACAGAATCTCCTGAATTTTTCCCTGTGTGTGATTGAGATTCTTCAGATCCTGATGAAAGAGACACGGAAAATTAGCATTCTCCCTTATCATCTGTCTGGGCAGTCGAAAATAATTCTGAGACAGATAGAAACAATCCACATTGCTGTGACGTTCTCGAACATAATACGATTTGCATTCCCTGAGGTGGGTGACAGCTCGATTCCCATTCCCTGAGGTGGGTGACAGTAATACAGCCAGCTGGCTATGTCACCTCCCTGCAGAAGACAAATATGTAGCTTCATAAATCCTAGATGTGATATATTATCAATACTATTTGTTGTTTCTTGGCAATTATGTTATAAACATGTATTATAATGTCTTTTGCAAATAAAGTTATTACTTACTTACTTACTTTGCATTGATTCTGTCTCTCCAACAGCAGATCATTGAAGATCATGAGATTCTTGTTCTCCAACTTCAACTGTCTGGGATCGGGAACGTCGTCGACATTCTCATAAAACAGACATTCCACATTCGAACACTCGAACACTCGACGTTTCTCCTTGTTAATTCTCTCGACGCTCCTTCCAGTATATTCAAAGTCTTGTGTCCTTCGAATTCGTCACGATTGTCGAAGATTCTCGACATGACGTCCTTGGGTAATTTATGCATCATGCACTCTCGAAGCAATCTGTACTCTGGTTGAAAGAGACTCTTGCCGAAAACAAACAATTTGTTGTAATCCAACCAGCCGGGGTGCAACAACAGATTCATCAAGAGATTGGTCTTTCTGCTATTCGATTTTCCGACTATCAAACCTCTTATGCTCTTGAGAAAGAACTCATTGTTCGACCTCTTAGTCATCACGTCATAACCATTTTTTTTTTACTATGTTTCGAATTATGGGTTTTTTTCTATTTTTTTTATTTTTTAATTTCTATTTTTATATATATATATATATATATATATATATATAAAAGTTTTGTTTTATTTATTTATGAATCACTTTCAATCCTGATCCTCTCATCATTTTAGCCAAGTCCTGTATCGGCACGATGTCATCATAGAAGTCTTTCCAACTTTTCGGTTTGATTCTCAATCGTTTGGCAAGTGGTTGCGATGGAGTGATCAATTTATTAATCAATGCATCAGCTCCTCTCTTGCCAGCTTCCGAAGCTATTCTATCTCTCGCTTCAGCTGCAGCTTTCTTATCGGCGTCGATCGCCGTCTTCTTTCCAATTTTGAGAGTGCTCAATGCGATTTGTTTTGCGGCATCCGGTGAATTTACGAGTTGAAAATCGAATCGATGATGCCTGATCTGCCGTAGACGTAAGATCTAGTGTATCCCCTGTTATTTATCACTAACATTTTTTTTTTTTTAAGAATTTGATTTGTTTTTTTTTTTATTATTTTTTGTGATTATATGTTATTTTTTTATTTCCTTAATATTTTTACATTTTTTTCTCTCTTCTCTTACTTTTTTTATCATTTCAAACGATTCATCAACTTTTGATAATCCTTCTTAATCAAGAACTTCTGCCTCAACAATTCGTTGCATACGCTCACTATCTCGTCATTTACTCCTGTGTTACTGGCCTCTCTGCTAGCCAACAACAATCTCAATCTGTCTGACAAAGCGCAAGGATCACATGGAAGAAATATCACGTCGGTCATCATTCCCTTTCTAGTCGATGATTTCACGAAATACTTGTTCGCCTTCCATATGGATTCCACCACGTGCTTCCACTTGTAACCTCTCCTATCCTTCGGACTCGTCACTCTGACATTGTTGTTCTTCTTCATGGCGTGAATCTGAACCAGAATGTCTCCATAATTGTTGTAATCCTCTTTGGTGTAATCGTTGGGTCTCTTATGAGAGAGTAGAGTGTACAATCCGTTGGTCAATTCATACCTGTTCGAACCGACGATCAAATAGCGACCTTCAAGCGAGACTTCCGTGTCACCCACGAAAATTTTACCCCGCCATCGTCACGAAATCCATGCATCGAATCTTTTTCACAACTATCATCAGATCTGATACTAATAATGCTTGAAGCATCGTTATCGACGCTACTCGCATCGGTCTCGATCCTCTCCGGAGTGTATTTGGACAAACTTCTCGGTGTAACACTACCGATGCTACTCAGATCGGTTTCAATTCTCTCCAGAGTTCTCGATGCAAAACTACCGGGAATAGAACCCATCCTCAGAGAACCTTCTCTTATGGGTCTCAGTTCCTCCGCGATCTCTTTCCTCGCTCGTTCCTGAACCTCGGTGACAGGTCTGAACAACTTGGTCGCCTCTTGTCTCAGTCCCATCTCTCCCAATCGCCTCGCCCTGTCCTGCGTCTGAATGTTCTCCTTGCTCTGTATTAATTCGCGAACCTGCTCGTCCCTTCGCTTGGAATCTCCTACGTGTAGAAATATTGTTTTTCTTTTATTTATTTATTTATTTATTATTTTTTTCTCTCTTTAATGGATGAAAAACAGTTATATTTTTTTTGTATTCTTATTTATTTTTTGAATGTTGTTTTATATATATATATTTTTTTTAAAACAATTTTGTAAACAATTTTTTTATTATTATTATTCATCTTTTAACCTATAATACACACACACATAATCACACACACACACACACACACACACACACACACACACACACACACACAGTCTTGTTTTCCCTACATACCAAGGTACCCCATTGTCTGTCCTTTGTGTGGACTAACGGTTTCAACCTCATTTTGCCGGTACAGTTCTGGGAAAACAACCGAGGTAAAGAGTTTCTTTTGTCTTTTGTACCTCGGTAAGGCGAAACACGCAAACTCTTTTGTCTAGTTACCTCGTCAAGTTGGTAAGACAAACGCACACACACACACACACACACACACACACACACACACACACACACACACACACACACACACACACACACACACACACACACTCACACACACACACACCTACACACACACACACACACACACACACACACACACACACACGCGCGCATTTTTCGTTACGATCCTCCTCCTGATCGGATCGTTTTCTTCCCATCGAGCTTCGCGACGAAACTCCACCGTCTTTTCTGGCTCACTGGAAAAATTCACCTCCACCCAAACGCCGTCTGTTTCCCGCGGAAATCTGCGTACCAGATCGAATTCTCAGTTCGATCTTTCCGCATTTATACCGCGTGGCAAAACATTCACCCCCTATGGGAAATCAGTGTTAAATTCGCGAAAAAAAGTGGGTATTTTCGCCCCGGAATTTTTAAAATTCTCGAGCCAGAAAATCATCGTTACCGAGAAAAAATGTGGGGTTTTCCCGGAAGAATTGAAGTACTTTGAAAAAAACCCCGACATTTTCACGAGAAAATCTATTTTTTTCTGAATAATTTTTTCCAAATTAACTAAATTTTGTGGCCTACCGGAATTTCTGGCTCAAAGTAGGCGGATGAGCCAGAATCCGCACATACCCCCAACTCAAAAATGTTTCATCTGGCATTTTTCAAGGCGAGTTGTGAGCTGTTGTCAGGATTGTGAGATATAGCGAGCATCACTACGAGAATGAATGAAGACAAGATCATTTCGACAGAGACAATCCGACCTTCAATTATGCGAGGGGGGGGGGGGGGGGGGTGGGGGGGAATCCAAATCAAATATCAACGAAAATTTTATTTTAATCCCTATATGAAACCGCAGTACAGAGTTCTGGAAATGAAAGATAATTATGGCATTTGTATCTGAATATTTTATTAAATGTAGGTTTTAGAAATTTTCTGACTGAACAATATAATTGCTAATTAGGGATAGTTTCTGAAAGATTTTTCTCGCGAAACATTAATTGGTTATGTAATCCTTCTCACGTGACCGCACTAAAACAGCTTTTCATACCCGGTCGTTTCCACACAAACGATGGGATATTAACAAGTGCGGTTTTTTATGCAATGTACACGTAATGTGAAAGCAGAAACACTTTTTAGATAAATCATGATCAAGTTTCCTTCTAATATTCAACTAGCTATGTTGGTTTAGATAATTGTTTGGAATGCATTTTGTTATGGGCATCGTTAAAAATGACATGTATACATGAGTGGGGGTACTATAATCACGTAATAATAATAACACTTTGGCCGGTCGCTGATTTGTCGCGGTTCTCGGATGAGAAGGTTTTGGTTACCCCTGTACTCCCAACTGCCTCCCTATTCCCACGCTTCTTCTCTCCTCCCAACACTCGGGGACGAACTGCCTGATGACATCCCTTGCCCCATTTCCCAATCTCTCCGATTAGCATATTAACCCTCTCCTTTGAGTTTCCCACTAACCACATGTCCTTCAATCTCCCATCCCACTTCCCCATTATACTCCCAGTGAATGTTATTCTGGTACTTTGGGCATTCCAGAAGAAAGTGTTCCTGGGTCTCCACCATGCCCGAGTTACACATCTGGCACTCCTTTTCACTGTTTTTCCCAATTTTTCCCCTCAGTTCCAGGGACCGCGACCTCAGCTTGAACAACAGTGCCCCCCCCCCCCCCAAAGGTGGCATCAAGGCACTCTTCAAAACCAGGCTTCTCTTTATCGCGCAGGCCACCCAAAGACCTTTTTGATTTGACCCCCTCTCGCCAATTATGGTTACAGTCCTCCATGGCCCTTTCTCTGACGATTTTTTTACCCTGGTTTTTACCCTCACTTCGACCATCCACCCCGTCTTGATATTTGAGCTGAAAATTCTCTGGAAAATTACTTTACACCATCGGCTGTCGGGGAGATTTACCAAATAATTAAGATAACCGAGTTTCAATAGGTCTATCCTGTCCTTGATCCTCATCCACCCAAGCTCACCCCTGATTGCTTCTAGCGCTGCGGCATTACTCAATCCCGTTGTCCATCGGCCTGCCTCGTTCTGCAGGATTTCCAATCTCTTTACGGACGTCTGGTTTATGGGTACCACTTCCGTACCGTATGTTATACTTGGCAGACCCACCATTTCCCAAATGGTTTTCCCCACGAAAACCTTATTGAAACTGTTTCTCCCTAAAAGTTTCATTTGGTTAAGGATTCGCTTCCCCTTCAGACATAATTTATTTGTGTGGTTTCGGTAGATGCCTCTTCCTGTGATGTTTATATTTACGCCTAAATACTCGTAGTCACCTGTCTCTCCTACACTAAGAAGTTTGCTGCTACCTTCCGGAATGCAGAACTCCCTCACTCCCCCACTCTCCACCTTCGAGTGCGGTCCACTTTGCGGCCCACAGGCATAACTTTGCTCTTGCGTTCATTAAGTTAGAGTCTCCATTTGCTCCCACATTTCCCAACAATTCCCAGCATTTTCGCTAGCCCCTCTTCGCTTTCTGACACTAGCACCATATCGTCTGCAAAAAATAGCCCTGAGATCTTCAAGTCCCCAACTGCTACCCCCTCATCGCTATGCAGGAGTTCATCTCCTAAACCTTTGATGTACAATGCAAAAAGAATTGGCGAAAGGATACACCCATGTTTTAGGCCTATCTCCATGGGCACACGTTTTGTTGTTATGTTACCCATCTTTATATAATGCTTTCATAATTCCAACAAACTCGCCTCCCAAGCCCAGAGCCGCAATCTTGCGCCACATACCCTCCCTCCATACTCTATCGTATGCCTTTTTAACATCCAAAAAGGCCCTAAACATCTTTTTCTATTTTGCTTTCTCGGATTCTATCATTTGGGATAGCGTGAAAAGGTGGTCAGTGACTTTCCTTCCCTTCCTGAAGCCATTCTGGATCTCTCCCAAAAACCCTTCTCCTCAATCACCTCCTCTAATCTTCCATACAGGACTTTACAGAAAACTTTTCCAATGTTGCTACTGAGAGAGATCCCTCGATAATTATCCAAAACGTCTTTTTCCCCCTTTTTGTGAATAAATGTCACTTTGCTTTCTCTCCACTCATTTGGGACCTCTTGTTTTTATATGGCTAAATTGAATAGGACAGTTAGACTTTCCAAGGGTTCCTCTTCCCCTTTTTTGATAAACTCGTTAGTAATTTCGTCCACCCCTCCCGCTTTTCCATTCCTTAATTTTGAGATCACCTTTCGCACCTCCTCCGTTTTAATTTCGCTGCACATGAAGTTCGATAGATTTTCCTCGACCTGATTCGGACACTCCGGTGGGTTCCCCATGCCCCATCACTTATCGTTTACCATTTCCCAGTGCTTGACTAGTTCTAATGCGATTTGATTTTGACCGTCTTTAACTCTGTCATCTACTTTAATACTCTGTGGGTTACTTCCGTTGTTACGTTAATTCACCCATTTCCAAAATACGTTCGAACTCGACCCCCTGTCATTCTTATCGTCCTAATAAGACTGCTATTTCGCACTATCCGATTATCGTCTTTAATCTTATTTACTTTATTTCATGCTTGTTGGTATTCTTCCTTTGCTATCGTGGCCTCGTTGCTTTCCGCCCCCTTAAGTTTTCTACTTCTCCTGTATGCAGCACATTTAGCTTTTCTACCCTTTAAGGCCCTTTTCAGTTCTCCGTTCACTCTGTAAACAAGTTCCCGTGTTGGCATCCTAATTTTTCCTACTCTTTCCTTCCCTGCCTCAACTAGGCACGCAACTATGGCATCGGCCATCTGGACACTGCCTCCCCTTGTGTACGGTTGCAAGCTTTGGTTTCAAGTTTTCTTCGAACTTCGCCCAATTGGCATCCTTATTGAGTTCCCAAATCTCCTTGAAACTTCCTTTGCTTTTTACTAGGTTTTTGGCCCTGATCGTCACTGTAATCAAGTTGTGATCACTATCCAGCTCCGTTTTACCCTCATGATCCTCTTCTACCCCTATTACCTCCCTCCATAAATTAATATCTGTGAGAATGTAGTCAATTATTGATTTTCTGTCGTTTCTCTCCCAGGTCCATTTCCCCTTACGTCTAGCGTCCCTGTTCAGAATCTTCAGACCGAGCTCATTTGTGAAGTTCAACAGCTTCCTTCCATTCCTATTGACTTTCTTCTCCCCGTCCTCTATGCCTTCTTCCTTATCACCTATGTGTCCATAAAGTCATCCATCTGAATTATACCGAGCCCACTGTTTTCTATTTCTGTGATATTGGACCTTAGTGTTGAGTATATCGAGTCATTCCACTCTGGCTGCTTCCCTCCACCGCACAATACACAATCCCAAGGGCAATACTTTTGTTTCTTAGATTGATCTTTACCCATCCAATTTCTTTCGATACCTCGGCCGAGGTGCTGACATCTTCCAGGTCTGTGATCAGCAACGGTTTTAAATCCTCTTTAATGTACATGCCTACCCCTCCCCCTTTTTCTGGCCCTACACCTGTCCACACGCACCCCCTTACTTGGTCCACCCGTCCCTCGTGACTTACCCACGTCTTGCTTAGGCCCATGATATCAAAGTCCTCTGCCGCGATCAATGTCGCAATTTCACTTACTTTCCGGTGGAGACCCCGGATGTTGCTATAACCCATTTTCAGGGTTCCGAGATTCATTGGCTTCTGCCTCCTGTCTCCCTCGCCCTTGTTCTCCCACCTTTGTCCACTCTTGATATACTTGCCTCTGGCCTCCCACCCGCTCCTCTCCAAAAAGGCTCCGCTACTCGTAGAATTTTATCCCCCAATACCCAATACCGAGTAATCTTGACTGGACTGGTTACGTGAAATAATTCATGAGAGGTGAGGGCCGTTGTACAAACACGAGTGCGCGAATGCGCACGAGTGTTTTACAATATAGTCCCTCGCCTCTCATGAATTATTTCACGTAACCAGTCCAGTTAAGCGATTACTCTGTTTATTACTTTTCATTATTAACGATAATTATATTATTTAACCCTTTACCTAATGTAACGACCCAAACCGGCCAGCGCTTTTCTCAAAAATCGCCAGTTAATTTTCATTATGTTTTCATTTTTTGTCTCTAAAACATAGGTTATGATCCCTCATTGGAACGAGCTCGTCGAACTCGTTCCAATGAGGGGTCATAACCTATGTTTTTGAGACAAAAAATGAAAATAATAGTTATTCGAGAATTTTTTTTTTGCAAGTGTCGTCTGCTTTTCATGTTAGGTAAGGGTTGAACAAAACAAAAAACAATGAAGGCCCCCTTACACCCACGGCAAAGCGTCTTCGTTTGCGCGCACGCATACATGACCCAATTGTTGATTGCATAATTCACTTGTGAAGTTATCATTTATAATCAAACCGGGAAATCCCAGTACATTACACTTTGGAAAGTAATAATATACACATGTAAAACCTAATATACACACTTTACAGTTCTTGCCAAACATATTACCAGGAGACTGTGCGGTAGAGCATCATTGAATGGGATAGAATGACTGATGAGTAATCAGAACAATCCGCCTGTACATTCCAGTCAGGAAAGGAAAGGAAAGGGTCCCAGGCCCCAGAGAACTATCGTCAGGATGACCAACAATGGGAAACACACACATACATATATATATATATATATTTACATATGACCAAATATCTGTAATGACCTAAA
Source organism: Pictodentalium vernedei (assembly GCA_031216915.1). NCBI lineage: Eukaryota > Metazoa > Mollusca > Scaphopoda > Dentaliida > Dentaliidae > Pictodentalium > Pictodentalium vernedei. The sequence goes on from CM062296.1 coordinate 455,922,972, forward strand.
TATATACATATAATAAATATAATAGATATAATAGCCCGTAGTCCCAACTCTCAAACACAGAAGGCCCAATCAATGGAAGATCTGCGAAGATGCGACTGCTTGAATTTAATTTTATTTCAAGCAAGAGAGAATTATGTGCAGTTTCATCCCCACATCTCCCTACAAATATATTCATATACACATTTAGAGACACATATAAACTCTAATATACATACTTTACAGTTCTGACCAAGAGATGGTGCGGTAGGGTATTATTGAATGGGATAGTATGACTGGTGAGTAATCAGAACAATCAGTTTTTACATTCCAGTCAGGAAAGGGTCCCAGACCGCAAAGAACTACAGACAAGACAACCCACACCGGGTAAACACACACATGTGGGCATTTTTTTAAAAAAGTGGGATATATTATGTCCGGGAGCTTTTTGAAGCAATACTACTCTGCATCCGTGACTCTATCGACTATCAAACTATCACCATCATGTCGCCACTTCAACGCATGCAGAAATTTGGCAACATTATGTTCTTTCAGTGATGCTGAAGCTCATGGTGTCAACAAAATCTTGAGAAAGTGAATGGCCTAAATGTATATTACATCTTTAGTAATGCGTGTCCTTCACAATTATCAGTTTACTGCAATAAATCAAGCTAGTTAACAGTGAATGTGGGCCTGAACTGACTGATACCACCGAAAGAACAGCATACATTTGACGTAAGTTGCAACAGCGATCCAATGTTTATTGTCCCAAGAAGTTATGTCCCTTCTGTTACTATAAGGAAAGGCCACAGGATACACTTTGAATGGCCTTACAGAATAAGGAATTGAAATAGGCAGCTGATTTCAAACAGTAATAGCAGTGGCGGGAAAAAGAGCGTTTGCTTCAAGCAAACATAGAAAAAAGAGATTTTTGGATATAAAATAGTTGAACTGGTGAGTATATTTTTTTTCCATTCCCCACTGCTACCACTGTTACGGTCTCTGTAGTTAATTAATGGGCCACATTGGTTTGTTAAATTGCAGCCCCATATGGCTGGTGGAGGTAATGATTTAAATAAGTAATTTATCACAAAGCTTCATTTTTTAAATATCAGAGGTCGGCATAAATGTCCCATCTGTTACTTCCATTCTGTTACCGACAAAATAGTAACAGTAGGTAACAAAATGGTAACAGATGGGACACTGGGAGCCATATGTTTACAATCACACTTATGTTTGCATATTTTATCGTTTTGATCGCATAACCAAGGAAATGAAATGAGTATCTACATTAGCCCTCAGCATGCACCCTTGTTTTGATTTTCGAATTTAGAGAATTCTAGGAAGTTAGTAACAGAATGGAACAAATTGGTAACAGAGGGGACAACTTTCAATTGTAGATACATTTAGATAATACGAACTTTATGTTGGGAAAGACACATTTCACCAGTTATTGTAAACATGTTGGAAATTATATAGAGAAGCATATTACTCGCTCATGGCATTACATGCCATCGATAGTATGTGTGTTTACATGATTGCATGTATTTTGAGGTGTTTCATCACTTTAAATGGATATTAGAAGACATATCCATACTATAACTCACCCGAATATATGATATACAATTCAATAAATTTAGTTAGTTATGATTAAGAGTCCTACAAGAATACACAGTGGAAATGTGTCCAGTGGAAACTGCCATCTGCATGGTAACAGGAGGGACTTCCCAATAGAAAGCTTAGTTAAAAGCAAAACCTACTTGTGGTTAGAACTTGACGCACTCAGCTACTATATGTCTCGCTTTCAACTCCCTTCACACTTTTGTCTCGTTCATATTTTGTTCTATTTTAACCCTCCAGTCACAATTATATGTGTATTTGTGATTGGTGGGTTAAAATATAGCAAAATGCATTTAGCTCGCCAAGCAGAATGTCAACTACCGGAAATCGGCCTGTGTAACATAAGAGTCCACACAATCAAACAATGAATACACCCCATTGCATCTCGGTAGGGGTGGGGGTTAACTACAAATTCTCACTGCATCTAGAGTGCGACTTTTCAGCATTTGAACTTTCTTCACTATGGTACCGGTGTTGGTCATATCCACCTACCAACCATTTATAATTGTAGTTCACGGAGCCCACAAAGCATTGTCATCTAAAATATATATTTTGCTTTCTTGATACCACCGTGGGAAATAACCGCAAACAATAAAACCATATGAAACAGTGAAAATAGTGAAGGGGTTAAAAGCGAAATATGTAAGTCGCTTTCAACTGCCTTCACGCTTTTGTCTGGTTCATATTTTGTTCTATTTTAACCCACCAATCACAAATACATGTATTTGTGACTGATGGATTAAAATAGAGCAAAATCCATTTAGCTCGCCGAGCAGAAGGTCTTGTAGAAGACAACTAGCGGAAATCGGTCTGTGCAAAATAAGAGTCAACAATATCAAACAATGAATATACCTCACTGCATCTCGGGAGGGGAGGGGTTTAACGTCGTTCAGCCCACCAGACCATTCGGAATTCCATTAGGTTATTCTATTGATCTCTCCTGTTACTAGAATTCTACTGTTGTTACTAGAAATCCCAACTGTATCTCTTCCCTAACTATTGGCATAGTCCTGTGCCCTGACTAAGAGGAGTGGGGAAATTAGCTTATCTTTAATACACACTGGAAATTGGATCACAAGGGGGACTTCTCGGAGTGGGTGAACAAAATGTCTTTACCGTTATCGCTATTTACCTCCAGTTACCACACAAACATCAAAATGTATTTCGCCCGTGAATTTTATAGTGTTCCTTGGTATATATTGGGTTCGTGGGAGTACACTACCCATTTCTTTTATTGATATGTTACTTTGTTCAAAGGTTCAAAATTTTACGTTTAATGATTTGTTTGGAATAAAAATGTCACTAATGTTATCATTTGCTTCTCTTCTGTTACCAATATGTCCATTCTATTACACCTCAGATAATTTGTCTTTCCATGAACCACATAAGTATTTTGCTCGCCTTCTTTTTCCATTCTTCAAAAGTGTCCCCATGTTTCGATATAATCATATTAACTTGCAATATGTAAAATACCTTTCTAATGAATCCACAAATTTTTTTGTTGCAATGTGTACCCCATTTTTCATCGTAACCAATACACTTCCACAACCCATCGACAATGCATGCAAAAGACTGTCAAACTGACTAAGAATTAACTTAAGAAGTTTGTACATTGTGCACAATCCCGGTTCAAGCAATTATGTTCATCATTCTATTTTAGGGTTAATTAATGTGAGTGGTAACAGCGTGGACATCAACCAGGGATCCCAAGCTTCTGGGCCTGATATCTCCAAAATAGAGACTGATCAAGGTTGCATTTTGGTTCTGATACTTCTGGAGTACGACCCCAATACCCTGACTCAGAAATCACCCGTCTGAACTTATTTCCATATTTCAAATTTCTGTCGACCTAAATATCCCATTTTGTTGAAAAATGTCCATTTACATATATATACATATACATACATATACATACATATGACCAAATATGTATAATGACCTAAATATATACATATAATGGTCCATGGTCCCTGCTCTCAAACACAGTAAGCCCAACTAATGGAAGATCTGCGAAGATGCAACTGATTGAATTTAATTTTATATTATCGTCTATGTCAAACAGGAGAGAATTATGTGCGGTTTTTTCCCCACAGCTCCTCCCACCAGACGAGACCCCGTAAACATATACATATATGAAATAGGTCCAAAGGGTGTTATTTATATATAAATAACCACACAAGAAATGGGAAAAACGTGTGGAGAAAATATAGAAAAATGAAAATAGATCAAATGACAGAGAGCAATACAATAAATATATTTCATGCTGTTACCTGAACCACCCTCACCCTTCCACATATATATATATGTATCCCGTGGAGAAAAGGGAAGAAAACAGACATCAAATATATGCCTCCCACCGCAAACCTTTCTGGTATTTATTTATTTATTTTTCGCATTGCTATTGATTTATTGTCAGCAAATCGCTGTAATCAAAACAAAAATGAATAATGAATTTAAAAAGTTGAGCACTGCGGAAATTTCCTTTGCTTATCTATCGCAATCGAAATTTTGAGTATGAGAATAAACTAATTGACATGTACGCTGTCAAGCTCTCAGTCCGCCAGTCTCAATTCTGGATGAAATTCGACGCTGGTATGGTCTGGAATCAGTCTAGCCTTCAAGTAGGTTATCCCCTACTGAAAAATTTCGGACGATTGAAGGTGAAAAATTTCATAAACTACATTTTCTGTGTGCAAATGCTAGAAGATGTTGGTCACTCCAGACTTGCTTTATCGACATTTTGATGACATTACAACCAGAAAAGAAGACTCACCGCATCGGTAATTTTCTGATTATGCCGGGTAATCCCACCAATTATGCTAATTTCTTCATGTTTTCGTGGAGAAGTAAATACTCATTAGTAGTGGGAAATTGCGGATTCGAGTCCGTTTAACCCAGGTTTTTGATTTAGGTGATTTCGCGCGATTTGCAAGCTTATTTTCTCGAGAAATCGACTAAGTGCGATACATGCACACTTCAGACTTCTCGTTAAGTGGGCTCGTATGCCACAAGACGACACGCGCCCTTTTCGAGTCAGAAATCGGATGGGAAATCGAATCGCCGAGAGTGAGATTACGAGTGGTCTGTCCCGTTTTCTCATTCAAATCTTTTTTGAATCGTCCGATTCGAGCCCAGTCGGAGAATCTATCGAATTTTCCCACGGGATGGCGGTGGAGATACGCGAAAGCTTCCAAAGCCGAGATGAAAATCCGAAGTCGATGACAGATGTTTTATAAAAATCGCCTTTAGGGTCTATCTCGTGTCGTCTCATGATTATTAGTCAAACTTTGGCGAGAAATCGAAAGTGGGTAATGCGAATGTCACACTCGTCAAGATGTGGAAAACGTACTTTTTGACGATGTTCTCAAGTGTTCCGTCGACGGATTTCGTCGATTCAGCGCGGAAATCTCGGATGTGAAAAATTCCATTCGTCAAAAAATGTAAAAACGTGTTTTTTCGTCAGGTTTTTTGTAGTGTCTCTTCGACGGATGTGATCGATTCGACTAAGAGATCTCTCGGATGAAAGAGAGATTTTTAACCGTATGACATTTTTTGTTAATCAGTAGACCTGTCTGAGATCCGACTACTACCACCACTGCAACGACATTCGAGAGCGCGGAACGTGATAAACTTTCGGCAAGGGGTTCGTAAACATACTGAGACAGAAATCTGACAACCACTACCACCACGACATTCCGGAGAGCGGAACGTGCATGACAACCAACAGCAACAGGACAGACTGTGAACGCAAAGGATATGCATTTCTGGGCGGATGCTAGAGATACTTTTCGGGCAAAAGATTCGTGAACATACTGAGACAGAGATCCTACTACCACCACTACGACATTCTGGAGAGCGGAACATGACAAATTTTAGGTAAGACATTCTTGAACATACTAAGACAGAGAGATCCGACTACTATCACCATCACGACATGTTAGGAGAGTGGAGCATGACAACCAACAGGACTCTGAACACGATGGATATACATTTCTGAACGTGTGCTAGACATATCTGGGCCGTTTCGTCCATGGGCCGTTTCGTCCTATTACCGAGACTTAGTGGGACCGCAAATCTAGTCATGGCTGCTTCTCAGACTCGATCATGACGAGATTTGATGGATATTTCGTAACTTTTCCACTAAAACACTCTGCTAAAAAGGTTGATTCAGTTTACAGGAAAATGTTTTGTTAAAGGTATCCAGATTATATTTATTCGTGTGGTAAGAGATTTACCGCGATGGCCAGAAATATGGTATCTGGACGATTCGGACCATGTACGATTTGGATCAGATTTTTTGTTTTTTTGGACGATTCGGACCAGATTTCTGGACGATTCGGACCAGATTTCTGGACGATTCGGACCAGAGGTTTGGACGATTCGGATCATGTCTTGGACGATTCTGACCATATATCTCTTATATTTTTTATACATTAGATGAATAAAAATCATAAACCTTTCGCCATATCTCGAAAATTTATGCATGTGCGATTTTAACATTTGAATTTAGATGAGTGAAAATCATAGACATTTGATGATGTGATTGCATTTTTGGACGATTCGGACAATATATCTCAAATTTATTCATGTGCGATAATAATATAATAACACTTCGGCCAGCCGCTGATTTGTCGCGGTTCTCGTATGAGAAGGCCTTGGTTACCCATGTTCTACCAACTGCCTCCCTATTCCCGCGCTTCTTCTCTCCTCCCAACACTCGGAGACGAACTGTTTGGTGACATCCCTTGCCCCATTCTTCCCAATCTCTTCGATTAGTATATTAACCCTCTCCTTTGGGTCGCCCCCTAACCACATGTCCTTCGTTCGCCCATCCCACTTCCCCATTATACTCCCCGTGAATCTTGTTCTTTTAGACTGATATTTTGGGCATTCTGTAAGAAAGTGTTCCAGGGTCTCCACCACGCCCAAGTTACACATCTGGCACTGTTTTTCATTGTTTTTCCCAATTTTTTTCCCTCAGCTCCAGGGACCGCGACCTCAGCTTGAACAACAGTGACCCCCCAAAGGTGCCATTAAGGTACTCTTCAAAACCAGGCTTCTCTTTATCACGCAGGCCACCCAAAGATCTCTTTGATTTGACCCCCTCTCGCCAATTACGGTTACAATCCTCCATTACCCTTTCTCTGACGATCTTTTTGCCCTGGTTTGCCCCAACGTCAAGGTCCGAGATCTCCAATGAGTAGTTTTCTACTAACTCCCTCACTTGGACCATCCACCTCGTCTTGATATTTGAATTGAAAGTTCTCAGGAACATTACTTTACACCAACGGCTATCGGGGAGATTTACCAAATAATTAAGATAACCGAGTTTCAATAGGTCTATCCTGTCCTTGATCCTCATCCACCCAAGCTCACCCCTGATCGCTTCTAGCGCCGCGGCATTGCTCGAGTCTGTTATCCATCGGCCTGCATCGTTCTGCAGGATTTCCAAGCTCTTAACAGCTGTGTGGTTTGGGGGTACAACTTCCGTACCCTATGTTATACTTGGCAGACCCACCATTTCCCAAATAGTTTTCCCCACGAAAACCTTATTGAAACTGTTTCTCCCTATAAGTTTCATTTGGTTAAGGATTCGCTTCAATTTATTTGTGTGGTTTCGGTAGATGCCTCTTCCTGTGATGTTTATATTTACCCCCAGGTACTCATAGTCACTAGTCTCTCCTACACTAAGAAGTCTACTGCTACCTTCCGGAATGCAGAACTCCGCCACACTCCACGTTCGAGTGGGGTCCACTTTGCGGCCCACGGGTATAACTTTGCTCTTGCTTTCATTAAGTTCAAGTCTCCATTTGCTCCCATATTTCCCAACAATTCCCAGCATCTAGTGATCACAACTTGATTACAGTGACGATGAGGACCAAAAACCTAGAGAAAAGAAAAGGAGGCTTCAAGGAGGTTTGGGAACTCAAAAAGGATGCCGACTGGGCGAAGTTCGAAGAAAAACTTAAACCAAAGCTTGCAGCCGTACACAAGGGGGGCAGTGTCCAGAAGATGGTCGACGCCATAGTTGCGAGCCTAGTGGAGGCAGGGAAGCAAAGTGTAGGAAAGATTAGGGTGCCAACACGGGAACTTGGGTACAGAGTGAACGAAGAACTGAAAAGGGCCATAAAGGTAAGAAAAGCTAAATGTGCTGCATACAGGAGAAGTAGAAAACTTACGGGATGAAAAGCAATGAGGCCATGGTAGCAAAGGAAGAATACCAACAAGCACGAAATAAAGTAAACAAGACTAAAGACGACAACCGGAGACTGCGAAATAGCAGTCTTATTAGGACGATAAGAACGACAGGGGGGTCGAGTTCGAGCGTATTTTGGAAATGGGTGAACAAACGTAACAAAGGGAATAACCAACAGAGCATTAAAGTAGATGGCAGAGTTACAGAAGAGCGAGATCAAATCGCATTAGAACTAGTCAAGCACTGGGAAAAGGTAAGCGATGGGGCATGGGGAACCCACCGGAGTGTCCGAACCAGGTCGAGGAAAATCTCTCGGACTTCGTGTGCAGCGAAATCAAAACTGAGGAGGTGCGAAGGGTGATCTCAAAATTGAGGAATGGAAAAGCGGGAGGGGTGGACGAAATTCCTAACGAGTTTATCAAAAAAGAGGGAGAGGAACTTTTGGAAAGCCTAACTGCCCTATTCAATTTAGCCATAGAAAAACAAGAGGTCCCAAAGGAGTGGAGGGAAAGCAAAGTGACATTTATTCACAAAAAGGGGGAAAAAGACGTTTTGGATAGCTATCGAGGGATCTCTGTCAGTAGCAACATTGGAAAGGTTTTCTGTAAAGTCCTGTATGGGAGACTAGAGGAGGTAATTGAGGAGAAGGGTTTTTTGGGAGAAATCCAGAATGGCTTCAGGAAGGGAAGGAGAGTAACCGACCATCTTTTCACGCTATCCCAAATGATAGAATCCGCGAAAGCAAAAAAGAAAAAGATGTTTATGGCCTTTTTGGATGTCAAAAAGGCATACGATAGAGTATGGAGGGAGGGTATATGGCGCAAGCTGGAGGCTCTGGGCTTAGGAGGCGAGTTTGTTGGAATTATGAAAGCATTATATAAAGATGTGCAGAGTGAACTTAGCCTGGGAAACATTACAACAAAACGTGTGCCTATGGAGATAGGCCTAAAACAGGGGTGTATCCTTTCGCCAATCCTGTTTGCATTGTAGATCAAATGTTTAGGAGATGAACACCTGCGTAGCGACGAGGGGGTAGCAGTTGGGGACTTGAAGATCCCAGGGCTATTTTTTGCAGACGATATGGTTCTAGTGTCAGAAAGCGAAGAGGGGCTAACGAAAATGCTGGGAATTGTTGGGAAATATGGGAGCAAATGGAGACTCGAGCTTAATGAAAGCAAGAGCAAAGTTATACCTGTGGGCCGCAAAGTGGACCCCACTCGAAGGTGGTGAGTGGGTGAGTTCTGCATTCCGGAAGGGAGCAGCAAACTTCTCAGTGTAGGAGAGACAGGTGATTACGAGTATTTGGGGGTAAATATAAACATTACAGGAAGAGGCATCTACCGAAACCACACAAATAAATTGATTCTGAAGGGGAAGCGAATCCTTAACCAAATGAAACTTATAGGGAGAAACAGTTTCAATAAGGTATTCGTGGGGAAAACCATTTGGGAAATGGTGGGGCTGCCAAGTATAACATACGGTACGGAAGTGGTACCTCTAAACCAGACGGCCGTAAAGAGCTTGGAAATCTTACAGAACGATGCAGGCCGATGGATAACGGGGTCGAGTAATGCCGCAGCGCTAGAAGCAATCAGGGGTGAGCTTGGGTGGATGAGGATCAAGGACAGGATAGACCTGTTGAAACTCGGTTATCTTAATTATTTGGTGAATCTCCCCGACAGCCGATGGTGTAAAGTAATGTTCCTGCGAATTTTCAACTCAAATATCAAAACGGGGTGGATGGTCCAAGTGAGGGAGCTAGTAGAGAACTACTCATTGGAGATCTCGGACCTGGACGTTGGGGCAAACCAGGGTAAGAAAAATCGTCAGAGAAAGGGTCATGGAGGATTGGAACCGTAATTGGCGAGAGGGGGTCAAATCAAAGAGGTCTTTGGGTGGCCTGCGTGATAAAGAGAGGCCAGGTTTTGAAGAGTACCTTGATGGCACCTTTGGGGGGTCACTGCTGTTCAAGCTGAGGTCGCGGTCCCTGGAGCTGAGAGGAAAAATTGGGAAAGACGGTGAAAGGGAGTGCCAGATGTGTAACTTGGGCATGGTGGAGACCCTGGAACACTTCCTTCCAGAATGCCCAAAGTATCAGTCTAAAAGAATGAGATTCACTGGGAGTATAAAGGGGAAGTGGGATGGGAGAATGAAGGACATGTGGTTAGGGGGAGACTCAAAGGAGAGGGTTAATGTGCTAATCGGAGAGATTGGGAAGAATGGGGCAAGGGATGCCATCAAGCAGTTCGTCTCCGAATGTTGGGAGGAGAGGAGAAGCGTGGGAACAGGGAGGCAGTTGGGAGTTCAGGGGTAATCAAGGCCTTCTCGTCCGAGAACCGCGACAAATCAGCGGCTGGCCAAAGTGTTATTATTATTATTATTATTATTATTATTATTATTATTATTATTATTATTATTATTATTATTACATCTTTTTCTTCTCCCTCTCATTCCCAGCCTGCGCCACATACCCTCCCTCCATACTCTATCATATGCCTTTTTAACATCCAAAAAGGCCATGAACATCTTTTTCTTTTTTGCTATATTAACACACTTTTTGTTTTAATGCCAGATGAGTGAAAATCATAAATCATTGATGATGTGATTGCTATTGTACAAATTGTTGTTTGTCTTTTTGTCGTGTAGTTATGTTTATACAAATGCTTGATTGATGTTCATGAAGCCATGAAGCTGTTGTAATTTTACTTTAATTTTTTCAAGCCATAACTGTTTTTTTTTTTAATGTGGGCAAGGTCTTTATAACGGCACCAACTTTTCGTGTCAGTACCAAGAGACATCGTCCCAGCGCGCCTTCGGCGCGCTAAAACCTTTCATTCAAGTCAGCACCAAACTCCTGCAGACATGGATGAACAAGCAAAGTGTCGAGTCTGTAACAAAAGGGTACGACCAAAACAGGAAGGAATATTCTGTGATAATTGTGAATTTTGGACACATCGAATTTGTAATACTGGTAAGAATACATAACTTTTTTGACTCAATAAAACTCTCTCTCATAATTTCTGGCTATTATTTCTCCCTCCCTCCCATTCTCTCTCTCTCTCTCTCTCTCTCTTCTCTCTCTCTTCTCTCTATCTCTCTCTCTCTCTATGTGAAGTTATATGTGTTTCTGATGAAGGGTGCTTTGACGCCCGAAAATTAAATATCACTGGGTTTTCAATTTGTTTTAACCTAATAGTTACCATTGTGATGCCTTTCCTTACACTGTTAACGATAACACATTAACGTATGTAACAAATTTTATAATTAAATAAATAAACAAACGATAAACGATAACCAATTAGATTGGAGACGGGCACCAGGCTAATTGTTTTGTATACTAATTAACACGTCAAGTAAAAATATTTTGAGAAAAAGTGATTAATTGTATACCAATTAATACGTCAGGTAAAAAGGGACTGGGTAGTAGTGCCTATCTTTCAATGAGGGTTGGGAGAAATATTAACTAATTAACCTGCTCTCCTTTTCAGACTGCATAAATTGCTGAAGACAATGTATATAGACTCTTAAGAAAAACGTGTGCATTACCCTTGCTACCAGCTGAAGATATAAGACCAGCGCCCGAACAACTAGGAAACAAAGTAGATGGTGATGCCACCCCTCTTGTTGGCTTCTTCGCTTATATAAAGATAAACTGGATAGACAGTGCAACCTGGCCAATTCCAACATGGAGCGTCTATGGTCGTTCAATCCGCACACATAATGATGTCGAGGGCTGGCATCATAGATTAAACAGACTGGCTAAAAAGACAAACTTACACTTTTATCTGTTAATTACCCTCTTGTACAAAGAGGGACAGGCAATCCCAACGCAGTGTAAACTTGTAAAGTGGGTGAGTTGAAAAGATAACAGAGAAAACAGACAGATATTACACAAGGTAAACTGATGGCACTGTGGGAACTGTATAGAAATAAAGAGATTGCAACCAGTGAATTTTTAAAGAGATGTAGTAAAATCTATTGTCCATGTTAAAATGATGTTTTAAATGATTCTATATATTTTGTGCTCAGTTTATTTTGTATTCATTTTGTCTTTGTTAAAAAACGATGTTTGTTTATCTTGTTTGATATATTACATGTGTTTTTAATGATTAAATGATTATTATTTGTGCTTTATTTATTTTCCCATCCTAGTAGTGTTCTGTCTTATGGCCCAAATCGTCCAAAAATCTGGTCCGAATCGTCCAATTACCTGGTCCTCCTCGGCTCGTTTATTCCAGTCCCCAATACTCCACCCTAGTTGTGTTCTATCTTATGGTCCGAATCGTCCAAGACATGGCTTGTCATTTATGAGAAAATGTGCGTTAATATCGCACATGGATAAATTTTAGATATATGGTCCGAATCGTCCAAACATCTGGTCCGAATCGTCCAGAAATATGGTCCGAATTGTCCAGAAATATGGTCCGAATCGTCCAAAACAAATCGGATCTGAATCGTACATGGTCCGAATCATCTTGAGATTCAAGAATATCTACCAGTAGTTTTCATGGAATACTGGTCGATTCGTCGTGATTGCACATTCGTCGTAGAATCTGGACGATTCGTCGTGAACGGAAATTGCCGACGAATCGTCCAATGGACGATTCGTCGGTAATTTCCGTTGTTCTTTGGACGATTCGTCGAAGATTTCGACTTTGAATCTTTAAAGCTAATTTGAGCTGGTTGTGACAACAAATGTTTGTTGGGGGTGGTGAAGTGCTGCAACACGTTGCAGTAATACCTTTGGGGTTATAATTTTCTGTTTGTAATGCTCCCATGTATTAAAAATTTCCACCTGATAGTTTTTAAATGTTTTTTTTTATACCTTTGTAGTTTCTCTTCAGACACCAAGTGGCACTGAAGGTCTACTAGTAAACTCTCTTTGTTCAACACCTCTATAAGTTCATACAAGTTGACATTATGTGCCCAATTTTTCTGTACTGCTTTGAATGTTGAGTCCAACTCTAATATCTTTCTGAACAAACTTTTCTGGCACAGCTTCATTGATCCACTCAAAAGAGAAATCTTTTGGGTGTTTTGGACGCCGTTTTGTCGCGTCCCAAACGGTTTGCTGTGCGCACGAAGTTTGGCAAACTGAGTAACGACGTAGTTGGTACATAGGAACGAAGATGCTGTTGCAGGGCTTCCTTAACAAGAGTACATTCTGATGTATATGGGCGATTGTGGCCCTCAGTCCTAATGTAAGCCCTAACATTAGCTGTGTCCTTTGAAGTGCACGAATGTGGACGTGGTCCTTTCTCCTGTCTGTCTAACTGATGCCAAACAGTTAATTCTTTATTCTTCACTGTACACTTCCATCTTTGTTGCCCTTTTTTATTAGCTGTTCCATCTTGTTTTTTAACACTTTTTGATGTTACTTCAAAAGATCCCACATGAAAGTACCTTGAAATCAACCGGTCAAAAATTTAAAAATAATGCAGTGTTACAGATCCATGTCTTGTACGTTTCGTCGAAAACCCAAAAGACGATTCGTCGTGATCGTAATTTGGACGATTCGTCGTTACGACGAATCTTCAATCACGACGAATCGCCCAGATACCGTTTTCACGTGGGGTGCTAGACGTTTCGTACACGAGCGTTTCGTACACGGCCAATCTAGGACGTTTCGTACACAAAAAGCCAGGACGTTTCGTACACAGATTTCAGTTTCGCATTTTCTCTTTATATCTCACTTTTTTTCCTTCTAATTACAGATTTGGGGTTTAAAAGAACGAAAGAAGACTATTTTCTGGCATGAATAAATTTATTCATTCTCATACATACTAAATTAAAATAAATTCATGAAACAAAAATAACGTTTTGTTTTTATGTGTTTGTTGTTCTGCGAGATTTTTTGTCATAAAAACGTTGCTATCAATAAAGGGCAAATATCGATAAAATAAAATCAGTTTAGCTTAGTGCAATGAGGTGATTCGCCGAAAATGTACAGTATCGCTGGAGATAAGTTGTCATAAAAATGCAATAAAATTTTATCTCCAGCGATACTGTACATTTTCGGCGAATCACCTCATTGTATTAAGCTAAACTGATTTTATTTTATTTTAGCAAAGTATAGCACTCCAATTGTAACAATAAAAATAGCACAAAATAAAAAAGCACACACTTAGTATTTATATACAGTATTTTACAAATTTAGAATGGAACGATGGTGGAGCAGGCCTTCAGGAAAGAACTTGTTGACAGCTGCTTCTCCTCGTACTTGCCCCAAAGGTCCATGAGTTTCTCCTGCTGGTCCTTTGATGACTTTCTGCTGGTCGTTGTAAGTCTTTGTTCTGATACCAATTGTAACTGCAAGTTGACCAAACTTGCCTCTTTTCTCAGTGTTGGAACAAGTACATAAAATGGAACATTAACACGACCTACACGGGCATTAAGCCTGTGATGCCACCCCTCACAGTCATTATTAGTGCGTATAAGCCGTCTAAAACCGCACCAATTTCCAACTCCCCAAACGGTGCTCTCAAACCATGTTGATTGGACATATTGGCACAAGTCAGTTATTTGAGCAGATGTCTCAGCCTGTTCCTTTAACTCATTAACAACCTACCTCCCAGCGAATGGGTTGGTTCTCGGTTAATTCTCTCTCTCTCTCTCACACTCTTTCTCTCTCTCTCTCTCTCTCTCTCTCTCTCTCTCTCTCTCTCTCTCAAACACACACAAACTTGGAAATTACTGTAAGGGTAACAACCTACCTCCCAGCGAATGGGTTGGTTCTCGGGTAATTCTCTCTCTCTCACTCTCTCTCTCTCTTCTCTCTCTCTCTCAGGTAATTCTGATGGTATGCTCTCAGAGGCAATGGAAACCTCATGCCTGGACTCTACATGTTCAACATTGATGTCGACGTTGAAGGATCCATTATCTCCAGTTTGCACATCCACATCCATGTGTGTGTCATCACCATTATCACCAGTATTGTTTGTGTCCATGATGTTCGTGACACTATCACTGTCTATAATCAGCTCCCTCTCCTCCATCACGGCTAATTCCATCATATTCCCCCGAGTACAATCTGGGCACCTCCACATAAACGCCTGTCCTCTTTTCTGCTTTACCATTAACTCCCGATAAACCGGGCGTGACATACCGGTATCACATTTTCGGTGCCTCCATCTGCTACAGTCGTCACAACACAGAGCCTCCTGCCTTGGCCTGACCTCGCCTCCACAACCAGAACATGGGTACTCCATTACAAAGTATTGGGCAATGACGTGACAGGCTCAGGACAGTTCCATACCCCAATATATACCCGATCAGCCTTTTGAAATTCATATTTGACAAGACACCGCGCTTGTTGTTTTTCCAAGTCAAATGTCACTTGTGGACTCCAGTGAAAGCTTGTCAGACGCTTTGCAATTTACCGCTGACTAGATTAGTCATCGCATGTACAAACAAGCAAACAAAATAACCTAAAAACATCCCGGCAATATTCAAACAAGTCACTCATCGGTGAAATCAAACAGTAAATCAAACAATAAATCAAAGAAATCAAGGAAAATTAAACTATTCAACATGCAATTATACACCAACAGTATCTATAAAAACAGGAATAATTTTACATAAATATTCACGGGAGATATTCACAAATGTAAAAATATTAATTTAATGTAACAAAATTAATAAATAATTTTATAATACAAGGTCTAAAACAGATAATTAAACACGTGTACGAAACGCTCACTTCGTGTACGAAACGTCCAATTTTTGTGTACGAAACGTCCTATTTGTGTACGAATCGTCGCGTGTACGAAACGTCTTGTGTACGAAACGTCAGTAAACCTTTCACGTGGTTCGAGTTGTGCTGGCTCTTTTTGTTTAGAACTGTTAGCTGAAAGTCGAAAAATCATGGCAGCCCCCATGGGAAGACTCATTTTACAGGCCGATTGGAGTGACACTTTTCGGTTTGTAAGCATAAATACTTGAACTATTTTCGTTATTAATAATGTTTACGTACCGTAGTTAATGTAAAGTGGTGCTCATATTTTGATGTCATTCTTAGATTTGGCTTTGCGGCGGTATTATTTTCAATATCACCCCTTTTCACTGTAATAATACTAATAACCTTGTTTATTTTGCAGTCTCTACTTAATTTGATAAACAATAAAATGTTTTGTTTTTGACCTCATCCGATGGGTGAGGTGTCCCTTTCTGTCATATTTGCACTGAGGGAATTATAAATCGTATGAAATAGGTGGTACCACAAGTATAATGGGGGGTGGGGGGGGGGGGGGGGTGGGGGGGGGGGGGCAAATCACCGAAATGGGATCGAAACGGACCTCAGGCTCAAGTCGGCAGCACGATTCACACAAAACGACCCAAAACGCCCCAAAACTACCCAAAACAAACCCCAAACAAATCCCACCTGACCCCAAACGATTTTGAAATGAGAAAACAGTTGAAAATAAAAAGTGTGGATATAAAAAATGAGAAAACAGTTGAAAATAAAAAGTGTGGATATAAAAAAAGAAGCACATAAAATTCCAGTGCACTCTATCTTCATTGTGGCTGCCATGCCCGGTTAAAGCACTACTCCATATTGTAAAACACAACTTGAAAAAGGAGATAGAAATATAGAGATTGCAAGACATCACGTCGTGATTATTAATTTATTACTTAAATCTGTGGAACAAATCCAAACAATGTTGTTTAGATTACAATTTGCTGAAAACAACTGGTACATGACGCGCTCATTCGAATGAGGGGTCATAACCTATGTTTTGGAAGCAAAAAATGAAAATCTAAAAAAAAACGGAATAGCGATTTTCATGTATAGCGCTGATGGAAATCTTGGGGTGGTGGAAAAAATTGGGGTCAGGAAGAGTACTTGGAGCTGTTTGTTTGTTTCCTACTACTGTAGTAGGGAAAAGAAAAAATGGAGCACTCGGGCATTATTTAAAACATGCTGGAGAGTTGTATACGAACTGGTGGGGGGAGGAGGCTGAGTAAAAAACAAACAGGGTAGTTGAGGTCGTTAGGTTTAGGGAACACTGAAATTGTTGAAATCACAAACACAAACTTTATGTAACCCTACATGCCGAGCATGACTTCATCTCGTCAGCATGTAACACTAACATGGGCTTAGCCATTTGCTGACTTGACTAATGTGGTCCAGAAACCATTAGGGATATATTTATAAAGATAAAAATTTTTAGGGAGTTATTTGTCGATTATCACCATTTACTGGTAAAATTCATGTGTGTTTACGTTTTCTAGAGGGGGGGGGGGGGGGGGCATGAACATGCGAATATATATTCAAAATGGACGCTGTAGGACCTCCTCCCCCCTCCAACAACAACAAAAGTGTGTCTTTTTTCCCCATATAGCAAGACTTGGATATAGCCCCCCCCCCCCCCCCCCCCCACCAATTAAGTAAACACACACAGGAAGTTGGTTTATAACCTTTTACCTGGCCCCAAAATAAGCAGCGTGATGGAAATCGGTTCCAAATTCCAATGACATCCATGTTGGCATGGTTTCTTCAAGAAACCTTCAAGATATTCCAGACTTTCCAAACAAAGCGAAGTGACCGTGGTACCATTCGATCGTGGTACTATTTGACCAATCCCTGTTTACAGTGCTATCAAATAAATTTGTTCACTTTTTACCTATATTGTCATATTTTCGTCCTCCCATTTGATTAATCATTGGCTAGCACCTGTGGTGCGTTATCTCTCATTAAGAGAGGTAACTCGTTAACGAGAGATAACCTACCGTCAGGTACTAGTCATTGACCAATGTCGGGTCCATTTCAGTTCCGTTGTGGGTCTGTTTTTGGGTCGTTTTGGGTTTGTTTTGGGTTCATTTTGGGTAGTTTTGGGTCCGTTTTGGGTCATTTGTGCGGCCCCCTCAAGTTGAACAATAACAGGATTTTTGAGGTCGTTACAGTTTATTAATGGTCTGACCACAGGCACTCCGCACAAGCTGGGAAATTGAAAGAAAAATGATATTTGATACCATTTTTGAATCTATTGTAATGTGCTCCTGTAATGGTATATAAATATTAACAAGGTAAACAACTCGCTTTTCGAAAACGATAGCACTCATCTTCGTGTTTCCCCCCTCAAATTGATAGGCCAGTCGGGGTAAGGAGGGCGGTCAAGAGAAAGAGGGGGCCAGGAGCTTGCAAAACGAGAGGAGGTGCAGATGATATAGGAACTGGGGCCAGAAGAAGAAAATTAGTGGTAGCGGGGAGCAGCATTGTACGTGGGATTGACAATGTAGTTTGTGGTCCTGATAGTTCCAATCGAACAGTCTTGTGCTTTCCGGGGGCGAAGGTGGAGGATCTCAGGGACCGGGTAGATGGCATTGTGGCAGGGTCAGGACCGGAACCGGTAGTGGTGGTCCATGTGGGGACCAACAATATCAGGGAGAGAAGGTCAGTAAGTTTGGTGGAGTCGTATAGAGGCTTAGTCGGCAAACTGCTAAGTAGGAATGCAAGGGTAGTCGTATCTGGGGTCCTTCCTGTCCTTGGAGGTGGGGACGAACGGAACTCAAGGATTTTGGCGCTAAATGAAGAGTTAGAGGACTACTGTGTTGATCTGGGAATTCCCTTTATCGACCATTGGGACACGTTTTGGGGCAATGGGAGCATGTACGGGCGTGACGGGCTGCATCTTAGCAGGGCGGGGAAACGGGTATTAGGGGATAAAATTCTACGGGTAGCAGAGCCTTTTTTGGAGAGGAGCGGGGTGGGAGGTCAGAGGCAAGTATAACGAGAGTGGACATAGGTGGGGTGAACAAGAGTGAGGGGGACAGAATAAGTTTACCAAGACTAGCACCAGAAAACAGTGGGCCCAATAGGCGGAAGGCAATGAACCTCGGTACCCTGAAAGTGGGTTATAGCAACATCCAGGGTCTCCACCGTAAAGTAAGTGAAATTGCTACATTGATCGAGGCAGAGGAGTTTGATGTCATGGGCTTAAGCGAGACGTGGGTAAGACACGAGGAACGGGTAGACCAAGTAAGCGGGTGTGTGTGGATAGGTGTAGGGCGAACGGAAGGCCAGAAAAAGGGGGGAGGGGTAGGCATGTACATTAAAGAGGATTTAAAACCGTCGCTGATTACAGATCTGGAAGATATCATCACCTCGGCTGATGTGTCAAAAGAAATTGGATGGGTAAAGATCAGTCTGAGAAACAAAAGTATTGCCCTTGGGATTGTGTACTGTGCGGTGGAGGGAAGTAAACCCGAGTGGAATGACTCGATATACTCAACACTAAGGTCCAATATCACTGAACTAGAAAACAGGGGGCTCGGTATAATTCTGATGGGCGACTTTAATGGACACATAGGTGACAAGGAAGAAGGCATAGAGGGTGGGGACAAGAAAGTCAACAGGAATGGAAGGAAGCTGTTGAACTTCACAAATGAGCTCGGTCTGAAGATTCTGAACAGGGACGCTAGATGTAAGGGGAAATGGACCTGGGAGAGAAACGACAGAAAATCAATAATTGACTACATTCTCATAATAATAACTCTTTGGCCAGCCGCTGATTTGTCGCGGTCCTCATAAGAGAAGGCCATCATTCCCCCTGCACCCCACCCCCTCTTCCCCTCCTCTCCTCCCAGCAGTCAGATATAAACTGCTTAATAGTGTCCCTCACTTCCTCTTTTTCAATTTCTTCAATAAGCATTCCTACCCTCTCCCTCGTGTCCCCCTTCAGCCATCTATCCTTTGTTTCTTCACCCCACTTCTGCATTATTCTTCCAGTAAATTTTATTCTATGAGGTATATACTGTGGGCATTCCAAGAGAAAATGTTCCAGGGTCTCCACTACTCCAGAGTGGCACATTTGGCATCCCTTTTCCCCATCTCTCCCAATTTTTCCCCGAAGCTCCAGTGATCTTGATCTCAGTTTGAACAGCAGTGACCCTCCAAAGGTGCCATCTAGGTACTTCTCAAAAGCTGGCTTTTCTTTATATTGTAACCCCTGCAGTGATCTTTTCACGCTAACCCCTGCTCGCCAGTTTCGATTGCAATCTTCCATGACTCTCTCTTTGACAAACCTTTTGCCTTCTTTCATTCCTACTTCTATGTTTGTGACCTCTATAGAGTAATTGTCCATTAGTTCCCTCACATGTTTTGACCACCCCGTTTCTATATTAGAATTCCAAATGGTATCGAGCATCAATTTGCACCACCGGTTGTCAGGCAGGTTTCTCAAGTAGTTAAAGTAACACAGTTTTCCCAAATCTACCCTGTCCTTGATTTTCATCCACCCAAGCTCCCCCCTTACTGCTTCCAAAGCTGCAGCATTACTCGACCCTGTTATCCATCTGCCGGCATCATTTTGAGTATTTTCCAACTTCTTAGTAACGGTTTGGTTTAATGGAATCACGTCCGTGCCATACGTTATACTTGGTAAACCCACCCTCTCCCACAGTGTTTTCCCCACAAAGACCTTGTTGAAACTATTTTTCCCTAAAAGTTTTAGTTGGTTCAGAATTCTTTTCCCCTTCAGAATCAGTTTGGCTGAGTAATTTCTGTACACCCCTCTTCCCGTTATATTTATGCTTACCCCTAGATACTCATACTCTCCCGTTTCTCCTACAGTGATTTGTTTGCTTTCCCCTTCGGGGATTGAGAACTCCCCCACTCTCCATCTCTTCGTCATATCTACCTTGCGTCCAACGGGTATTACCTTGCTTTTATTTTCATTTAGTTCGAGCCGCCAAGTGTTCCCATATCTACCAACAATTTCCAGCAGTTTCTCTAGCCCCTGTTCAGTTCTAGACATTAACACCATGTCGTCCGCAAAGAATAAGCCTGGTATCTTTATGTCTCCAACATTTACCCCCTCCGCACTCTGAATTAGTTCGTCCCCTAAATCTTTAACATACAATGCAAACAAAATCGGTGAAAAGATACACCCCTACTTGAGGCCTATATCCATAGGGACTCGTTTTGTAGTGATACTCCCTAGACTGAGTTGGCTTTGCACATCTGTATACAGTGCTTTCATGATTCCCACAAAGTCACCCCCCAGTCCGATGCCCTCGAGCTTTCGCCACATACCTTCCCTCCACACTCGGTCGTACGCTTTTTTCACATCTAGAAATGCCAGAAAATTCTTTTTCTTTTCAGCCTTTGTTGATTCTATCAGTTGGGTGAGTGTAAATAGGTGATCAGTGACTCTTCGTCCTTTCCTGAAACCATTTTGAATTTCTCCTAAAAAACCTTTCTCTTCTATAGCTTCCTCTAGTCTACCGTATATGACCTTACAGAATACTTTTCCGATGTTACTACTAACTGATATCCCCCTATAGTTATCTAGAACTTCCTTATCCCCCTTTTTGTGTATGAACGACACCTTACTTTCCCTCCACTCTCTGGGGACCTCTTGCTTTCGCAGAGCCAGGTTGAAAAGGTTTGTCAGGACTTCAATAAGTGCCTCCCCTCCATTTTTGAGGAATTCGTTCGGAATTTCATCAGTCCCTCCCGCTTTACCATTTTTTAATTTCGAGACCACGTTCCGCACTTCTTCTGCCGTTATTTCGCTACATACACGATTGGATAGGTTCTCCTCCACCAGTGTATTTCTTTTTGGTGGGGACCCACTGCCCCATCGCCTATCGTTTATCTTTTCCCAGTGCTTGACTAACTCTGAAGCGATACGGCCTTTATCTTCTGTACTTTCCCCATCCACTTTGATACTCTGCACACTACTTTTCCCCCGTTTATTTACCCAGTTCCAAAATACGTTTGAGCTCGAACCCCTCGTTTTCTTTATTGTTCTGGCAAGACTGCAATTGCACTCCTTCCTATTATTATCCTTTATCTCATTCACCTTTTTCCGTGCCAGTTCATATTCTCCTTTCATTAGTCTTGTGTCATTGTTATCCACCCCTTTAAGCTTCCTACTTCTTCTGTAAGCAGCGCATTTTACCTTCCTTTCTTTTATAGCCTTTTTCAGTCCCCCGTTAACCCTGTATCCAAGCTCTCTCGTTGGGACCCTCACCCTTCCTATACACTCCTTCCCTGCCTCTGTTAGGCTATTTACTATGCCATCTGAAATACTCTGGACATTTGCATCCCTAGGTATACATTCAAGATTTGGTTTTAGTTTTTCCCGAAACTGCTTCCAGTCGGCTCCTTGTTTTAGTCCCCAAACTTCCTTGAAGGTCTTTCTGTCTCTATTCGTCTTTTTGCCCATAATCTTAACTGTTATCAGGTTGTGATCACTACCCAAGTCATTTTTTCTCTCGTCATCTATTTCTACATCTATAACCTCCCTCCATACGCTAATGTCAGTGAGTATATAATCAATTATTGTTTTCTTATCGTTCCTCTCCCAGGTCCATTTACCCTTACATTTCGCATCCCTGTTCAGGATCTTTAAACCAAGCTCTTTTGATAGGTCCAACATCTTCCTCCCATTCGTGTTAATTTTCCTATCACCTCCCTGTATGCCCTCCTCCTTATCCCCGATGTGCCCATTGAAGTCCCCCATTAGGACAATACTGAACCCTCTGCTCCCAAGCTCTGTGATATTCGATCTAAGAGTTGTATATATTGAATCATTCCACTCGGGCTTACTTCCCTCCACTGCTAAGTATACAACACCAACGGCAACACTCCTGCTTCCTAACTTGATTTTTGCCCAGACTATTTCGTTGGATACTGGAATCTGAGTCCTTGCTTCTGTGAGATCTGTAATCAATGAGGGCTGTAATTCCTCTTTAGCGTAGATGCCAACACCCCCACCCCGTTTCTGACCCTCAGTTCGCCCAGCTCCTATCCACCCGCTCATCCCGTCGTATCCACGTCTCACTTAGACCCATTATATCGAAGTCTCCTTCGTCCATCATTGTTGATATTTCGCTTACTTTCTTGTGCAGACCCTGGATGTTGCAGTACCCAAACTTAATGAATCTTTGTTTTTTTGTCATCACTGGCACATTATTATAACCCTGGTATGTCCCTGTATTGTGCATGTTTGTTGTTCTTCCTATGTTCCCAGCATTTGTGTCACTCGGGGTTACCGGCTGTGGTCCCCTACCCCCCTTTTCTCCAAAAAAGGCCCAGCCACCTGTAAGATTTTTTGGCCCAACAGGTCTGTACCCATCCTACTTAAATGCAATCCGTCTCGCCCATACAACTCTCCTTGTCCCCAGAATGAATCCCAGTGGTCAATGAAATGTACTCCCAAGTCTTTGCAGTGCTCTCCCATCTCCTCATTTAGTGCCATAATCCGCGAGTTCCTCTCATTCCCACCACCCATAACGGGGAGCACCCCTGAAACGATGATCCGAGCATTCCTGCTAAGTAGCTTACTAATTAGGTCCTTGTATGTGTCCACCAAACGAACTGATTTCCTCTCCCTGATGTTATTGGACCCCACATGTAATACCACTACCGGATCAGGCCCCGACCCAGCAACAATACCATCCACTCTATCCCTCAGGTCCTCCACTTTAGCCCCCGGAAAGCACAGAACTGTTCTATTTTTACTGTCCAGACCACAGACAACCTTGTCGATCCCCCGAACTATGCTACTTCCCGCAACCACCAACTTACTTTTGGACCTCGCCCTATTTATCTCCTCTAGTCTCCTATTGTTTACAGCGTCCTCTTCCTCTCCAACAGCCCCACTCGGAATCAATATCGGTATCGGTATCTTTGACCTAGGATTACTCCTATCCTTGTCCCTCCGTCTCTTTCCAGGCCCTGAGCTACCTGGACTACTCCCCTGGTCTTCCTCCGGATCCCTCCTCCTTTTTCCTGGCCTAGACCCCAAGCTACTATCTGTTGCAACTACCTCCATCTCCTCCTCTGTCTCTTCCGAATCGAGCACATCAAATCTGTTTCTGGTGCTGCACTCCCCACTGCCTTTGGACTTTACACCCCTATCTACCTGCTTCTCTGGCCCCCCTTTCCTACCACTTTTGGTAGTCCACGCCAAACGCTTTACAGCATTGCTCCGGCCTGGCCCCCCCCTCATCTGTCCTACGTACTTTTCTAGCAGCCCCCACCTCATCACCTACCTCATTCACATCAAAGGTTCTACCCCCATGTTTCCTCTTGGAACCACCGACAACCTTCCATCCTTCTCGGAAAGCCACTTTCACAGGCGTAACTCCAGACAGCCCTGCCCTACCAAGTTTTCCCTTCAGCTCAGCAATCTCCCCCTCAAACTTAACAATTGTCTCAAGTAGGCGGAGGATTTCCTGACAGTTTGCACATACCTCTCCATATCCCATCGAGCGACAGTCCCCATACATCATAGAACACTGTTTACAAACTTCAAGCCCAATATCGCCATCGGTGGCCCCACCAACCCGGCTCTGACCGACACCCCCAGTGACCTCTGTCTGCACACCAATACTTACTCCGTTGGCACCGTTGACCTGGACCGCGATATTACACGTATTTACCTCCATACTTACCTCCGTCTGAACAGACTTGCTCGCCATCATCAAGACAAAATTACGCGATCGGACAGGGAAAATTGTAAACACGCGACAAAAGGCAACACGACGAACCGTTCGACAACTTAGCGCTCACAGTTTTATTTAAGGCCTCCTAACTTTGTCCCAGTTACTATACTAAACTAACTCCCCACAAAGTTGAATAAAATAACCTGAAAATGAAATATATATGATTAGTAAACAATAAAAATACTTAATTTCGATTCGTAACCAAGGAGACTTCTTCTGTATACTTCATAGATATAAATTTATGGAGGGAGGTGATAAGGGTAGAAGTGGATGATGAGGGCAAAATGGAGTTGGATAGTGATCACAACTTGATTACAGTGACGATGAGGGCCAAAAACCTAGAGAAAAGGAAAGGAAGCTTCAAGGATATTTGGGAACTCAAAAAGGATGCCGACTGGGTGAAGTTCGAAGAAAAACTGAAACCAAAGCTTGCAGCCGTACACAAGGGGGGTAGTGTCCAGAAGATGGCCGACGCCATAGTTGCGAGCCTAGTGGAGGCAGGGAAGGAAAGTGTAGGAAAGATTAGGGTGCCAACACGGGAACTTGGGTACAGAGTGAACGAAGAACTGAAAAGGGCCATAAAGGTTAGAAAAGCTAAATGTGCTGCATACAGGAGAAGTAGAAAACTTAAGGGGGTGGAAAGCAATGAGGCCATGGTAGCAAAGGAAGAATACCAACAAGCACGAAATAAAGTAAACAAGATAAAAGACGACAACCGGAGAGTGCGAAATGGCAGTCTTATTAGGACGATAAGAACGACAGGGGGGTCGAGTTCGAGCGTATTTTGGAAATGGGTGAACAAACGTAACAAAGGGAATAACCAACAGAGCATTAAAGTAGATGGCAGAGTTACAGAAGAGCGAGATCAAATTGCATTAGAACTAGTCAAGCACTGGGAAAAGGTAAACGATAAGCGATGGGGCACGGGGAACCCACCGGAGTGTCCGAACCAGGTCGAGGAAAATCTCTCGGACTTCGTGTGCAGCGAAATCAAAACTGAGGAGGTGAGAAGGGTGATCTCAAAATTGAGGAATGGAAAAGCGGGAGGGGTGGACGAAATTCCTAACGAGTTTATCAAAAAAGGGGGAGAGGAACTCTTGGAAAGCCTAACTGCCCTATTCAATTTAGCCATAGAAAAACAAGAGGTCCCAAAGGAGTGGAGGGAAAGCAAAGTGACATTTATTCACAAAAAGGGGGAAAAAGACGTTTTGGATAACTATCGAGGTATCTCTGTCAGTAGCAACATTGGAAAGGTTTTCTGTAAAGTCCTTTATGGGAGACTAGAGGAGGTAATTGAGGAGAAGGCTTTTTTGGGAGAAATCCAGAATGGCTTCAGGAAGGGAAGGAGAGTTACTGACCATCTTTTCACACTATCCCAAATGATAGAATCCGCGAAAGCAAAAAAGAAAAAGATGTTTATGGCCTTTTTGGATATCAAGAAGGCATACGATAGAGTATGGAGGGAAGGTATGTGGCGCAAGCTGGAGGCTATGGGCTTAGGAGGCGAGTTTGTTGGAATTATGAAAGCATTATATCAGGATGTACAGAGTGAACTTAACCTGGGAAACATTACAACGAAACGTGTGCCAATGGAGATAGGCCTAAAACAAGGGTGTATCCTTTCGCCGATCCTGTTTGCATTGTACATCAAAGGCTTAGGAGATGAACTCCTGCGTAGCGAGGAGGGGGTAGCAGTTGGTGACGTGAAGATCCCAGGGCTATTTTTTGCAGACGATATGGTTCTAGTGTCAGAGAGCGAAGAGGGGCTAACGAAAATGCTGGGAATTGTTGGGAAATATGGGAGAAAATGGAGACTCGAACTTAATGAAAGCAAGAGCAAAGTTATACCTGTGGGCCGCAAAGTGGACCCCACTCGAAGGTGGAGAGTGGGTTAGTTCTGCATTCCGGAAGGGAGCAGCAAACTTCTCAGTGTGGGAGAGACGGGTGATTACGAGTATTTGGGGGTAAATATAAACATTACAGGAAGAGGCATCTACCGGAACCACACAAATAAATTGATTCTGAAGGGGAAGCGAATCCTTAACCAAATGAAACTTATAGGGAGAAACAGTTTCAATAAGGTTTTCGTGGGGAAAACCATTTGGGAAATGGTGGGTCTGCCAAGTATAACATACGGTACGGAAGTGGTACCCCTAAACCAGACGGCCGTAAAGAGCTTGGAAATCCTGCAGAACGATGCAGGCCGATGGATAACGGGGTCGAGTAATGCCGCAGTGCTAGAAGCAATCAGGGGTGAGCTTGGGTGGATGAGGATCAAGGACAGGATAGACCTGTTGAAGCTCGGTTATCTTAATTATTTGGTAAATCTCCCCGACAGCCGATGGTGTAAAGTAATGTTCCTGAGAATTTTCAACTCAAATATCAAAACGGGGTGGATGGTCCAAATGAGGGAGCTAGTAGAGAACTACTCATTGGAGATCTCGGACCTGGACGTTGGGGCAAACCAGGGTAAAAAAATCGTCAGAGAAAGGGTCATGGAAGATTGTAACCGTAATTGGCGAGAGGGGGTCAAATCAAAGAGGTCTTTGGGTGGCCTGCGTGATAAAGAGAAGCCAGGTTTTGAAGAGTACCTTGATGGCACCTTTGGGGGGTCACTGTTGTTCAAGCTGAGGTCGCGATCCCTGGAGCTGAGGGGAAAAATTGGGAAAGACGGTGAAAGGGAGTGCCAGATGTGTAACTTGGACATGGTGGAGACCCTGGAACACTTTCTTCTTGAATGCCCAAAGTATCAGCCTAAAAGAATGAGATTCACTGGGAGTATAATGGGGAAGTGGGATGGGAGAATGAAGGACATGTGGTTAGGGGGAGACTCAAAGGAGAGGGTTAATATGCTAATCGGAGAGATTGGGAAGAATGGGACAAGGGATATCATCAAGCAGTTCGTCTCCGAGTGTTGGGAGGAGAGGAGAAGCGTGGGAATAGGGAGGCAGTTGGGAGCACAGGGGTAACCATGGCCTTCTCGTCCGAGAACCGCGACAAAACAGCGGCTGGCCAAAGTGTTATTATGTTATTATTATTAATGGTATATAAATATTAACAAGGTAAACAACTCGCTTTTCGAAAATGATAGCACTCATCTTCGTGTTTCCCCCCTCAAATTTGATTCACACAACGCATCCAACAGTACCCGGTATCAATGGAAAGCGGAATGAATAAGCTTTACAATGGTGTATTACACGACCGTTGGGTGTTCTTGGGTTGTTCATGACAACTGGGAGAAGTCGCAGAAAAGGCCTAAAAACATTTAGTCGGACAAGAAAGTGCACAGTGAAATGAGGTTTACGAGCGACAATTATCCAATTTATTATAAATAATTCGAGGTCCCATTGACTATGGAGGGCAGATTCAAATATTACCTTTATCAATTACTAATCTCGGATCCACATTTATTCGTTTCTGGCGATCACATTTGCCGTTTATACATTTTTTTTAAACCTTCCCTTGGCTTTGAAGAAGCTAGCGGCATCCATAGAAGCACAATGACATCCCATTGGCTACTATTTATGCCGAGAAAATCATCGATGAAAATAAGCCAATGGGAGAATGGGGAAAGCTTTTGCGGAAATCGCGTATCCAGGGCTCGCCTTGAGTAAAATGGTCGGGGCCTAAAAAAAGTCCCCCACATATTGAGGTCGGGGCCTTTTTGGGGCTGATTTTCCATTTTGTCCATTATTGTTAGTGCTTTTTTGTGGAAAATGTCGGGGCTTGAAAAAAAGCCCCCGGCAAGTGCTCCTTGGGGCTGATCTCGGGGCCTGGGCTGATCAGCCCCGACTCAAGGAAAGCCCTGGTATCTAAGGACGCCGTCTACTCAGATCAGCTTGGGAAAAATGTCAAAGTTACAGCTAAAAAGTGTATAAACGTTAAATGTGAACTCCAGAAAATAATAAATGTGGAACCGAGATTAGTAATTGATAAAGGTATACGGTTAATATTTGAATCTGCCCTCCATGTGCAACGGGACCTCAAATTATTTATAATAAATCGGATAATTGTCGCTCGTAAACCTCATTTCACTGTGCACTTTCTTGTCCGACTAAATGTTTTTCGGCCTTTTCTGCGACTTCTCCCAGTTATCATGAACAACCCAAGAACTTCGAACGGTCATGTAATACACCACTGTAAAGCTTATTCATTCCCCTTTCCATTGGTACTGGGTATTGTTGGATTGTTTTGTGAATCAAATTTGAGGGGGGAAAAACGAAGATGAGTGCTTTCGTTTTCGAAAAGCGAGTTGTTTACCTTGTTAATATTTATATACCATTACAGGAGCACATTACAATAGATTCACCATGCAATGGTGGATACCATAATACTGCTACGCTCATTTTGAGCTATGGATGATGCTACTCGAAACGCATTGTAAAATTATACATGAATGTTGGTCAGAGATCAATCAATGACACTCTCCGAGTTTGCAAAGACCATGTACTAGTACGGAGCGTGGGACAGTGTATGTGAGCGTTGGCAAACTTCAAGTCAATCAGTGACTGATGTCACAACTGCATGCAGTCACAACTGCATGCCTGATGACTTCTGTGTGATTGCTTCTGAGTAAACTGTTGCAACATATAATGGCTGTAGAAACACCCCCATACTCACGGTCGTTGTTGAACTGGATCATCCATGCCACCATGGACCAGTATTGTCGCTAGGTACTCTAATCTGTATGAATGATTTTTCCCCTGAATTTCTCCTCCTTGGTCTTTATTCTTCCACACTTACTGGCTCTCGGAATGTGAAAACCTACAAAAATATCACTGTGAAAAACCTCAAAATATCCTCAGACGCAACAAAATGGGGGTTTTAGGACCGCAGAATTAAAAATTTTTCTAACATATGCCAAACCATGGTTGGCCAAGGGTAGCAATGACACTTGGTTGCCCCATTTTTTCAAAGTTACTGGCCCCAACAATTTTACCCTAGTGGAAACCCTGCATCCATCCTTCCATGACCATCCAATCCATCCATCCATCTGTGCCAGTGTTTTTCACCCCCTAACCCCACCAAGTCAGGTTCTCCAAATAAGCCTTTTTTGAAACTGCCATCTTTGCTTTTAATCTATGCAAGGTCACAGGTTGCGAGGTGTAAACATTTCTAGAAAACATGTTGTAAGCAGTTGGAGAAGAGAGCAGGTGAAGTGCTTCAGACCCCATTGTGTTCATTGGAAGCAGTAAGGGGGGAGCTTGGGTGGATGAAAATCAAGGACAGGGTAGATTTGGGAAAACTGTGTTACTTTAACTACTTGAGAAACCTGCCTGACAACCGGTGGTGCAAATTGATGCTCGATACCATTTGGAATTCTAATATAGAAACGGGGTGGTCAAAACATGTGAGGGAACTAATGGACAATTACTCTATAGAGGTCACAAACATAGAAGTAGGAATGAAAGAAGGCAAAAGGTTTGTCAAAGAGAGAGTCATGGAAGATTGCAATCGAAACTGGCGAGCAGGGGTTAGCGTGAAAAGATCACTGCAGGGGTTACAATATAAAGAAAAGCCAGCTTTTGAGAAGTACCTAGATGGCACCTTTGGAGGGTCACTGCTGTTCAAACTGAGATCAAGATCACTGGAGCTTCGGGGAAAAATTGGGAGAGATGGGGAAAAGGGATGCCAAATGTGCCACTCTGGAGTAGTGGAGACCCTGGAACATTTTCTCTTGGAATGCCCACAGTATATACCTCATAGAATAAAATTTACTGGAAGAATAATGCAGAAGTGGGGTGAAGAAACAAAGGATAGATGGCTGAAGGCGGACACGAGGGAGAGGGTAGGAATGCTTATTGAAGAAATTGAAAAAGAGGAAGTGAGGGACACTATTAAGCAGTTTATATCAGAATGCTGGGAGGAGAGGAGGGGAAGAGGGGGTGGGGTGCAGGGGGAATGATGGCCTTCTCTTATGAGGACCGCGACAAATCAGCGGCTGGCCAAAGAGTTATTATTATTAGTGTGAATTCAAAAAACATTTAGCCAAGGTTATCATTTGTTTAAGACAATGGCAATATTGTATGAGAACTTTTATTATTTCAAATTGAATTCCTATTGACTGAAATGATGTTTGAATTCATGCTGTGTCATGACTCTGTGGCCATTGGCACTGTTTCAACAACTTTTGGGGATTCCCCAAGCCGAGAAACTTCATGCAACATGTGTTTCCTTGTTGCCAGTCAAAACAAGTCCTCGCCTCTGTAAAAAGTCTTTAAACCTGCAGTATCCCATCATTTAAAGTCGTCTAGGGTAGCCCCTTCATTTAATTTGAATGATGACATCTATGAATTTAAATTTGATATTTCACAAAACTAGTTGTCTTGGCTGACACATAACTCAAATTACTCAATGCGACGAACATGGAAATCGCTTTGTTTACACCCTGCAACCTGTGACCTTGCATAGATTAAAAGCCAAAATGGCAGTTTCGAAAAAGGCTTATTAGTCAAATTATCTTTCATCAACATATACAAAGATATTTTTTTTTTCATTTTTCATCTTCCGAACTCCGTACATCCATCCACCACAGCAGAGGTGGGGGCATCTGCGGGGTGGGTGCTGTTATTGTTATAACAGAGGTCTGTTTCAGTCCTGTTTTGGTCAATTTCAATCCGTTTCCGTGAGTCGTCACACCGCCTATAAGCCATTTGTTAATTCAGACTTTTGAAACAAAATCTTACAAAATTCCTAATCTATGAATAGTAACCTATGATTGGACATCGCGGTTTCTGGGTGAATACTCTGGATACATAGGCCTTCAGGGGACAAATCATTGCTATGTCTATGGAGAAATATCGGCAGGTTGGGGTGGGAGTGGTCCAAATTAGCATCCTCAGTTATTATCCCCCCCCCCACACTTCTCTTCTGGCTCTACAAGCGGGGTCCTTCTAAACACAGAAAAGACAGATTAACACCGGGATGACATAAAAAACAACATTTTAGTTTAAAAAATGTGCTTTAATACATATCAGAGCCAGGGTAGAGATCTTCATGATAAATGACCATTTTCTATTTTTAGTTCCAAACAGACTGAAAAGTCGGCGAGTACAGACATGTTATGTTCGAAAAACTCCAAATACTGAGATTTTTACGTGGCAAAGCTTGTTTTTCCAGACAAGACAAAAACTGTAATTTTATTCCTGTACCCCATCCATTACTTTTAAAATTCATGCTTAAAACATAAGAAAAAAAATTATATTAGTATTGGCAATGTTGCGGGAACATATGCACAGTTTCATCTAACTGATTGATAAAAATTAGGTTGGAAAAAAGTTGCATAAAATAAATTTCAAACAATCCCCCCACCCAATCACTCCCCCCTCCATAAATGTACCATAAATTCAAGTCAGAAAAATGAGGGAGAAAAACTGGAACATGAGCACAGTTTCAGTTAGTGGACCACAGTGATAACAGACCTGGTCTTAGGGGAGCTTCCCCGTGGAAACCCCGGGAAGTAAGCAGCACTTGTTTACTGTGGTAAACCAGTTCCGCTTTACTAGTAAAATAGGACCCAGTCACCAATGCTTGGGGTGAAAGTCCTCTAAAATGGGCAACATGTTGATCAACGATTGACTAAACTTGACTTCATCTCCATGTTGTGTCACGATTAGCCATGGTGCATAAATATGTGACGTTAACCACCAACAAACAAACAAACTTAGGGGAGCTATAGCTACCACCCTCCATGGCTCCTGCAAACTCAAATTAAAGAGAGCCATAATTGCTCTCCTTAAGAGCTGGAATTGAATAGCTCTCCTTAAACCTTCAATTCCCTTATTAATATCTGACTTTAAGTATAGAATAGCTCTCATGGCACAGGTTTAGAGGAGACCTAGTCCAGGCCTGGTGATAAGGAAATATATACGCTGGACAAAAATTCATCTATAGACCTGTCAAACACTGAAAAAAATCAAGTTAGTGGGATCCAGTGGAGGAGCTATGGGGTTTTTAGGGAGCCCAGCCCCCACCCACACCCCCACCCTCCCCCATACCCCCTCCCCCCATCCCCAATTCCACCAGTTGGCTCCTCCCACTCCCAAATTTGAAAAGATTTTTTTTTATTCCCTTTCCTTAGTACAAGTACGGCACCCTCAAGTCTGTGATCCCCCTCCCCCTCTCTTCGCCTGCATGGTCCCCCTCCACCCAGATTTCGGACCATGGCTCTGCCACTGATGGGATCTGCCTTGTTCTGTCAGATTTGGGGTGTTGTCAAGATGCAAACATTTACAAGGAAAGCTACATTTTAACAAAAATCAACATTTCCTTATTTTGGGGGAGTCACTATTCTCTTACCATGGTTTTGAGGGATAATGTGCAATTGTGTGTATTTTGGTAATTAGACATCCCTCCAAATATACAAAAACTGCCCTGCTTTCTTTATAGTTCCTGATTCAAATGCCAATGAAATAGAAGAAACACGACACAAATCATATTTCTTGTGATTTTGTTAACTTTTATTGAAGTAAGTCGTGATATTCGAATCACTTTTGTTGGTTACTCAATCCAATGTTTTCACCAATATCTCTCATAATTTCGACTCTAGAGATTCATTTTTTTACAGAATTATTTTTTGTTATTCTTTCACACATCTGAATTACCCCCAGTCCAGACAAATGTAAGGCAATGTGGCTGCAAGCCGAGAGGTCCTC
This sequence comes from Pictodentalium vernedei, assembly GCA_031216915.1. NCBI lineage: Eukaryota > Metazoa > Mollusca > Scaphopoda > Dentaliida > Dentaliidae > Pictodentalium > Pictodentalium vernedei. The sequence continues at coordinate 455,955,873 of CM062296.1, forward strand.
GGTTTGAATCCCACCTGCGGCTACCGGGTTGTGTCCTTTGGCAAGACACTTAATCCCAATTGCCCACTTGGCATTGTGTACTAAGGTGTAATGCAGGTTGATGGTGCACTTGTCTTCAACCAATGCTAACCCTGTTTGTGTGGAGTTAGTATGTTTGGGAGGCTGACTGTTGCTTGCCATTGCTAGGTGGTTCTCCAGCTTCCTCCATCTGTAAAACTGTCCGACACGAGGTGACCCTGGCTGTCAAAAGTGTCATTAAACCCCAATAAATAAATATACAGTAAACTGAAAACTCAAGACTCAAGTTTGCAAAACAAAACGTGGTATCTCAAAATCGTGAGAATTTGTTCCCCGATCGATGGCGATCGTGAGATGGCATAAAAATCGGGAGCCTCCCACCAAAATCATAAGCTTAACATGTCTGGCCGAGTATACTTTAGATATTCAGTGAGAGTGTGTTTGAACAACATGGTCAGAATTTGATTGGCCATAATTGTTTTCAGGTCGATCAGTGGCTGATTGCTAATCCCATTGGTTGTGAAAGGTAAGCAATCAATCACCTATATTTATTTATTTATTATCATTTATTGGTCTTTAAGATCACATACTTGTGCACAATAGCTAATCATGACCGTGACAGTTTTATGGGTGGAAGAAGCCGTAGTACCGGGAGACAACCACCGAGCATCGACGAGCAACTGTCAGCTCTTCAACATTCTAACCCTGTTCAAGCTCCGTTCAAGCAGGGTTACAGCTGTTGAAGACATGTGCACCATCGACGTGCAGCACGCCTTAGTACACTTCATTATCGTGCCCCCACGTAGGCAACCGGGATAAAGTGCCTTGCCCAAGGACAAAACGCGTGTCGTTCCGGATGGAGATCGAACTCTGGACCTCTAGCATAGAAGTCTACCACTGAGCCACCATGCTTCAATCAATCAGCTAATTATGAGAATCCAGTGGAGGAGCCATTTACCTTCCCATTTAGGACCATCATCTCATAATTAGCATCATCATAATCAATCAGCTAATTATGAGATGATGGTCCTAAATGGGAAGGTAAATGTTTTTATAGTGGATGAATCCATATTCACTGATTATAATTCCAATGAACCAGAAAGGTTTTGTTCCAAATCACTTTATACCATTGCGGTATTTTTTGCACAACAACTTTCACGCAGCAACTTTTAGTCATGACATTTCCATTCATCCGATTTCCACTATTGATCTGTCATTGTCATTTCATGCCATTATAAAAAAAGGATCATGACACATCATGGTATGCTGATAATATTCTATAATATTCTTCATCAGTTTCTTAAAAGTGTCCAAAATAGCAATGGCAAGGTCTGTCACAGGTTTGTCATTTGAGGCGGGCGATCGCCCTGGGCTGTAGTCGCCCGCCTGAGTTCAAAATTACGTGGACGGTAAACGTCCACCGGACCCCGATTTCTGCAGCACATTAATTCAGTCAAAGGCACCTCAAAATCAGCCGCCTCAAACAGCAATTTTCGTGGATTGAAGGAGGTACATGTAACAAAGTGCAATTTGTGAAGTTTGTAGTGTGTCGTCAATGCAGTTACCCAGAGACAGTAAGTAACTTTCTAAATATGAGCGGGAGGTCTACCAATTTCAAAGTTGTAATTAGTTATTACACTGTACATCAGACTGAAACAACTCTCGTGTCACGCGTGATTACAGAATGTATCATCTCCAAGCCAAATAAATCATCCCCTGATGATTTGCCTGGGACGTTTCGTCCCAAAATCATAGCCAGGACAATTCGTCCCCCAAATCTGATTGATTTGTCCCAAGTTATCGGCATCTGGCAGTGAGCACAGTGCACTGGCTTTTACAGTCATGTAATGTATAGATAGAGGCTTTGTTATTTGGATGCAAGATAACTATAACACTCACTGTTGGTGAGTGTCATGGGCAACCTGGTATCTTGCATCCAAATATTCAAGCCTGCATCTATACATTACATGGTGACGTACATCATAATTACACAAACCATGTACCTTAAAATGATATTAGTTGTGTACCCATCAGGCTGAAACAAAATGGCCCCATAAATCATAAATGACCCTCCTGAGGTCATTTTAGGTGAACCCACAATGACCCTCCTGGGGTGATTTAAGGTGACCCGTAATGGTCCTCCTGCAATAATCAAAATGACAAGCCTGTTGTCATTATGGTAGTTTTGATCACTTGTAGATCAGTCGCACTGATTTTGGGCCATTGTAAAAAGAATTGTGGCACATATGGTGTACTGTTATGGTACTGACACCATATTCCAATGTATCCTGTAACTTTCATAGAAGGGTTCTGAATGGCAGTCCAAATTTGTGAGAATCAGTTTTGATTCTCGCAAACTCCCCTGCGAGAATCAATTTTCAGTTCTCAAATCAGAATTTGATAGTCCTGTTATAGCCTTGTTCTTGTGAGTACAACCAGTCCATAATTCCTAATGAAAAACCTCATATTTATATATAAAAATAATTGCTGCAGTTTAAAGGACCTATTTCCAATTTTTGTGTGACTCTTGCCTTGTCTGTACATGTAGAGCACATGTTCCAACATACAGATAGTGGTCTTGCTGATGGAAATTACAGTACCTTAGCAGTGGTTTCTGGTGAAGTCTTGGCTGCCTATGTAGGCAGCCAAGACTTCATTAGACACCACTCCTAAGTCAACACATTACCTTATCATGATGACAAAAAAATAAGTAGAATCCTCCAGTCATTTAAGGACACTTTTAGAGTCTACATGTATGAAGAGAATCAACTGAACATTTTATGAGAGTCAGTGTTGATTCTCATTGTTTTTCTCGCGAGAATCGATTCTGATTTTCACATGAATTTTAAGTCCTGGTAATGAAAGGCATGTCATTCTAGTTTGGTCATGCAGCAGACAGTCTGGCCATCGTGGACTGGTCACTTTCCACTGGTGGGCAAATATTTCCATGGATGCAATAATATAAGACTCCAAACACTAATTATAGGAATAATCATCAAAATTTTAATTAATGAACCCCTGGGAACAAGCCGGTGCTTCATTAATTAAAATTTGACTGATTATGACTTTTATTACCTGGTAAAAGCATGTGTGGACATCACTGCCCATAGGTGGATTATGACCAGTCCATGGCAACTGTACTGTACACCAATTAAAAAAATGTTATCTTTTGTTAAAAAAAAATACAGTTTGGGGGGGGTCGAGTATTTGTAAAATATATATATTCAGTGCAATTCAATGTCATTCCGTGTCATTTTCATGTCATTCCAGTGTCATTCCGCATCATTCTGTGTCATTCCACTGTTTAGGAGGACCCCTATAAGCTCCCCATTAAAACAGTTAAGGCTTGAAATAAATTTTTTTTCTAGTGCAGGTCAAAATGTCCTCTCCCAAGCAGTTGGTGCAGGTCATTTTAATTTGGAGCAGGTCATTTTCAACATAATGCTTTATCCATTGTAAATTGACATATAGTGACCACTGAATGAGGAAATGACTTGATGAAGCAATTAATAAGTTGTAGTATAACTGCAATAAACTAAGTATACTCCTGCTTCTGGACTGATAAGATCAGAATCTGACATCATTTTCTGGAAAGCTCTCAGTGAGAAAATGATGTAAGATTCTGATCTTATCAGTGTAGGAAGAGAAAGAAACATAGTTTACAGCAGTTAAACTACAACTTATCTTGACCTGTACTGTATGTATACCTTATTTTTTAGGTGATTTCTTAACTTTGAAACTTTTCAAGAGGGTGGGTGGATGTTTTGTGACATCAATTTACTTTTTAATCAGTTATTATATTTTTAGTAACGTGTTTCTGTCAGGAAAAGCCATGATTAGTCATGTCCACTTTTTCACTGTTTTTGAGTTATTGGAATTATTTTTATTTTTTTTTCTTTGTGAACGGACGTGTGGCTATTTCGCTGTTAATTCGCAATGGAATTTAAGTTTATACCACTGTTTTTTAACCTAAGTTTCTAAAACATTGAGCAGAATTTTGCATCTGTCAAAATGCTCGATTTCAAAGTATGTTGGTCAAAGTAAGTTTGGTGTTGTTATTGTCCTTGTCTGACCACTTATTTTGAGCCTTGCAAATAGTGTATTTACACTGTTCTTTGTCTTGGCACACTTGCAATGGTATATTGACATATTGAGAAATACAAAGGCCAAATTCAGTTAACCCTTAAAGGCCTATTTCTGATATTAAATATGTGTCTTCTAATTATGGAAGCTCTACAAAACACAAAAACTCCATGAAAATCGGAGGAACTTTAACTTTTTAAACTATGACCCTCTATGATGTCACTTCTGAGTTTGACCTTTACGGTTGAGAATTTCCCAGGTTAGCAACACATTTTTATACCTCCACTTTCAAAGAGAATGGGGGAAGAGTAATATACTGAATTACATGTGCTGTCCATCTGCACATCTGTCCATCCACAGCGATATCTCAGCAGTGAATGGATGGATTTCAATGAAATTTGGTATGAGGGATCATTGTGACATGCTGCTCCTGCACATGTTATCGAAAAAGTTGCCTGCATATTTTTATCCAGAGTTACAGTCCTTACTTTGTCAATTTTTCTTGATTTTTTTCTGTCTGCAGCGATATCTCAGCACTGAGTGGATGGATTTTAATGAAATTTGCTATGAGGGACCCTTGTGACAAGCCACTCCTGCACATGTTATAAAAAAGCTGCCTGCAGATTTTTCAGCAGAGTTACGGACCTTACTTTGTCAATTTTTCAGGATTTTTTGGTCCTCACTTTGTTTTTAGTTGCGACAAGCAGCTCTATATGTGGCAATGTCGGTCTGTCTGTTGGTCGGTCTGTTGGTTGGTCGGTCTGTCATCAATGAGTTTAAAAAACGCCATAACTCCTAAAATATTTGATGGAATGACAAATGTATCTTCATGATGTCTACACCCTCTCAATAGTGCATGTTATTCGGATAATTTCTGTCACATTTATGGACTTGTCACCAACGAGTTGTTTTGTCACCAACAAGTTGTTTTGTCACCAACGAGTTTTAAAACATCATTGGCATTGCACAAATCGTCACAGCTTCGGCACTGTGACAGTGCACTCTAGTTAATTCATTTATGCTTCATCGGTCCAGCACTGCAGAGAGGTATAATTGCCTCAGCAGTAGCTCTGGCTACACAGTTTTTGGCCGGGATAATAATTCCAAAAGGATACATACACTTAAATCCTACCAAACAGAGACAGCCTGAGGCAGATTATACTTGCCAGTGATGGCCATCACTCAATATCATCTCCGAAGTGGCAGACTATACTTGCCTGAAAATCCAGATCGACTGCACCCTTGGGGAGAGGTAGTACCTTTGTGAGAGGACCCAACCTCTCACACTGGTCCTCACCCTAGGGTTCAACCAACATCAGTCAAAGAGACCATCACGCCACAACCGGTGACACCTGCCGAGTACCTGAACCTGTTCCTCCTTCAACACGAGTAGACATGTGGAAATTAGTCATTAACAGTCACTGAGGGTCGAAAGGGGCTTGTTCCCCATACCGTCCCTGCGCGCCTTTGGCGCGCTAAACCTTTCCATTCATTCATACACTTAAAAATGAGCTTGAAATTTAAATATGCACAAAAAGTGTTTTTTTCTGGCTAATTCCAACCACTTGTTGAAATTCGAAAATAAAAAAAAGAGACATCTCAAAAGTATAACAAATTTTAAGACTGTATGTTAATGGGAAAAATACAACAACAAAAAATGAAAAATAATAAAACAGCTGACAATTTCAGTAAATGTACATGTATATCATTTCAACTTTGTTGAATGGTATAATATCAAGCAGTTAAGTGTGTAATTGTACCAGCTAGGAGATTAATGTGAGAATTGTCAAGACTCGTTCATTTACAATTTTGAAATTTTTTTAAAGCTGTTGGCCAAATAAGTGGTGGGACTGAAGCTTCGCCAACCCCTGGCTATGCCACCTCTGACTTTGTTGTCGGAAAAGTTCATAAATGATTTTACAAAAGAGATTCATGTGTTGGTTTGCATGTAAAATACATTTCTTATGTCATCTCTGCTTCTTTTTTCAGAGAATCTGGTGGAAAATCTTGGATAAGCTACAAACTTCATAGTAAGTTCCATAGTCTGCATGCATGAATAGAGTGACCTTTGTGGGGAGAATTTTGCAGATGAGCTAAAATTTCATCTCGCCTTTATAAGCAAGTTTTTGAAATTTTGATTACTATAAATTCACATTTATTTTTTAAGAAATATAATATTTTGTTAAGGCCTATAAAAGCTAAAAGTCTGTTTCTCAGTTTTGGAAGCCACTATCTGAAATGCCCTGATGCAGTGCCACCATGTTAATTGAATTGGCACTTTACCTTTATTAACCCTTTACCTAACATGAAAAGCAGACGACACTTGCAAAAATAATTCTTGAATAACTATTTTTTTTCATTTTTTGTCTCAAAAACATAGGTTATGACCCCTCGTTGGAACGAGCTCGTTCCAACGAGGGGTCATAACCTATGTTTTTGAGACAAAAAATGAAAAAATAATGAAAATTAATTGGCGATTTTTGAGAATAGCGCTGGCCGGTTTTGGCCGTTACGTTGGGTAAAGGGTTAAACAATAACATAATGTATACAGTTATTAAGAAAAGATAAATGTATCACAAGATTACCACAATTTGACCCTAAAATTGGCTTATACCTATCATTATATGTTCCAATAAGACTAAAATCCTTGCCTACTGATTGAACAAGAGCATGCCTTTTGTCCCTGTGTTTTTGGCCCCAGTAGAATATGTTACTGTCTGATGTGAGCACACAAAAGTTTTGGGGTTCCCATTTCGCAATTATTCAGTCAACAGAGTGACTTGCAAGTCTCTTCTCTTCTATAGATTTTTCACATTTGGGGCAAACGATGTTCCGAATGAAGTGTTACTTAAATTACAAATCAGTTTAAGATTTGAACAAAGATGGAGTGGCCTTTACCTTTATGTGATTTATTGATTATTTGTCCATTGATGTCATGGGGTGCACAAGAGGTTTATTTACTAAACTTGTGATTGTTAAGTGTTGCCTTGTTCATGTCACAATGTGTGTTTTGGGCTATGGGTATGGTCTTCTTGGAGCATATACGTTATTGTGATGAATTGATGATACATGTAAGATGGTCTGTGGTTGGAGCTTGGTGCATATGTTCAACCTTGACGCTTAACATCTCAGTTGAACATAAGCTCGCAGCTGCAAACTTCAGACCATGTTATCGTCATTTCATCACAATAACTTATAATATTATCACAACATACAGCATTGTCAATATTTATAAACTGATCTTACCAAAATTAATCATAGTTCCATTCCCGCTACTACAGTCACATTCCTATTATTACATATCATTACAACATAAGATGGGAGTGTAGTGGCTCAGTGGTAAGGGCATTGAACTTCAAACTGAAAGGTTCACTGTTCAATCGCCCGCGCCAGGGGTAATTGCATTGTGTCCTTGGCCAAGGCTCCTAATCTCAATTGCCCACATGAGGACGCAGTGGCACTGTGTATTAAGGCATACAGCATGTCAAAGGTGCACATTGGGGAGTCTGACAATGGCTTACCTGGCATTGGTCAGTAGTTCTCTCCGGGTACGCTGGCTTCCTCTGCCCATAAAACTGTCTGACATGGCTGTCAAATGTGTCGTTAAACCCAAATAAATAAATAAATAAATAAATAAATAAATAAATAAATAAATAAATAAATAAATAAATAAATAAATAACAATATACAGTGGTCTGTAAAAATATTAACAGTCCTTCCAGATTATGGATCTGATTCCAGCTACACCACTCCTTCCATCACCAGGCAATCCATCCATCTTCCATAACAACATCTCCACTCACAACCAAGCACTATGCTGCAAATATAACGACCCACAACCATTCGTGCAATTTGTTAGGAATAAAATTGTCATTGTTAACAGTCATGAAATCAACAGCTCGAATACAGATATAATTGAAATATACAAAAACATGCTTGTACACAATTTAACAGATCAAAAAGGAATTCAACACAATGAATAAATACACTTCAGTAAGTACAGTGGAACCCACTTAACTGGATATCTCTTAACCGAATAAGCCTGTTAATTGAATATAATTTCCCAACACAAAACCATTTACCATACCTCCAGTACAAGTTTGACCTGTCAATTGAAGATTGGTTATAAAGTAAACTCCTGTTAATTGTATAAAAAATCTTGTAACCTGTTGTGAAATTACCCTGACTCTCCTCAGTTTTTCTTTATTTGTAGACTTATTTGGCCTCAGTACATCCAGAACAGGCTTTTTATCTATTATATCTTGTTTGGCAGAGCTCATGGAGCTTTGTCCAACAAGATATAATAGAATAAATGCTAAGTTTATCAAAAGAATTCCCCGTGGGAACCCCGGGAAGTAAAGCAGTGCCTCTTTATTGTGGTAAACAGGCTCTGTTTTACTGGTAAAATAGGACCCAGTCATCAATGCTTGAGAGGTTCAAACCCTCTCTAAAATGAGCTACATGGCTTATTAACACTCACCCCTGATCTTGAGTTGATACTCATGTTATGGTCATGATTAGCCATTGTGTAAAAATATGTGACCTTAAACACCAAAAAATAAATAAATCTGTAGAATGGGGAATGTGGTGGCTCAGTGGTAGACTTTTGGACTTCTATGCCAGAAGTCCCGAGTTCGATCCCCATCTTGGATGACCCACGTTGTGTCCTTGGGCAAGGCACTTTATCCTGGTTGCCTACATGGGGGCACGATGACACCATGTACTAAAGGCATACTGCACATCGATGGTGCACATGTCTTCAACTGCTGTAACCCTGCTGGAGTGGAGCTTGAACAGAGTTAGAATGTTGAGGAGCAGACAATTGCTCATCGATGCTTGGTGGTTCTCTCTGGGTACTCCGGCTTCCTCCACCCGCAAAACTGTCATGGTCACGATTAGCCATTGTGCATAAGTATGTGACAATATATAAATAAATAAATCTATAGAATACAAGAAAGTAACACAATCCCTGTTAATTGAATACTACTGTTAATTGAATAATTTTCATTGGCAAAGTGGCTATTCAGTTAACAGAGTTCAACTGTACTGACCAAGTTTCCAAATTTGTAAATAATGTAACTTAGAATAACTGCAAAATCAAAAGCAATAACACAGTAACAAAGCACATCAAACATGGACAAAATGACAATGCATAAAAATCTGCTGGCCCTTAACATTTAGAGTGCTGGAAGTCCATATATGTGCTTCATTAGATACCACAGACTGAGGCTGTAACGTCAGTGCTGTATTGGAGGAGCTTTCATATTGACACTGACAAGAATCGGGTTACACCACATTGCTTAGTGTACAAATAGGTGCATGATCTAAAATGCTAATGGTAAAATAAGTCTTTTTATAGCAAGAGCTCTTGTCTTCCCTGAGTTTTCAGAAGTATATTTAAAATATTTTAGATCTTCCAAGTGTGAATGGGGAACTGGTGTGCCAGGGCCTATCAGCTGATGGTGTTCCATATGTCATGGGATCTGATGGTTTCAATGTCCATGATGTTTCTAAGGTAAGTCAGAAATTCTAGAATCACACAAAAATACTCCGCTGCTACATGTAAATATTTAAACTCATTAAGTCTACTTACACTCTGTTTCTACTTATCATGTAATTGTAGGTTTTGCCATTTTTATATGCCATTATAAACGAGGTATATTATGAAATAGTGATGTCTGTCTGTCTGCATGTTCATTCACATTTTAGTTTCCAGATGATAACTCAGGCCTGGCATTTTCAGGAGAGCGACTTATTCACTTGCCTACTGCTCGCCTTAAAAAAATTAAGGAGGGCGAAAACTAGCCCTCCTGGCCTTAGAAAATGATCACTATAACAGCCTATTCCTAAAGCCCACACCTTATCAGATCGCTGCTATGTTATTGGTCTCTGTAAGATGGCCACACTGCCCCTCTCACATCTCCGGTCCTTGCCGAGGCCCGGAGGTGTGGGAGTGGCAGCATAGCCGTCTCACAGAGACTACCTTGTTAGCAGCGCCAAATAAAATATACAAAACTCACGAGGCAGAATTGATTAGTAGTGAAACTTCATTTTTCCACTTTTAGCCTTTCTAAGCCTGAGGAGAGCTAATCGCTCTCCTAGGCCATGCGAGGAGGGTGATTTTTAGCCCTCCTGCATTTTTCAGAATGCCAGGCCTGATAACTTGTGTTATGATTGGCACATCCAGTCCATATTTAGTATGTGACCTTATCCTCCGACAGTGCAGATCAAGTTCGAATTTGCAGGCTGTAAGGCATTTCATTCAGGAATTATTTGCCTTTATTGTCTTGAATTTCCATTTTTGATGATCACTGGATGTGATAACTCCAGCTATGCTTGACAAAGCCAATCCATCCTGGGCATACAGCCTGAATCAAGTTTGATTTTGACAGTTGTGTGTAATTCTATTGTGGAGTTATTGCCCTTTCTTTTCTTAGAATTCCTTGAGTTTATAATACTTTATATCATGATTTATGGTTTCCGGATGATAAAAAGAGCTATACTCAACATAGCCACTCCATATTTTTATACCGTACCAATGACCCAGACTTAGCTGGTGCTAACTCTTAAAAATATAGGGCCAAACACAAATTTTGCCCCCCAATCCCCAAAATTTGCATCTAAAACCAAAGAAAAAATGTCCTGAATGGCCCTCCACACTTCACCTCTACTGCGCATGCGCAGTGTCAAGGACGTCCCGAAATTGGCGCCATTAATCATTCTTTGTTTGGCCCTTCATCAGTTAACATCTGACTGATCTTTGTGCTTGTAAATCTCAGTTTAAATGATGCCAGACACATAAATATTAGAGAAATGGTGATTCTAAGGAGGATATAGAAGGAGGAGAGGAAAAATGAGTGACAGAAAATTATCAGGGCTGTAACTTAAAATTTTTTAATGAAATTATGTTAAGTTTCCTATTTTCGAGGCAACAGCCTGTTGTGGTCATTCTTGTTATAAAGTTACACTGCTTGTTCAGTGTTTTCCTCTCTCCCTTTCCTTTAAGTCCCCTCTTGCTATTCTCCCATGCTTTTGGCATATTTTCTGTAATTTTATTACTAAAATTTCTTGGGAGTTTTAGCTGGATAACAGAATGAATTCTGTTCTTTTCCCCATGTTTACGTCTTCACCTATGGGTGGTTAGGCGTAGTGTTCTGCATCTACCATCTGATGTTCTGCAGTTTCTTCCCTGGAAGTCTCTGTCTTGCATCAGATAGTGTATTATTGGTAACTGATTTTGGGCCAGGGTGCCTGGAGTCTTGTTCTAGTGTTTTTACACTTATTGTTTACATTTACAACAGCCCTCTGTGTGAGGGGGGATTTCTTGAAAATAATATCTGGATGTTAATTTAATCATAACTAGATACATTATTATTGTTCGTAAGTGTTGCATAAATTGTTTAAAATATTTTTAGAATTTTTGTCCACACTTAGGCTTGGGATCCATTGGGGCTCAACGTTACTTTTCAGAAACTTGGGCTGTTCTGAAAAAATATTTTTTCAAAATTTTTTGATTTCAATTATTTTTTCTATGTTAATGGATCATATTATTATGTATTTTGATTGTCAGGGGTTGGTGCGAGTACTAGGACCTGGTTTTCTTTTCACAATGAGAGGATATTGTTCAATTGTTATAAGAGGAAATCTTCCTCTGATTTTCATAATCATTGTATATGTAGTCAGTGTACTCGCACTAACTCCTGTTCTGTATGTGTTAATTTCGATGACAACATGGGAAGCGCATGTCATGGTATGTTAGTGGGGAATTGGCCATTCCGGTCCTTTCCCCGCAGGGTCACTCTACTTTTTCAATCTCTATTTCAGACGATCAAGAATAGGGTGATGTATCCGTGATGTCTTCCAAAAGTGTGCCTCCGTCGTCACAATTAATGAAGAGCTAGCGGAAAAGTGCTCATGTAAATACATCAATTGCCTAAGAGGACCCTAGTAGGTTCGACGGCCTTTGACGTCCGCTAGCTCGCCTGGTGTAGCGTCCATTCATCGAATGGTTCGGCAGCCGGGTTCGTCCGTTGCGGTCTAGAGGGAGTTTTGGGGTGATGCGAGCACTATAATCAACCAAATGCACACCCAGTGACGGCGGATTAGAGGGAGAACGGAGGAAGCCTTTTAGTCCGGTTCCTAGCTCATCCAGGTCCATCCGGACTGCGAGCGAGATAGGCCCCTCTCTCGTACAGCAACATCTGGCCCCAGATGTTGTGGTACAAAATGTTTTGCATTCGGAGCATACGTCCGCCGCTCGGGACGCTCCGATATATAGTCAGTCCGGAGAGACTGTCAATAAGGCTTCCTCATTCTCATGGTAGCGCACACGACCGCTCTTGGCTACGTGACCTCGGATATCCAGTCAGCTTCGCCAATCAGAGAATCATCGGCGACCAGGTCACACCATCCGGTAGCCAGGGACATGAGGCCTGCAGACTGCGGACGTTCGCATAAGAAAGTGTGCGGAAGTCAACGTACACGGAGCTTCTGGCGGCAATGCATCGTAAGACCGCTACTGCACAGGCCTCTGTGACGGGCGTGCTATCCCAAATAGCACAGCTTATCGCAGCATCCCAGCAACGACAGAATCTGTCGCATCATGTATTATCCGACGACGCTGGGTCGGGACGCTCCGCGGAAGCAGGTACGGACGTTCGGAAATTTCATCCGGTCCGACGGGATGCCGAAAGGGATTCGGAGGGTTTCGAGCTTTCCCTTTCGGAACAACATAAGCTGTTGTGTATGTCATCTGACTTTATCTTCTAAAGGTTCTTTCGTCGGACCAGAATGCTGCGATGCCGGATAAGAAACTGATAGCGTCGGTGGACACAGAAATTTTGGGTTCGGTTCAGGGACATCGTCCCTCAGTTCCGACATAGTCCAATAATGTCACACAACTTTCGAATTATTGAACGACGCTATATATATTATTATATGCTTGCTATTAACAAGCATGTCTGGTTTCTTGTTCGCAAAGTTACGGAGATGTCTTTCAAAAGTGTGCCTCTGTCGTCATAGTTAATGAAGAGCTAGCGGCAATAAGTGCTCATGGAATATGTCAACCGCCCAAGAGGTCCCTAGTAGGATCGACGGAGTTGACATTCGCTAGCTCACCCGGTGTAGCGTCCATTCATCGAATGGTTCGGCAGCCGGGTTCGTCCGTTGCGGTCTAGGAAGGAGATTTGGGTGATGCGAGCACTATAATAAACTTTAGTACACACCCAGTGACGACGGATTAGAGGACAGATCGGAGGAAGCCTGTTAGTCCGGTTCCTAGCTCGTCCAGGTCCGTCCGGGCTGTGAGCGAGAGAGGTCCCTCTCTCGTACAACAACATATGGGACCGGATGTTGTGGTACAGATATTTCGCATTCGGAGCATATGTCCGCCGCTCGGGACGCTCCGTTATATTGACAGTCCGAGAGACTGTCGATAATGCTTCCTCATCCTCACAGCAGCGCACACGACCACACATTGGCTACGTGACCTTGAGTATCCGGCCAGCTTCGTCATTCAGTGATTCCACGGCGAACAGGTCGCGCCATCCGGTAGCCAAGGGACACTAGGCCTATACACTCCGTTCGTTCGCATAATAGAAGTATGCACGGGGTAACGGACACGGAGCTTCCAGCGGTAATGCATCATAAGACCGCTTCTCCACAGGCCTCAGTGACGGACGTGCTATCCAAGTTAGCACAGTTTATCGCAGCATCCCAGCAATCGACAGATTCTCGGTCGGATCAGGTATTATCCGACGGCGCTGGGTTGGTGCGCTCCGCTGTTGCATCAGGTTCGGACGACCGAACACTTTATAGAGTCCGACAGGATGGCGAAAGGGATTCGGACGATTTCGAGCTTTCCCTTTCGGAACAACGGAAGCTGCCATACATTTCTTCTGGCATTATCTTCCAGAGGTTGTTCCGTCGGACTACATTGCTGCGATGCTGGATAAGAGACTAATAGCGTCATTGGACACGGAGTTTTGGATCGGTTCAGGGACATTGTCCCTGACTTACCGACATAGTCCAATAATGTCATTAGAACATTCGAATTATTTAACGACGCTATATATAAGCTTGCTACCAAGCATGATAGTCTAGTTTCTTGTCCGCAATGCTCTATTCTGCCTTTTATCAATCTAGGAAATAATTTATTTTGGCAGAACAGGGCATACCGAGAGTTCATATGCGTCTAGACGGCGGGGTTGAAGACTGGGAATTATCTTTTTCGCCGTCTATGTCAATTCCAACCACGATGTTGGAAACGACAATGATGTCTAATAGACTTAACTTAGACGCTTTATCATACGTAGACCACCTTACGGAGGCGTTATCATTACGTCTTCAAGAGAAAGAATTCCAGGATATGATCCTCAATGTGATTTCTTTCAAGGGCAGTAGTTTTTCCACGTATAACTCCGCCCTTCAGTGGCAACCTGGAGTTGGTTTGACGTGACGCAGCCCTAGCTACATCCACGCGCGTGGATAGTAAGGTGAAGAACTCTCTCAGAGTCGCTTCGGTCTCGGAGAAGCTTCTCTTCGACGGCAACTTTTCAGCAATCTATGAATTGCTCGATATACAAGTTCTCTTGTCTGTCAAGTGTAGCAAGAGATTCAGACTGGGGCAACATTCGGTGGTTGACTCAGAGAGTGCCACTGCAGTTGCCGGATCCGAGTTTTATGATTATGACGGATGCCAGTCAAACAGGTTGGGGTACAATATTGATTTCAACGGATTCGAAGTGCCAGAGTCTTTGGGTTCCGCAGTTTCTAGGCAAGCACTTATCTTCCGGGGAATAATGTTTTTTAGGCTTGCACTATGTCATTGGATGAACATTATTCAGAAACGCATGTCCAAATCCTGTCCGATAATACGACAGTAGTTGCGTATCTCCGGAACCAGGGAGGCACTCATTCGATTCCGTTATTCAATTTAACGGAAAGAATTCTTCTGTTTGTTATAGTACACCAAGTTCTGCTTCGGTCCGTCATATTCCGGGTCGTCTGATTGTATTAGCAGACTCCCTTTCACGTAAGGGTCGCTTGTTGCCGTCAGAATGGACTCTCAACAAACAAGTATTCAATCAGATTTGCTATCAATGGGAGCGCCCAATGATAATTTATTTGCGACACAACTCACTATTCATTTGCAGACGTATGTGTTTGCATGTCCGGATCCCTGAGCTTATGTTGTTAACGCTCTATTGATCTAATAGGACGGAATGATAGGATATGCGAATCCTCCAGCACTGTTGATTCAGCAAGTATTGCTAAGATAAACATCCATTATACAATTCTGTTGATAGCATCTCTGTCTTCACAGAGACCGTGGGTAAATTTACTCAGGTGTCTACTGTGGGACTTACCGCGAAAACTTTCTCCATGAGAGGATCTTCTTTCGCTGGGGAAATCATGTCAACTTCATCACAACCCGCAAGGTCTCAACCTTCACGTATTCCGTTGTGTGGTCCTTCTTGCATGGCAAGCATTGTACAGGACGAGCTTTGGACGCGATTTCTTACTGTAGGAGAACCTCTTCTTTGCTATACTATGCGGCTAAAGTGGAGGCTCTTCCGTCGTTGGTGTAGGGATCATTATGTTGATATTTTTGATCCCTCCATACTAGACATTGCAACTTTCTAGTATACTTGTTTGACAAGATCTACTGCAGCCTGTTACTATTAAGGTTATAGGTCTATGTTATCTCCTACCTATGCACTCGATGATAGTTTACAATTGAGTCTTATGTCTCTTTATCTAAGTCAGTTAGAAACTTTTCGATAAATAGACCTAGAATCATTAGATTAAATTCCTATACGGAATTTAGCTTCGGTTCTTATTTAGCTAAGTAATCATTTGAGCCTCTGGAAACAGTAGTTTTCAAATTCTGACCTTTTAAGACAGTAATTCTGTTAGTCTTCTCTTTTACTGAGGAGTCAGTGAGCTTCATGCACTATCGGTGGACGATTCTCACTTTTGTAGTGACGGAAACACTACTTCCTTTACTACTTAGGTTGGATTTTTGGTTAAGAGTCAGGCTCCTAATAATATCCGGAACCTATTGTTATTAAGGTCCTTCCATCTTCGTGCGGGCATAGGCCTTTACTCTGTCCGGGTAGAGTTTACGTATTTATAAACAGATATCAGTTTATTAGTATGGACGTAAGCTTCTTCTGTCTTTGATGCCTAATAGAAGGACATTACGCTCCATTCTATTGCTAATGGATTCAATTAACTATCGGTTCTGCTTATGGTATATCATTGACTCAGCAGTTTGTGCTTGAGATTTCGGCTCATGAAGTAAGAGCTCTTTCTGCATCTTGGGCTTACATTAACAGTGTCGCTATTATAGATTTTTGAAGGCTGCTCATTGCACTCAGCCATCCACATTCATGAATTTTTATCTCAGAAATATTGAGTCCATTTCTGGAGGCCTCCATTGTTAGGTCTATTATCTACTGCTCAGAATGTCATTCACTTAACAGTTGCTATTATAGCTAGGTAGGCTTTCTGTTCCGGCAGTGACTCCGTCCTGCTGCCCTCTTCGCTCTGGGCTATTTGACCCAGGACAAGGAGAAGGGGGGGGGGGGGGGGGAGTGTGTTCCCTTGGGTCACCTGTTTTATTATGAAAACAAGGGGATACCTCCTCTGGAGTTAGTAATTCTGAGCTGTTACTGGGATGGCTTTTAAGTGAGAAGTTTATGTTTCAAAAATTCATTCAGGTCATAGTTTTTAAAGTATAGCTTTTGAATATATCACGTGTCAAATGGGCGTTATTATACAATCCTCAGACACTTTTAAGGAGTATAAAGAGTCTCTATTCTCTAGACTAACTTTATTTATTGGCTTACTTTAAAAATTATTAGTATAAGGATTATACTGGATATTAATAGAGTACATGGATGTTATGATGCTCAATTTTGGAAGGTGTTGTGTCTTTCTAATTTATCATAAATAAGAAAGATACATGTAAGGCCTAATACTCCTTTTCCCCTAGAGGGGATGACTCTATTTTTATATAATTGAGCGTATTTCAACTTGCTCTATGGCCTAGGCCCTCCAGCCTTTTTACTATTCAGCTAAGTCTGGGTCATTGGTACAGTATAAAAATGTTAAAAAATTTATAGTAATTTATATATTTTTTATACTTACCAATGACCCAGACGGGGATGGCCCTCCCAGGAGTTGGGAACTCATACCTCCCCGCTGAGTACATAGCGCTTACCAGGCACTGGTTATAAGAATAATTAATGGTGCCAATTTCGGGACGTCCTTGACACTGCGCATGCGCAGTAGAGGTGAAGTGTGGAGGGCCATTCAGGACATGTTTTCTTTGGTTTTAGATGCAAATTTTGAGGATTGGGGGGCAAAATTTGTGTTTGGCCCTATATTTTTAAGAGTTAGCACCAGCTAAGTCTGGGTCATTGGTAAGTATAAAAAATATATAAATTACTATAAATTTTTTAACTTTTGGCATGCAAACTTACACAGATAAAAAGCAGAACAAGTACGATTTTCACGTTTTTAGCCTAACTTAACAAAGTCAAGATAAGCTATTGCTATCACCCTTGTGGAAGTCTGTGGGTCTGTTCACATTTTCCTTTAGCACAGGCTACACCCCGTAGTTCTTGTCCAATTGTCACGAAATTTCAATTGCAGGTTTTTGAGGTCATGTCTAGATGAGAACGTCCCCTTTGGGTCGCTATCAGCCAACAGTGATGGCTGCCCGAGCCCAAAACCTGAAAACCTTTAGCACAGCCTTCAGGTCGTATTTATGAAGGGATTTCATGGTAACTTGGTAGGATGACTCTGTATATTATCTAGTTGAGAACGTCCCCCTTTGGTGATGATCTGTCAACTGTGATGGCTGCCCAAGCCCAAAACCCAAAAACTTTTAGACAGTCTACAGATCATATTTAATATGGAGGGATTTCATTGTAACTTGGTAGGATGACTCTGTATGATGTCTAGATGAGAACTTCCCCATTTGGTCATGATCTGTAAACCATGACGACTGCCCGATCCCAAAACCTGAAATCCTTTAGCACAGTCTACAAATCGTATTTATAGAGGGTTTTCATTGTAACTTGGTAAGATGACTCCATATAATGTCTAGATGAGAACATCTCCTTTTGGTCGCGATTGGTCAACTGTGATGGCTACAGGGGCCCAAAGCCCGAAAACCTTTAGCACAGTCTACAGGTCATATTTATGAAGGGATTTCATTGTAACTTGGTAGGATGACTCCAGATAATGTCTAGATGAGAACGTCCCCTTTTGGTAGCGATCATTCAGCCATGATGGCTGCCCAAGCCCAAAACCCGAAAACCTTTAGCACAGACTACAGGTCGCATTTATGAAGGGATTTCATTGTAACTTGGTAGGATGACTCATATAATGTCTAGATGAGGACATCCCCATTTGGTCGTGATTGGTCAACCTTGATGGCTGCCCAAGCCCAAAACCTGAAAACCTTTAGCACAGTCTACAGGTCATATTTATGAAGGGATTTCATGATAACTTGGTAGGATGACTCTTTATAATATGTAGATGAGAATGTCCCCTTTGGGTCAAGATCTGTCAACCGTAATGGCTACCCAAACCCAAAACCCAATAACATTTAGCACAATCTACAGGTCATATTTAATATCGAGGGATTTCATTGTAACTTGGTAGGATGACTGTATGATGTCTAGATGAGGATGTCCCCTTTTGGTTGCGATCGGTCAACCATGATCGCTACACAGGCCTGAAGCACGAAAACCTCCAGCACAGTCTACAGGCCATATTTGTGAAGGGATTTCATTGTAACTTGACAGGATGACTCATTTTGGAATAATTTCACTGAAACTTGGTAACTTTGGTTGACATACATTAACTGTGAGGACCACATACATTAACTGTGAGGGTCACATTAACCCACCCCTCAATTCTTTAGTACAGAATACACCCCAAATTATTTTTATTGGAAACATAGCATATAGGGAACAGAAATTAACATATTCCCAATTATCACAATTTTTGTCTTATTTCATAATCTTTTCATAAACATTGAACATTATCCTTTTCACAACAAACACACAGTCAGGTTAAGCTACAGTGTCATTGACACTTTCATTTGGGATAGTGGAGTTAATGACCTTCATTTTCTTGGAATTTCTATAATTTTAGGATTCCGGATAATAACTCAGCTATACTCGGCATAGTGAATCCATTTTTGGCATGCAGCCTTACACAAGTAAAAAACAGATAAAGTTTGATTTTGAAATTTGTGCAATATTGTATAGTAGAGTTATTGCCCTTTATTTTTTTTTAGAATATCCGTAAGGCCCCACAAAGCAGATCTTCTGATTCTTAGACCATTTTTTATAAAATTGCATGTGGGCGGGCGGTTTTTTATTTTATTTTTGTTTATGTATATATGTGTATATGACATTCTGTACATTCTATAGCAGAGTTATTGTCATTTATGCTCTTAGAATTTCCAAGATTTTAGGTTTCTGAATGATAACTAAAGCTTTTGTCACATCCAGTCCATATTTGGTAAAATAAAAAGGCAGATTAAGTTCAAATTTGATGTCAGTCTGACTTTTTGTTTGGGAGTTATTGCCCTGGAATATGCAGGATTTATGGTTTCTGATAACTCCTACAGTTCTCGATGTAGCCAACCCATTTTAGCATACAACCTTTTGCTAGTAAAACACTGATCAAGTTCAATTTCTGTTGTGGAGTTATTGCCTTTTATTAGTGCACACAACTGAGCTATAATGACCACTCTTTCATCCATTGTCCATCCGACATTCAGCATCTATGAACACAGTATTCAGGACTCCTCCAAAAACTCTGAACCAATTTCAGTGAAATTTGAAGTGATTGTTTGTTATGACTTTGCATTCTGATCTTTTCAAATCAAGTTGCCCTGCCCCACAGGGAGGGGGTAGAGAAAAATACCTCCAAATTGTAAAATATTTCATGAACCAATAGGTACAATGACTTGATATTTGATACTAAGCAACCTTTGAGGTGTAGAATAAAGTTTGTTCAAACAAAGTTTGTTGGGCAATATTTTGCCTTTGTAATGGGAGGGGCAAGTTTTTGGCACCACTCGAAATTTCTATATTTTTATACTGTACCAATGACCCAGACTTAGCTGGTGCTAACTCCAACAAAACCAGGGCCAAACACAAATTTTGCCCCCCAATCCCCAAAATTTGCATCCAAAACAAAAAGAAATCATGTCCTAAAGGACCTCCATAGTACGCCTCTACTGCGCATGCGCAGTGACGCAGTCATCCCGAAATTGGCGCCAATTATCATTCTCTGTTTGGCCCTTCATCAGTCAACATCTCACTGATCTTTGTGCTTGTAAATCTCAGTTTAAAGGATGCCAGACACGTAATTTTTGGAGAAAATGTGATTCTAAGGAGGATAGAAGGAGGAGAGGAAAAAGAAGTGGCAAAAAATAATCAGGGCTGTACTTAAAATTTTTTGATGAAATTATGTTAAGTTGCCTATTTTCGAGGCATGGGCCTCTTGTTGTCATTCTTGCTAATTGTTGCACTGCTTATTCAGTGTTTCCTCTCCCCTAGCCTTCTAAAGTCCCCCCTGGCAATTCTCCCATGCTTTTGGCATATTTTTGAGAAGTTTCATTTCTAAAATTTCCTGGGAGAGTTGCTTGGTTACAGAATGTTTTCTGTTATTTTCCCCATAGTTACGTTTTCACCCATGGGTGTATAACGTTTGTGTTCTGCATCTTCCATCTGATGTTCTACAGATTCTCCCCTGGGAGTCTCTGTTTTGCATCAGATAGAGTGTAATTGATGACTGATTCCGGGCCAGTTTTTTCAGTGCCTGGAGTCATGTTTTCTAGTGTGTTTACACTGTTTGTTTTCATTGGCAACAGCCTTTTTTGAGGGGGGCTGTTTGCCTTTGTGGTAGTTTATCTCATTATAAGATACATTTATATTATCCGAAAGTGTCTCATTAATTATTAGCTCAACTTTGACGAAGTCAAATTTGAGCTATTGTCATGGCCCGTCGTCCGTCGTCCGTCTGTCCGTCTGGCCGTCTGTCCGTCTGTCCGTCTGTCCGGCTATGGCTCGGGCTAGAGGTCGTATTTATGAACCGATCTTTACGAAACTTCTTGTGTACCTTTGTTATGACCCTGGGACGGGAACGAGTGTTTTTAGGTGTGGTCCAAAATTCAAGATGGCTGCCAGCGGCCATTTTGTACCGATGATGCAAAAATCAGTTTTTTGTACAGAACTTCTGTATGAAAGTTCTGATTTGAATAAAGTTTTGTATAAATGTTTAGTACCATGGGATACATCACATATAATACAGGTTTTTTTCTCGTGCGTAAATTATGCAAATTAGACTGACTTTGATTTATTTAGTGTTACTTTCAGAGCTGTAAGTGCCAAGCTGCTATGGCTCAGGCTAGAGGCCGTATTTATGAACCAATCTTTACAAAACTTCGTGGGTACCTTTGTTATGACCCTGGGACGGGAACGAGTGTTTTTGGGTGTGGTCCGAAATTCAAGATGGCTGCCAGTGGCCATTTTGTACCGATGATGCAAAAATCAGTTTTTTGTACAGAACTTCTGTATGAAAGTTCTGATTTGAATAAAGTTTTGTATAAATGTATAGTACAATGGGATACATCACATATAATACGGGTTTTTTTCTCGTGCGTAAATTATGCAAATTAGACTAACTTTGATTTATTTAGTGTT
Source organism: Pictodentalium vernedei (assembly GCA_031216915.1). Classification (NCBI taxonomy): domain Eukaryota; kingdom Metazoa; phylum Mollusca; class Scaphopoda; order Dentaliida; family Dentaliidae; genus Pictodentalium; species Pictodentalium vernedei. Next base: position 455,977,709 of record CM062296.1, read on the forward strand.
ACTTTCAGAGCTGTAAGTGCCAAGCTGCTATGGCTCGGGCTAGAGGCCGTATTTATGAACCAATCTTTACGAAACTTCTTGGGTACCTTTGTTATGACCCTGGGACGGGAACGAGTGTTTTTGGGTGTGGTCCAAAATTCAAGATGGCTGCCAGTGGCCATTTTGTACCGATGATGCAAAAATCATTTTTTTGTACAGAACTTCTGTATGAAAGTTCTGATTTGAATAAAGTTTTGTATAAATGTATAGTACAATGGGATACATCACATATAATACGGGTTTTTTTCTCGTGCGTAAATTATGCAAATTAGACTAACTTTGATTTATTTAGTGTTACTTTCAGAGCTGTAAGTGCCAAGCTGCTATGGCTCGGGCTAGAGGCCGTATTTATGAACCAATCTTTACGAAACTTCTTGGGTACCTTTGTTATGACCGTGGGACGAGAACGAGTGTTTTTGGGTGCAGTCCCAAATTCCAGATGGCTGCCAGCAGCCATTTTGTACCGACGATGCCGAAATCTGTTTTTTGTACAGAACTTCCATATGAAAGCTCTGATTTGAATAATTTTTTGTATGAATGTTTAGTACCATGGGATACATTACATATATTACAGGTTTTTTTCTTGTGCGAAAATTATGCAAATTAGGCTAACTTTGATTTATTTAGTGTTACTTTCAGCACTGTGAGTGCAAATCCCAATACGGCTCGGGCTAGAGGCCGTATTTATGAACCGATCTTCACGAAACTTCTTGGGTACCTTTGTTATCGCTGTGGGACGAGAAGGAGTGTTTTTGGGTCCAGTCTGAAATTCAAGATGGCTGCTAGCAGCCATTTTGTTCAAAATTAAGTGCAATCAGATTTTTGCGCAGAACTTCCAAATGAAAGATCTGATTTGAATAAATTTTTGTATGAATGTTTAGTACCATGGGATACATTACATATAATACAGAGTTTTTCTCGTGAATAAATTATGCAAATTAGGGGTCCGGGTGGGACTTAGAAAATTTTGGCCCAAAATCCGGAAATTAGTTTTTTGGTTTTTTATGCGTTTTGGTCAGTTTTAAGACAAAAAAAAAAAATTTTTTTTACACTGAAAATTTGGGGTCCGGGTGGGACTTAGAAAATTTTGGACCAAAATCCGGAAATTAGTTTTTTGTGTTTTGATGCATTTTGGTCAATTTTAAGAAGAAGAAGAAAAAATTTTAGTCTGAAGATATTTTGTTTGGGTCTGAAAATTTCCACACAAAAATAATAATCTACAATGATTGGTCTTAATCTGTAGTCCATTACAGTCACCTTGTAATTCTTTTTTTATTGTTGACTGGGCCAAAACAAATACTAATTCCTGTCATATTCATTATTCAGTTGTCTTGGTCACAGCAGGTACTAATTCCTGTCATATCCAAGTTGAGCTACAGAGTCATTGACTCTTTCATTTTATATAAATTTAAAATTTTTGACCACACTTTGCCATCGGATCCATCGGGGCTCAACGTTACTTTTCAGCAACTTGGGCTTCTCTGAAAAAATATTTTTTCAAAATTATTTTGTTTTGCAATTGTTTTTTCATTTATTAATGGATCATGTTATTATGTATCTTTGTGTCAGGGGTTTTTGCGAGTAACTAGGACTTATTGTTGTTCTTTCACAATGACGGGACATTGTTCAAATTGTAATAGGAAGAAATCTTCCTCTGACTTTCATGATCATTGTATTAATTGTAGTCAGTGTTCTCGCATTAATCCCTGTCCTATATGTGAACATTGGGATGAGAAACATTGGAAACGTGTGTCACGATATGTTGTTTCTGGAGAAAGAGCGATGCCGGCTCTTTCTCCACAAGGTCACTCTACTCTCTCAGTTTCTATTTCAGAGGAACCAGAACAGGGTGATGTTTCCATGTTATCTTCTTCAAGTGTGCGTCCATCGTCACAAATGAATTCAGAGCTAGCGGCAAAAGTGCTCATGGAGATTAGACTAATGTCGTCCGCTAGCTCGCCCGGTGTAGCGTCCATTCACCGAATGGTTCGGCAGCCGGGTTCGTCCGATGCGGTCCAAGAGGAAATTTTGGGTGATGCGAGCACTATAAACATAATAGATGCACACCCAGTGACGGCGGATAGTAAACGAGAACGGAGGAAGCCTTTTAGTCCGGTTCCTAGCTCGTCCAGGTCCAGCCGGGCCGCGAGCGAGAGAGGTCCCTCTCTCGTACAACAACATCTGGGACCAGATGTTGTGGTACAAAATGTGTCTTTAGCGGAGCATACGTCCGTCGCTCGGGACGCTCCGTTGTATAAGCAGTCCGCAGAGACTGTTAAGGCTTCCTCTTCTCGTCAGCGCACACGACCGCACCTTGGCTGCGTGACCTCCGCTATTTTACCAGCTTCGCCGATGAAGGATTCTTCGGCGACCAGGTCACACCATCTGGCAGCCAGGGATTCGAGACCGATGGACTCCGGACGTTCGCATAGGAAAAGTATGCGGGAGCCATCTGATGCGGAGCTGCCCTCGGCGAAGCAGCGAAAGACTGCGCCTCCGCAGGTCTCGACGTCGGACATTCTTGTGCAGATAGCACAGCTTATCGCAGCATCCCAGCAGCCGACAGAAACGGTGTCGGATCGAGAATTATCCGACGGCGCTGGGTCGGTACGCTCCGCCGAAGCATCGGGGGCGGACGACCGGGAACATCGGGAGGTCCGACCGGATGGTGAAAGGGATACGGATGAATCGGAGCTATCCCTTTCGGAACAACATAAAGCTGCCGTGGACTTCATCCGGCACTTTCTCCCTCAAGTTGTTCCGTCGGGCCAGACTGCTGCGCTTCCGGACAAGAGAATTATAGCGTCATTGGACTCTGAATTTTTTGAGCGGTTCAGGGACATCGCTCCCGAGTTTCCGTCGCAGTCCAATAATGTTGCAAGAACATTTGAATTATTGAACGACGCTATATTTAAACTTGCTTCCAGGACAGGGAAAGCAGGTTTCTTGTCCGCTAATACTCTTAACCTGCCTTTCATTAATGCAAGGAATAAATTCGATACGGCAGGACAGGGTATACCGAGAGTTCCTCTGCGTATGGACGATGAGGCGGAAGACTTAGAGCTATCATTACCGTCGTCAGCTTCTATTCCAACCGCGGTGTTGGAAACAGCTATTGCGTCTAACAGAGCCAATTTAGATGCCTTATCTTACGCAGATCACCTTACTAAGGCGTTATCACTGTGCCTTCAAGGGGAAGAGTTTCAGGATATACAATCCTCTTTAAGACTTCTTTCAAGGGCAGTAGCTTATTCCAAGTGTAACTCCGCCCTTTCAGTGGCAATTCTGGAGTTGGTTAGACGTGACGCAGCCCTAGCTACATCCACACTAGTGGATTCTAAGGTGAAGAACTCTCTTAGAGTCGCTTCGGTCTCAGGAGAACTTCTCTTTGACGGCAAGCTTTCCGCTATTTATGATAAAATTAAAAAGAAAGCTAATGATTCTCTGTTGTTCAGATCGGCTCCTAAAAAGTCGGATACAGCAGACACGAATAAGACAGGCACTTCTGGGTCTAATGCGCCCAAGAGAGGTTCCTATAGAGGTTCTGGTGCGTCCTCTTGGTCTTATTCGAGAGACCGTCAGGATAGCGACTCTCGTTCGGGACGTCCTTCAGGCCGGGACAATCGGTCGGACGCCCCGAGGTCGACGAGGCGAGGTGCGGGTCGTGGAAGACGTGGTTTCTCCTACCGCAGGCCTCGCAGGTCCAGGAGGTGATGGCTTAAACCTCTATCGCGTTCCGGTTGGCGGAAGGTTGTCGAGTTTTTCACAAGAGTGGGCGTCGATTACGGACGACCCTTGGGTGAGAGGAGTGACTTCGGAAGGTCTAAAGATATCCTTCAAACGAAAGCCTCCATTAACTCGAAGTCCAAAGTGGACTCATCTTCCGTCAAATCCACAGAAAAGAGACGCTCTGTTATCAGAGGTGCAGTCTCTTTTAATGAAGAACGCGGTAGAGGTCGTAGAAAACCAGGAATCTCTGGGATTCTACAGCCATCTGTTTCTGGTTCCGAAACCAGACGGCTCGTTCCGTCCAGTCATAGATTTGAGCTGGATAAACAAGCTGATCGTCGCTCCGAAGTTTTATATGGAGACGATTCGATCGGTCAGAGCGAGTATTCGGGTGAACGATTATGCAACGAGCATAGATCTCAAGATGCGTACTTTCACGTCATGGTACATCCGACATTCCGGAAGTATCTACGCTTCGCAGTCCTAGGAGTGGTGTATCAGTTCCGGGCCATGTGCTTCGGATTGAATCTAGCACCCTGGGCTTTCACTCGGGTAATGAACTCGGTAATGATCTACTTCCGAGCTCATTCGTCTGCGGTAACGTCGGCCTACCTGGACGACATTCTTCAGAGGTACGGCAACGAGTTAACGCTTCAGAACGATGTTCAGAATCTTCTTCTATTGCTCCGACGTCTCAGTTTCATAGTAAACGAGGAGAAGTCGGATCTGGTGCCGTCCAAGTCATTCACTCATCTGGGAATGAGCTTCGAGACGCACAACAATCTCGTTCGTCTGCCGTTAACCAGAGCGAAATTAGTCAGTTGTTACGCTCGCTATTGTCTGCACGCAGACAAAGTCACGGCGAGAGAATTTATGAGACTGATAGGTCTGTGCGGAGCCGCCGCGGATCTCATTCCGATGGGGCGGCTACGCACACGTCCTCTTCAAATTTTCCTGACTCAGAATTGGAGTGTGAAAATTCATTCGCTCGATGTAGACATTCTCTTGTCAGATCAAGTGAAACAAGAGATTCAGACTTGGGCAAACATTCAGTGGTTAACTCAAGGAGTTCCGCTGCAGTTGCCGGATCCGAGTTTTACCGTTATGACGGATGCCAGTCAAACAGGTTGGGGTGCATCATTAATCCCAACGGATTCGAGATGCCAGGGTCTTTGGGATCCGCAATTCCTGTGCAAGCACATAAACATTAAGGAAATGATGTCAATTTGGCTTGCGTTACGTCACTGGATGGACATTATTCACGATGCTCATGTCCAAATCCTATCCGACAATACGACAGTAGTGGCGTATATACGGAATCAGGGAGGCTCTCATTCAGTTCCGTTGTTCAATCTAACGGAAAGAATCCTTCTGTTTGCGTTAGAACATCACGTTCTTCTTTTGGTCCGTCACATACCGGGTCGTCTGAATGTGCTAGCAGACTCCCTTTCACGAAAGGGTCGCTTGTTGCCGTCGGAGTGGACTCTCAACAAACAAGTATTCAATCAGATTTGCTACCAATGGGAACGGCCAATGATAGACTTATTTGCGACACATCTCAACAATCAGTTGCAGACGTATGTGTCCCCGTGTCCGGATCCAAGAGCATTTGCAGTAGACGCTCTGTCGATCCCTTGGGACAGAATGATAGGATATGCGTATCCTCCAGCGCCGTTAATTCAACAAGTATTGCTAAAGATAAAACAATCTCAATGCAAGATTCTGTTGGTAGCATCTCTGTCGCCACAGAGACCGTGGATAAATCTACTCAGGTGTCTGTTGTGGGACCTACCGCGGAAGCTTCCTCCACGAGAGGATCTTCTTTCGCAGGGGAAATCGCGCCAACTCCATCACAACCCGCAAGGTCTCAACCTTCACGTTTTTCCGTTGTGCGGTCCTTCTTGCATGGCAAGCACTTTACAGGACGAGCAGTGGACGCGATTTCTAACTGTAGGAGGACCTCCTCTTCGCTAAACTATGCGGCTAAGTGGAAGGTTTTTCGTCGTTGGTGTAGGGATCATTCTGTAGATATATTTGATCCCTCTATACCAGACATTGCAAACTTTCTAGTATACTTGTTTGACGAAATCAAACTGCAGCCTGTTACTATAAAGGGTTATAGATCTATGTTATCTGATACCTATGCACATCATGATAGTTTACAAATTGGATCTAATGTCTCTTTATCGAAATTGGTTAGAAACTTTTCGATAAATAGACCCAGAACTCTTAGATTAATTCCTAAGTGGAATTTAGCTTGGGTTCTCCTTAAATTGAAGGAAAAGCCATTTGCACCTCTTGGGACAGTAGATTTCAAATTCTTATCTTATAAGACAGCTTTTCTCTTAGCTTTCTCTTCTGCCAGAAGAGTCAGTGAGCTTCATGCACTATCGGTGGATGATTCTCATTATCGTAGTGTTGGGAACACTATCACCTTCACTACTAATGTGGGTTTTTTAGCTAAGAATCAGGCTCCTAATAAATATCCGGAACCTATTGTTATTAAGGCTCTTCCGTCTTCAGACGGGCATAGGCCTTTACTCTGTCCTGTTAGAGCACTACGTATCTATAAACAGAGATCTCAGTTTATCAGAAAGGGACGGAAACGTTTCTTTCTGTCTTTGATGCCTAATAGAAAGGACATTTCAGTCCATTCTATTGCTAGATGGATTCAGTTAACTATCCGTACTGCTTATGAAGATTTATCTTCTTCTCAGCAGTCTGTGCTTAAGATTTCTGCTCATGAAGTAAGAGCTCTTTCTACTTCCTGGGCTTATGCTAATAGTGTTGCTATTACAGATTTAATGAAGGCTGCTTATTGGTCTCAGCCATCCACATTTACGAATTTTTATCTCAGAAATATTGAGTCCATTTCTGGAGACCTGCATTGTTTAGGTCCGTTATCTGTTGCTCAGAATGTCGTCCACTAAACAGTTGCAACTATAGTTATGCAGGCTTTCTGTTCCGGCAGTGACTCCGTCCGGCTGCCCTCTTCGCTCTGGGCTATTTGACCCAGGGCAAGGGGAAGGGGGGGGGGGGGGGGGGGGGGGCGGGTGTTCCCTTAGGTCACCTGCTTTATAGTGAAAAGCAAGGGAATGCCTCCTCCAAGTCAGTATTTCTGAGTCGCTTCCGGGATGGTTTTAAAGTGTAATATTAATGTTTAATTTCATTCATGTCTTATTTTTAAAGTGTAGCTCGGTGTGAAGCATTTGTATATGTCAAGTGTTAAATGGGCTTTAATATACAATACTCGGACACTTTTAAATGATTATAAAGAGTCTCAATTCTCTGGACTACTTTATTTATTGGCTTGCTTTAAAAATAATTAGTATAAGGGTTATACTGGATGTTAATAGAGAACATGAATGTTATTGTGCTCAATTATTAAGGGTAGTGTATCTTTCTAATTTAATATTAAATAAGAAAGATACATGTAAAGCCTAATACTCCTTTTCTCCTTAAGGGGTTACCTCTTTACTATATAGTTGAGCTTATTGGATTTTCCTCCATGTCCTAGGCCCTCCAGCCTGTTTACTATTCAGCTAAGTCTGGGTCATTGGTACAGTATAAAAATGTTAAAAAATTTATAGTAATTTATATATTTTTTATACTTACCAATGACCCAGACGGGGATGGCCCTCCCTGGAGTTGGGAACTCTTGCCTCCCCGCTGAGTACATAGCGCTGACCAGGCACTGCCAGTAAGAATGATAATTGGCGCCAATTTCGGGACGACTGCGTCACTGCGCATGCGCAGTAGAGGCGTACTATGGAGGTCCTTTAGGACATGATTTCTTTTTGTTTTGGATGCAAATTTTGGGGATTGGGGGGCAAAATTTGTGTTTGGCCCTGGTTTTGTTGGAGTTAGCACCAGCTAAGTCTGGGTCATTGGTAAGTATAAAAAATATATAAATTACTATAAATTTTTTAACTTTCTGAACTGATGATCCAATTTGAACCAAGTTTGGTGTGTGATTTTAATACGTCGTAAGTACTTGATTTATGCAACAACACAAAAAAAAAATCCTACATCCCCATGGGAACCCCAGGAGCTAAAATTCAAAATATTTTCAAATCCTCATATTTCCCAAACCACAAACTCTTCTTTGAAATGAACCATGCTTAGGATCTGTAGAATCTAATGGAGAAAAATATTTGTTGGTTGTGTCATAGTGTACCATGGGGGGTGGGGGGAATGCATAAAAAAACTACATATTTTTAAAAAGATGAAACATTTTCACCAGAACCACCAATCAGAACCTTTTGATATTTGGTATCCAACATTATTAGTGGGATCAGATTCAAGTTTGTTCAAATTAAGCCCCTCAGTTTATTTTCTATGAAGTTTAACTTAGTGCAGTATGAGGAATTATATGTAAAAAACTTCTCCCGAATCACCAGTCAGAATCTTTTGATATTTGGTATACAGTATCCTTAGGGGGGTAAAATTCATGTTTATTCAAATCAAGTTCCTGGGTTAATATTTGGGCTCCCTGTGGGAGCCCGAATTTTAAATTGGTTTAGTATAAGGAATATTCTTAAAATTTTTCTTCTGCCGAACCACCAGTCAAAATCTTTTGATATATGGTGTACAACATCCTCTGAGGGGTGGGGAGGTGAGGCATCAGATCCATGTTAATCAAGTCCCTGGGTTAATATTTAGGCTCCCTTTGGGAGACCAAATTTTAATTAGTGCAATATGAGGGAAAATCTTTAATAACTTTCTTCCTTGGACCCACCAGATATTCAGTATATAGCATCCTTAGGGGAGAAGATTCAAGTTTGTTCACATCAAGTCCATGGGCTTATATTTAGGCTTCCTCCAGGAGCCTGAAATTTAATTTAGTACAACATTGGGAATTCTCTTTTTAACAATTTTCTCTTCCAGACCCACTAGCTGAAATCTTAGGATATTTGCAAAACATCCTTGGGGTGGGGTGGGGAAGGGTTTGAGGGGGTAGGGGGAGATTCAAGTTTGTATGGTTTTTGTGAATTTACATCATTCCAATTTTGTTACTTTTTCAGTATTTGCCCCATTGAGCTCATTCATGCTATGTTTTTTATGCCAAAAATTAAAATGTTTACTTAATCAAAATTTCTTTTTGTCGATGTCAACTATACTGTCATGTTAGATAAAGAGTTGGTTAAACTGCTGAAAATTACTCAATTCTACTTTGGCGAAACAAAAATAAAATACATTTTTTGTTCACAGGCAATTAATTTTTCAAATCAGTGTGAGAGGGACACTTTTCTCTTTATTTTATTTTTGGGGGTTTGTTATATTTATGCACTTTTTTCGAAAAATAAATACTGTAACATAATATTTGATCTATTTTCCACAGAACAGAGCAAACTGGATATTTTCAAAACAAATATAATAAATAATCACTGTATTCTTATCATGTTTTGTTGCAAACTCATGCAAATAAATATGCATAAATCAAAAAAAGGTAAAGTTTTCAAGTCTCTTGATTTCATTGTATTTTAGAAGACACTGAAAGCCAATAAAAATATTCAGCGTCGGGGTTCGATTTAAACGTGGGATTGCCTGTGAAACAAAACCCTTATTTTTCACGCTTAATTGAAAAATGTCTCACTACAGTAATCACTTGTATTTGTGTACTTTTATTATTCTGTTTTTCAGAAATGTATAAATGTAACATTTACAGATCAAAGCGGATCAGTGTCAAGAAAGTTTGTGTCTCCTGGTGTCTCATTCAGTACAATTCACAGAACAAATAAAGCTGTATGTATGATTTACTTTCCAGAAAAAAGGTTTTAAACCTTAACTTGCTAAGTGGGGGTGCGGTGGCATTGTGGTAACCGGTTCTCGTCAGATCACCGAAGTTAAGCTATGTCGAGCCCGGTTAGTCCTCGGATGGGTGACCGTCTGAGCGATCGATTCGGGCTCCCACATTATGTCCTTGGGCAAGGCACTTAACCCCAAATGTCCACATGGGGGCACGGTGACGCCGTGTTCTAAGGCGTACTGCATGTCTTCAACCAATCTAAAACTGCCTGTGCTGCAGTGCAGAGTTATGATGTTGGGGAGCTGGCAGCTGCTCATCGTTGCTTGGTGGTTCTCTCCGGGTTTTCTGGCTTCCTCCACCCATAAAACTGTCACGGTCATGATTAGCCATTGTGCATAAGTATGTGACCTTAAATACCAATAATTAAATACATAAATATAACCTGCTAAGTATTTTAAAGATATTTACATCAAATCTAGTCATGGCTGCTTCACAGCAGCCATGATTAGATTTGATGAAAAATTCATCTAAATTAGTGATTAACCGATAAGGATTTCCAACTGCCATCTGCTTGCTGATTAGTTGAGTGCACAATCGGCTGATTGTGAGTGTGGATGTCAGATAGTCACAACCAAAAGGAGAAGTATGTTCAAGAATGCATAGAATTTTACAGTACAGTTAGGTTAATTCGTTTGTTGACCTCAAGAGTGTGTCACTGTATGTATCAAAATAAAAATACAACATCAGCAGAAACAAGTTAACAGCATTGTGTCTTTGAGCAGTGATCAAAGATGTCACACTGTTAACCCTTTACCCAACATAACAGCCAAAACCGGCCAGTGCTATTCTAAAAAATTGCAAATTAATTTTCATTATTTTTTAATTTTTTGTCTCAAAAACATGGGTTATGACCCCTCATTGGAACGAGCTCGTTGAGCTCGTTCCAATGAGGGGTCATAACCTATGTTTTTGAGACAAAAATTAGTCATCCAAGAATTTTTTTGGCAACTGTCGCCTGCTTTTCATGTTAGGTAAAGGGTTAACTTGTTTCTACTGATGTCATATTTAGAGTCATTTCATGACACGTGGAACATACTTTGTGAGCAGATATCAAGAGGAAGATCAGACGAATCGTTGAGATAACTCCAATCATGATTCCTGCCAATTATTGTGGCAACTTACTAAGCTTGATATTGCTTGTATGAAATCATGAATAAAACGTAAATATGAACAATTTTGATCCCATGATGTAACCATCAGTCTGAACAGATGTTAAAACACTTCTACCAATGGTCAACCAATGGCTTAAAATTGGCTGGTGTCAGATGCAATTGTCGAACATCGGTTAATCACTTATCTAAATTTAACTCAAGAAATCAGTGGTTGCAAAATTCATCCAGCTTACAGGGTAAAAATTTAATTAAATGTGCCCAAATTATACTTACTTCAGTGGCAAGAGAAATCCTGTCCTGGGCAGGAATATTTGACAGCAGCATGCTAGGAGTTAATCCTCTGTACACTGATTTCAAAATACTGGGATTTCAAGCAGCAAATCTTTTCCCATCATACGACTAGGAATTTAATCATTTCAGTCTTGAATTCAGATTGAATTGATTAAATTCCTAGTTACATTGATTCTACATGTATTAAGGACAGTTCAATATTAAAGATATGGAAAAATCGTGGTTGATGCTGCTTACAATATTTCAATATAAATGAATACACAATTACATGTTCACTCAAAACTGAATTGCTGCAGTTAGCTGTTTGTTCCTTTTTCCAAATTCTCTCAGATTAAACATTGTCCAAGGTATACAAGAGAGAGAAAATGTTCCTTTGAATTATTAGAATACCAAAATAGTTTCATTTGTGAAGACAAAACAAACATATTTTTATACCACATGTTTTTATAACCCACTCTTGGAAACAGCGATGTATTGCAGGGGGAACGCGGGGGAACGGTGCCCCCCCCCCCCCCCCCCCCCCTTCATTTTTTAATGGAGGAACGGCATTTCCCTATAAATTCCATAAACCATCAGAAAAAAATGTAACAAAAATGTGAATTCGTAAATATAATTAATAGAAAATTTGATTATAAATTCGTAAAAACAAAAACATGAGCACACATTGCTCATAAACTATGTGATATAATCATATAACAACAATCTCAGTCCAAAGTACAAGCCTCGCCACACTAGTTTTCCCGGTACGTGCGTGTCAACTCGATTTTCCGAAAAATCAATAGCTAGAGGAGCAATGCCAGGGTACTCCCGAAACAGCCCGGGAATAGCCAAAATAGCGTTGTTTCGGCTCCGATTTCCAAACATTTTCCCGGACCCCCACCAACGAGAGGGTGATATCCCCTCTTGTACTCTCCCCAGCGCCGCCTTTGGCGGCGGTCATCACTTCATGATGATTGCCACTCCACCCCCCCCCTCGAAAATTTATTTAGCAATACATCACTGCTTGGAAAGATTGGGAGTATACTGAATTGCATTCATGGATCTGTGTGTTTCCATCCATCCATTCTACATCATAAACTTGCAATAACTTCACCTGTAGTTGGAAGATTGCGATGAAATTTATTTTTTTTCTTCCTCATATTATAAATGGATACAGTGCAAAATTACATGGCTTGACAATTCTGTCCAAGAGTTATGTCCCTTCGTTTGCAGAATACCTTACATATTTGACTTGATTTTTGCTTTACACACAATAGTTAACAGATTTTTTTGTGAAATTGAGTGTACATCTTCCTATCATATGCCACATACTCACAGTGCAAAATTACATTTGAGGATTTTAGGCTCCACAATGTAGATTTTCTGTTTCTCAGGTACCGTATATGAGCAAGCAGTTTTTAATTTTTTTGTGTGTGTATTTAGCTTAACTAAACAAAGTCAAGATAAGCTATTGCCATCACACATGCGGAGTCTGTTAGTCTGTCAGTCTGTTCACATTTCCTTTGGCACAGGCTACACCCTGTAGTCCTTGTCTGATCATCACAAAATTTCATATGCATGTTTGAGGTCATGTCTAGATGAGAACGTACCCTTTTGGTTGTGATCTGTCAACTGCCATGGCGTTGAGAGCCTGAAACCCCAAAACATATAGCACGGTCTACAGGTCGTATTTTTGAAGGAATTTCATTGTAACTTGGTTGGATGACTCTGCATAATGTCTAGATGAGAACGTCCTCTTTTGGTCGTGATCGGTCAACCACGATGGCAGCAAAAGCCCAAAACCTGAAACCTTTAGCGCAGTCTACTGGTCGTCATATTTTTTTGAAGGTATTTCATTGTAACTTGGTAGGATGAGAATGTCCTCTTTTAGTCTAGATCGGTCAACCATGATGGCTGCAAGAGCCCGACACCCAAAAACGTTTAGCACAGTCTGCAGTTTGTATTTATAAAGGGATTTCAATGTAACTTGGTTGGATGACTCCATATAATGTCTAGTCGCGATCACTCAACCGTGATGGCTGTGAGAGCCCGAGACCCGAAAACTTTAAGCACAGTCTACAGGTCGTATTTATGAAAGGATTTCATTGTAACCTGGTAGGATGACTTTAATGTCTAGATGGGAACGTCCCCTTTTGGTCGCGACTCATCAACCGTAATGACTACCCGGCTCCGAAACCCAAAAACCTTTAGCACAGTCTTCAGGTCGTATTTGTGAAGGGATTTTATTGTAACTTGGTTGGATGACTGTATAATGCCTTGATGATAACGTCCTATTTTGGCTGTGATCGGTCAGCCTTGACAGCCACACAGGCACGTGACCTAGATTTGTTTAGCACAGTCTACACTTCATATTTATGAAGCATTTTCATTGTAACTTAGAAGTATAACTTGATATGATGTCTAGATGAGCTGTCATATTTTAGTCATGAGCGGTCAGGCGTTACTGCCACCTGGTCACTTACCTAGATTCCTTTAGCACTGCTTACAGGTTGTTTTTATGAAGGGATTTCATTGTAACTTGGTAGGATAACTTGGTATGATATCTAGATGAGACTCTCCTATTTTGGTCATGATCAGTCAACCGTGACTGCCGAACGGTCATATGACCTAGATTACTTTAGAAAAGTCTACAAGTTATAATTTTGAAGGGATTTCATTGTAACTTGGTTGGATGCAGATGTTGCTATAAATAAACTGTTCTCAATAAAAAAGATTTTCTCAGAGGTATTCATTTATCTGATGCATTGCAACTGCCAATTGCTTTTTAACCCTTTATCCAACGTAATGGCCAAAACCGGCCAGTGCTGTTCTAAAAAATCACCAATTATTTTTCATTATTTTTTCATATTTTATCTCAAAAACATAGGTTATGACCCCTTATTGGAATGAGCTCATCGAGCTTGTTCCAGTGAGGGGTCATAACCTATGTTTTTGAGACAAAAAATGAAAAGAATTAGTTATTTATGAATTTATTTTGGAAGTGTCGTCTGATTTTCATGTTAGGTAAAGGGTTAAAAAATATTCTTTGATGAATATGTTGATGATATGCACGTTTTGCTGCAATACCAGTTGAATATTTACAACATATTTTAGTTAAAAACAAACAAGTGCCGAGATTTGAAAGTTGATACCATGTTACTAGTTTTTCAGCTAGGCTTTTGTTTGATTATACTAAAGCAGTTATGCTGTGACTGCATTCGTCACCGCATAAAAGCATTCACATCATCTTTTTTTGTACACAGTATTGCGGTATAATAGCACAAATTGTTTAGTCTTGTCATGCATGGCTTTGCTGCACATGTAAATAAATGATCTTTCACCTCACAAATGAAATATATTTGGTGTCACTCCAACCGTTTAGATATCATTCACATTAAAAAAAAAATTGCTTTGTTGTCAAACTTTAAATTGGATTGTTATCAGTACTAGTATCAAATTATATCCTTTTGTTTATTTGCAGGTAAATTGTATTGATGTAAGTTCTGGAGGACTGGGAGTTTCATCAGATACAGAAGGAAAGTTGAAAGTTTGGCAAACTCAGAATGGAGAGATAAGAGTAAGAAGAAATGTTTGGGTCTTACATGTTTTAGGTTACTCACATGTTTGAAGTACATATACTTGTGTAACAGTGTTATCTGCCCCCTGGGTGTCTCCCCCACCCTGCATATCCTCCCTCCCCACCCCACCCAAGAAAATATTTTTATTAAATATTTCAATGATTAAACACTAAAAAAGGTTCCATCAGATTCTTGTGTTCAGTATTCATATTGATGATTGGAGAGGGGGAAAATTCCCATGCCAAGATCTGTATAACCTCTCACTTTACTACTCATGTCTGTTTGCTATATTAACCCGTTACCCAATGTAATGGCTGGAACTGGCCTGTGCTATTCTTAAAAAATCGCCAATTAATTTTCATTATTTGTTTCATTTTTTGTCTAAAAAATATAGGTTATGACGCCTCATTGGAACGAGCTCATCGAGTATTTTCCCACTATACCAATGGCCCAGACTAGCTGGTGCAACCTAATTTATTTCCAGGGCCAAACACAAATTTTGAATCCCCCAAACCCCCCAAAATTTGCCAAAAAACGCAAAAACGAGAAGACCAGTATGGTCCTTCATACTTTTGCGCAATGCGCAACTTGTTGTCAAGGACAACAATAGGCTACCGCCATCATGTCATTCTGTTGTTTGGCCCATGTCAGATCAACATGTATCCTGACTATTGTGCTATAAAATCCTACAGTATAATGTAGCGAGACACGATTTTGAAGTGGAATGGTGGAATAATTGCAGCAGAATGCAGCTGAATATAGACATTGAGTTTTTGAACATCAGGGCTATAACTTTATTGAAATTAAAATAATATTTCTTGTTCTTCCCGTTTTTGGGATATGCACCTGATTTGTTCATTCTTTGTTTATCATATGTGTGTGTTCAATGTTCACCTTTTTTCCCCTTGAATCCTCTCATTAGATTTTTAAGAACTAATTGCTGTTAGCGAATTTGTTATTAATTAAAATTCTTCTTAAAATCTTAGATAATTTACGGAATGTGGATTATTCGTACCCCCTTTGTCGCATACCGGTTATTTTTTACTTAGTCGGACATGTCTGTTTGCCATTACCCTTCTCTGTGGGGAATCTTCTGTGAAGTTTCTCTATTGTTAAGGGTATTATTGGGATAACGGTTGTCTGACCTGGGTCTTTGTTGTGCCTGTTTTTGACTTGGTTACCGGCTCCTATTCAGTTTAAATTTTTGCCTCGGGCGTGTGGGTATTATGAAGTCCTCACGTTCGAAATGTAAGAGGAAGAAGTCCTCTCTTGATTCTCATTCTTCATGTTTAGCTTGCACTCGTTGCACGAAAGATGTTACCTGTGCAACTTGCTGTTCTTGGGATTCCAAGCGATGGAATTCTCTCTCTACTTATGTATGTGTTGGCGAAGCGCCGATTTCGGTGCTTTCGCCTAAGGTAACTAATCAAAATTTAGTTTCCATTTCAGAGGAACAAGAACATGGTATTGGTCATGGTATAACATCAAGTTCTGTGCTGCCGTCGTCCTCATGTTGACTTATGAGGTATTGCAGAATACTCGGTACCTCGGGAAAGCAGACGGTCAACTAGCTCGACCGGTGTAACAGAGCCTTTAATTAGTGCTTCAATACCGGGAAAATCCGCAGCAATCCAGAATACGGAGGATGGAAGACAGTCCTCTGTTCAGACGACGGCACGTAAGGGGAAGAGGCCAGTCAAATTGAAAGGTGCATCAGTAGCGAAGCATTCTTCTGTTTTGGGGACAAACGGTCCAGGATACGGAGGATGGAAGACAGTCCTCTGTTCAGACGACGGCACGTAAGGGGAAGAGGCCAGTCAAATTGAAAGGTGCATCAGTAGCGAAGCATTCTTCTGTTTTGGGGACAAAACAGAAAGATTTGACTTTTGTTGGCAGTTCCGCTGGTAGTCCGGTAGTAAATGCTTCGGAGCCAGTTGTTTCTGATGTACCTTTCTCTGCCAGTGCGGCTGGCAGTAATTTTGATATAAGAGCCTCTTCTTCGTCCGTTTCCAGGACTCAGCACAGTAGACCGCATGCTAGCCGGCAAGATCCAGAGGTAGAGAGTCAGAGCCAGGATTCGTCTCTCTCTAAGGCTAGCATTTCGAGGCAAACGTCTTTTTCAAAAAGGCGGACACAGGGCGCTGTGTCAGATCACCTTCCGGAGCCTAAAAGGCGTAGAACGGGGGTGAACATAGCCCGAATACGGAATTGCTGGAGCAAATTGCCCAGCTAATTGCAGACTCCCAGTAGCATAATATGCGGCCGTCATCGATCTCCGCTTCGGATGATTCGGACGGTGCTGGATCAGCAGAAAGAAGGGTTTCCTCAAATAATCAGTATGCCGATAATAGACCAGACCAGGAACCTCTAGCTGGTAGTGTTAGGGAGTTTGATGAAGACGAGACTGACACTACATCTTTGGCTGAGCAGCATATGGAAACTATAAGGTTCCTGCAGGATTTTTCACCTGAATTAATTCCTTCTGTTCAGAGTTCTGTGCCTTCTAGAGCCAAGCGCCTGTCTTCTTTAGACAGGGAGGTCATTAAGCCGAAGGAAAGTATCCTTCTGTATCCGTCTCAATCAGTCCAAGCGTTAGATGCGTTTGATTGTTGTGACGAGGCTATTGCTGACCTGGCTCAGGCTAGAAAAAGTTCTTTCCTTTCGGAAAAGAAGCTTGACCTACCGTTTAGAGGCAATACCTTCTTAAATA
This sequence comes from Pictodentalium vernedei, assembly GCA_031216915.1. NCBI lineage: Eukaryota > Metazoa > Mollusca > Scaphopoda > Dentaliida > Dentaliidae > Pictodentalium > Pictodentalium vernedei. Next base: position 455,994,956 of record CM062296.1, read on the forward strand.
CGGTAGGCGAGAATAAGATTCCAAGAGCTCCTCTGCGATTGGATGATGGAGCTAGGGACTTGGGTATGTCTCTTCCGTCTTCGTGTAGCATCAGTTCTTTTGTTATAGATACTTGCATTGAATCTAGCAGAAGTATTTTGGACGCTATGTCTTATGCAGATCATATTTGCAGGGCATTGGCTGGCAATCTGGAATCTGAGAGCTTACAGGAGTTGTTATCTCCTTTGAGAGTGCTCTCTCGTGCCATATTGTATACAACATCCCACTCTGCTCTTTCAGTAGCAAATTTAGAGTTGGTCAGGCGCGATGCTGTCCTTAAATCTACGTCATGTATTGATGACAGTGTTAAGAGCTCTCTAAGGGCCGCTCCCGTTTCGGGCTCTTCATTATTTAATGATAAGCTAAAAGCTGTATTTGAAGATGCTTCTAAGAAAGCTACAAGTCAGCTTTTGTTGCGCTCAGCTTCGCAACCTCAGCCTTCCACAAGTGGTACTCCTCGGAGAGGTAAATTTTTCTCCAAGAGAGACTCAGCCTGTGCTGCTTCTAAAGCTAATCGTGGGCGTGGTGGCTCGAAACAGGGGAGCGATTTCAAAAAGGGGATGGCACAGTCGGATAATAACGAAACGCGTAACCCCACACCGACGTCATAGAGGGGTGCGAGAGCTTCATGAGGTTTCTCCTTGTATAAGCCTCGTAAGTTCTACAAATGAAGATTTCGACCTCTACTGTTCTCCGGTTGGCGAAAGGCTTTCAAAATTCGCAAGCAACTGGAACAAAATAACTCAGGATCTTTGGGTTCGAGACGTTGTGAAAAATGGTCTACGTCTTTCGTTCCGGAGACAGTCTCCATTAACGCGGATTCCGCGATTTGTGAGCCTTCCACAAAATATAACAAAGAGAGAGGCTTTGATTTCAGCAGTAGACTCTCTCCTACAAAAGGAGGCAGTAGAGGTAGTAGAGAATCCCAATTCAAAGGGATTCTACAGTCATCTTTTTCTTGTGCCGAAGCCAGATGGCTCATACAGACCGGTCATCGATCTCAGTTGGATAAACAAGCTAATAATTGCTCCAAGATTTTATATGGAGACAATTCGATCGGTGAGAGGCAACATCCGAGTGAACGATTACGCCGCAAGTATAGATTTGAAGGACACGTATTTTCACATCATGATTCATCTGGCTTTTCGGAAATACCTGCGTTTCACGGTTCAAGGAAAGGTATACCAGTTCAGAGCAATGTGTTTTGGCCTGAACCTTGCTCCGTGGGCATTCACTCGGGTGATGAATGCGGTAATGAGCCATTTCAGAGCACACTCGGCTTCGATCACGTCGGCATATCTGGACGACATACTTCAACGGTACGAAAATTTTCATGCTCTCCAAAGCGACGTTCAGAGTCTGCTATCACTGCTACGATGCCTAGGTTTTATAATCAATGTCGACAAGTCGAATTTAATGCCGACAAGGTCGTTTGTTCATCTGGGAATGAGTTTCGATACTCAAAACAATCGGGTCAGTTTGCCGGTAGCAAGAGCAAAATTAGTTTCGCTTTACGCAAAATACTGCATAAACGCACAAGTCATTACTGCAAGAGAGTTTATGCGTCTGTTAGGACTTTGCAGCGCCGCCGCGGAGTTAATTCCGCTAGGTCGTTTGCGCACTCGTCCACTTCAAATTTATCTAATTCAAAATTGGAGCGTAAAACGTCAGTTGTTGGACAGTCCGATTGTTTTAACACAGTCAGTAAAACATCATCTTCAAATTTGGGTGGATATCCAGTGGTTATCCCAGGGAATACTGCTTCAGATTCAGGAGCCGTCATTCATAATCATGACGGACACCAGTCAAGAGGATTGGGGTGCTTCTCTGATTCCGGGCGATCAAGTGTGTCACGGTTTATGGGAGAGTCAGTTTCTTGTGTCCTATATAAACTACAAAGAAATGAGGGCAATTTGGTTAGCTCTAAATCATTGGCTCAGTCAAGTAATAAACTCACATGTTCAAATTCTGTCGGACAATTCAACAGTAGTAGCCGATATTCGGAATCAGGGAGGTACTCATTCCATCCAGCTGATGAATCTTACCGAAAAGATTCTTCTTTTCTCTCAAGAGAATCAGATTCTAATATCAATTTGTCATATTCCAGGTCGTCTCAATGTAATAGCAGACTCTCTATCGAGAAAGAATCGCCTGCTACCTTCAGAATGGATGTTAAAAAAGTCTGTCTTCAATCAGATTTGCTTCCAGTGGGAACGTCCAATGATCGATCTTTTTGCCACGAGTCTGAACAATCAGTTACAGACGTTTGTGTCTCCATGCCCGGACCCTCAGGTTTATGCAGTAGACGCTCTGTCAATTTCTTGGAACGGGATAATAGGGTATGCTTACCCTCCAGCTCCCCTCATTCAACAGATCTTGCTAAAGATAAAACAGTCTTCTTGCAAGATTCTTCTGGTTGCAAGTCTGTCGGCTCACAGACCATGGATAAATCTTCTCCGGGAACTTCTTTGGGACGTTCCACGGAAGTTACCACCTCTCCGGGATCTTCTGACGCAGGGGAAACTTCGTCGGCTTCATCACAATCCAGAAGGCCTCAACCTTCCTGTTTTTCCGTTGTGCGGTCCTTCTTGCACGGAAAACAGTTTTCCAGACGAGCAATGGACGCAATTTCTAACTGCAGGAGGACCTCCTCTTCATTAAATTATGAAGCGAAGTGGAAGGTTTTTGTTCGTTGGTGTGAATCACGATTGATTTTTTTAACCCAACTATTCCTCAATTAGCTAACTTTTTTATTTATCTTTTTGATGAAGTTAAGCTACAGCCAGTCACTATTAAGGGCTATAGGTCTATGCTTTCTGACACCTATGTACACCAAGGGAAATTAAACATTAGGTCAGATTTATCTTTAAATAAATTAATGAGGAACTTCTCTGTGAATAGACCTCGCACCTTGAGACTAGTCCCTAAGTGGAATTTAGCTTGGGTTCTTCTGAAACTTCAGGAAGCACCTTTTGAACCGTTAAATACTGTTGAGTTTAAATTTCTTACTTATAAAACGTTTTTTCTCTTAGCATTTGCGTCAGCTAGAAGAGTTAGTGAGCTTCATGCTTTGTCTGTTGAAGACTCTCATTATCGTAGTATTGATAATTCTATTACCCTCACTACGAAAGTGGGATTCTTAGCTAAGAATCAGGTTCTGGACAAACGGCCTAGTCCTATTCTTATCAAAGCATTACCGTCTTCAGATGGTCAGAGACCTTTGTTGTGTCCAGTAAGAGCTCTTAGAATTTATAAGGAGCATTTCTAGTTTTATTAGAAGAGGTAGGAAGAGGTTCTTTCTTTCTCTTCTTCCTAACAGAAATGATATTTCTGTTCATTCCATATCTAGATGGATTCAGTTAGCTATTCGGTCGGCTTATAATGCTTTGTCTGTGAATCAGAGAATAGCTTATAAGATTTCAGCTCACGAAGTTCGAGCTTTAGCTTCTTCTTGGGCTTATGCTAGTAGTACTTCTATGAAGGATTTGATGCAAGCAGCTTACTGGACACAACAGACGACTTTTACCAAATTTTATCTTTGAGATTTAGAATCAATTTCGGATGATCTCAGATCTTTACGACCGTTATCGGTAGCTCAGAATGTCGTCCATTCTAATTAGGATTTTCATTCTGCTCTAGCACTGTCTCCAGTCTGCTACCCGTTTTGAAGTGCAGTTACTTTCAAAACAAGGGGAAGGGGGGGGGGGGATGGTATTTCCAATAGTCATCTGGCTTTATAGTGAAAAGTATGGACATACCTCCTTCAGTGATAGTATCCTGGGGTCGGTGCTATGGTAGTTTTAATTCGTAGCTTGGTGGTATGAAGCAATTTTCAATGTATTACATGCTTTTAATGTGTAGCTCGATGTGAAGCGTTATTGTATATGTCATGTGTCAAGACGAGCTGTACTATACAATACTCGGACATTTTTAATGATTTATAAAGAGTCTCATTTCTCTGGACATCTTTATATTTTGGCTTCCTTTATCACATTAGCATAATGGGTTATGCTAGGCCTTAAATAGAGTTACACCTATATTTTCATTGTTTTTTCTGTAATAAGAGTAATGAATATCAAGTACTGGGCTCGCCTGCCTGTTTACTATTCTCAGCTAGTCTGGGCCATTGGTATAGTGGAAAAATATGAAAAATTTATACCAATTTTAATATTTTTAATACTTACCAATGGCCCTGACGAGGATGGCCCTCCCTGGAGTAGACACTCCTTCCTCCCCGCTGAGTTATATATTACAGTTCTTAATAACATTTAACAGGCACAACAATAAAGAATGACTTGATGGCGGTAGCCTATTGTTGTCCTTGACAACAAGTTGCGCATTGCGCAAAAGTATGGAGGACCATACGGGTCTTCTTGTTTTTGCGTTTTTTGGCAAATTCTGGGGGGTTTGGGGGATTCAAAATTTGTGTTTGACCCAGGTAATAAATTGGGTTGCACCAGCTAGTGTGGGCCATTGGTAAGTATTAAAAATATTAAAATTGGTATAGATTTTTCATTTTTAAGACAAAAAATGAAAAAATTAGTTATTCAAGAATTTTTTTGCAAATGTCATCTGCTTTTCATGTTAGGTAAAGGGTTAATTCATGTATTAAAATCCTACTCAACTCTAGTATTTTCGCTCTGCTTCATAATAGTGGTTTAACTCATCATTAGGTCAGAATGTATACAATTTTGAAGTCGTAAGTGTGGTGGTGGTGGTGATCATTCTGAAACTACAAAGCACAATAATATTTGAAATTTTTTAAGGAGCAGGGGGTGGGGGGTGGGGGGGGGGGAGGAAACAAACCCCAGGATCAGCTGGTAAATGAATGATGTCCAAATATAAAATACCAAGAACTGTAAAGGACAAAAAAAAAGTAAGTAAATTATAACCTTTTAATTAGCAGGAAGGTTTCTTTTCCTCATTTTAGAGGAATTTCTCTGTATTTCTAGGAAGCATAGTTATCTTCTCACATTAAACTCTGTAACTTATTGCTTGTTATGCTAGGAATATACCCTTTTTCCAACCAGTACTTGCTGATGACACAAGTGATATTTTAAAAAAAAATAACTGAGGTTACTATTTTTTTGCTTCCACAACATAGTTTGTGACTCCTCCCTAGAACAAGCTCATCAGCAAGGAAATAAACAGAGTGTCATCTGCGGAATGAGGTTCCCAGAGGGTGAATTTGGTGTTGCTACCCTGCACAGCAATGTAGCATTTCTAAATTTACCCCCTGTGAACCTCAGTCTGAATCAAAGATTCTGGCCTAAACACAAAGAAGTACCAAGAGGATAAATTGGGGGCTTCTAGCCCACCATGAGGGATTGCAGGGAAATTCACCCTCTGGGAACCTCATTCTGCAAATAATAATAATAGTAAATACATTTTAGAGCCATGAATCCACAAAATTGCACTCTTAGGCTTTACAATTCTCTGCAGCTATATTGTGCATGTTTTATAAGGTTGATACAAAGTTATTGAACACCGAAAGCATGGGTGAAAAGGTGGTTTTCAGTGCCTTTTGAAGCTTTCTATCATCTGAGGTGCCTTTAAGTGATCAGGCAGCATATTCCAAAGAGCGGGGCAAGCCACGGAAAATGCCTGATCGCCTGCTATTACAAGGATGCCTGATTTGGATATCGGAGTTCGAAGCTGTTGAACGGAGGAGTCGAGATGGTACATATCATTGAACCAAACTGCCCAGATAATCGGGAGCCAGACCATTCAGGGCTTTGAATGTCAGTAGGTGCATCTTATACTCGATCCTATCTTCAGCTGGCAACCAGTGTAGATGAGAGAGGAGGGGAGTGATGTGACATGATTTCCATTGCCTAGTGACAATTCTTGCTGTACAGTTATGAACAAGTTGCAGCTTCTTAATGTTTGACTGTTTACAGCCAAATAGCAGAGAGTTACAATAGTCTAATCTACTTGTTACAAATGCAGGAACCAATTGTTTTGCAGTCCCCTCATTGACCACGGAACAGACCTTGCTGATATTCTGCAGATGGTAGTGAACTGCGGCATACCTGTGTGACATGATTGTCACCAGCTAGATTCTCATCCATAAAATATCCCAGGTCCGCACAACAGCCGAGGGGGAGATCACGAGACCATTGAAATTTGGTTTGATATTTGACACTTTTGAGATGATTCGGCAGCCTGATGTAAATTATTTGAGTTTTTTTTGCATTCAATTTTAGATAGTTTGTTGTCAGCCCTGTTTTAATGTCAGATATGCAGTTTTCCAAAGAGGTGATGGCCTGTCTTTCATTTATGGGACTGAAATGTACGTAAAGTTGCATACCATCAGCATAAAAGTGAAAATTTAGCCCACGTTGGCGAATGATGTCTCCCAGTGGCAAAACATAGATTGCATAGAGCAGGGGGCCGAGGACGGATCCTTGAGGGTACACCAAAGTTCAGTGGCAGCTCCTCTGATTCTGCACCTTGGATGGTGATTTTCAGTGTGCAGTGTGAAGGGTACGACTTGAACCAGTCAAGTGCCATACCTCCAATTCCGATCTTTTTTCCTGAGATGTGCAGTAGTATGGTGTGGTCAGTGGTATCGATTGCTGCACTCAAGTCAAGGAGTACAAGGCAGGATACTTATTTTTTGTCCATTGACAGCAAAATGTCATTCTGGACACAGAGTAAGGCAGTTTCAGTGCTGCAGCTCTGCTGATAAGCCGACTGAAACTCCTCGGATAAACCGCATGCATTCAAGTGTTCTCGTTTTTGAGAAGCCACAACGCGTTCAGTCAGTTTTGATATGAAGCTCAGATTGGAAACCAGTCGGTAGTTTTTCAAAATTTCAGCATCAAGTCTGGCTTTTTCAGAAGTGGTGTGATCAGAGCTTGCTTCATCCTGGAAGTGAAAGTTCCAGATGAGAGAGACGCATTTACAGTTGTTGCTAACCAGTGAAGAAAGACATTCAAACAAGACTTTAACAATTTTGTGGGAATTATGTCGAGTGGGCACTGCTTTAAGGGCGATTTCATTACAAGAAGGCTGAGTTTGTCAGGTAACAGAACTTTGAACGAATTGAATTCAGCCACTGTCCCTGTAGGGTTAACGTGTGATGTAATTGATGCTTGTGTGTCAACAAAATCAAGAGAAGATTGGATCGTTTTAGTTTTGTTAACGAAGAATTTCCCAAACGTGTCCACCAGTTCTTTTGTGGATGAATATTCCGGGAGGACGCTCTCTTTACGACGATGCAGGAGTTTGGCCATGACTTCTGACAAAACATGTGATTTTTTCATGTCATTCACGATGTTAGAGAAATATTGTCTCTTGGCATCATGAATGAGAACCTTTACTCGGTTTCGCTGGTGGACATAAAGCTCTCAATGAATTTTGAGCTTGGATTTACTCCACTGTTTCTCGAGCGATCATCAGAGTTGTTCGGCAGAGCTGATCTCGCCTGTGTACCTTGATCGATCTACTTTTGACTGGAGCAAATTCATCAATCAATTCATTGCACATTACATTAAATTTGTCAATAATGAAATCGTCATTTATAGTTATGCCTGGTAACAATGTGGAAACAGGACTCATAGCCTGAGAGAATTCCTCCGGAACAGTGTTTCTAAGCTTCCTGTAGTTCAGTTTGGCTTGGGGCATGAAACACCAAGGAAGACTAATTCTGAAGTTAACAAGATAGTGATCCGATAGGCCAACATCTGCAACCTCGATGTCACTTACCAAGCTTTTGTCACATTCCCGGGTAATGAGAAGGTCGAGGGTATGGCCACACTTGTGTGTCGACATCAGAACATGCTGATACAGTTCCATGGATTTCAGAGTATTGCTGAAATTAGTGGCATTATTGTTATTCGGATTGTCCAGATGGAACTTAAAATCTCCAATGATGATGAACGGGCTATTCGTCTCAACCAAGTCACCAAGAAAGGAGGAAAATTCTGGAAGAAATAGATTTTCTGAAGCTTTGTTTTTAGCACCATATGGCAACCTATGAATAATGGCTCTACAGATTATTATACCTCCAAAAAACAAAGTTTAGGGGGTATATAGGAGTCAAAATGCCGGTCAGTCGGTCAGCCTGTCGTCGTCGGTCTGTTGCACATGTAAACTTGTGGAGCGAACTTCTTCCGCAGTTTTAGTTTTAGCTGCATTTTCATAAAACTTTACAAAAATGATCAACATGATGAGGGGAAGTGCGTGACATAATTTTTTTTCCACTCAGTTTCAAGATGGCCGACTGGTGGCCATATTGGATTTTTTTTTTTACTTAGAAAAATTGAATGCCCCTTTTCAGTTGCACACACTACGTGGTATGCCATGGTGGGGGTATAGTGGGCAACAGACCATCTCTAGTTTGGGATTGGTTAGCAAGTGTCGTCGTAAGGTCAAAGGATTTAAACTTTTGGGGTAACTCTGGTTTTATCTTCAGAGAGTTATCAAACAGCATCCCTACTCCTCCACCGGTACGACCTGATCTTGAGTGATGAATGAAAGATTTATCCTTTTGTTTGAGATTACTGATTGTGACATCGTCATTTTGAGTTAGCCATGTTTCAGTCATAATACAAAAAGATACATCATTGTCTTCGAGAACACCCTTCAGGTTCCCTACTTTATTAACAACTGAACAAATGTTTATCAGGAATGCATTTACGGGTGGATCTCACAAATCCAACTGAGTCAGGTTTCTCAAATTCACAGTTTTAATTTCACGTTCCTTGTAGCCTCTTCGGCTGCTTCTCTTGTACCTCATTTTCCTAAGTATCCCAAGGGATTTGAGTCTGTTGTAAACTTCTGGATCAAGATTACGGGTACTATCCCTCTGGATAGAAATAATCCCAGCAGTGCAAATGTTAAGAGAATGTAATGTTACAGGATGGTATGTGGCACGGAGGCTATTGTTCATCAGACACGGGTGAGTTCAGGTATGACCCCTCATTGGAATGAGCTCATTGGGCTGTGTTTTTGAGACAAAAAATGAAAAAATAATGAAAATTAATTGGTGACTTTTGTGAATAGTGCTGGCCGGTTTTGGCCATTACTTTGGGTAAAGGGTTAACTGGTTGAGTACTAGAAGTCACTTTCATTCTCTACTTAAAGTGCTGAAAGCCACTTTAGTGCCTTTACACTATGTATTAGCTTTCTGTTTGCTCAACAGTTGAAAATTCTTATTTCACACAAAATTGTTTTGTTACAATTTATTTGAGAAAGCTAATAGACACTCTCCAATAAATGGTAATAAATAATTATTTATGAAGAATAGTTTGCAAAACTAAGGTTCCCCCCTTTGGCAGCATGGTATCTAAAAAAAAAAATTCTCATGTTACAAATCACCTTTGAAAAATAATTCAGCACTCCACCAGTTAAAAAGAGTTAACTAATCATATCTTGTTCAATTTTTACTGAGCTTTGACAACAAGATCTTATTGTTTCAGTCTTCTTCCTTATTGGTAAAAAATAATATATGGAACCCTGTTAATGCAATATAATAACTTTGCAGGAGAAAAACAAATTACAGGGCCCCCCCCCCCCCCCTCAAAATGGGAAAACTGAAGCACCAAAGGCCCCAGATTCACTCCAGGGGCATTCAGTTTTCAAAATTGCCCCCCTCCCCCACAAACCCCTACCAATGGGAGGGGAATACCATAGGCCTGAGGTGGGGGTTGGGTATTGCCCTTCCACTGATGAGTTTTTGGGGAAGCCTCCCTCAAATCCCCACCAATGGGGAGGGGACTTTACCCATCCCCCACCTAAGGAATACAGTTTTGGATATGCCTGTGGCATATATCGATCTGCCCCCCCCCTTCCCCCCCCCCCCCCCTCCAAAAAAAAAAAAAAAAAAAAATTATGGCCCCCTCTCAACAGGAAATCCTAGCTATATGTATGACCCGGTATGACAGTTCTCATTGCAGTTTGCCAAACAAGATATAATAGATTAATTGCCTATGTTGGGTACATTGAGGCTAAAAATATCTAAATAATGGAGTATTTGGTGGATGTTGGAGTAATTCTTCAACTGATTACAAGAATTTTTATTCAATTGATAGGAGTTTAATCATTAGCCAGGGTTTGTACGGATCATTGAAAACCGGGAAAGTCATGGAATTTTCATTTTTAAACTTAACACCTGGAAAAAGGTGGGGTTATATTTTTATACTGTACCAATGACCCAGACATAGCTGGTGCTAACTCTTAAAATATAGGGCCAAACACAAATTTTGCCCCCCAATCCCCAAAATTTGCATCTAAAACTAAAAAAAACATGTCCTGAAAGGCCCTCCACACTTCGCCCCTAGTGCGCATGCGCAGTGTCAAGGACGTTCCGAAATTGGCGCCATTTATCATTCTAAGTTTGGCCCTTCATCAGTTAACATCTGACTGATCTTTGTGCTTTTAAATCTCAGTTTAAATGATGCCAGACACATAAATATTAGTGAAATGGTGATTCTAAGGAGGATAGAAAAGGAGGAGAGGAAAAGAATGTGTGACAGAATATTATCAGGGCTGTAACTTAAAATTTTTTAATGAAATTATGTTAAGTTACCTATTTTCAAGGCAGCAGCCATTTTGTTGTCATTCTGATTATTTAGTTACACTGTTTTTTCAAGTGTTTTTCCTCTCTCCCTGTCCTTTAAGTTCCCCCTTGCTATTCTCCCATGCTTTTGGCATAGTTTCTGTAATTATTATTACTAAAATTTCTTGGGAGTTTTAGCTGAATAACAGAATGAATTCTGTTCTTTCCCCATGTTTACGTCTTCACCTACGGGTGGTTAGGCGTTGTGTTCTGCATCTACCATCTGATGTTCTGCAGTTTCTTCCCTGGAAGTCTCTGTTTTGCATCAGATGGTGTATTTTTGGTAACTGATTTCGGGCCTGGGTGCCTGGAGTCTTATTTTAGTGTTTTTACACTCATTGTTTACATTTACAACAGCCCTCTGTGTGAGGGGGGGATTTCTAAATAATAATATCTTTATGTTATTTTAATCATAACTAGATACATTATTATTGTTCGTAAGTGTTGAATAAATTGTTTAAAATATTTTTAAAATTTTTGTCCACACTTAGGCTTGGGATCCATTGGGGCTCAACGTTACTTTTCAGAAACTTGGGCTGTTCTGAAAAAATATTTTTTCAAAATATTTTGATTTCAATTATTTTTTCTATATTAATGGATCATATTATTATTATGTATTTTGATTGCCAGGGGTTAGTGCGAGTACCAGGACTTGTTTTCTTTTCACATTGAAAGGATATTGATCAATTGTTTTAAGAGGAAGTCTTCCTCTGACCTTATTATCATTCTATATGTGGTCAGTGTACTCGCATTAACTCCTGTTCTGTATCGTATGATTTCGATGACAATATGGGAAGCGTATGTCACGGTATGTTGTTGGGGATTTGGACACTCCGGTCCTTTCCCCGCAGGGTCACTCTACTTTATCAATTTCTATTTCAGACGATCAAGATTAGGGTGATGTATCTGTGATGTCTTCCAACAGTGTGCCTCCGTCGTCACAATTAATGAAGGGCTAGCGGAAAAGTGCTCATGTTATACGCCAATTGCCTAAGAGGACCCTAGTAGGTTCGATGGCCTTTGACGTCCGCTAGCTCGCCCGGTGTAGCGTCCATTCACCGAATGGTTTGGCAGCCGGGTTCGTCCGTTGCGGTCTAGAAGGAATTTTGGGGTGATGCGAGCACTATAAAATTAACTTAATGCACACCCAGTGACGGCGGATTGGAGGGAGAACGGAGGAAGCCTTTTAGTCCGGTTCATAGCTCGTTCCGGTCCATCCGGATGGCAAGCGAGAGAGGCCCCTCTCTCGTTCAACAACATCTGGCCCCAGATGTTGTGGTACAAATGTGTCGTTAGCGGAGCATACGTCCGTCGCTCGGGACGCTCCGTTGTATAGGCAGTCCGCTGAGACTGCTAAGGCTTCCTCTTCTCGTCAGCGCACACGACCGCACCTTGGCTGCGTGACCGCCGATATATTACCAGCTTCGCCGATCAAGGATTCTTCGGCGACCAGGTCACACCATCCGGCAGCCAGGGATTCGAGACCGATGGACTCCGGACGTTCGCATAGGAAAAGTATGCGGGAGCCATCTGATGCGGAGCTGCCCTCGGCGAAGCAGCGATAGACTGCGCCTCCGCAGGTCTCGACGCCGGACATTCTTGTGCACATAGCACAGCTTATCGCAGCATCCCAGCAGCCGACAGAAACGGTGTCGGATCGAGAATTATCCGACAGCGCTGGGTCGGTAGCTGGGGACTCGAGGCCTGCAGACTCCGGACGTTCGCATAGGAAGTGTGCGGGAGTCAACGTACACGGAGCTTCCAGCGGCAATGCATCGTAAGTCCGCTACTGCACAGGCCTCGGGAACGGACGTGCTTTCCTTAATAGCACAGTTTATCGCAGCATCCCAGCATCAACTGAATCTGTCGCATATATTTTATCCGACGATGCTGGGACGGGACGCTCCGCGGAAGCGGGTACGGACGTCCGAAAGTTTCATCCGGTCCGACGGGATACCGAAAGGGATTCGGTGGATTTCAAGCTTTCCCTTTCGGAACAACATATGCTGCGATGCCGGATAAGAAACTGATAGCGTCGGTGGACTTAGAAATTTTTGGTTCGGTTCAGGGACATCGTCCCTCAGTTCCGACATAGTCCAATAATGTCACACAAACTTTCGAATTATTGAACGACGCTATATATATTATTATTTTATGCTTGCTATCCAAGCATTTCTGGTTTCTTGTTCGAAGAGTTATGGAGATGTCTTTCAAAAGTGTGCCTCTGTCGTCATAGTTAATGAAGAGTTAGCGGCAATAAGTGCTCATGGAATATGTCTATCGCTTACGGAGTGACATTCGCTAGCTCACCCGGTGTAGCGTACATTCATCGAATGGTTCGGCTGCCGGGTTCGTCCGTTGCGGTCTAGGAAGGAGATTTGGGTGATGCGAGCACTTTAATTACTTTAGTACTCACCCAGTGACGGCAGATTGAGGACAGATCGGAGGAAGCCAACAACATAGGGGACCGCATGTTGTGGTTCAGATATTTTACATTCGGAGCATATGTCCGTTGCTCGGGACGCTCCGTTATATTGACAGTCCGAGAGACTGTCTTTAATGCTTCCTCATCCTCACAGCAGGGCACACGACCACACATTGGCTACGTGACCTCGAGTATCCGATCAGTTTCGGCATTCAGTGATTCCACAGCGAATAGGTCGCGCCATCCGGTAGCCAAGGGACACGAGGCCTATACACTCCGTTCGCTCGCATATTGGAAGTATGCACGGGGTAACGATCTCGGAGCTTCCTGCGGCAATGCATCGTAAGACCGCTGCTCCTCAGGCCTCAGTGACGGACGTGCTATCCGAGTTAGCACAGTTGTTTCGCAGCATCCCAGCAATTGACGGTTTCTCGGTCGAATCATGAATTATCCGACGGCGCTGGGTCGGTGCGGTACGCGGTTGCATCAAGCTACGGACGACCGAACGCTTTATAGGGTCCGACAGGATGGCGAAAGGGATTCGAAAGATTTCGAGTTTTCCCTTTAGTAGTATCGGAAGATGCCTTTCATATCTTCTGGCATTTCTTCCAGTGATTATTTTTCGGACTTCATTGCTGCGATCTTGGATAAGAGACTTATAGCGTCATTGGACTCGGATTTTTCGATCGGTACAGGGACTTTGTCCCTGACTTACCGACGCAGTCCAATATTGTCATTACAACATGTGTTTTATTTTTCGACGCTATATATTTATATATATATACAAGCCTGCTACTAAGCATGATAGTTTAGTTTCTTGTCCGCGTGGCTCATTTCTGCCATTTTATCTTTTTTACATATAGTTTATTTTGGCAGAGCAGGGCATACCGAGAGTTCATATGCGTCTAGACGGTGTGATTAAAGACTGCATATATTCTTTTTCGCCGTTTATGTCTTTTCCAATTTCAATGTTGGGAACGACATTATGTATAGTAGACTTAACTTAGACGCTTTATTATACGTAATCCGCCTTACTGAGGCGTTATCATTACGTCTTCAAGAAAAGATTTACGGGATATTATTCTCAATGTAATTTCTTTTGAGGGCAGTAGGTTGTTCACGTATAACTCCGCCCTTCAGTGGCTGATTGGAGTTGGTTAGACGTGATGCAGCCCTAGCTACATCCACGCGTGGATAGTAGGTTAAGAACTCTCTCAGAGTCGCTTCGTTCTCGGAGGAGCTTCTCTTCGACGGCAACTTTCCGGCAATCCATGAATTGCTTGATTTATACATTCTCTTGTCTATCTAGTGTTACAAGAGATTCAGACTGGGGCAAACATTCGGTGGTTGACTCAGAGAGTGCCGCCGCAGTTGCCGGACCCGAGTGTGGCTGTTATGACGGTTGCCAGTCAAACAGATTGGGATATATACTGATCCCTACGGATTCGAAGTGCCAGGGTCTTTGGGTTCCGCAGTCTTTTAGCTATCAGTTTAACTTCCGCGGAATAATGTTTTTTAGGCTTGCTTTATGTCATTGCATGAACATTATTCAGAAACGCATGCCCAAATTCCTGTCCTTTAATTCGACAGTAGTGGCGTATCTCCGGAACCAGGGAGGCACTCTTTCGTTTCCGTTATTCAATTTAATGGAAAGAATCTGTCTGTTGGTTATAGTACACCAAGTTCAGTTTTGGTCCGTCATATTCTGGGTCGTCTGATTGTTTTATCGCGCTCCCGTTCTCTTACGGGTCGCTTGTTGCTGTCAGAATGGACTCTCAACAAACAAGTATTCAATCAGATTTGCTATCTATGGGAGCGCCCAATGATGTTTTATTTATGACACAGCTTGCTAATCAATCGCAGACGTATGTGTTGGCTTGTCCAGATCTCTGAGCTAATACTGTTAACGCTCTATTGATCTATAGGACGGAATGATAGGATACGCGTATCCTCCGGCGCTGTTGTTTTAGCAGGTATTGCTAAGATAAACAACCACAATACATTTCTGTTGATAGCATCTCTATCTTCACAGAGATCATGAGTAATTTACTCTCTTGTCTACTGTGGATCTTAACGTGAAATCTTCCTCTAGGTGAGGATCTTTTTTCACTGGGTAAATCGTGTCATCTTTATCACAACCAGCAAGGTCGCAACCTTCATGTTTTCCGTTGTGTGGTCCGTATTGCATTGTAAGCACTGTACTGGACGAACTTTGGACGCGATTTCTTACTATAGGAGATCCTCTTCTTCGCTATTCTATGCGACTAAAGTGGAGGCTCTTCCGTCGTGGTGTAGGGATCATTATGTTCATATGGTTGATCCCTCCATACTACTCATTGCTATTTTTTAGTATACTTGTTTCGCAAGATCTACTGCAGCCTGTTGTTATTTAGGTTATAGGTTTATGTTACCTCATACCTATGCACTCTACGATAGTTTACAATTGAGTCTTTTGTCTCTTTATCTAAGTCAGTTAGTAACTTTTTGATAAATAGACTTAGAATCTTTAGATTAAATTCCTATACGGATTTTAACTTCGGTTCTTATTTAGCTAAGTAATCATTTGAGCCTCTGGAAACAGTAGTTTTCAAATTCTGACCTTTTAGACAGTAATTCTGTTGGTTTCTCTTTTACTGTAGAGTCAGTGAGTTTCATGCACTATCGATGGATGATTTTCACTTTCATAGTTTCGGAATCAATACTTCCGTTACTATTTAGGTTGGATTGTTGCATAAGAGTTAGGCTCCTATTATCCGGAACCTATTATTTTAAGGTCCTTCCGTCTTCGTATGGGCATAGGCCTTTACTCTTTCCGGGTACATTTTATGTATTTATAAACAGATATCTGTTTATTACAAGGGCGTAAGCTTCTTCTGTCTTTGATGTCTAGTAGAAGGACGTTACGCTCCATTTTATTGTTAATGGATTCTATTAACTAGCGTACTGCTTATGGTATATCATTGGCTTAGCAGTTGTGCTTAAGATTTCGGCTCATGAAGTAAGAGTTCTTCTACTTCTTGGGCTTACATTAATAGTGTTGCTATTATAGATTTTTGAAGGCTGCTCATTGCGCTCAGCCATCCATTCATGAATTTTTTCTCAGAAATATCGAGTCCATTTCTGGAGGCCTCTATTGTTAGGTCTATTATCTACTGCTCAGAATGTCATTCACTTAACAGTTGCTACTATAGCTAGGTAGGCTGTCTGTTTCGGCAGTGTCTCCGTTCGGCTGCCCTCTTCGCTCTGGGCTATTTGACCCAGGGCAAGAAAAGGGGGGGGGGGGGAGGGTGTTCCCTTGGGTCACCTGTTTTTACTATGAAAACAAGGGGATACCTCCTCCGGAGTTAGTAATTCTGAGCTGTTATTGGGATGGTTGTTTAGTGAGAAGTTTAAGTTTATAAAATTCATTCAAGTCTTAGTTTTTAAAGTATAGCTTTTGAATATTGCATATGTCAACGGACATGATTATGCAATTCTCACACACTTTTAGGAGTATAAGAGTCTCTATTCTCTAGACTTACTTTATTATTGGCTTACTTTAAAAATTATTAGTATAAGGATTATTGGATATTAATAGAGTACATGGATGTATGAAGCTCAATTTTTGGAAGGTGTTGTATCTTTCTAATTTATCATAAATAAGAAAGATACATGTAAGGCCTATTACTTCTTTTCCCTACAGGGGATGACTCTATTTTATTTTATTGAGCGTATTCCATTTTGCTCTATGTCCTTGGCCCTCCAGCCTTTTTACTATTCAGCTATGTCTGGGTCATTGGTACAGTATAAAAATGTTAAAAAATTTATAGTAATTTATATATTTTTTATACTTACCAATGACCCAGACGGGGATGGCCCTCCCAGGAGTTGGGAACTCTTGCCTCCCCGCTGAGTACATAGCGCTTACCAGGCACTGGTTATTAGAATGATAAATGGCGCCAATTTCGGAACGTCCTTGACACTGCGCATGCGCAGTAGGGGCGAAGTGTGGAGGGCCTTTCAGGACATGTTTTCTTTAGTTTTAGATGCAAATTTTGGGGATTGGGGGGCAAAATTTGTGTTTGGCCCTATATTTTAAGAGTTAGCACCAGCTATGTCTGGGTCATTGGTAAGTATAAAAAATATATAAATTACTATAAATTTTTTAACTTTGCAGAGTTATTGAAAATTAAGTTAAAAATCTTGGAATTTCAACAGGCTTATATTTTGATAAGAATCTGAGAATTGACATATTAAGGCTCTCCGGTTGACTACCTGTAAGACAGATTTTCTTTCAGACTGTTCGCTGTACTTAATAAATCAGTCAGATATTTTTGTGAAAGGAGTTCAGTATAATATAAGGATCAGTGGCCCAAGCCTGAAAATAAATAGACCGTCCTCTGCAAAATGAGGTCCCCAGTGGGTGAATTTGGTGATGCTACCCTGCACAGCAGGGTAGCATCACAAAATTGACCCTCTGTGAACCTCAGTGTGAATCAAGGTTTCAAGCCAAAACAGAAGGATGTACCTAGAGGATAATTAGGCCTACTGTATGGGATAGCATCAGCAAATTCACCCTCTGGGGACCTCATTTTGAAAATGACAGGTTGCGTATGTTCAGGCTTGATCAGTACATGTCTTGTCCTTGACCATGCCCATATAGAGTCTAGTGAGGTGGTATTTTGCATTGGGAACTACCATGCACAAAGCCACACGTAGACATGCACTAGTCCTTAAATGTACCATGTCCATTGATGAATAATGTACATCCACGCTCATTTGTGTAGGCCCCCAGCAAATCACTGATCTTCGATTCATTTCGAATCTTGAATCAAATTTGATGTATTATTCCAAATTGAATCCAACTTCAAATCGAATCAGAGGCATCTTAACCCTTTACCCAACGTAACGGCTAAAACCGCTCAGCGCTCTTCACAAAAATCGCCAATTAATTTTCATTATTTTTTTATTTTTTGTCTCAAACACATAGGTTGTGACCCCTCTTTGGAACAAGCTCATAGAGCTCGTTCCAATGAGGGGTCATAACCTATGTTTTTGAAACAAAAAATGAAAAAAATTAGTTATTCAAGAATTTTGTTTGCAAGTGTCGTCGTCTACTTTTCATGTTAGGGTAAAGGCTTAAAGATGATCGATTGGGGGATGGAAAGAGGTTGTACAAACCAGATTTGTTCTTATTGTAATGGCGCATTTCCTGACTGATAATATATTCCAACTCAATATTACCCAGTAAGGATTTAATATTACCCAGTAAGGATAAAACTTAATTTATAGTTCATAAGCAGGAAGAGATCCAAGAATGACTGGTACTGGGTACTGCACTGGACAAGTTGCTAGCAAGTGCTCATCATCAACATTGTTTGGAATTTTAATTTACTTGGTAATAGCAGGTGATACTGGAATTGGCATGGGTGGTTGTGGCATGGGTGCAGATGCTATTTATGCTATTGCAGAAATTACATTCAGCCTTTATTTTCAGCATTATGTATGTATAATTTCTGTTTGAACTTTTCTTTTTCTTATCAACCTACCTCAATTGTTTACTACAGGCTTGCACTACAGTGGGAGATCCTAACTCAGATAAAATACTCTCTATTTTAATCTTTCCCAAGATTTGGGAAAGAAAAGTGGTGTAAAAACACCACGAAAAAATAAGCCAAAACTGGGTCGAGCGCCATCGGCGCACACCCAGTATGGGACACTCTTCCATAGTACAAATCCACAACTTCCGTAAAACAGTGCGCAATGCGTCAATTCGTCATTCTTTTGATTATCCGCACACATGGTGGATGTGTGCCATCTTTGCTGCAGTAACAGTGATATTTTAACTCGTCGATAATGGTTTTCCTGTGACTGGATTTATGGATCTGAAGATCGTATAATAACAGGACTGTGTTTTATATATTCTCGTTTATATTTTCAACCACATTCTCATTGTATATTATTTACTATTCCGTTTTCGCGAATGTTTTGTTTTCGACATCACGTGATTCAACAATGAATTTTTCGGTTGATGAATTAATTTTTGGAGTTAGGTGTCAATCTGGGACTGTCTGGACAGGATTTCTTCACTCTGTTGAGGGCTGAATTTCTGTTTTTTCGGTCCCTGTCGACTGTCTGGATTCTGTCATGTACCCACCGTTTTTTTCTGCCACCTTCTCTCGTAGTTGAGGGTGTTCTTCTACTTTCTGTTTCTGTTGAGTTCACGTTTTTCTTCTACTGCTCTCACCTCTGTTTTTTCCAGTTCGGTTCCTTTAGGGCAATTCCTTTTGCCCTCGCCTTGGTGCGTTCTCGTAGCTGTTTCTTCTGCACCCGCGGGTGGTGTGGAACACTGTCGTTTCGGGAGCCTCCCACCTCGACCATGTCTGGTGTGTGTTTTCCCCCTCCGTGGGGGATGTGCCACATCTGGTGTGAGTTTGACCCCTTCCATGCATGTGCAGCTCCTCCCGCTCCTGTGGGGGGTGGGGAACGCTATCGTTTCCAGGTCGCCTGATTCAACCACGTCTGGTGAGAATTGCTTCCCCTCCGTGGGGGATGTGCAGCTCCTCCCGCACCAGCAGGGGGTGGGGAATGTTGTCGTTTCGGGGCTTCCCGACTCTACCATGTCTGGTGAGAGTTATTCCCCTTCCGTGGGGAATGTGCAGTTTTTTACCGTTGTGGATACTGTGGGAGCTGTTGGATTTCTGGTGAAGAGATGCCTGGTTCCGGGACTATGCGCCCTCTCCAGTCGACATCTGAGGCTGTCACTAGGGTTGTGACTCCTCCTTTGGAGGCTGAGCTTGGTGGCTCTCTCCACTTTTCCGCCAGTTACAACAGCTTCCATCAAATCTGCTGCTACTGCTGTTCCGCCTACAACGTCATTGGGCACCGTTTTTAGCCGGCCTCAGCTTATCCCTGCCAGGGTCTGCAGGGATGTCTGTAGTGTTGTTGTGGGGTATCGGCCTCAGCCTTCCCCGACTTCCACTCGGCGAAGTCGGATGGGGCTGCTGACTGAACCCCCTGCTGTGTCCTCTCAGCCATTGACCACAGTAGTTTTATACCCGCAGTGGTCTGCTGCGGTGTCTGGTTGTGTAGACGTGGGGGTATCGGCCTCAGCCTTCCCTGACTTCAACTCGGCAAAGTTGGAAGTGGCTGCCGGCCGGACCCTCTACTGTGGTCTCTGCGCCGTCGAGCACCACAGTTGCCATTGGATTCGGATGTTCTTAGTGGGACACTATGAACTCCGTGGCATTTCCGTCCACTCATTCTGGCCACACGACCAGTTTTGGGGGACCAACGTCTTTTGTGCAGCCTGGACCTTCTGCCCTGCAGAGGTCCGCGGTGACTCTCATGAGTTCCCGCTATGTTGATCCTCGGGGTGTGTCACACCCCTATACACGTCTGCCTTCAGACGTTTCGGCTGCCGCCCATCGCCCCACATCGGGTGTTTTGGAGGATCGTGCCCCTTCGCTGGTTAAGAGGGTCAGAGGTGAACTTTGCCGGTTCATTCCCCTTTCGAACCGGCCAGTACGGGCAGTGATCTTAGGGAGGCCCTCTCCTTACCCACTCAGGTTCTGTCAAAGAGCCTTCCCGTTGCTTCCAGCGAGGCAGCGAGTGGTTTCCAGGCGCCCCCTATGGCGCCGCCTCCCGGGATTGGAAACAGGCCGCTTTCTGATCCCCCTGGTGTTCCAACACCATGGGAGGCATCAGCTGGTTTGCCCACGATGGGCTATGTGTCTTCCGACTCAGGGGAAGAGTCAGACATGCTTGATGTCGAGAGCCAGCAGTCTTCGGACTTGGGGGCAGCTCTTGATTTCGTGTTTGGGTTCCTTCCGGATCTCAAACCATCTAACCAGTCGACAGTGTCAGCCAGGCCACGATCATCGGTCGCGCGCCAACAGCCTATGGAGCAACCCGCTTCTGGGCGTCTTCGACTGTGCCAGTCGGTGCAGTTGGTTGAAGCATTTTCAGCCTTGGTCTCTAAGCTAAGTTCCAAGGCTATGAAGGCTCCGTTCTTCACCAGGGTTGACACCTTTTTGCCTCCGGCACGTTATCATTCCTAAGATTCCGCCAATCCGTCGGTCTACCAGTCTTTGACGGTTTTGGCTCAGGACTCCAATTCCCTCAGGCTTTCCAAGTCCAAGTCTGCCGTCATTCCAATGACGACTCTGGAGTCCACATTGGGCTTATCGAGAGAGATGCTTGGTATGCTTTCTCTCTCCGATCACGTCGTCTCAGCTTTAGCTGCTTATCTGCCCCCAGATAAGTTTGACGAGGTACAGGCTCCTTTGCGTGTGCTGTCCAAGGCGCTCATGCATCTTACTCACATGCATGCCTGTAACACGGCTAATCTGGAATTAGTTCGAAGGGACTCTGTGCTGGACACAGGCCGATCCCTTCCTGAGGAGCAGTGCGCTACTCTTTGATCTGCTTCTTTGGCAGGTCCGCAACTTTTCCATGGTTCTGTGTTGACGGTCCGGGATGACGTCCTACGTCATTCCAATAATCAGCTGCTGTTTCTTCAGCTTGATCAGCCTTCTAGGGTAGGCACGGGTCGTTCCAAGCTTAACAAGTACCCTCTGCTTCCTCTGCGAAGCAAAGGGGCTGATCCTTCTGCCTCCGCTTCTACTTCTTACTCAAGGGGTAAGGGTAAGCGTCGGCAGTCTTGAGGGAAGTCCCAGGATTCTTCATTCAGTAGAGTAGGTGTTTTCTCCTCTCGCGAGTCTCGTCAGGGTTCGAAATGAAGGTCCTCACCTCGACTCGTCCCAGGTTGGAGGAAGGATAGCAGAGTTCGCAGACCGTTGGGCCACCATCACATCCGATCCTTGGGTGTTAGATGTTGTTTGGTCCGGGCTGCGAATATCCTTCCGAAGACACCCCACTCTGTCCAGGGTGCCTCTTCCAACCACAGTTCCTTCAGACATTTTACGTCGGGAACTTTTGTCCACGGAGATAGACAATCTCCTGACAAAGGGGCGATTGAGGTCACTAAGAACATTAGACCAGTGGGTTTCTATTCCCGCCTGTTCTTGGTGCCGAAGAAGGACGGCCGACTCCGACCGGTTATCGATCTGAGTTTCCTGAACCAGTCGATCATTGCTCCCAAGTTCAGCATGGAGACTTTCAGGTCGGTCCTCCGTTCAATTCACCAGGGAGATTTTGCTTCCAGCTTCGACCTGCAAGACGCTTACTTTCATGTTCCGATTCATTGGGCGTTACGGAAGTATCTCAGGTTTGTTTTTCTGGGGCGAGTTTACCAGTTCAAGGCCATGCCTTTCGGCCTCAACCTGGTTCCTTGGGCCTTCACCAGACTGATGTCGCATGTGATAGCTTTCCATTGCACACAGTCCAGGGTGACTACTTCGGCATATCTGGACGATATCCTCCAGGGGCATTCCAATGCTGCCTTACTGGAGTCGGATGTCGCCACTCTGTTGAGCTTGCTCACGTCGCTAGGTTTCAGAGTCAACGAGGAGAAGTCAGACCTGGTCCCTTCTCAGTCGTTTTATCATCTGGGGATGGCTTTCCGCACACAATTCAATTTGGTGGTGGTTCCCCAGGCCAAGGCTGTGATTCTCTCAGCTTTTACTCAGACTCTGTCCCAGTCCACTTCCGTGACGGCTCGGAGTATTCGGCTAATCGGTCTCTGCTGTTTGGTGACGGATCTCATTCCTCTAGGTCGGCTGCGTGTCAGACCTCTCCAACACTTTCTGCTCAGTCATTGGAGGCCGAATGTAGATTTTCTGGATCTGGTGCTTCAGTTTCTAGAATATCTTTATCCTCACCTTCTCCTCTGGGCAGATGTCCAGTGGCTTTCGCAGGGTGTTCCGTTGGACTTACTCACGTCCGATCGCGTTCTGACGGCAGATGCCATCGATCTCGGATGGGGTGCGATGTTGGATCCTCTAGGTCTTTCCATTCACGGGATGTGGGACCAGGATCATGCAGCTCTACACATCAACCAGAAGGAGCTTCTTGCTCTTCTTCTGAGTTTCAGGCAGTGGATCCCTCACCTGTCGAATCGCCAGGTCCTTCTGTTGTCCGACTATTCGACGGTGGTTGCTTACATTCGGAACCAGGGTGGCACGCACTCTGTTCCAATGTACAAATTGGCTCAGGATCTTCTACTGCTCACTCAGGATGTCCACGCCGGGGTGGCTGTTAGTCACATTCCCGGTCGTCTGAACGTCCTAGCCGACTCCCTGTCCCGTCGGGGCAGGGTCATTTCCACCAGGTGGATTCTCCACATGGCGGGTTCCATCGATCTCTTGCGACTCGGTGGAACCATCCGGTGGACACTTTTGTGTCCCCGTGTCCAGATGCTCTGGCTTTCACCGTGGACGCTCTGGCCCTTCTTTCGGATGGTCTTGTCGGCTACGCCTTCCTACCGGTTCCGATTCCGCCTCGGGTTCTCGCCCAGATATGAACCTGCAGTCGTTGAATCCTTTCGATCACACCCGTCGTCTCGGTGGGTGTGGATCAATCTGCTCCGCTCTCTGTTAGCGGTGGTTCCGGCATGTCTCCCTCTACCTCACGACTTTCTTTGCCAAAGTCGCCCGAGGAGGTTTTACGTTGACCCGACTTCATTGTGCCTTCGCACATATCTTTTATCGGGTCCTTTCTCCTCCGTAGTGGTTTTTCGAGACACACAGTGGAGTTGCTTTTCTTCTTCAAGGAGGCACTCACTCCACTGGTTTAGCCTCTGTGGCTAAATGGAAGGTTCTTCTGTCGATGGTGTGTGATCACTCTGTTGCTTCTGTCACTCCTTCGATCACACCGCTTGTGGAGTTTCTGGTATATGTTTGTTTCTGGGGGTCTCCAGCAATGGGTACTTGTCCATGCTTCGGAGACATTTTTTCATATGTGATACCGCATTGTTTTGACTCTCATCCTTGCCTCTCCAAGCTTGTTCAACTCTTTTCCTTGAAAAGGCCTTGGATTTTGCAGTTTCCTCCAAGATAGTCACTGTCTTGGGTGCTGCTCTGTTTGGGAGTGGGGGGGGGGGGGGGGGCGTTCACGCCTTTATCCTGGATGAATATGCATTCTCTCACATGCCAGATCTCTCCTGCATCCATTTCTTGATGGATTTGTCTTGCTATTCGTGCAGCTTTCGCTCGTCTAGCTACTGGTGATTGTATTACCAATTGTTTTTTCTGCCACGAGGTGCGTGCATTGTCTTCCTCTTTTAATAACTGTGTCATGTTGTTGGATGACAGATGTTATTCTGGCAGCCTTCTGGAGAAATGCTACATTCTCCTTTTATCTGCGACAGTTGCAAGAGCCGACAGAGAACCTTGGGGGCCTCTTTGTTTGGCTCAGGCTGTTGTCTATCCCAGCCTTTCAGCTTTTTTCAGGGTCAGTTCCAGCTTTGTGCTGTTACTGCCCTTTCTGTCTGTGCATCGCACTTCACCATACGCCTCAACTTTCATTGTCTTTTCTAATGTTTGTGATGCTATGGTTTGATAGGCCTAGGGATCTCTTCCTCTGTCCACGGACCCAGTGCTATTGAGTTATGTGTGGGTTGGTTATGTGATTCCCTCCAGCCTTTTGTCTA
This sequence comes from Pictodentalium vernedei, assembly GCA_031216915.1. Lineage (NCBI taxonomy): Eukaryota > Metazoa > Mollusca > Scaphopoda > Dentaliida > Dentaliidae > Pictodentalium > Pictodentalium vernedei. The sequence continues at coordinate 456,019,514 of CM062296.1, forward strand.
TTCAGCCTGTAGTAAACAATTGAGGTAGGTTGATAAGAAGTATAAATTTTATAGTAAATTTCCTTTCTTATTATACCTACTGAAATTGTTTACATGGAGGCCCTCCCGTCTTCTTATTCGGGTAAGAATCCTTCCTCCCCGCTGATCACATAACTCCTGTGTTGTTCGGAATCAAAAGAATGATGAATTGACGCTTTGCGCACTGTTTTACGGAAGTCGTGGATTTGTACTATGGAAGAGCGTCCCATACTGGGTGTGCACCGATGGTGCTCGACCCAGTTTTGGCTTATTTTTTCGTGATGTTTTTACACCACTTTTCTTTCCCAAATCTTGGGAAAGATTAAAATAGAGAGAATTTTATCCGAGTTAGGTTCTTCCACTGTAGTGCAAGCCACTAGTAAACAATTTCGGTAGGTATAATAAGAAAGGAAATTTACTATAAAATTTATACTTTTAAGACGATGTAGGTGACTGATGCTAAGGGGTTATTACTTGGTTAGTTTCATATCAGCTGAGATATCAGCCCTAAGGTCAAAGACTGATATGAAGTTACCAAGGGCTGATATATCAGCTGATATGAAACTAAAGTAATAACCTCAAAATATTTTCATTTTTGTTTGTTTTTCGTTATTCTGTCTTGATTCTCACAATATTTTATTTATGAAAGTTTGACCCACTGGTGTATAAGAATATCGTGATCTGATCACAATCTGATCAAGAAAAATATCACTTTTGTGATCAGAATACTGTACTGATGAGAAAAGTTTGTGTCTCCCTTTTTAGTATAGCTAAATTTATTAAACTAAATTAAATAATTACAAAAATTATCAGATCTATTACAGTTTTAAGACAGAATTATTGTTTCTCATTCTTTTAAAAAAATCTGAAGTCGCCTCTTCTCCTACTAATAGTTCAACTATTTAACCCTTTACCCAATGTTACGGCCAAAACCAGCCAGAGCTATTCTCAAAAATTGCCAATTAATTTTCATTATTTTTTCATTTTTTGTCTCAAAAACATAGGTTATAACCCCTCGTTGGGACGAGCTCGTTGAGCTTTTTCCAACAAGGGGTGATATCCTATGTTTTGAGACAAAAAATTAGTTATCAAGAATTTTTTTTACAAGTGTCATTTGCTTTTCATGTTAGGTAAAGGGTTAAACATCTTGGCTTCCCCACTGTGGAAGTTGCAATGTTCGGATAGCTAAACTACCTCTTCTCCCACATCGCGAATCTCCACTTACAAATCAGCCAGGCTCAATAATAGGTAATTCTGCTTGGGGTAGGGGGGTGGGGGGGGGGTGGGGGAGGGGGGATTTGGTGTGGTGGCTCAGTGGTTACAGCATTGAACTTTCAACCTAGAGGTCCACTGTTCGATCTCCACCAGGGGTAACTGCATTGGGCAAGGCACTTAATCCTGATTACATGAGAGCCACGATTGTGCTGTGTGCAGAGGCATACTGCATGTCGATGGTGCACATGTCTTCACCCAATGCTATCCCTGCTTGTGTAGAGTTAGTATGTTGGGGAGTCTGACACTTGCTCGTCGTTGCTTGTTGGTTCTCTCTGGGTACAGTACTCTGGCTTCCTCCACCCGTAAAACTGTCCAACACAAAGTGACCCTGGCTGCTGAAAGTATCATTAAACTCCAATCAATAAATCGGTAATTCTGGGAAAGAATACCATTTCTAATAAATAAGCTATATCACTGTGAAAAAATTCAAAAGGAAATTAATTGGGCAGCCAAGTTCGAATCAAATCATATAAAAAATTAGATTTAAAATAAAATCTTGGAGCTTCATAGGGCCCTACATTCATTTCTGTTTGACACTGTCAATTTTTAGCTCACCAACTTTAGTTGTGTGAGCTTATGGCATGGCTCGATCGGTCGGCGTCTGCGTCGGCATCAGCGTACGTGTCCAATAATGTTAAAGTTTCTGTTTGCTTTACTTGCCCTATTTCCATATCATGGTCTTTATAATGCTGCTATATGATGATTATTATCATTCTACCATGATTTCCCCTCATTTCCCCTCATACACTGCATTTTTAACATTTTTCTTGACATTTTTAGTTGCGTTTAGTTTTCTGTTTAGCTCAGAATTTCATGTTTAACTAAGTGTTTAGGTCAGCTGCTGTGCTCCTTCTCTTCCCATGGCACTTATATTCATCATACATTTTCCTCAGTATCATTGTTCCATGATTAACCCCTCATACTCTGCATTTTAAAGGGGCGCGGTGGCTCAGTAGGTAGAGGTGCAGGCTGCAAGCCGAGAGGTCCTCGGTTCGAATCCCACCTGCGGCAACCGCGTTGTGTCCTTGGGCAAGACACTTCACCCCATTGCCCATGTGGGGGCACGATGACGCCGTGTACTAAGGCGTACCGCACGTGGATGGTACGCATGTCTTCAACCAATCTAACCCTGCCTGTGCTGCAGTGTGGAGTTATGATGTTGGGGAGCTGGCAGCTGCTCGTCGTTGCTCGGTGGTTCTCTCCGGGTACTCCGGCTTCCTCCACCCGTAAAACTGTCACGGTCATGATTAGCCATTGTGCATAAATATGTGACCTTAAACATCAATAAATAAATAAATCTGCATTTTAAACATTTTTCTTGACATTTTTAGTTGCGTTTAGTTTTCTGTTTAGCTCAGAATTTCATGTTTAACTAAACGTTTAGGTCAGCTGCTGTGCTCCTTCTCTTCCCATGGCACTTATATTCCAGTTACATGTTCCTCAGTATCATTGTTCCATGATTAACCCCTCATACTCTGCATTTTAAACATTTTTCTTGACATTTTTAGTTACGTTTAGTTTTCTGTTTAGCTCAGAATTTCATGCTTAGTGTTTATGTCAGTTTCTGTGTTTTACTTTTAAGAGGTTGTGTTTAGGTCAGCTTTGTCGCATGTTATGAGCATGTTGGATACAGTTCTTGTGTTTGCCAGAGTTACTATCAAAGAGGAATGTTGGTGAGCTATAGGGCGTTGGCGTCCTTCTTGTTTTAAGTAACACTGGCTGGATAGGGTTGTTACATTTGGTAGAGTGTTGAACCTTCAAGGCCTGGAAATATTTATCTTTTGTTGCTGTACTTTGACAATCTACATTCTATGGCTTTGCAGATGTTTCTAGACAAGTCTTGGCTTCCTATATAGGTAGAAGAGACCTGCCTAGAAACCACTGACAAAGTTCTTGGAATTTAACTTGCAAATGTATCTGAAGACTGCTTGTTGGGGCACCTGTTTTGTTGCAGTAAAAAGTGATCAGACTCAGAATTATGCCTTTAAGTGTTAATCGATTTGTAATACTGAGAATGTAATTATTTAATGATTTCAGAGAGACTTGGAAGGCCATTTAAGTGATGTATATACCTGTAAGTTTTTTCCATCTGGTATTGTTGTTCTCAGTGGTGGAGCTGATATGCAACTGAAGATTTGGTCAGCAGAGACAGGAAAATGTGCAGCAACTCTTCAAGGGCATGTGGGAGGTGAGCTCTTAAAAGAGAGAGGGCGTGTACCTCATAAATTGTTAGATTATACAGATATTATTACCGAAATTGGTTACAGACATGGAATGTTTGCCTGTTCACCTGTCACAGAGAGGTAATTCCTTTCCATAGTATGAATACAGATTATCAGGCCTTTACAAATCGCATAAATGCTTGTATCGTTTATGCAAACCCTTTTTAGTAAAGCTTTTTTGCGTTTAGGCAAAATTTTCATTGACACCCTGCTTGTACCGGTATCATTACTGACCAAACTCAAAAAGGTCGAGTGTAGCTTCATTGTGATGTTTTGATGTCAACTGTAATGTAATGTCAATTAATTATTCCACGGTACATGAATCACCTTATGTCTAGAGTTACCACATGCAGTGTATATGTGGGGGAAAAATAATGAAATAAAATGTTGAATATGCTTTGATATTGTATAGGTCCATTAGCTATACCCCCACAAAACGAAGTTTAAGGGGTACATAGGAGTCAACTTTTCCGTCGGTTGGTCTGTTGTCATTGTCGTTGCACATGTAAACTTGTCGAGCGAACTACTTCCACAGTTTTAGCCGCATTTTCATGAAACTTCACAAAAATTATCAACATGATGAGGGAAAGTGTGTGACATAATTTTTTTCCTGCTCAGTTTCAAGATGGCCGACTGGTGGCCATATTGGATTTTTTTTTAATGTGAACTTGTGGAGTGAACTACTTCCACAGTTTTAGCCACATTTTCATGAAACTTCACAAAAATGATCAACATGATGAGAGGAAGTGCGTGACATAATAATTTTTTTCCACTTGGTTTCAAGATGGTGGACTGGTGGCCATATTAGAATTTTTTTTTACTTAGAAAAATTGAATGCCCCTTTTCAGTTACCCATACTAGACGGTATGCCACAGTGGGGGGTATACTGGGTGACAGACCATCTCTAGTTAATTTTTGTGAAACCCTTCAACAGCACATTTTGACCTAGTCATTTGATCTATTTTTAATATTGGGAATTTTGTCTGGCACTTCAGTGCAGTGTGAATGTCTTCATTCTAAGCAATAATTGCCATGTTCTATTCATGGTGCTTGGTCTGTACTGCATTATATGGATTTATTTATGAGACCATTTGTTTGTTGTCATTATTTAAGATCTGTACAGCATAACTGTTGTGGGTTTTCTCTTCTCAAATCTTGGTGCTGTTGAAAGCACGCTTTTTGAAAACTAAAATTTGATTGGTCATTGCATCACACATAATCACATGTCAGTTTGATGAGGAAAACAATACTCACCTGTCAATAAATTGTTGGCAGATAATGTTGTTTTAATATTTCTATTTCTACTATACAATTATTATATATTGTGCATACAAACCATGTTTTGAAGATACAAAAATAAAGAAAATAAGGTGACATATTCAATTGAAAAAATTAATTGTCTTTTGATTTACAATTCACCACCAAACTAGGACGATCTTAGACTGGGCGTCCAAAAATTTCAGGGCTTAAAAGAAATTAGTTTTTGGTAAAAAAATGATTTCCAAAAACAAAAGGTGCCCAAAACATTTGATGAAATACCGCAAAAATATAACAGAAGTACAGAGTTTTGAACAGTTCCCAAACTAAACATATCATCAGAGAAAATGGTAATGCAAATAAAAAGGTTTATGCAATTGTTGTTTTGCACCACCCGCTGTTAGGTTATTATATGCAAAATTCTAATTTTTAAAGGCCTGGATTATTATGCCCTTGACCTAATTCGCACCATGCCTCATTGGTCATACAAGACTTATACATTACTTTCTGTTAGAGGGTAATTATGTGTGACCAGAATGTGTTCTTTGCCTGCATGGGTTTGACAGGGGAAAATTTTATTTTTACCTTAATATTAGTTTTCCAGTGATTGTATTCAAAATTAAAGTTTTCACCCAATTGACCCTGGGTTTAGGGGTTGGGGTGGGGCAAGTGAGGGTGGGCTCATTTGGCAATTTTTTTTTTGCCAGCGGCAGAGCAGGTCTAGTAACCGCTCGACTCCGTCCATCAGTCCGTCCATCAGTCCATCCGAAACACTTCTTCCGTCAAAGTTTTCTTGGCTTCTATGAAAGGGAATGATTTTATATTTGGTCTCCTGCTTCATAATAATGAGTTGTATCGTGTATCTAATTTTCAGATCTGCTGTGCAGCCACTTCCTGTTTGCCGATATTTTGAATCTGTTCATCTCTGTAATCAATTGGATGCAGCGATGCAGGTCCAGACCCGGTATTGGTCTTTTCTTGTTTTGCCTTAAAATTAGTTTTGAAGCATGTCATGTGATTTTATGCCAAAAAAAAACCCAATCAACCTGGTTTGGGTTGAGAAGAGGTCTATTGTGTGAAGTGGAAGATTTTGAGTGATTTCATGCATGGAGAAAAAGTAATTCACCAAATGACACTCAGGTTCAATTTTTATGAATTTGTGCATTGGGAGATTTTTTGGTTGAGTTGTGTAAACAACTGAGACCTATTGTTTGGCAACGGTCGGTGTGCGGCAGAGCAGGTAGACGGTTAGCGTGCATCTGGGCATCCTCACACTGTTAGCACAATAACTCTCAAGCAAGTTCGAAAACTGGCAAAGCCCGATTTTTGTTACAGAGTTATGGTCCTTTGATAATAATAATAATAATAATAATTTTAAAGCCTAGAATCCACACACGACGCTCAATGGCTGTGCAATAATTGCATACATTGCATACATACATATACACACATACACATACATTCTCTCACAGATACATTGATACATGGATGACTATTATCATTTATTGGTGCCCAATGCCACATCAGCAACCAAGGCTATATCGTGGCGATAAGCGACAGAACCTAAAGGGTATTGAATTAAAACAAAATAAAAAAACAAAAAACAAAACAAACTACAACTTTACCAAAACAAGTATGTGAGTGTAACTTGATGAGTAATGAGGCAATCCTCACTGACTCAGTCACACCCACACACCTGGTAATGTCAGTTTATGACCAAAATTAAAAGCCCACTGAAGGAAATGCCTTTCGAAAAAGGTAGATTTTAGTACCAGACTTGAATGATTCTAGTGTTTTACTATTTTTTATGTTGATTGGAAGAGAATTCCGAAGCCTTGGGCAGCAACCACACGCAAAGGCCCTATCACCAGCACTAGTAAATTTAGATACGGGCTGAATCAGATTGAGTTGACCTGATAACCTAAGAGACCTTGGTGGTTTGTGGATGGTAGGCAGATCGGACGGGTAGGATGGTGCAGATCCTGAGATACACTTAAACACCAAAAGGACAATTTTAAATTGAATTCTTTGCTTAATGGGTAGCCAGTGTAACTCAAGAGAGTACTGGTATATGGCAATATTTTTGATTTCTGGTTATGACCCGTGCAGCACAATTTTGGATGTGTTGTAGCTTTTTAAGAATAGATGTTTTAGAGCCAATCAGAAGAGAGTTGCAGTAGTCGAGGCGACTGGTAACAAAGGCGTGGACAAGATGTTGTGACGTCTGCGTATCAATGAAGAATCAGATTTTGCTAATATTTCTAATATGAAAAAATGCAATGCGAGAGACATGTTTGATATGTTCATCAGCAGCCAAATTTTCATCCATGAAATAACCTAAGTTTTGAACACAGCTACTGGGTTTTATCGCAGAACCTCCAATGTTGAGGGACAGTTTGGATATTTTTGAAAGTTGATGAGGTAGACTTATATATATTACTTCTGTCTTGTCATCGTTCAATTTCAGAAAGTTTTTAGTCATCCATGCCTTGATGTCTGAAATACAAAGTTCAATCTTACTGCATGCTTCAGGCTCAAAGGCGTGAGTAAAACTAATATACAGCTGTGTGTCATCTGCGTAAAAATGAAAGTCAAGGCCATGGCTTCGGATAATGTCACTGAGAGGTAAGACATAGACAGTGTACAGTAGGAGACCCAACACCGATCCTTGAGGGACGCCAAAACGTAGTGTGACCTTGTCTGACGACTCACTGCCAATAAGGATACTCTGTGTGCGACCATTAAGGTACGATGAAAACCAATTAAGTGCTCGGTCAGTAAGGCCTATTCTCACTGCTAGTCTTTCAATAAGTATGTTATGATCTATGGTGTCAAAAGCGGTGCTTAAATCCAACAAAACAAGATATGTTAGGTTGTGCCTGTCCGTGGATAGGAGGATATCATTTTGGACCCTTAGAAGTGCCTTTCTGTACTGCAATTAGATCTCTATGCAGATGGATTAACTTCGGCTAGGCCGTGGGCTGCCAAATGAGAATTCAGCTGAGAAGCCACCACATGCTCAATAATCTTTGATAGGAATGGAAGTTTAGAGACCGGTTGGTAGTTTTTCAGAACCTCTGGGTCAAGTGTTGGCTTTTTGAGAAGAGGTTTTACTAAAGCGTGTTTCATGCATGTCGGAAAGACGCCAGAGTGGAGGGAGGCATTGACCAGTTTCAAGATTGGTGTAGGTAACTCCGAAGGAGATGCTTTTAACAACTAAGTTGGAATGATATCTAGCATGCATTGCTTAGATGGTGCTTTGGATATTAACTTCTGGATATCTGTTGTAGCCAAAGGTTTGAATTGGGACAACTGTGCAACAGCTTTAACACAGGTGCATGGCATGTCGTCCATCTGTCGAAGATCAGATTGTGAGCTTGTATCAAGCGAAGCTCTGGTAGTCTCAACTTTTTCAGAAAAGAAAGAAGAAAATCTATTCGCATTGGATGACGAATGCTCTGGGAGTATGGTTGTCTTTTGACGATACAGAAGCTTCTCAAGAACGACAGATAGCGCATTAGGGGAATTAACATTAGCTGACAATAAGTCTGAAAAGTATTTCTGTTTCGCAGATTTGACCAGTTTGTGAACAACATTTCGCTGGTTGACAAACATCTCTCTGTGAACACATAGTTTCGTTTGCCGCCACTGAAGCTCTAGTTTGCGTCGTAAATCTTTTGCACACCTAATCTCATCACTGAACCACTGTGAGCAAGGGCGTACACTAAAAGTGCGTGTTTGCTTAGGCGCAAAGTTGTCAATAGTCTCTTGAAGTGAGCCAGTGAGGATGTATTCAATGCTGTCAACAGTTTGCATCTCGTTAATTTTACCGACAGAGATAAAGCAACAGCATCCGCAAACTTACCAAAGTCAGTACTTCGGTACTTGCAGTATGTGACTTTCTTCCGGACAGGGGAGGGACGAGGAAGTGCCAAATCAAAGATAATCATAAAATGGTCAGAGATTGCAGGATCAACAATTAATACATTTTTAACAAGATCAGCCTCGGATTCTCTGGTGATCAGCAGATCTAATGTGTGGCCATCTTTATGGGTAGTGCCACGAACATGTAAGTGTAAATTCATTGAATTGATAAGATCACGTAGTTGAGAAGAATCACTGGAAGTTTTCTTCTCCATATGGAAATTGAAATCACCTCCAATGATGAATTTTTCTGGCAGCGCAGTAATGTTTCCTAGAAAGTCTTGGAATTTGCTAATGAACTGGTTGACAGTGAATTTGTTTTTGGAGCTCTGTGGGGGTCGATAAATGACAATGAGGTGGACTGAGTGTGAGTTGATCATTACAATGGTGTCAATGCACTTTAATGGAGCCCAAGTCTGAGATGCCTTACTCTTAACCTTCACAGTGTTATCACAGATTACACCCACACCTCCACCTCGCTGTGACTTCCTGGGGTTGTGTGTAAGAATATTGCGTTGGCACCGACAGTCAATGTGTCGTCCTGAGTTAACCATGTTTCATTTATCATGGATATTGAAATATTGTTATCGTCGATTGTGTCGAGTAAGCTTGCAGTTTTGTTCACTATCGAACGAGCATTCACTAGGCATAACTTGAGATCGTTAGATTTGGAATCGGTTGTGACTAAGTTAATAGCGATAAGACTTTGAACATTTACAGTTTTGGATTTAAATTGTTTATGTCATCGTTTGCCGCATTTCTTATTTCGTCTCTTGCGAAGGATGCCAAAAGATTTAATATTATTTATCACATCATCACTGAGGAGAAGAAAGGAGTTGTAAGTCTTTAGATCACAATTCTCGAATGATGGTTTTAATGCATGCATTTCCGTAGAACTGTATTTGAACATAGAAAATATGTGATTTCGGGTGACCAGTGTAGTGGTCATTCTGTGTGTTGTGCGGAAAGCTTGTCGTTCAGCAACAATGCAAGCGCAGACAATGCAACAATTGTTTGTATTGAAAACAATGGAGTGAGTGATGTTCAGCGTCTCTGTACAGATTGAAGATGAAAAAAGATATATTAAGAGTGCATATAAATCAAAATAAATGTAAACAAGGTTTTTCTTTCCTGATATTCTTGGTAGCATTCCGAACATCATATGTAGAAATAATTCGTGAAAACGATCTTGAAATATGGAAAAAGCAAAGATTTGGATCCACGAACAAATATGCTGCCTACACACAGGCGCATGAATTTTTAGCTCAACTTGACAAAGTCAAGCTGAGCTATTGCCATCACTTCTCGTCCGTCGGCGTACGTACGTACATACGTTAGTATGTTAGTACGTTAGTACGTACGTCCACAATTTCCTTTGGCACACCTCACAGGTCGCATTTATGATCAGATTACTTTGAAACTTGGCATGCTTTTGTGGGGTGACCTCTAGATGGGAGCTATCGATTTTCTTCAATTTCCGTCAAAAAATGATGCCGCGACCAACGTTCTTCGAACTTAGTTTAGTCAAACCACAATATTTCCCTTTGGCACACCCTACAGGGCACATTTATGATTTGATTGCTTTGAAACCTGGTATGCTTATTTAGGGTGACCTCTAGATGGGAGCTATCGATTTTCTTCAATTTCCGGCAAAAAATGTTGCCACGGCCAACGTTCGTAGAACTTAGTTTAGTCAGACCTCAATATTTCCCTTTGGCACACCCTACAGGGCACATTTATGATCAGATTGCTTTGAAACCTAGTATGCTTGTTTGGGGAGACCTCTAGATGGGTGCTATCGATTTTCTTCAATTTCTGTCAGAAAATGTTGCCGCGGCCAACGTTCTTAGAACTTAGTTTAGTCAAACCACAATATTTCCCTTTGGCACACCCTACAAGGCACATTTATGATTTGATTGCTTTGAAACCTGGTATGCTTATTTAGGGTGCCCTCTAGATGGGAGCTATCGATTTTCTTCCATTTCCGTCACAAAATGTTGCCACGGCCAACGTTCTTAGAACTTAGTTTAGTCAAACCACAATATTTTCCTTTGGCACACCCGGCACATTTATGATCAGATTGCTTTGAAAGCTGGTATGCTTGTTTGGGGAGACCTCTAGATGGGTGCTATCGATTTTCTTCAATTTCTGTCAAAAAATGTTGCCGCGGCCAACGTTCTTAGAACTTAGTTTAGTCAAACCACAATATTTTCCTTTGGCACACCCGGCACATTTATGATCAGATTGCTTTGAAACCTGGTATGCTTGTTTGGGGAGACCTCTAGATGGGTGCTATCGATTTTCTTCAATTTCTGTCAAAAAATGTTGCCGCGGCCGACGTTCTTAGAACTTAGCTTAGTCAAAAGACTCAATATTTCCCTTTGGCACACCCTACAGGGTACATTTATGATCGGATTGCTTTGAAACCTGGCATGCTTGTTTGGGGTGACCTCTAGATGGGAGCTATCGATTTTCTTCAATTTCCGTCAAAAAATGTTGCCGCGGCCAACGTTCTTAGAACTTAGTTTAGTCAAACCACAATATTTCCCTTTGGCACACCCTACAGGGCACATTTATGATTTGATTGCTTTGAAACCTGGTATGCTTATTTAGGATGACCTCTTGATGGGAGCTATCGATTTTCTTCAGTTTCCGGCAAAAAATGTTGCCACGGCCAACGTTCGTAGAACTTAGTTTAGTCAGACCTCAATATTTTCCTTTGGCACACCCTACAGGGCCCATTTATGATCAGATTGCTTTGAAACCTTGTATGCTTGTTTGGGGAGACCTCTAGATGGGAGGTATCAATTTTCTGCAATTTCTGTCAAAAAATGTTGCTGCAGCCAACGTTCTTAGAACTTAGTTTAGTCAGAAGACTCAATATTTTCCTTTGGCACACCCTACAGGATACATTTATGATTGGATTGCTTTGAAACCTGGCATGCTTGTTTGGGGTGACCTCTAGATGGGAGATATCAATTTTCTTCAATTTCTGTCAAAAAATGTTGCCACGGCCAACGTTCTTAGAATTTAGTCTAGTCAGACCACAATATTTCCCTTTTATACACCCTACAGGGCACATTTATGATCGGATTGCTTTGAAACCTGGCATGCTTGTTTGGGGAAGCCTCTAGATGGGAGCTATCAATTTTCTTCGGTTTCTGTCAAAAAATATTGCCACTGGCAAAAGAAATGACATTGGTACCAATGATCTTCAATTTTGCCATTTCATTTGTAACTAACCAAGTTCAAGTTTGTCAAGTTGAGCTACAGTGTCATTGACACTTTCATTACAAATTTTTAGCTTGTCAGGGTAATAACTTGAGCAAACATTGTTTGATTTGATTAATATTTGCCATACAGGTCTTTTGCAACAATATCACAGGCGTGTTCGAAAACTGGCCTGGTCTGATTTCTCATTACAGAGTTATCAGCCTTAATTAGTCAATTTTTACGAATTTTGAGATCTTTAGTGTCAATTTTTATGAATTTTGATCTGAGCACAATGATGTTTCTGATTTTCTATAGAGAGTGCATGAAGAAAGTAGCCACAACTCGACACCTGCATCTCCGATGCTCACCTCTTGTTAAATTTTAGTTTGCCTTCATGAAGGTTTATAGTAAAGCAGAAGCATTAGTGTGCTATGGACAAAAATTGTGGGATGTTGTACATGTGGGTGAATTGGGCATCTATGATGATTGAGCGTGGGAACATAGCCATCCTTGGCATTGGTATAGTTTATTTAGCTTTTGCATCCCAGTGACAGCTCACATTCAGTTGGACAGACTGTACCATTCTTCTGAATTGTTTATGTTCCAGTTAGGCCTAAAAAGTTGAAAATCCATTCTCAGGCCCTCCTGCATGGTCATTTTGGCTGTCACATACTGCCTTTTTATAACCATTGCAAACATAAAAAATTAAAATCAAATGGTTTATGTCAGAAAATTTGTCCCTGAGTGCAACAAGGCTTTGCAGTGCTTTAGCATTGCAAAGCCTTCTTGCACTCAAGGGTCGAAATACTCCACCACTCATGCTATTCTGTAGATTATGAGGCCTAAAACATAAAACAAACCAAGAATATGAACTTTTGATGGTAAAGAAATAATTACAAAAATAAAAAATAAAATAAAAACCATCTGCCAGCATGCAATTTTTAAAAAAAATGGCCTGAGAAACAAACGATCAACTTTGTGGGGCCTTATCAACTTCGGAAAGCATCTTCACATTATACAAGACAATGGTCCAACACAGGTTCTTCTGACAATTTTTTTATTTGCGGACAAAACAAGGAATTACCCTGGATTCTCTCAATTGGGAACATTATCAGACCATGGAAGTGATCTCAGTTGTGGAAGAACTCTTATCCCTGTGTTCCTACAGGCACACAACACCTGTTGAGAGGTTTTAGTAAATGATCCCATTAATCAGAGGCAGTGATAATATATCTTTGAATCATCAGTGTCTTGATTTTTGATGAATTGACAGTGTTGATATATATCAGAATTCCTGGAGGCACACATCTGACTCCTTTGTGGGATTTTGGTGAGAGAATAGAGTCTTAGAGCACATGAGTCATGAATTGTAAGCTAGGTAGACATAAACCAGGTCACCTCACTTCATCAGCAGTCTTTTATGCTAAAATATAAAACTGTGAATAATTGAATGAATGAAAAAGGGAGTATTGACCTTCCCCAATTTATGAAGAACTTTGGGGTGGAATGAATTCACTTCTGGATAGAGTGGGAGGAGTGAAAACAGAATTCGAAGCCAGTTTATCATTGCATGTTTGGAAAGCAAAACATTGTGATGGGGTGGGGTGGGTACACCTATATTTAGTTCTGGTTCCAAGGTAAAAACAAACAAACAATTGCACACTGCATTGTGAGGTTTATGTGTGTACATATGGGTTAACCCTTTAAACTTGGTGGTATTTTCCATTCCAGTTCAAAGGCAGTATTTGCAAAAGTCTATATTCATTATTTGCAGGTAGATCAATCATTATTTTCAACGTGCAGCCTGAAGGCTGCATGCTGAAAATATTTATTGGGCTACCCCACATATTCACTGAGAGCCAATAATATGGTAAAGTTTTGGTAACTTTTTTCAGTTTATGCTATTACACCATGTGGCTCCAAGTTATTATATGTAAATTACCCAGGGAAAATACCCACCAAAACCCTTTCTTAACTCACATCAAATAAATACTTCTTCTAATTCCAGATGGGACTGTACCATCACTGAATGTACTCTCAACAACTGCCAGCCAACATAAGAAACAGAATATTTCCATTCCGAATTCATGTTTTGATATTTTATTTTTGAGGTCATTTATTAATCAATCTCGCTTTGTTGATAAGCCACATGTTTGTAAATGCTATGGGGACAGCTTGGAAAAGCATCAGCTAGCTGCTGGATCCCTTTTCCATACCCTTTTTAATCATATACTTTGTTATAATTGTGTTGAATATTTTGTATATCGGAAATAAAATATTGTTTAAACTAAACTAACTGTAATAGCTTGATTAACTCTTTACCTAAGGAATTTGCAACATCCCCCTGCGTAATTTACAAAATGATTAGTTGAAAAGACATTAATTTTTCAAAAATGTCAACAAAACCTCATCATGTGAGCCCCCATTGGAACGAGCTCATTCCAGTGGAGGGTCACATGACATGGTTCTGTTGAAATGTTTGGAAATTTTTTTACAAGAAATGAATAAAATACTAAATTGTGATATCATGTGCATTGAATAAAGGGATAACTAATTTCAGATTTCATTTTCAGACTCATAAAAATGCTTATCATTTCAGTTGAAACTGGATGCAGCTGCCTTGAACTTTTGCAGTCCGCGGATAAACTTATTAACCCTTTACCCAATGCAGACGATATCAGCATTTTTAGCTCAACTTTGACGAAGTCAAATTTGAGCTATTGTCATGGCCCGTCGTCCGTCTGTCCGTCCATCCGTCCATCCATCTGTCCGTACGTCAACAATTGGCTATGGCTCGGGCTAGAGGTCGTATTTATGAACCGATCTTTACGAAACTTCTTGTGTACCTTTGTTATGACCCTGGGACGGGAACGAGTGTTTTTAGGTGTGGTCCGAAATTCAAGATGGCTGCCAGTGGCCATTTTGTACCGATGATGCAAAAATCAGTTTTTTGTACAGAACTTCTGTATGAAAGTTCTGATTTGAATAAAGTTTTGTATAAATGTTTAGTACCATGGGATACATCACATATAATACGGGTTTTTTTCTCGTGCATAAATTATGCAAATTAGACTGACTTTGATTTATTTAGTGTTACTTTCAGAGCTGTAAGTGCCAAGCTGCTATGGCTCGGGCTAGAGGCCGTATTTATGAACCGATCTTTACGAAACTTCTTGGGTACCTTTGTTATGACCGTGGGACGAGAACGAGTGTTTTTGGGTGCGGTCCAAAATTCAAGATGGCTGCCAGCCGCCATTTTGTACCGACGATGCAGAAATCTGTTTTTTGTACAGAACTTCCATATGAAAGCTCTGATTTGAATAATTTTGTGTATGAATGTTTAGTACCATGGGATACATCACATATAATACAGGTTTTTTTCTCGTACGTAAATTGTGCAAATTAGACTAATTTTGATGTTTTTTGGGGTTACTTTCAGCACTGTAAGTGCAAATGCCAATACGGCTCGGGCTAGAGGCCGTATTTATGAACCGATCTTTACGAAACTTTTTGGGTACCTTTGGTATCACCGTGGGACGAGAACGAGTGTTTTTAGGTCCGGTCCGAAATTCAAGATGGCCGATGGCAGCCATTTTGTACAAAATTAAGTGCAATCAGATTTTTGCACAGAACTTCCATATGAAAGCCCTGATTTGAATAATTATTTTGTGTGAATGTTTAGTACCATGGGATGCATCACATATAATACGGGTTTTTTTCTCGTGCAGAATTTATGCAAATTAGATGAACTTTGATTTTTTCAGTGCGACTTACACAGAGTAAGTACACGTCAATACGGCTCAGACTAGAGTCTGTATTTATGAACTGATCTTCACGAAATGTCTTGGGTACCTTTGTTATCACCTTGGGACGAGAACGAGTGTTTCTGGGTGCGGTCTAAAATTCAAGATGGCTGCCAGTGGCCATTTTATACCGAAATTAGGTCTAATCAGTTTTTTGTACACATCTTCTATACAGCTCAGACTAGAGGCCATATTTATGAACCAGTCTTTATGAAACTTCTTGGGTACCTTTGTTATCACTGTGGGATGAGAGCGAGTGTTTTTGGGTGTGGTCCGAAATTCAAGATGGCCACCAGCAGCCATTTTGTACCAAAATTAGTGCAATCAGTCTTTTGTATAGAACTTCTGTATGAAAGTTCTGATTTGAATAAATTTTTGTATGAATGTTTAGTAACATGGAATACATCACATATTGTAAGGGTTTTTTTTTCGTGCCGAAATTATGCAAATTAGATGAACTTTGATTTATTCAGTGCTACTTACACAATGTAAGCACACATGTCAATACGGCTCAGGGTAGAGGCTGTATTTATGAACCGATCTTCACAAAACTTCTTGGGTACCTTTGTTATCTCCTTGGGATGAGAATGAGTGTTTCTGGGTATGGTCCAAAATTCAAGATGGCTGCCAGTGGCCATTTTGTACCGAAATTAGGTCCAATCAGTTTTTTGTCACAAGTTCTATACAGCTCGTGTTTATGAACTGATCTTCACAAAACTTCTTGAGTACTTTTGTTTTCACCTTGGGACAGGAACGAGTGTGTTTTGGGGTGCCTTTGTTATCACTGTGCTATGAGAACAAATATTTTGGGGTTCAGTCAGACCCACTCTGGGACTCAAAGATTTTTTCTAGTTCAGCATCTGACTGTCACCCACCTTTACAATACTTTACCTATACATTTGTTACAGGCAACGGTCAGTATTTATGTACAGACCGTTACAATACTTTATATGTACCTTTGTTATCAGGTCATTACCCAGATGTTTGTCATTGCTGTGTCACATACTATACATGTACATGTCTTTGTCTTGACAAGTTGAGCTACAGTGTCATTGACACTTTCATTTATTTTAAATATTATTAGCTCACCTGACTGAAAGTCAGTGTGAGCTATTGCCATCTCTTGGCATCCATTGTCCGTCATCTGTCATCCATCGTACGTTAGCTTTTACAAAATACTCTTCTCACAAATCAATGGCCCAAATTGAAACATATATGGGCCACATCATCTTGGGGGTATTCTGTTTTAGTTTTGTTCAAATGGGGTCTCCGCCCTTTTTGGCGTGGTGTTGTGCCCAAATATGATGAAATTCTTTAAAAATCTTATTCTCATGAAGCACAAGTGGGAATGCTTTGATATTTGGTATGAAACTTCCTCTGGTGTTCAAGATTAAAAGTTGTTCAAAGAAAGTTGATAGGTCCATATTTGGGCTCTCCAGGGGATGGGCTCACTTTTGAGCTCCCCTGAAAATTTCTATTTCAAGAACCAACTGAGCAATTTGAACCAAATTTTATATGTGGCATTAGTTGACCCAAGTACTTCATTCATGCCCCCAAACTTTTTCGCGGTTCCCCATGGGAACCCCTGGAGTTAAAAATAGAACAGAAATGAAAATTCCAATATTTCCCAAAATGCATGGACTAGAGATTTTGTATTTGGTATGAAGCTTTCTTCTGAGCAGTTGAAACAATTGGACAAAAAAATTGCTGGCGAATCTGTCATATTGTTCATTCAGATTACATTTTCTCCATACCCATAACCCCTTACAGTTTAGGACAACTTGGTCCAGGTGAGCATTTTAGGCTCTCTTGAGCCTCTAGTTTTTTCAAAATGTTCAAAATATTTCAACAAAACCACATCATATGACCCCTCATTGGAACGAGCTTGATGAGCTCGTTCCAATGAGAGGTCGCATGACATAGTTCTGTTGTAATTTTCTGAAAATTAATATATTTTTATACTGTACCAATGACCCAGACTTAGCTGGTGCTAACTCTAACAAAACCAGGGCCAAACACAAATTTTGCCCCCCAATCCCCAAAATTTGCATCCAAAACAAAAAGAAATCATGTCCTAAAGGACCTCCATACTACGCCTCTACTGCGCATGCGCAGTGACGCAGACGTCCCGAAATTGGCGCCAATTATCATTCTCTGTTTGGCCCTTCATCAGTCAACATCTCACTGATCTTTGTGCTTGTAAATCTCAGTTTAAAGGATGCCAGACACGTAATTTTTGGAGAAAATGTGATTCTAAGGAGGATAGAAGGAGGAGAGGAAAAAGAAGTGACAAAAAATAATCAGGGCTGTACTTAAAATTTTTTGATGAAATTATGTTAAGTTGCCTATTTTCGAGGCATGGGCCTCTTGTTGTCATTCTTGCTAATTGTTGCACTGCTTATTCAGTGTTTCCTCTCCCCTAGCCTTCTAAAGTCCCCCCTTGCAATTCTCCCATGCTTTTGGCATATTTTTGAGAAATTTCATTTCTAAAATTTCCTGGGAGAGTTGCTTGGTTACAGAATGTTTTCTGTTATTTTCCCCATAGTTACGTTTTCACCCATGGGTGTATAACGTTTGTGTTCTGCATCTTCCATCTGATGTTCTACAGATTCTCCCCTGGGAGTCTCTGTTTTGCATCAGATAGAGTGTAATTGATGACGGATTCCGGGCCAGTTTTTTCAGTGCCTGGAGTCATGTTTTCTGGTGTTTTTACACTGTTTGTTTTCATTGGCAACAGCCTTTTTTGAGGGGGGCTGTTTGCCTTTGCTGTAGTTTATCTCACTATAAGATACATTTATATTATCCGAAAGTGTCTCATTAATTATTTAATATAAATTTAAAATTTTTGACGACACTTTGCCATCGGATCCATCGGGGCTCAACGTTACTTTTCAGCAACTTGGGCTTCGCTGAAAAAATATTTTTTCAAATTATTTTGTTTTGCAATTGTTTTTTCATTTATTAATGGATCATGTTATTATGTATCTTTGTGTCTGGGGTTTTTGCGAGTAACTAGGACTTATTGTTGTTCTTTCACAATGAAGGGACGTTGTTCAAATTGTAATAGGAAGAAATCTTCCTCTGACTTTCATGATCATTGTATTAATTGTAGTCAGTGTTCTCACATTAATCCCTGTCCTATATGTGAACATTGGGATGAGAAACATTGGAAACGTGTGTCACGATATGTTGTTTCTGGAGAAAGAGCGATGCCGGCTCTTTCTCTGCAAGGTCACTCTACTCTCTCAGTTTCTATTTCAGAGGAACCAGAACAGGGTGATGTTTCCATGTTATCTTCTTCAAGTGTGCGTCCGTCGTCACAAATGAATTCAGAGCTAGCGGCAAAAGTGCTCATGGAGATTAGACAAATGTCGTCCGCTAGCTCGCCCGGTGTAGCGTCCATTCACCGAATGGTTCGGCAGCCGGGTTCGTCCGATGCGGTCCAAGAGGAAATTTTGGGTGATGCGAGCACTATAAACATAATAGATGCACACCCAGTGACGGCGGATAGTAAGCGAGAACGGAGGAAGCCTTTGAGTCCGGTTCCTAGCTCGTCCAGGTCCAGCCGGGCCGCGAGCGAGAGAGGCCCCTCTCTCGTACAACAACATCTGGGACCAGATGTTGTGGTACAAAATGTGTCTTTAGCGGAGCATAAGTCCGTCGCTCGGGACGCTCCGTTGTATAAGCAGTCCGCAGAGACTGTTAAGGCTTCCTCTTCTCGTCAGCGCACACGACCGCACCTTGGCTGCGTGACCGCCGATATATTACCAGCTTCGCCGATCAAGGATTCTTCGGCGACCAGGTCACACCATCCGGCAGCCAGGGATTCGAGACCGATGGACTCTGGACGTTCGCATAGGAAAAGTATGCGGGAGCCATCTGATGCGGAGCTGCCCTCGGCGAAGCAGCGAAAGACTGCGCCTCCGCAGGTCTCGACGCCGGACATTCTTGTGCAGATAGCACAGCTTATCGCAGCATCCCAGCAGCCGACAGAAACGGTGTCGGATCGAGAATTATCCAACGGCGCTGGGTCGGTACGCTCCGCCGAAGCATCGGGGGCGGACGACCGGGAACATCATGAGGTCCGACCGGATGGTGAAAGGGATACGGATGACTTGGAGCTATCCCTTTCGGAACAACATAAAGCTGCCGTGGACTTCATCCGGCACTTTCTCCCTCAAGTTGTTCCGTCGGGCCAGACTGCTGCGCTTCCGGACAAGAGAATTATAGCGTCATTGGACTCTGAATTTTTTGAGCGGTTCAGGGACATCGCTCCCGAGTTTCCGTCGCAGTCCAATAATGTTGCAAGAACATTTGAATTATTGAACGACGCTATATTTAAACTTGCTTCCAGGGCGGGGAAAGCAGGTTTCTTGTCCGCTAGTACTCTCAACCTGCCTTTCATTAATG
The DNA here is from genome assembly GCA_031216915.1 of Pictodentalium vernedei. Lineage (NCBI taxonomy): Eukaryota > Metazoa > Mollusca > Scaphopoda > Dentaliida > Dentaliidae > Pictodentalium > Pictodentalium vernedei. Next base: position 456,039,636 of record CM062296.1, read on the forward strand.
CAAGGAATAAATTCGATACGGCAGGACAGGGTATACCGAGAGTTCCTCTGCGTATGGACGACGAGGCGGAAGACTTAGAGCTATCATTACCGTCGTCAGCTTCTATTCCAACCGCGGTGTTGGAAACAGCTATTGCGTCTAACAGAGCCAATTTAGATGCCTTATCTTACGCAGATCACCTTACTAAGGCGTTATCACTGCGCCTTCAGGGGAAAGAGTTTCAGGATATACAATCCTCTTTAAGACTTCTTTCAAGGGCAGTAGCTTATTCCACGTGTAACTCCGCCCTTTCAGTGGCAAATCTGGAGTTGGTTAGATGTGACGCAGCCCTAGCTACATCCACACTAGTGGATTCTAAGGTGAAGAACTCTCTTAGAGTCGCTTCGGTCTCAGGAGAACTTCTCTTTGACGGCAAGCTTTCCGCTATTTATGATAAAATTACAAAGAAAGCTAAGGATTCTCTGTTGTTCAAATCTGCTCCTAAGAAGTCTGATACAGCAGACACGAATAAGACAGGCACTTCTGGGTCTAATGCGCCCAAGAGAGGTTCCTATAGAGGTTCCGGTGCGTCCTCTTGGTCTTATTCGAGAGACCGTCAGGATAGCGACTCTCGTTCGGGGCATCCTTCAGGCCGGGACAATCGGTTGGACGCCCCGAGGTCGACGGGGCGAGGTGCGGGTCATGGAAGACGTGGTTTCTCCTACCACAGGCCTCGCAGGTCCAGGAGGTGATGGCTTAAACCTCTATCGCGTTCCGGTTGGCGGAAGGTTGTCGAGCTTTTCACAAGAATGGGCATCGATTACGGACGACCCTTGGGTGAGAGGAGTGACTTCGGAAGGTCTAAAGATATCCTTCAAACGAAAGCCTCCATTAACTCGAAGTCCAAAGTGGACTCATCTTCCGTCAAATCCGCAGAAAAGAGACGCTCTGTTATCAGAGGTGCAGTCTCTTTTAATGAAGAACGCGGTAGAGGTCGTAGAAAACCAGGAATCTCCGGGATTCTACAGCCATCTGTTTCTGGTTCCGAAACCAGACGGCTCGTTCCGTCCAGTCATAGATTTGAGCTGGATAAACAAGCTGATCGTCGCTCCGAAGTTTTATATGGAGACGATTCGATCGGTCAGAGCGAGTATTCGGGTGAACGATTATGCAACAAGCATAGATCTCAAAGATGCGTACTTTCACGTCAGGGTACATCCGACATTCCGAAAGTATCTACGCTTCGCAGTCCTAGGAGTGGTGTATCAATTCCGGGCGATGTGCTTCGGATTGAATCTAGCACCCTGGGCTTTCACTCGGGTAATGAACTCGGTAATGATCTACTTCCGAGCTCATTCGTCTGCGGTAACGTCGGCCTACCTGGACGACATTCTTCAGAGGTACGGCAACGAGTTAACGCTTCAGAACGATGTTCAGAATCTTCTTCTATTGCTCCGACGTCTCGGTTTTATAGTAAACGAGGAGAAGTCGGATCTGGTGCCGTCCAAGTCATTCACTCATCTGGGAATGAGCTTCGAGACGCACAACAATCTCGTTCGTCTGCCGTTAACCAGAGCGAAATTAGTCAGTTGTTACGCTCGCTATTGTCTGCATGCAGACAAAGTCACGGCGAGAGAATTTATGAGACTAATAGGTCTGTGCGGAGCCGCCGCGGATCTCATTCCGATGGGGCGGTTACGCACACGTCCTCTTCAAATTTTCCTGACTCAGAATTGGAGTGTGAAAATTCATTCGCTCGATGTAGACGTTCTCTTGTCAGATCAAGTGAAACAAGAGATTCAGACTTGGGCAAACATTCAGTGGTTAACTCAAGGAGTTCCGCTGCAGTTGCCGGATCCGAGTTTTACCGTTATGACGGATGCCAGTCAAACAGGTTGGGGTGCATCATTAATCCCAACGGATTCGAGATGCCAGGGTCTTTGGGATCCGCAATTCCTGTGCAAGCACATAAACATCAAGGAAATGATGTCAATTTGGCTTGCGTTACGTCACTGGATGGACATTATTCACGATGCTCATGTCCAAATCCTGTCCGACAATACGACAGTAGTGGCGTATATACGGAATCAGGGAGGCACTCATTCAGTTCCGTTGTTCAATCTAACGGAAAGAATCCTTCTGTTTGCGTTAGAACATCACCTTCTTTCGGTCCGTCACATACCGGGTCGTCTGAATGTGCTAGCAGACTCCCTTTCACGAAAGGGTCGCTTGTTGCCGTCGGAGTGGACTCTCAACAAACAAGTATTCAATCAGATTTGCTACCAATGGGAACGGCCAATGATAGACTTATTTGCGACACATCTCAACAATCAGTTGCAGACGTATGTGTCTCCATGTCTGGATCCAAGAGCATTTGCAGTAGACGCTCTGTCGATCCCTTGGGATGGAATGATAGGATATGCGTATCCTCCAGCGCCGTTAATTCAACAAGTATTGCTAAAGATAAAACAATCTCAATGCAAGATTCTGTTGGTAGCATCTCTGTCGCCACAGAGACCGTGGATAAATCTACTCAGGTGTCTGTTGTGGGACCTACCGCGAAAGCTTCCTCCACGGGAGGATCTTCTTTCGCAGGGGAAATCGCGCCAACTCCATCACAACCCGCAAGGTCTCAACCTTCACGTTTTTCCGTTGTGCGGTCCTTCTTGCATGGCAAGCACTTTACAGGACGAGCAGTGGATGCGATTTCTAACTGTAGGAGGACCTCCTCTTCGCTAAACTATGCGGCTAAGTGGAAGGTTTTTCGTCGTTGGTGTAGGGATCATTCTGTAGATATATTTGATCCCTCTATACCAGACATTGCAAACTTTCTAGTATACTTGTTTGACGAAATCAAACTGCAGCCTGTTACTATAAAGGGTTATAGATCTATGTTATCTGATTCCTATGCACATCATGATAGTTTACAAATTGGATCTAATGTCTCTTTATCGAAGTTGGTTAGAAACTTTTCGATAAATAGACCCAGAACTCTTAGATTAATTCCTAAGTGGAATTTAGCTTGGGTTCTTCTTAAATTGAAGGAAAAGCCATTTGAACCTCTTGGGACAGTAGATTTCAAATTCTTATCTTATAAGACAGCTTTTCTCTTAGCTTTCTCTTCTGCTAGAAGAGTCAGTGAGCTTCATGCACTATCGGTGGATGATTCTCATTATCGTAGTGTTGGGAACACTATCACCTTCACTACTAATGTGGGTTTTTTAGCTAAGAATCAGGCTCCTAATAAATATCCGGAACCTATTGTTATTAAGGCTCTTCCGTCTTCAGACGGGCGTAGGCCTTTACTCTGTCCTGTTAGAGCATTACGTATCTATAAACAGAGATCTCAGTTTATCAGAAAGGGACGGAAACGTTTCTTTCTGTCTTTGATGCCTAATAGAAAGGATATTTCAGTCCATTCTATTGCTAGATGGATTCAGTTAACTATCCGTACTGCTTATGAAGATTTATCTTCTTCTCAGCAGTCTGTGCTTAAGATTTCTGCTCATGAAGTAAGAGCTCTTTCTACTTCCTGGGCTTATGCTAATAGTGTTGCTATTACAGATTTAATGAAGGCTGCTTATTGGTCTCAGCCATCCACATTTCCGAATTTTTATCTCAGAATTATTGAGTCCATTTCTGGAGACCTGCATTGTTTAGGTCCGTTATCTGTTGCTCAGAATGTCGTCCACTAAACAGTTGCAACTATAGTTATGCAGGCTTTCTGTTCCGGCAGTGACTCCGTCCGGCTGCCCTCTTCGCTCTGGGCTATTTGACCCAGGGCAAGGGGAAGGGGGGGGGGGGGGGGGGGGCGGGTGTTCCCTTAGGTCACCTGCTTTATAGTGAAAAGCAAGGGAATGCCTCCTCCAAGTTAGTATTTCTGAGTCGCTTCCGGGATGGTTTTAAAGTGTAATATTAATGTTTAAATTCATTCATGTCTTATTTTTAAAGTGTAGCTCGGTGTGAAGCATTTGTATATGTCAAGTGTCAAACGGGCTTTAATATACAATACTCGGACACTTTTAAATGACTATAAAGAGTCTCAATTCTCTGGACTACTTTATTTATTGGCTTGCTTTAAAAATAATTAGTATAAGGGTTATACTGGATGTTAATAGAGAACATGAATGTTATTGTGCTCAATTATTAAGGGTAGTGTATCTTTCTAATTTAATATTAAATAAGAAAGATACATGTAAAGCCTAATACTCCTTTTCTCCTTAAGGGGTTACCTCTTTACTATATAGTTGAGCTTATTGGATTTTTCTCTATGTCCTAGGCCCTCCAGCCTGTTTACTATTCAGCTAAGTCTGGGTCATTGGTACAGTATAAAAATGTTAAAAAATTTATAGTAATTTATATATTTTTTATACTTACCAATGACCCAGACGGGGATGGCCCTCCCTGGAGTTGGGAACTCTTGCCTCCCCGCTGAGTACATAGCGCTGACCAGGCACTGCCAGTAAGAATGATAATTGGCGCCAATTTCGGGACGACTGCGTCACTGCGCATGCGCAGTAGAGGCGTAGTATGGAGGTCCTTTAGGACATGATTTCTTTTTGTTTTGGATGCAAATTTTGGGGATTGGGGGGCAAAATTTGTGTTTGGCCCTGGTTTTGTTAGAGTTAGCACCAGCTAAGTCTGGGTCATTGGTAAGTATAAAAAATATATAAATTACTATAAATTTTTTAACATTTTCAACTGCTGAATTTACATATTATGCAGGCAGATGTGGCCGATTCGTTAGGTAAAGGGTTAAGTGCATCCATGTTCAGCATTCTGAAAAGACTGTGCACTGTAACAGTACAACTGTATACTGTTTCAGCTTGAATGCTTCCGGTGATTCAAATACAAAAGTTTAAAAGCAATGTGGTTCCATAATTTAATAATACTTTTGAGAAGTTCTTTAGAAGTAGAAATACACAAGTGTTTTGATAGCTTGCAATGTTCTAATGGGGATTACATAGAACAGGCGTGCAATGAATACTTATTGTAAGAAAAAAGTTAAGTCAGAATAGTTATTGTTAGTGGTCGTGGGTTTGATTTTACTCAAGAGTTGTGGACACTGGCTTTTTATTGCTTGGTATGGGAAAAGTTTGGGAGGGGTTGGCCATTGTGTTCAGTTATAGGGAGAGTGTATTGATATAATGTTTGGGTAGCTTGTCTTTCAGAGGAGTTATCTAAGTGCTGTACCTGGTTTGACAAGTTAGGAGTTGTCAGCTGGTATCTAAGGATGTATTTGGTGTTAGTATTACCTATTGTGGAGAGAGATATCTCTAGGATGTCACATAGGTTAGAAGAGATTTTGAAGACAGACGGAGTACTTCTTTTCTGGTTTTGGATAGATTTGTCTACTCTGTACTTTTCTGGTTTTGGGTAGATTCGTCTCCTCTGGCACATTATTGACACGGTGTCGGGAATGTATGAATTTTGTTGTGAAAAAGGTTAACCTTTTATCTGACCAATCGGCAACATTTGACGATGTAATTTACAAACTAAGTAGTTGAAAAAAAGAATTTTCAACAAAACCATATCATTTTACCTTTCATTGCAACAAGCGCATCAAACCCATTTCAATGAAGGGTTACTTGATATGGGTTTGTGGAAATTTTTGGAAATTTTGAAGAAAAAAAATATCAATAATAATGATGTGGTTTTGTTGAAATTCCACCAGTCAGAATCTTCTGATATTTGGTATGCAGCAGCCTTGGCCGGTTCTGATTCAAGTTTACTCAGAGCAAGTCTCTGGTGTCATATTTGGCTCTCTGAGGAGTCCCAAATTTAACTTAATATAATGTGAGGAATATTCTTTTTTAAAAATCTTCCTCTTTAGATCCATCAGTCAGAACCTTCTGATATTTGGTATATAGCATCCTTAGTGTGACGTGATAAAAGTTTCTTCAGATCAAGTCCCTGTGTTCATATTTTGGCTCCCTTTGGAAACCCAAATTTTAACTAAGTCCAATGTGAAGAAAATTCTTTAAAAATTACTTCTTCAGATCTACCTGTGACAAACTCTTAATATGTGGTATAAAGCTTCTTTACGGGTGTCAGATTGAAGTTTGTACAATGTACAAAGCGAGTTCTTAGAGGCATATTTATAAATCATCTTCCCCAGAACTGCCCATCAGAATCTTTTGATACTTGGTGTACAACATCTTTCAGTTTCAAGTTTGTTCAAACCAAGTCCCTGGGTTCTTTTTGAGCCCTAATTTTTAATTTGGTATACAACATCCTGGGGTAGTAAAAGGGTGTGGGAGTGGTGTAAGATTTATGTTAGTGGAGAGGATGTCCCTGGGTTAATATTTGGGCTTTATACACAAAAAAGGAATATTATTTAAAAATCTTCTTCAAATCCACCTGTCAAAATCTGTTGATGTTTGGTATACAGCATCCTTATAAGATAAGATTCAAATTTGTTCAAATCAAGTCTGTGGGCTCATATTTGGGCCCCTTAAATTTAACTTAAACAGTTAAGAGAAGTCTTTTAAAATCTTCTTCGGACCCACCAATCCCAATCTTTTGATATTTGGCACTCAGCATTATCGGTGAGCGGATGAGTGAGGTGAGTTGGGGGGGGGGGGGGGGGGAGGAGGGCTAAAATTATTCAATTCAAGTTCCATGCAGATTCGTTTGATATTTGGTCATAATAATTTTCTGTCATTCAAATGTTCTGTTTTCATTGATGATTCCATTTTATTTGTATGTAAGGATACACAACCAGAAAGCCCTAATTTGTCAAAAAACTGTCTCAGTCAAGCCTTGTTATCTGCCATTTCACTCCATATCATTTTATAACTGATGGTTTCCAGGAGAACTTAATATTTCACCCAGTTTCAGCTCCAAATTCAAACAAACCTAGGAAGTCTTTCAAGAGGGAAGCTTGTTCATCCTTTTTTGTATGCCCGTTTGTTAAAACGGTCATATTATGTAAATGGTCTGTCTGTCTGTCAGTCTGTCCATCCATCCATCCATCCATCTGTCCATCCATCCATCCATCTGTCCATCTGTCCGTCCAACCATCCATCTGTCTATTCATCTGTCTGTCCGTCCACCCATCCGTGAACAATTGGTTTCTGACCGGTAACTCCAGTTTGCATTATTTTATTTCAACCAAAGTTGGAATGAGTATTCTCCAGCTAGTTATACAGGCCAAGGGTTCCGTCAAATTATTTTACAGGAGTTATGGCCATTTTTCGACTTGGAATTTGACCTTCTATTAACATTTTTGGTTTCCGACTGGTAACTGCAGTTTGGATTATTTGGTCTCAACTAAAGTTGGTACGTGTGTTACCCAGATAGTAATACAGGCCAAGTTCGATTATGGGTTCCGTCCAATTATTTTTACATGAGTTATGGGTCTTTTTGACTTAGAAGTTTCTCATTACCATCAACATTTTGGTCTGCGGATGATAACTTGAATTTTGATTCATAGATCAGGACCAAACTTGCTTTCTGCCTCAGTTATGTCAAAATGAAGGTTAATTTCAAATTGGGGCATGGTCCGAGGATTTTTACAAGACTTTTGGGGCTTTTCAACTTGGAAATTTCATATTTTTATACTGTACCAATGACCCAGACATAGCTGGTGCTAATTCTCAAAAATCTAGGGCCAAACACAAATTTTGCCCCCCCATCCCCAAAATTTGCATCTAAAACCGAAAAAATCATGTCCTAAATGGTCCTCCATACTTTCCCTCCACTGCGCATGCGCAGTGTCAAGGAGGTCTCGAAATTGGCGCCAATTATCATTCTTTGTTTGGCCCTTCATCAGTTCACATCTGACTGATATTTGTGCTTGTAAATCTCAGTTTAAATGATGCCAGACACATAAATATTAGAGAAATGGTGGATCTAAAGAGGAAATAGAAGGAGGAGAGGAAAAATGAGTGGCAGGAAATAATCAGGGCTGTAACTTAAATTTTTTTTTACGAAATTATGTTATGTTGCCTAATTTCGAGGCATGGGCCTGTTGTTGTCATTCTTGCTATAAAGTTACACTGCTTGTTCAATGTTTTCTCTCTCCCTTTCCTTTAAGTCCCCCCCTTGCTATTCTCCCATGCTTTTGGCATATTTTTTGTAATATTATTACCAAAATTTCTTGGGAGTTTTAGCTGGGTAACAGAATGAATTCTGTTCTTTTCCACAGGTTTACGTCCTCACCCATGGGTGTTTAGGCATAGTGTTCTGCATCTACCATCTGATGTTCTGCAGTTTCTTCCCTGGAAGTCTCTGTTTTGCATCAGATAGTGTGTTATTGGTAACTGATTTCGGGCCATGATTATCAGTGCCTGGAGTCATGTTTCTGGTGTTTATACACTTCTTGTTTACATTGACAACGGTTTCTGTTGAGAGTGATTTTCTTGTCTTTGTATTAGCTTAATCATAACAAGATACATTATTATTATACGTAAGTGTTGCATTAATTTTTTTGTAATATTTTAAAAAATTTTGTCCACACTTAGGCTTTTTGGGATCCATTGGGGCTCAACGTTACTTTCAGAAACTTAGGCTTTTCTGAAAAAATATTTTTTCAAAAATTTTTTTTGATTTCAATTATTTTTTCTATGTTAATGGATCATGTTATTATGTATCTTTGTTTTCAGGGGTTGGTGTGAGTACTAGGACTTTTTGTGTTCTTTTCACAATGAAAGGATATTGTTCAAATTGTAATAAGAGGAAATCTTCCTCTGACTTTCATAATCATTGTATTAATTGTAGTCAGTGTACTCGCACTAACTCCTGTTCAGTATGTGTCAATTGGGATGACAAACATTGGAAACGTGTGTCACGGTATGTTGTTAGCGGGGAAAAGGCCGTGCCGGTCCTTTCTCCGCAGAGTCACTCTAGTTTATCAATCTCTATTTCAGAGGAACAAGAACAGGGTGATGTTTCCATGATGTCTTCCAAAAGTGTGCCTTCGTCGTCACAGTTAAATGAAGAGCTAGCGGCAAAAGTGCTCATGGAAATACGTCAATTGCCTAAGAGGTCCCTAGTAGGATCGACGGCATTGGCATCCGCTAGCTCGCCCGGTGTAGCGACCATTCATCGAATGGCTCGGCAGCCGGGTTCGTCTGTTGCGGTCCAGGAAGGAGATTTGGGTGATGCGAGCACTATAATAAGACGAAGTGGACACCCAGTGACGACGGATCAGAGGAGAGAACGGAGGAAGCCTATTAGTCCGGTTCCTAGCTCGTCCAGGTCCATCCGGGCTGCGAGCGAGAGAGGTCCCTCTCTCGTACAACAACATCTGGGACCAGATGTTGTGGTACAAAACGTTTCGCATTCGGAGTCTGCCGCTCGGGACGCTCCGTTATATAGACAGTCCGGAGAGACTGTCGATAAGGCTTCCTCATCCTCACGGCAGCGCACACGACCGCACCTTGGCTACGTGACCATGGATATCCAGCCAGCTTCGCCGATCAGGGATTCCACGGCGACCAGGTCACGCCATCCGGTAGCCAGGGACACGAGGCCTGTAGACTCCGGACGTTCGCATAAAAGAAGTACGCAGGAGTCAATGTACACGGAGCTTCCAGCGGCAAAGCAACGTAAGACCGCTACTCCACAGGCCTCATTGACGGACTGCTATCCCAAATAGCACAACATCGCAGCATCCCAGCAAACGACAGAATCTCTGGCGGATCAGGAATTATCCGACGACGCTGGGTTGGTACGCTCCGCCGAAGCATCGGGTGCGGATGACTGAGAACTTCATAGGGTCCGACAGGATGGCGAAAGGGATTCGGAGGATTTGGAGCTTTCCCTTTCGGAACAACATAAAGCTGCCGTAGATTTTATCCGGCATTATCTTCCAGAGGTTGTTCCTTCGGACCAGAATGCTGCGATGCCGGATAAGAGACTGATAGCGTCATTGGACACAGAATGTTTTGATCGGTTCAGGGACATCGTCCCTGAGTTTCCGACACAGTCCAATAAGGTCACAAGAACTTTCGAATTATTGAACGACGCTATTTATAAGCTTGTTACCAAAACGGGCAAGTCTGGTTTCTTATCTGCAAATGCCCTAAATCTGCCTTTCATCAATTCAAGGAATAAATTCGAAATAGCAGGACAGGGCATACCAAGAGTTCCTCTGCATCTAGATGACGAGGCTGAAGACTTGGAATTGTCTATACCGTCGTCCAACCACGATGTTGGAAACGACAATAATGTCTAACAGAGTTAACTTAGACGCTTTATCATACGCAGATCACCTTACTAAGGCGTTATCATTACGTCTTCAAGGGAAAGAATTCCAGGATATACAATCCTCATTAAGACTTCTTTCAAGGGCAATAGCTTATTCCACGTATAACTCTGCCCTTTCAGTGGCAAACCTGGAGTTGGTTAGATGTGACGCAGCCCTAGCTACATCCACGCGCGTGGATGGTAAGGTGAAGAACTCTCTCAGAGTCGCTTCGGGCTCCGGAGAGCTTCTCTTCGATGGCAAGCTTTCAGCAATCTATGATAAGATAACTAAGAAAGCTTCGGATTCTCTGCTTTTCAAATCCGCTTCCAAAAAGCCGGATACAGCAGAGAAGAGTAAGGCAGGCACTTCTGGGACAAGTACGCCCAAGAGAAGTTCCTATAGAGGTTCCTATGCATGCGTCCTCTAGGTCTTATTCTAGAGACCGTCAGGGCAGCGACTCTCGTGGGGGACGTTCTTCTGGCCGAGATTACCGGTCAGACGTCCCTAGGTCGACGGGGCGAGGTGCGGGTCGCGGAGGACGTAGTTTCTCCTTCTGCAAGCCTCGCAGGTCCAGGAGGTGATGGTTTGAACCTCTATCGTGTTCCGGTAGGAGAAAGATTATCGAGTTTTATAAACGATTGGGCGTCAATTACGGACGACCTCTGGGTTCGAGGGGTAATTTCGGAAGGACTAAGAATATCCTTCAAACGAAAGCCTCCATTAACTCGAAGTCCAAAATGGACTCAGCTTCTGTCAAATCCGCAGAAAAGAGACGCTCTTCTATCAGAAGTACAGTCTCTTCTGAAGAAGAACGCGGTAGAGGTCGTAGAAGACCAGGAATCACCGGGTTTCTACAGCCATCTGTTTCTGGTTCCGAAACCAGACGGCTCGTTCCGTGCAGTCATAGATCTGAGCTGGATAAACAAGCTGATCGTCGCTCCGAAGTTCTATATGCAGACAATTCGATCAGTCAGAGCGAGTATTCGGGTGAACGACTATGCTACAAGCATAGATCTCAAGGATGCGTACTTTCACGTCATGGTACATCTGACATTCAGAAAGTATCTATGCTTCGCAGTCCTAGGAGTTGTATATCAGTTCCGAGCGATGTGCTTCGGTTTGAACCTAGCGCCCTGGGCTTTCACTCGAATAATGAACTCGGTAATGATATATTTCCGAGCTCATTTGTCTGCGGTAACGTCGGCCTACCTGGACGACATTCTTCAGAGGTACGGCAACGAGTTAATGCTTCAGAACGATGTGCAGAATCTGCTTCTATTACTCCGACGTCTCGGTTTTATAATAAATGAGGAGAAGTCGGATCTGGTGCCGTCCAAGTCATTCACTCATCTGAGGAATGAGCTTCGAGATGCACAACAATCTCGTGCATCTGCCGTTAACCAGAACGAAATTAATCAGTTGTTACGCTCGCTATTGCCTTCACTCAGACAAAGTCACAGCGAGAGAGTTCATGAGACTGATAGGTCTGTGCGGAGCCGCTGCAGATCTCATTCCGATGGGGCGGTTACGCAATCGTCCTCTCCAAATTTTCTTGACTCAGAATTGGAGAGTAAAGATTCATTCGCTCGATATAGACGTTCTCTTGTCAAATCAAGTGAAACAAGAGATTCAGACTTGGGCAAACATTCAGTGGTTGACTCAGGGAGTTCCACTGCAGTTGCCGGATCTGAGTTTTACGATTATGACGAATGCCAGTCAAACAGGTTGGGGTGCAACATTGATCCCAACGGATTCGAAGTGCCAGGGTCTTTGGGATCTGCAGTTTCTAGGCAAGCACATAAACATCAAGGAAATGATGTCAATTTGGCTTGCACTACGTCATTGGATGAACATTATTCAGAAAGCACATGTCCAAATCCTGTCCGACAATATGACAGTAGTAGCGTATATTCGGAACCAGGGAGGCACTCATTCCGTTCTGTTATTCAATTTAATGGAAAGAATCCTTCTGTTTGTTCTAGAACACCAAGTTCTACTTTCGGTCCGTCATATTCTGGGTCGTCTGAATGTATTAGCAGACTCCCTTTCACGGAAGGGTCGCTTGTTGCCGTCAGAATGGACTCTCAACAAACAGGTATTCAATCAGATTTGCTACCAATGGGAGTGGCCAATGATAGACTTATTTGGGACACAACTCAATAATCAGTTGCAGACGTATGTGTCACCATGTCCGGATCCCCGAGCATATGCAGTAGATGCTCTATCGATCTTGTGGGACGGAATGATAGGATATGCGTATCCTCCAGCGCCATTGATTCAGCAGATATTGCTAAAGATAAAACAATCTCAATGCAAAACACTGTTGGTAGCATCTCTGTCTCCACAGAGACCATGGATAAATCTACTCAGGTGTCTGCTGTGGGACTTACCGCGAAAGCTTCCTCCACGAGAGGATCTTCTTTCGCAGGGGGAATCGCGTCAACTACATCACAACCCGCAAGGTCTCAACCTTCACATATTTCCATTGTGCGGTCCTTCTTGCACGGCAAGCATTTTACAGGACGAGCAGTGGATGCAATTTCTAACTGTAGGAGGACCTCCTCTTCGCTAAACTATGCGGCTAAGTGGAAGGTCTTATGTCGTTGGTATAGGGATCATTCTGTTGATATTTTTGATCCCTCCATTCCAGACATTGCAAACTTTCTAGTATACTTGTTTGACGAGATCAAACTGCAGCCTGTTACTATTAAAGGTTATAGGTCTATGTTATCTGATACCTATGCACATCATCATAGTTTACAAATTGGATCTAATGTCTCTTTATCTAAATTAGTTAGAAACTTCTCGATAAATAGACCTAGAACCCTTAGATTAATTCCTAAATGGAATTTAGCTTGGGTTCTTCTTAAACTAAAAGAAAAGCCATTTGAGCCTCTTGAGACAGTAGATTTCAAGTTCTTGTCTTATAAGACAGCATTTCTCTTCTGCTAGAAGAGTCAGTGAGCTTCATGCACTATCTGTAGACGATTCTCACTATCGTAGTGTCGGGAACACTATTACCTTTACTACTAATGTTGGATTTTTGGCTAAGAATCAGGCTCCTAATAAATATCCGGAACCTATTGTTATTAAGGCCCTTCCGTCTTCAGACGGGCATAGGCCTTTACTCTGTCCGGTTAGAGCTTTACGTATTTATAAACGAAGATCTCAGTTTATCAGAAAGGGACGAAAATGCTTCTTTCTGTCTCTGATGCCTAATAGAAAGGACATTACGGTCCATTCTATTGCTAGATGGATTCAATTAACTATCCGTACTGCTTATGATAATCTATCTTCAACTCAGCAGTCTGTGCTTAAGATTTCGGCTCATGAAGTAAGAGCTCTTTCTACATCTTGGGCTTACGCAAATAGTGTTGCTATTACAGATTTAATGAAGGCTGCATATTGGTCTCAGCCATCCACATTCACAAATTTTTATCTCAGAAATATTGAGTCCATTTCTGGAGACCTGCATTGTTTAGGTCCGTTATCTGTTGCTCAGAATGTCGTCCACTAAACAGTTGCAACTATAGTTATGCAGGCTTTCTGTTCCGGCAGTGACTCCGTCCTGCTGCCCTCTTCGCTCTGGGCTATTTGACCCAGGGCAAGGGGAAGGGGGGGGGGGAGGGTGTTCCCTTAGGTCACCTGCTTTATAGTGAAAAGCAAGGGAATGCCTCCTCCAAAGTCAGTATTTCTGAGTCGCTTCCGGGATGGTTTTAAAGTGTAATATTAATGTTAAAATTCATTCATGTCATATTTTTAAAGTGTAGCTCGGTGTGAAGCATTTGTATATGTCATGTGTCAAACGGGCATTAATATACAATCCTCGGACACTTTTAAAGAGTAAAAAGAGTCTCAATTCTCTGGACTGACTTTATTTATTGGCTTACTTTAAAAATAATTAGTATAAAGGGTTATACTGGATGTTAATAGAGAACATGAATGTTATTATGCTCAATTATGGAGGGTGTTGTGTCTCTCTAATTTATCATATATAAGAAAGATACATGTAAAGCCTAATACTTCTTTTCTCCTCGAGGGGATGACTCTATTATATATAGTTGAGCTTATTGGATTTTCCTCTATGTCCTAGGCCCTCCAGCCTTTTTACTATTCAGCTATGTCTGGGTCATTGGTACAGTATAAAAATGTTAAAAAATTTATAGTAATTTATATATTTTTTATACTTACCAATGACCCAGATGGGGATGGCCCTCCCAGGAGTTGGGAACTCAAACCTCCCCGCTGAGTACATAGCGCTGACCAACCACTGCTTGTAAGAATGATAATTGGCGCCAATTTCGAGACCTCCTTGACACTGCACATGCGCAGTGGAGGGAAAGTATGGAGGACCATTTAGGACATGATTTTTTCGGTTTTAGATGCAAATTTTGGGGATTGGGGGGCAAAATTTGTGTTTGGCCCTAGATTTTTGAGAATTAGCACCAGCTATGTCTGGGTCATTGGTAAGTATAAAAAATATATAAATTACTAAAAAAAATTTAACATTTTCATCAACATTTTTTCAAAACTTTGTTTATGGCATAAATTGAACAATAATTAACAGATTTCAGTTCTTTTTTGTATATATCTCTATAGCAACAATGTCTACAAAACTTCGTTGACCAGCCATATCCGATGAAAATTATGGGAGTTATTGCCCTTTGTTAATAAACATTGTGTAATGCTTGTTTATGGAATAACTTAAACATTAGTAACCAAATATCAATTTTTTGGGTAGAACAAGGTCTACCTGAAGTTTGATGACCACCAATATCCAATGAAAATTGACAGAGGTATTGCCCTGCCTGTCCCCCTCGACCTAACTTAAACGGTAGTAACCAAATATCAATTTTTTTGGTATATATCACTGTGGAAGAAATGTCTACCTCAAGTTTGATGGCCATTGTTATCCGAAAATTGTCACAGGTATTGCCCTGATTGCCCCCCCCCCCCCAACTCCCCCCCCCCCCCCCCCCCCCCCCCGCCCCCACTCATGTCATTTGGGCAATTTTTCCCAAAATGCATTTTGAAGGAGTGGGGAGATATTTCATGCAAAAAAAAATTCAATTCCTATAACCCCCCCTCGACCCCCCACCCCCCCCCCCCCCCCCCCCATTCTTTCCCCCAAAATGCATTTTTAAGGATTCATGGAGTGATTACATGCAGAAAAAAAATTGACTCCAGAAACCCCCCACCCCTGTCAGATAGGCAGTTTTTTTTTTTACTCCAAAATTCATTTCGAAGGATTTAGCACTTGGTGGTGCAGGCCGTTTGTTGGATGAAAACAGTGATTATGTACATTTCAAAAAGGCCTAACGGGCATATGATGCAAAGCCAGGCGTAGCTCTTGTGGGGGTTGAGAAAGAGACATCCTTGTTAGAGCATTTTTGAGGATGGTCATTGCAATATGAACTTCCTTTTTGTCTGTCTTTTTTATCCCTAAACACTTACCTCGTTATTTCTCTCTTGCTTCCTTTCTCTAACCCATGCTAATAATTTCTATCTAGACAACTTGATCCAGTGAGTGTTTTAGTCTTACATGAGCCTCAGGTTGTTATCAGTATGTCTGAATCATTTTTGGCTGTTGAGTTACTTCATATTCATAAAAATTTCAGGTGTTCTTGATACAGATTTTGTGGAGAGAGGGAGAAACATTGTATCCTGCAGTAGAGATGGTACTGCTAGACTCTGGGATGTCAGTGAACAGAAATGTTTAGCAACGTTTAAAGAATGTGGAGGATGTGTAAATGGGTGTGCTTTAGGTGTACCAGAAAATATGTTAGACTTGGGACTTCCTGATTCACCAATAAGTAAATTTATGTATTTGTTAACTTCAAGCTTGTACAAATTAGAATTTAAAGTACTCTGAAGAAGGTCACCCTTAAAACATTTAACTGCTGAGTATTTTCAAGATATTTTTCATCAAATCTAGACATGGCTGCTGTGAAGTGCAGCCATGACTAGATTTGAGGAAAAATTCTTATATATTTAATTCAGGAAATCATTGGTGCAAAATCAATTCAATTTACAGGAGGAAAGTTTTACTAAATGAGCCCGGGGGGTGCCGTGGTAACTGGTTCTCGTCAGATCACCGAAGTTGAGCAATGTCGAGCGCGGTTATTAGTTGGATGGGTGACCATTTCAGCGAGTGATTCGCGCTCCCATGTTGTGTCCTTGGGCAAGGCACTTAACCCCGATTGCCTACATGGGGGCCCCGATTGCCTACATGGAGGCACGATGACGCTGTGTACTAAAGCACGTTGATGGTGCGCATGTCTTCAACCAGTCTAACCCAGGGACCAGCCGTGAGGGCGAGTAGGGCGATTAAGTCGCCCTTCTAAGCTCAAAGTCGCCTAGAAAAATAGTCGGGGCGATTACAAGTCGCCCTCTAAAAATTGGCCAAAATGAGAAAAAGCTGAACTGAGTGATGCGAGGTTTACATGAAAACGAGTATTTTCAAAAATCGAATGTGCTCGAGTGTGATAAATGGCATTTTAATTCGTCAAATAAACGTCCCATTTATTTGAAATCACACGACAAGCAATTGTCCATTGTTGCTTTTGGCGGATTTTTTTTATTTCTATTTTGTTGCGTTCCAGTCGGAGCTTCAAGTGTCGAAACGAAAATAGGTGACTCACGCGACTCAACAAAACAACCCAGTTTGAAAGTAGGTTACGTCGCTTAGGATGCCGAAAATGTATACACAACGGACGCATTTTTTAACACATTATTTTCATTTCGATTTGCTGACGACTGTTAACTGTTGGGCTGTCTATTCCCAGAAAAACACGAATGGAATTGAAACACATGGAAAAAAGCTTTAGTGATGTCAAGAAAAGCTTTGTACAGGACACAAGTGTGCATGTGGACGATCTTGAAAAAGGGTCCTCCTAAACTTCGGAATGACATGAAATGACGCGGAATGACACCGGAATGCCATAAAAATGATGCGGAATGACATTTCTTTTACAAAATACTCGACCCCAGAATGTATTTTGTTTATTAACTAACAAAGTACCTCCCAAGCAACCTTCTTACATCTGGTCCTGTTCACACTTTCAGACTTAGGAAATTATTAGCTTAGTAGACTTTGTTGAAAGGCAACCACAGGAGGGTGATGGGGGATTGGCACGAAGAAGAGGTGAGGAGTCATGAAGGAGAAGGTAACAGTGGGGATTTTCAGTCAATAATTACATTGTGATTTTTTAACCTGGCACAGATGCATCATAGACAACTGGACCTGGATTATTTGTACGTTAATGGAGGACCATAAATTTAAAATATGAAGGGGCGGTGGGGGTGGTACATGAATATTCTTAATTTTCCCCACTTGCCTATGAAGTCTCCCTACATGACTCTGCAGTCTCCCTATTTTTTCTGGAGGGAGACTTGAAGTCTCCCTAAAACCCCCCCCTAGGCTGGTCCCTGATCTAACCCTACATGTGCTGCGGTGCAGAGTTACAATGTTGGAGAGCTGACAGCTGCTCGTCATTGCTCGGTGGTTCTCTCCGGGTACTCTGGCTTCCTCCACCAGTAAAGCTGTCACCAACATGATATGACCCTGGCTGTTAAAGTGTCATTAAACCCTAATAAATAAATAAATAAATACTAAATGAGCCCAAATTATACATATTTCACTGGCAAGAGAAATTCTGCCTTGGGCAGCCCTGGGCAGGAGAATCTGCCAGCAGCAACCAGTGAGTTAATCCTCTGCATGCTGATGTCAATCCATGTATATCAAAATTTCAAGTAGACAAATGTTCCCACACTGCAGCCAGGGACTTTACCAATTCAGTTTTAGGTCTTGTTTCATATTAAAAGGTCATATCTGGGTTTATTGGATATCCTTGGCCAAATGACTATTTTTATTTTGTGATTGTGTGGATTCAGTAAATAATGCTCATAAATGGTGATATGGCCAAAGTAATTTGCTGATAGTTGTACTTGAAACTGTACAGTCTGGTGCATTTTAGTTGGAGGTCAAGACCACACAGAAGTGTTTAATGAGTAACCCAGATCTGTTTGTGAGCTGACATTTTACAGGTGACAAATGGGAAACCTTTTATGTAAATTTGAATTAAGAAATCCTTTTGAAAAAATGAATTAGAAACCCATATGCATGAGAAATTGAAAATGTATTATTGCTGATAATACCATACCCCATGTGCTTAGCTCCTACGTGGGTCTTGGGTGGGCCAATATAAAGTGGCTTCTTTTCTTCAAAATTTGAATGCTGGAATATTTTGGTAGAAAAACATTGCGGTCAAATGCAAAGAAGCCAGAGTGGGGGTGGGGGGGGGGGGGCTGCACTGACAAGAGTGGAAGACCCCCTCTTACATTCATCTCTAGCTGGCCGTTATGATCCTCAAGTGATACTTTGCATCATGGCCCAATCAAATGCAAGAACCATGTAGTCTGTTATAGCTAAAACTCTTTCAAACAATGTAACAATAAATCCAGGGTCTAATTCATGCACCAGAAGTTCTTCATTGCAACCAACTCATAAACCACTTGCAATAATTGCAAGTTTGGATTTAAAAACAAAATATTTCATAGTCCAATTGCCATTGTAAATTTTATGAGTTATTCACAGCAACGAACTCTGCAATCATCACACATTGCAAATTCTGCAACCTTTCCACATTCAATCCACAATCAACCTGCATGCAAATATGTAAGTTGGGAAGTATTCTACAAGCTTCTCACACAAGATGTTAGCATCACACACATACTCCATGCTTGCGGGAAGCATGTGTCAAGTGTGCAATGTTTGCATGATACATGCCATTTCTACCAGGGAAGGGGACATAGCTGCATTTTGAAATACTGGTTTAGGGATGTCTATTGTCTGGTTCGTGGGATGTCTATCTTCTGGCTTTTACAGGTATTTTCTATGTTGGGTTATTTTATATTTCTCTTTCCAGGTGACAAGGAGGTGTTAACAGATGGAAAAATGTTATTACTAGCTGTTGAGAACAAGACATTGCAGGCATTTGGTTTACAGAGTAGGAAAAAGGTGGGGATTTCACTTGTTGGCATAGAAAGCTTTTTTTCAGTTGAGTTAAATTCTAGATTTTTTTAGCCAATCAATGTCTCTCCATCTAACAACTAAGTCAGCAAAAAAAGGATACTGAAGATTCAAACAAATTAGGTAAGGAGATTTTAACCTAGGATCACTAATTTTACCCTGTTGGTGCATTTTGAGGTGATGGTATTTCAGGTATCAACATTAGGTCACTGTGCACCTTACTTCATAGTCACTTGTTCCTGTGAAAATTTTTAAACAGTTGTGAACTAATGTGGATAAAATTATGAAGCAAATCTTGCCCGAGAATAGCAAGGACTCTTCTGAAGTCCTCTGGGTGAGTTGTGTGCAGTTTCTTTGGCAAGCATTGAGGCGAGCTGTTTTTGACACAATAAAGACTGTCAATGTTATACTATAAATGACTTGAGAAGAGAGCACTTGGTTGGATTACTGCCATGTATAATGATTTGAGCACTAAATACTAGTTATTTCATACACAAGGAAACAAATGGCGAGAGAAAAAAAAGCAAAAAAGCTAAGATGTTCCATCCCTGCAAACCAAAGAGGTTTGGGGAGATGGATGGAGCATTTAAGCATTTTGTTAACAGCAGACACAAAGGTCAGTGGAGACGGCCAATGGGCATAACTCTTAACCTTCAGAGTAATTTTAAAATATTTTTTATCAAATCTAGTCATGACTGCTCTGAAGCAGCCATGACTAGATTTGATGAAAAATTCATAAATATTTTACAAGAAATCATTGGTTAAAAAGTTTCTACAATGTACAGGGAAAAATTTGGTTAAATTCCTTCAAATTTGACTTATTTTAATGGCAAGAGATTTGCTGCCCTTGGATGGAATATCTGCGAGCAGCATGCAAGGAGTTAACCCACTAATTATCACTGCTGGCCCCTAAGTTTGTAGATCTTGCTGTGTGCACACACTGCATTCAGTACAGTGAGCATAATAGTTGAAGAATTGTTTCCCAAATCCAAGGAAACTGAAACCGTCTGTTTGTGTTACAATTGTAAAGGAAGTGACTCAAATTTTTAAACACCACAGTACTCTAACCGTCTCTCATAGCACTCATCAACTTAGGGCATGTTGCCCCTCCAATGTTATCGCAGACCAGAACAGGAGATGCAATGTGTGGGGAGGAAAGGATGTTGAAGTTGCAATAAACAGCTGACCAGAAGGTTTAATGTTGGAAGCCTATTAGTTCTTTTTTGGCTGGGAGTGATCTTGCATTCACTTAGAATTTACATTACAAAATATCTATTTGTTCATAGAATTTACTTGCTTGAAAACTCATTGAGTCAAGAAAAAAATCATGTATGAAGCTGTTCACCTCTTACAAAGAGGTCTGAAGTAAATCATGCACCAGATCAAATTAGCCTTGCCAGGCACAAAAATATTTGACCACTTATGTGATTATGAACCTGCAATATCAGCAAGGGAGCGTGTTGGCTCAGTGGTTACAGCATTGAACTTCAAACCGAGAGGTCCACGGTTCATTCCCCACCAGGGGTAACTGCATTGTGTCCTTAGGCAAGGCACTTAATTAGTGCTGAAACGATTGTTCGACTAGTCGACCTCGACTACTAAAAGAGTCGATGCTGAAATTTGCCAGTCGACTAGTCGGCACCTTCATTACGGAGATCATTGTTAAGTATAAGCATCAGACATACTATACTCTGATTGGCCACAGCTGACAGTAAAGTTGGCAGAGCCCTACTTTTCAGAAAACTGAGGCAAAATATGTTGTTCATTTTAACCCAACTCCCGAAAATTTACAATTCCAGCACTTGCTTCTGTATTTGTTTAAAGGTTTACTTTAACTTACGCGCTCATGTTGAATCCAATTTGTTACATTATATGCCCGTATTGGCCAGGCCTTAAAATAACCAGGTTTGCATCGCATTTTGCAATACAAATCGCCTATTTAGCGACGCAATTCATAATTTGGAATCGCATTTTGCGAATAAGATTAAATATTGTCAAATTCATTCAATTAGCAATGTATCACCAAAGATTTATTCGGCTTCCGTTATAGCTACGAGAACTTACTATCAAGTAAAAAAAAACCACTTATCTATAACCTATCTTCATGAATATGAATTACCTAAACAAGCCTATTTAACATAATTCTTTCCGAATATGGCGATGTGAGTGAAAATAATACAGGAATTCATCCAATTAAATAGTGTATTTTATTCTGGCGCCAAATGATTTATATCCACATCATCTGATTGGAAGTCTTCACTCACATGCTACATTCTCTGTCATTCAGTGAAATTTATAATCTTTTTTTTTTGAAGAATTGGTATATCAAAACTAGACTGCATTTTGGCACTGTATTTCACAGGTATGTATTTATGACACATCTACATACTGTGCCTAAGTTTTAATCACATGTTTGAAGTATTTGAAAAGTCATTTTTAATTGAAACCGCCAAAGTGACAGGAAACTCAAAATGCACAATGTGGATTCCGTTTCTGAAGAGAGACAGAGGTGAACCATGTGGTCTGTGACGCTTCACACGAAATGACATAAAGCCTAAAAATAACTCTTGAACTGCCCCGTGTGAATGAAGCATTTCAAAATAGTAGGGGTAATTTTCTAAGAAATGAATATCAATATATCCCCTTCTGTGTTTGTTTTGAAAGTTTTTGATCTCATAAATATTCTCCACAACTAAGAAATATACCTGGCATTTATCATACATTCAAGCATGGGTGCAGATCAGAGGTGGGTGGGGATGACATGTCAACAAAACTTCAAATCAAATCACTTGCCAAGTTGCAAATTATAGTACGTGTCAAAATAAGTTGTAGCGTTTCACTGAACAACTATGTATATTTAGCTCAACTTTGGCGAAGCCAAATTTGAGGTATTGTCATGGCCCATCGTCCGTCGACCGTCTGTCGCACCGTACACACGGCTCGGACTAGAGGCTGTATTTATGAACCGATCTTTACAAAACTTCTTGGGTACCTTTGTTATCATCGTGAGACGAGAACAAGTGTTTAGTATCATGGGATACATCACATATATTACAGGTTTTTTTCTTGTGCATAAATTAGACTAACTTTGATTTATTTAGTGTTACTTTCAGCACTGTAACTGCAAATGCCAATACGGCTTGGGCTAGAGGCTTTATTTATGAACTGATCTTTACGAAACTTCTTGGATACCTTTGTTATCACTGTGGGGCAAGAACAAGTGTTTCTGGGTCCAATCTGAAATTCAAGATGGCCACTGGCAGCCATTTTGTACAAAATTAGGTGCAATCAGATTTTTGCGCAGAACTTCCACATGAAAGCGCTGATTTGAATAATTTTTTGTGTGAATGTTTAGTACCAAGGGATACATCACATATAATACAGGTTTTTTTCTCGTGCATAAATTATGCCAATTAGACTAACTTTGATCTATTTAATGTTACTTCAGCACTGTAACTGCAAATACCAATACGGCTCGGGCTAGAGGCCGTATTTATGAACCGATCTTTACAAAACTTCTTGGGTACCTTTGTTATCACCGTGGGACGAGAATGAGTGTTTTTGCGAGTGGTCCAAAATTCAAGATGGCTGCTGGCGGCCATTTTGTACCAAAATTATTTCAATCAGTTTTTTGTACAGAACTTCTGTATGAAAGTTCTGATTTGAATAAATTTATGTATGAATGTTTAGTAACATGGAATACATCACATATAATACAGGTTTTTTTCTCGAGCAGAAATTATGCAAATCAGATGAACTTTGATTTATTCAGTGCTACTTATACACAGTAAGTGCATGTGTCAATACGGCTTGGGCTAGAGGCTGTATTTATGAACCGATCTTCACAAAACTTCTTGGGTACATTTGTTATCACCTTGGGATGAGAAGGTGTTTCTGGGTGCGGTCCAAAATTCAAGATGGCTGCCAGTGGCCATTTTGTACCGAAATTAGGTCCAATCAGTTTTTGTACACAACTTCTATACGGCTCAGGCTAGAGGCGGTATTTATGAACTGATCTTTACAAAACTTCTTGAGTACCTTTGTTATCACTGTGGGACGAGAACGAGTGTTTTTGGGTGCGGTCCAAAATTCAAGATGGCCACCAGCCTTTTTGTACCAAAATTAGTGCAATCAGTTTTTTGTACAGAACTTCTGTATGAAAGTTCTGATTTGAATAAATTTTTGTAGGAATGTTTAGTAACATGGAATACATCACATATAATACAGGTTTTTTTCTCGTGCAGAAATTATGCAAATTAGATGAACTTTGATTAGTTCAGTGCTACTTATACACAGTAAGTTCACATGTCAATATGGCTCGGGCTGGAGTCTGTATTTATGAACTGATCTTCACGAAACTTCTTGGGGTACCTTTGTTTATCACCTTGTGACAGGAACGAGTGTTTTGGGGTGCCTTTGTTATCACTGTGCTATGAGAACAAATATTTTGGGGTTCAGTCAGACCCACTCTGGGACTCAAAGATTTCTTTTCTAGTTTAGCATCTAACTGTCACCCCACTTTTACAATACTTTACCTATATATTTTTTACAGGCTACTGTCAGCATTTATGTACAGACCGTTACAATACTTTACATGTACCTTTGTTATCAGGTCATTACCTAGATGTTTGTCATTGCAGTGTCACACACTATACATGTACATATCTTAAACAAGTTGAGCTACAGTGTCATTGACACTTTCATTTTTAAGACTTGGTACCGTTTATGTCCATGTATAAGTCACACTTTTTTACCTGGAAAATGTCCGGTTATAAATTACGCACACGTGCACCAGGTAAAGTCAGTTTCAATAGTACCAACAGTGCTTATGCAGGACAGTAATTTGAAAACAGTTTGCGCTGTAACCTGCACATTAGTTGTATTTTTATTGGTTTTTCCGGAACGTTCTCACGTTCAGGAAAAACCAACATAAACACAACAACTGCGCAGGTTACGGCGCAAATGGTGCTCTGATTCTGAAACTATGAAGTTTCAGTCACAAACAAGTGTTGGATTTTCTTGACAGGGATGAAGACATTGAGGTGATAAACAAACAACGAAAAACAAATAAATGCGAGTTTTTTTTAAATCTTTAATAATAGTTTTCCTTTATTCTTTTATCTTATTTACCACGTGATAACTTGTGAAAACTATTTCCGTTGCATCCCAAACTGCCACAAATTGGCAAAACGTAACTTGCAACTAATTCTTGTTGACTGCATATATTTGAAAATGGGTGTGCAACTTATACAGGGACTTTAGGCAAAAGGGAGGAATTCCAAGTGTGAGTTGGGGGTGCGACTTATACATAGGGGTGACTTATACACGGACATATAGGGTAAGTAATCTTGTATTTTTGTAGCAAAATAGGCCGACTAGTCGACTTTAAGTCGATTACTACCGTCGACTTTCGAAAATAGCTAATCGTTTCAGCACTACACTTGATTCTGATTGCCCATGTGGGGGCACAGTGGCGCTGTGTACTAAGGTGTAATGCATATCGCTGGTGCACCTCTCTTCAACCAATGCACCCTGCTTGTGTGGAGTTAGTACATTGGTGAGTTTGACAGTTGCTCGCCATTGCTCAGTGGTTCTCTCTGGGTACTCAGGCTTCCTCCACCCATAAAACTGTCCGACTTGAAGTGACTCTGTCTGTCAAAAGTGTTGTTCAACTCCAATAAATAAATAAATAAATAATCAGCAAATGTCTGAATTTTTGTCTCTGCCTTTTGGAAATTTTTTTACTGTGGTGCCAGAACTGAAAGTTTTCCAGAATTAAGTGAGAGTTTGGGATTTGAGATTGTAATTTCATACCATGAGGTTATCAGTATTCTGAATTTTGACAAAACCAGAACAGTGCGACGTCTATTATTTTCAAGTCAGGGTGAGTTAAATGATCACTTTTTGTCCATCGACTGTTGTCTGTCGTGAAGGTGGTGTTTGGGTCTTTTGATCCCAAACCACTGGCCACATTTTAATGAAATTTCATATGAGTAGTGGTTATATAGGGTCATTTGGGTTTTTCTTCAAATTGGATTTCTGCTCATATTGAGGAGGGTGTGGGATCAAAATGGCTCAATTTTTAGCTCGCCTTGACAAAGTTAAGCTGAGCTAATCCCATCGGTCTCAATCCATCGTCTGTCAACACCATGTTTTGGTCTTCTCCTCCAAAACCACTGGGCCAATTCATGTGAAAGTTTATCTGAGTGATGGTCCCGAAGGGGCATTGCATTTTTGTCCAACTCAACATGCCCAGCCCCATAGGGAGGGGGTGAGGGAAAATGCTCCAAAATATTTTTTAAATCTTCTCATGAACCAGTGGGTACAATGACTTGATATTTGTTATTGAGCTTCCTTTTGAGGTGTAGATTCAAGTTTGTTCAAACGACGTTCATGAAGCAATATTTGGCTTTGTAACGGGAGGGGAAAGATTTTTGGCCCCACCCAAAATTTCTATTTTCTGAACTGATGGTCCAATTTTAACAAAATTTGGTATGTGGTATTATTGGATCATAAGAACTTGACTCATAAAAAAAAAATATTCCCGCATCCCCATGGGAACCCCAGGAGCTTAAAATAGAAATATTTTCAAACGCCCATATTTCCCAAACCACACAGAACAGAGAACTTTTATTTGGTATGAAGCATCCTTAAGACCAGTAGAATTGAGTGGTAAAAAAAATTGCCATCAGTTTTGTTAGGGTGTTCAGTAGAGGGCATCGAAAAAATGCTTAGCATATTTGCAAAAAATTTTTAAAACAAATTTTCTACAGAACCAATGGTCAGAATCTTTTGATATTCAGTATACAGCATCCATAGGAGGGTCAGATACAAGTTTGTAAAAATAAAGGCCATTGGTTCATATTTGGGCTCAAAACAGGAGCCCAAATTTTTAACTTAGGGCAATATTCTTTAAAAATCTTCTTCTTCAGAACCACTAGTCAGAATCTTTTAATGTTTGATATACATTGTTGTTATGAGGGGCAGATTCAAGATTGTTCAAACCAAGTCCCTAGGATAATATTTGGACATCCTATGGAAGCCCAAATTTTAACTTAGTTCAAAATTGGGAATAATTTTAAAAAATCTTCTTCAGATCCACCAGTCAGAATGCTTTCATATTTGGTATGCAACATTTCTAGGGGGGTCAGATTCAAGTTTGTTCACATCGAGAACCTGGGTTAATATTTGGGCTCCCAATGAAGAATTAGAAATTTTGTATTCAGTACCCTCTAGAGGTATGTAACTAAGATTAATCCACATAGGTTGTATCAAGGGGCTTCATAGGGGAGTTCCACATTTTAAATTATGATCAACTGAAGAAAAGGCATGATGCTCGGACTATTTTAGTCACTCCTGAGGGGCTCAAAGATTGACAATGTATCCCAATGAGATGGATTGCTTAATGTAGATTCATTCTTGGACTCTGTTTATATCGTATTCTGCTTCAGGCCCCATGGGGCCTCTTGTTTTAAAAATTTTCTCATGAACCAGCTGTAGCAGAGACTTGATATTTGGTATACAGCTTTCTTTTGAGGTGTAGACTCAAATTTGTTCAAGAGAAGTTCGAGGGGCAATATTTGTCGTTGTTATGGGAGGACAAGAATTTTTGCCCTGCCCCAAATTTCTATTTTCCAAACCGAGAGGCCGATTTGAACTAAATTTGATAAGAAGTATTAATGGGTCATAAGTACTTGTTTTATGCAGAAATAAATTTGTCAAAATGCCCGTGGGAACCACCGGAGCTAAAAATAGAAAAGATTTCAAACGCCCATATCTCCAAAACTACACTGCTCTGAGAATTCTTATTTGGTGTGAAGCTTCCTTAGGACCAACAGAATGGAATGGTCCAAAATATTGCTATTGGTTTTATCATAGGGTACTTTTTCGGGACTTTGAAAAAATGCTGAGTCAGCATTTTTTAACACTTTGTGGGTAATGGGGAAAACATTTAAGACTCTTCTTCTCCCAAACCACATTTCCAAAAGCTTTCAAATTTCACATATGACATCTTTGGAAGATTGTTTCACACGTTTGTCATGTTTGTTGAAATCAAATCCCTGGGTCCCTATTTGGGCTCTCTATGGGAGCCCAAATGTTTAAATTAGTGCAGTATGAGGAATATTCTTTAAAAATCATCTTCAGATCCACCATTCAGAATCTTTTGATATTTGGTATGCAGCATCCTTGGGGGGGGATTTTAGTTTGTTCAAGCCAAGTCTCTTGGTTCATATTTGGGCTCCCAGTGGGAGCCCGAATTATAACGTAGTTCAGTATTCAGTATGAGGAATTTTCTTTAAGAATCTTCTTGTTCAGATCTGGCAGTCGGAATGTTTTGATTTTGGTATTCAGGATCCTTAGGGAGGTGTGATTCAAGTTTGTTCAAGCCAAGTCTCTGAGTCCATATTTGGGCTCCCTGTGGGAGACCGAATTATAACTTTGTTCAATATGAGGAACATTCCTTAAAAATCTTCTTCTTCACATCCACCAGTAAGAATCTTTTGATATTTGGTATACTGTATCATTAGGGAGGTAAGATTCAAATTTATTAAAGCCAAGTCCCCGAGTTCTTATTTGGGCTCACTATGGGAGCCCAAATTATAACTTAGTTCAACATGAGGAATATTTTTTTTTTCAGATCTACCGGTCAGAATGTTTTGATATTTGGTATATGGTTTTCTTAATAGTGCAGATGCAAGTTTGTTCAAATCAGGATCCTCGGTTGATAGTTGTCAGTGTCAGTTGAGTACTCTCAGGCCCCAAGGGGCCTCTTGTTTTATAACCCCTGAGAGATTCTCTCAGGAGCATTATGTTTTCACCATGTCTGTCTGTCCGATGTCCGGCGTCCATCCGTTAACTTTTGATTTCCATCAAATAACTAAAGAACCACTTATTTGATCAAACCATAATTTTAGGGGTAAATAGTGGATGACTAGACAATGCTTCCTTTTGATTTTGGTCCAGCTAGCCAATTCAATATGCCCCCCATGACAGCCATATTGAATTTGGTTTCCGTCCAATAACTAGTGAATGTTAACTCAAATTATTTTTATTTTTATGCCCCCCGACTTAGGTCAGGTGGCATATAATGATTGAAGTGTGCGTGTGTCCATCTGTGTATGTGTGTGTGTGTCCGAGCCAATAATATGAAAACTGTTAGGGCCACAGTCATCAAACTTCACTCAATTATAAAGGACCATGGGAGGATGTGTCACACACCATAGCCGGGTTTGTACCTTCAAGGTCAAGGTCACATTTCAAGGTCACACTAAAAATCGGTCAATATTCGTGTCTCAGCCATAACTCAGAAACGAATCACAGTACAATTGTTAAACTTTTTTACAAATGTTAAGGACAGTCAGAAGGTGTGTCGCATATAATAGTTACCGCCGCATCTGCAAGGTGAAGGTCACAAGGGGGTGGGGCATGTGTTACCTTAGTAACATTCTTCTTGTTTAATTATGCATTGATGGTGTCTAGAAGAAGCTTCCTTTCAGTTTTGGAGCAATCAGTTGATCCAAGATGGCCACCAGTGGCCAATTCATTATAGTGGCCATCTTGAATTTGATTTCCGTCCAATAACTAATGAATACTGACTCGAATCAATTTCAGTTATGGTTATTGGTGTCTGGTGTCTAGAGGAAGCTTCCTTTCAATTTGGGTCCTGCTAGCCAATTCAATATGGTCACCGTGGTAGCCACATTGAATTTGGTTTCCGTCCAATAACTAACGAATGCTGACTCAAATCAATTTATATTTTTATACTGTACCAATGACCCAGACATAACTGGTGCTGGTTCTCAAAATCTAGGGCCAAACACAAATTTTGCCCCCCAATCCCCAAAATTTGCATCTAAAACCGAAAATAACATGTCCTAAATGGTCCTCCATACTTTTCCTCCACTGCGCATGCGCAGTGTCAAGGAGGTCTCGAAATTGGCGCCAATTATCAATCTTTGTTTGGCCCTTCATCAGTTCACATCTGACTGATATTTGTGCTTGTTAATCTCAGTTTAAATGATGCCAGACACATAAATATTAGAGAAATGGTGGATCTGAAGAGGAAATAGAAGGAGCAGAGGAAAAATTAGTGGCAGGAAATAATCAGGGCTGTAACTTAAAAATTTTTTATGAAATTTTGTTATGTTCCCTAATTTCAAAGCATGGGCCTTTTGTTGTCATTCTTGCTATAAAGTTACACTGCTTGATCAGTGTTTCCTCTCACCCTTTCCTTTAGTCCCCCCTTGCTATTCTCCCATGCTTTTGGCATATTTTCTGTAATATTATTACTAAAATTTCTTGGGAGTTTTAGCTTGGTAACAGAATGAATTCTGTTTTTTCCCCATGTTTACGTCCTCACCCATGGGTGTTTAGGCGTTGTGTTCTGCATCTACCATCTGATGTTCTGCAGTTTCTTCCCTGGAAGTCTCTGTTTTGCATCAAATAGTGTTGTAATTGGTAACTGATTTCGGGCCATGTTTATCAGTGCCTGGAGTCATGTTTCCGGTTTTTATACACTTTACATTGACAACGGTTTCTGTTGAGAGTGATTTCTTGTCTTTGTTTTAGTTTAATCATAACAAGATACATTATTATTATACGTAAGTCTTGCATTAATTTTTTTGAAATATTTTAAAAAATTTTGTCCACACTTAGGCTTTTTTGGGATCCATTGGGGCTCAATGTTACTTTCAGAAACTTGGGCTTTTCTGAAAAAATATTTTTTCAAAAAATTTTTTGATTTCATTTATTTTTTCTATATGTTAATGGATCATGTTATTATGTATCTTTTGTTTTCAGGGGTTGGTGTGAGTACTAGGACTGTTTGTGTTCTTTTCACAATGAAAGGATATTGTTCAAATTGTAATAAGAGGAAATCTTCCTCTGACTTTCATAATCATTGTATTAATTGTAGTCAGTGTACTCGCACTAACTCCAGCTCAGTGTGTGTCAATTGGGATGACAAACATTGGAAACGTGTGTCACGGTATGTTGTTAGCGGGGAAAAGGTCATGCCGGTCCTTTCTCCGCAAGGTCACTCTAGTTTTTCAATCTCTTTTTCAGAGGAACAAGAACATGGTGATGTTTCCGTGATGTCTTCCAAAAGTGTGCCTCCGTCGTCACAGTTAAATGAAGAGCTAGCGGCAAAAGTGCTCATGGAAATATGTCAATTTCCTAAGAGGTCCCTAGTAGGATCGACGGCATTGGCGTCCACTAGCTCGCCCGGTGTAGCGACCATTCATCGAATGGCTCGGCAGCCGGGTTCATCCATTGCAGTCCAGGAAGGAGATTTGGGTGATGCGAGCACTATAATAACACAAAGTGCACACCCAGTGACGACAGATCAGAGGATAGAACACAGGAAGCCAATTAGTTCGGTTCCTAGCTCGTCCAGGTCCATCCGGGCTGCGAGCGAGAGAGGCCCCTCTCTCGTACAACAACATATGGGACCAGATGTTGTGATACAAAACGTTTTGCATTCAGAGCATACGTCCGCCACTCGGGATGCTCCGTTATATAAACAGTCCGGAGAGACTGTCAATATGGCTTCCTCATCCTCAAGGCAGCGCACACGACTGCACCTTGGCTACGTGACCACGGATATCCAGCCAGCTTCGCCGATCAGGGATTCCACAGCGACCAGGTCACGCCATCCGGTAGCCAGGGACACGAGGCCTGTAGACTCTGGATGTTCGCATAAAAGAAATATGCAGGAGTCAACGTCCAGGGAGCTTCCAGCGGCAAAGCAACATAAGACCGCTGCTCCACAGGCCTCAGTGACGGACGTGCTATCACAAATAGCACAACTTACCGCAGCATCCCAGCAGATGACAGAATCTCTGTCGGATCAGGAATTATCCGACGACGCTGGTCGGTACGCTCCGCTGAAGCATCAGGTACGGACGACCGAGAACTTCATATGGTCCGACAGGATGGCGAAAGGGATTCAGAGGAGCTGGAGTTTTCCCTTTTGGAACAACATAAAGCTGCCGTAGATTTTATCCAGTATTATCTTCCAGAGGTTGTTCCGTCGGACCAGAATGCTGCGATGCCGGATAAGAGACTGATAGCATCACTGGACACAGAATATTTTGATTGGTTCAGGGACATCGTCCCTGAGTTTCCGACACAGTCCAATAATGTCACAAGAACATTGAATGACGCTATATATAAGCTTGCTACCAAAACGAGCAAGTATGGTTTCTTGTCCGCAAATGCTCTACATCTTCCTTTCATCAATTCAAGGAATAAATTTGAAACGGCAGGACAGGGCATACCGAGAGTTCCTCTGCGTCTAGACGACCAGGCTGAAGACCTAGAATTGTCTATACCGTCGTCTATGTCAATTCCAACCACAATGCTATAAGCCATAGCTTATTCCACGTATAACTCCGCCCTTTCAGTGGCAAACCTGGAGTTGGTTAGACGTGAAGCGGCCCTAGCTACATCCACGCGCGTGGATGGTAAGGTGAAAAACTCTCTCAGAGTCGCTTCGGTCTCCGGAGAGCTTCTTTTCGACGGCAAGCTTTCAGCAATCTATGATCAGATAACTAAGAAAGCTTCGGATTCTCTGCTATTCAAATCCGCTTCTAAAAAGTCGGATACAGCAGAAAAGAGTAAGACAGGCACTTCTGGGACAAGTACGCCCAAGGGAAGTTCCTATAGAGGTTCCTATGCATCCTCTAGGTCTTATTCTAGAGACCGTCAAGGCAGCGACTCACGTAGGGGACGTTATACTGGCCGAGATAACCAGTCAGACGTCCCTAGGTCGACGGGGTGAGGTGCGGGTCGTGGAGGACGTAGTTTCTCCTTCCGCAAGCCTCGCAGGTCCAGGAGGTGATGGTATGAACCTCTATCGTGTTCCGGTAGGCGGAAGATTGTCGAGTTTTATAAACAATTGGGCGTCAATTACGGATGACCCCTGGGTTCGAGGGGTAATTTCAGAAGGTCTAAGAATATCCTTCAAACGAAAGCCTCCATTAACTCGAAGTCCAAAATGGACTCAGCTTCTGTCAATTCCACAGAAAAGAGACGCTCTTCTATCAGAAGTACAGTCTTTTCTGGAGGAGAACGCGGTAGAGGTCGTAGAAGACCAAGAATCACCGGGTTTCTACAGCCATCTGTTTCTGGTTCCGAAACCAGACGGCTCGTTCCGTCCAGTCATAGATCTGAGCTGGATAAACAAGCTGATCGTCGCTCCGAAGTTCTATATGGAGACAATTCGATCAGTCAGAGCGAGTATTCGGATGAATGACTATGCTACAAGCATAGATCTCAAGGATGCGTACTTTCACATCATGGTACACCCAACATTCAGAAAGTATCTACGCTTCGCAGTCCTAGGGGTTGTATATCAGTTCCGAACGATGTGCTTCGGTTTGAACCTAGCGCCCTGGGCTTTCACTCGAATAATGAACTCGGTAATGATACATTTCCGAGCTCATTCGTCTGCGGTAACATCGGCCTACCTGGACGACATTCTTCAGAGGTACGGCAACGAGTTAATGCTTCAGAACAATGTGCAGAATCTGCTTTTATTACTCCGACGTCTTGGTTTTATAATAAACGAGGAGAAGTCGGATCTGGTGCCGTCCAAGTCATTCACCCACTTGGGAATGAGCTTCGAGACGCACAACAATCTCGTTCATCTGCCGTTAACCAGAGCGAAATTAATCAGTTGTTACGCTCGCTATTGTCTTCACTCAGACAAAGTCACAGCGAGAGAATTTATGAGACTGATAGATAGATCTGTGCGGAGCCGCTGCAGATCTCATTCCGAAGGGGCGGTTACGCACTCGTCCTCTCCAAATTTTCTTGACTCAGAATTGGAGAGTAAAGATTCATTCGCTCGATATAGACGTTCTCTTGTCAAATCAAGTGAAACAAGAGATTCAGACTTGGGCAAACATTCAGTGGTTGACTCAGGGACTTTCACTGCAGTTGCCGGATTCGAGTTTTACTATTATGATGGATGCCAGTCAAACAGGTTGGGGTGCAACATTGATCCCAACAGATTTGAAGTGCCAGGGCCTTTGGGATCTGCAGTTTCTAGGCAAGCACATAAACATCAAAGAAATGATGTCAATTTGGCTTGCACTATGTCATTGGATGAACATTATTCAGAAAGCACATGTCCAAATCCTGTCCGACAGTACGACAGTAGTAGCGTATATTCGGAACCAGGGAGGCACTCATTCCATTCCGTTATTCAATTTAACGGAAAGAATCCTTCTGTTTGTACTAGAACACCAAGTTCTACTTTCGGTCCGTCATATTCCGGGTCGTCTGAATGTATTAGCAGACTCCCTTTCACGAAAGGGTCGCTTGTTGCCATCAGAATGGAATCTCAACAAACAGGTATTCAATCAGATTTGCTACCAATGGGAGCGGCCAATGATAGACTTATTTGCGACACAGCTCAACAATCAGTTGCAGACGTATGTGTCACCATGTCCGGATCCTCGAGCATATGCAGTAGACGCTCTATCGATCTCGTGGGACGGAATGATAGGATATGCGTATCCTCCAGCGCCGTTGATTCAGCAGATATTGCTAAAGATAAAACAATCTCAATGCAAAATTCTGTTTGTAGCATCTCTGTCTCCACAGAGACCATGGATAAATCTACTCAGGTGTCTGCTGTGGGACATACCGCGGAAGCTTCCTCCACGAGAGGATCTTCTTTCGCAGGGGAAATCGCGTCAACTACATCACAACCCGCAAGGTCTCAACCTTCACGTATTTCCGTTGTGCGGTCCTTCTTGCACGGCAAGCATTTTACAGGACGAGCAGTGGACGCAATTTCTAACTGTAGGAGGACCTCCTCTTCGCTAAACTATGCGGCTAAGTGGAAGGTCTTTTGTCATTGGTGTAGGGATCATTCTGTTGATATGTTTGATCCCTCCATTCCAGACATTGCAAACTTTCTAGTATACTTGTTTGATCCGTCGTTCGTCCATCCTTTGTCTGTCTGTCCTTCTGTCTGTCCATCTGTCTGTCTGTCCGGGCCAACATTGGGGGTTTAGGGCATATTATTGTTAGGGGCTACCTCCAAATTAAGGTAGTGTTAGGGTTAGGAGTGGGGTGGGGTGGGGTTAAGGGTAACCCCAGAGTAGGGCTTAAGGTTGGGGAGGGTTATGTCCTGGGGGGGGGTAGGGTTGGGGTCAGGGGTGGGGTTTTAGTTTTAGTGGCCCCTAAACCGAAAAATTGCTCCTGATACTATTGGTTTGGCTAGGGTGGGGTTGGGTCAGGGGTGGGGTGGGGTGGGGGTTAGGGTTAGGGGTAGACCCAGAGTAGGGTTTAAGGTTGGGGGTTAGGGTCTGGGGTGGGCTTTTAGGGTTTAGGGTCAGGGTGGGGTAGGGTTAGGGTTAGGGTGTGGTTTTTGGGTGGAGTGGTGGGGTTGGGGTTAAATATAAGTTCTAGGGTGGAGGGGGTGGGGTTCTGGGTAAAATAAGGTTTTGGACATACAAAATGTTTTTTGGGGAGCCCATAAACCCGAAATGTTGGAGCGTCTGTCTGTCTGTCCGGCGTCCATATCCATTTCTTTGGCATTTGATAACTTGAAAAATATTGCTTGGATTGTCAAGTTACTTTATATTTGTGTTCAGGTTACTGAAGTGCCGAGCTGTGTAGTTTTTGGTGTAAATCTGATAA
Source organism: Pictodentalium vernedei (assembly GCA_031216915.1). Classification (NCBI taxonomy): domain Eukaryota; kingdom Metazoa; phylum Mollusca; class Scaphopoda; order Dentaliida; family Dentaliidae; genus Pictodentalium; species Pictodentalium vernedei. Next base: position 456,074,492 of record CM062296.1, read on the forward strand.
TTTGATCCTGAGATTTTAACCCTTTATTCTTCAAATTGAAAATTCCTCCAATCCCTTTGGCATTCGATAACTTGAAACATATTGCTTGGATTGTCTAGTTACTTTATATTTGTGTTCAGGTTACTGATGTACCAAGCTGTATAGTTTTTGGTGTAAATCTGTTATTTTGATCCTGAGATATTAACCCTTTATCCTTCAAATTGAAAATTCTTCCAATCCCTTTGGCATTCGATAACTTGAAAAATATTGCTTGGATTGTCAAGTTACTTTATATTTGTGTTCAGCTTACTGATGTGCCGAGCTGTATAATTTTTGGTGTAAATCTGATAATCTGATCTTGAGATATTAACCCTTTATCCTTCAAATTGAAAATTTCACCAATCCCTTTGGTAACTCAAAAAATATTAATCCGATTGTCATGTTACTGTATATATGTATTCAGGTTACTGATGTGCTGTGCTGTATAGTTTTTTATGTAAATCTGATAATTTGATCTGGAGATATTAACCCTTTATCCATCAAATTAGACACTCCTCCAATCCATTTCTATATGTATCCATACCATGTATGGTGTACATAATTTCGGCATCTGTGGTGGCCCTCCGTCATACAGCTTTCTACTAGTTGCGCGTATGGGTACACATCTGACGATTTCATTGGCCTATTTTTTATTTTTTGGGGGATGCATTATTGATGTCTAGAGGAAGCTTCCATTTGATTTTGTTATGTCCCCAAGAGACTTACCTTCCCTTTTATGACACCTTCGGGGCATATGCCTCGCTTTGTGTTGCTCTTGTTTTTCGTTATTTTATCAAGATTTCTATCATTACTACTTTACCTAAATTGCATCTTTAGTGACTGAAAGAAATAAAGTATATTATGAGACCATACTATGCACAAGGGTTGAATAGTGGCACTACTGTCGCAGTTTAATAATAATTCGAATGAGCTTCTTTCATCTATGACCTAGTAAAATAAACTCTTTATCTGCTGCAGGTAGATTTTTATTTCAATACAAAAATATCCTGTTTACCTAGAAACAGGAATTCTGTTACAGGAGATCCCTTTTAGGGACCCTTTCCCCCTGCTCAATTTCCCCCAGACACTCAATATTTTTTGTTAATAATTAACTGATTGAGTGCTAGAAGCCACGATCAGGGCTTTAAAAAAAATGAGGGTACCACAGCAAAAGCCAACATTTTCCTTGCTTATGTTTCATATTCAATCAAATGCAAATAATATTTTGTTTATATAAATCTGTTTTATCACAGGCACTCTTCAATAACTTGATATGAAACAAATTTTGATGAACAAATTCAGACCACATTCAGGGGAATAAATGGGCTTTTTATACTATAGATAGTGTACAATATTAACATTGTGGTTATCCTGCTGACAGCTGTTTCAACTGGCTTCCTTTGTAGCCAGTTTGTAACCAGTGATCGCTCAGCCATTTTAGTACTAGACTTTTATCTTGAAGCTCTATAAAAACGGACCCAACATTCTATCCCTAGCGGAAATACTGCTTGAAGAGATATTATTCTGGCTCTTATGTTATTATTATTAATTGTTTTTTATGCCGCCACAACGAATAGCCAGGTGGCATATTGTTTTACCCCTGCCTGTCCATCCATCCACCATCTGCCCACTGTCCATCCTTCTGTCCGCATCGAGGGTACATTGTTTGTCTGGCTAACTTCTCTCACAGTTTTCAAGCTAGGACTTTTTGTTATTTCGCAGGATGTTTGTTCATATACCAGAGGGGTGCATATTGTCGGGATTTTGCTTCAGTATTTCACAAAATTACAGGTTGTTATACCCCCACTTTCGAAGAAAATGGGGGTGTACTGGATTACATGCGTCCATCTGTCCGTCCATCCATCCATCCATCTGTCCATCTGGTCCGTCCGTCCGTCTGTGCATCTGTGTGTGAGTCCGTCCGAGAATATTCATAACTTTCATAACTTAAGTAAATTATTATATTTTTATACTGTACCAATGACCCAGACTTAGCTGGTGCTAACTCTAACAAAACCAGGGCCAAACACAAATTTTGCCCCCCAATCCCCAAAATTTGCATCCAAAACAAAAAGAAATCATGTCCTAAAGGACCTCCATACTACGCCTCTACTGCGCATGCGCAGTGACGCAGACGTCCCAAAATTGGCGCCAATTATCATTCTCTGTTTGGCCCTTCATCAGTCAACATCTCACTGATCTTTGTGCTTGTAAATCTCAGTTTAAAGGATGCCAGACACGTAATTTTTGGAGAAAATGTGATTCTAAGGAGGATAGAAGGAGGAGAGGAAAAAGAAGTGACAAAAAATAATCAGGGCTGTACTTGAAATTTTTTGATGAAATTATGTTAAGTTGCCTATTTTCGAGGCATGGGCCTCTTGTTATCATTCTTGCTAATTGTTGCACTGCTTATTCAGTGTTTCCTCTCCCCTAGCCTTCTAAAGTCCCCCCTTGCAATTCTCCCATGCTTCTGGCATATTTTTGAGAAATTTCATTTCTAAAATTTCCTGGGAGAGTTGCTTGGTTACAGAATGTTTTCTGTTATTTTCCCCATAGTTACGTTTTCACCCATGGGTGTATAACGTTTGTGTTCTGCATCTTCCATCTGATGTTCTGCAGATTCTCCTCTGGGAGTCTCTGTTTTGCATCAGATAGAGTGTAATTTGATGACTGATTCCGGGCAAGTTTTTTCAGTGCCTGGAGTCATGTTTTCTGGTGTTTTTACACTGTTTGTTTACATTGGCAACAGCCTTTTTTGAGGGGGGCTGTTTGCCTTTGCTGTAGTTTATCTCACTATAAGATACATTTATATTTTCCGTAAGTGTCTCATTAATTATTTTATATAAATTTAAAATTTTTGACCACACTTTGCCATCGGATCCATCGGGGCTCAACGTTACTTTTCAGCAACTTGGGCTTCGCTGAAAAAATATTTTTTCAAAATTATTTTGATTTGCAATTGTTTTTTCATTTATTAATGGATCATGTTATTATGTATCTTTGTGTCAGGGGTTTTTGCGAGTAACTAGGACTTATTGTTGTTCTTTCACAATGAAGGGACGTTGTTCAAATTGTAATAGGAAGAAATCTTCCTCTGACTTTCATGATCATTGTATTAATTGTAGTCAGTGTTCTCACATTAATCCCTGTACTATATGTGAATATTGGGATGAGAAACATTGGAAACGTGTGTCACGATATGTTGTTTCTGGAGAAAGGGCGATGCCGGCTCTTTCTCCGCAAGGTCACTCTACTCTCTCAGTTTCTATTTCAGAGGAACCAGAACAGGGTGATGTTTCCATGTTATCTTCTACAAGTGTGCGTCCGTCGTCACAAATGAATTCAGAGCTAGCGGCAAAAGTGCTCATGGAGATTAGACAAATGTCGTCCGCTAGCTCGCCCGGTGTAGCGTCCATTCACCGAATGGTTTGGCAGCCAGGTTCGTCCGATGCGGTCCAAGAGGAAGTTTTGGGTGATGCAAGCACTATAAACATAATAGATGCACACCCAGTGATGGCGGATAGTAAGCGAGAACGGAGGAAGCCTTTGAGTCTGGTTCCTAGCTCGTCCAGGTCCAGCCGGGCCGCGAGCGAGAGAGGCCCCTCTCTCGTACAACAACATCTGGGACCAGATGTTGTGGTACAAAATGTGTCTTTAGCGGAGCATACGTCCGTCGCTCGGGACGCTCCGTTGTATAAGCAGTCCGCGGAGACTGTTAAGGCTTCCTCTTCTCGTCAGCGCACACGACCGCACCTTGGCTGCGTGACCGCCGATATATTGCCAGCTTCGCCGATCAAGGATTCTTCGGCGACCAGGTCACACCATCCGGCAGCCAGGGAGTCGAGACCGATGGACTCCGAACGTTCGCATAGGAAAAGTATGCGGGAGCCATCTGATGCGGAGCTGCCCTCGGCGAAGCAGCGAAAGACTGCGCCTCCACAGGTCTCGACGCCGGACATTCTTGTGCAGATAGCACAGCTTATCGCAGCATCCCAGCAGCCGACAGAAACGGTGTCGGATCGAGAATTATCCGACGGCGCTGGGTCGGTACACTCTGCCGAAGCATCGGGGGCGGACGACCGGGAACATCATGAGGTCCGACCGGATGGTGAAAGGGATACGGATGACTTGGAGCTATCCCTTTCGGAACAACATAAAGCTGCCGTGGACTTCATCCGGCACTTTCTCCCTCAAGTTGTTCCGTCGGGCCAGAGTGCTGCGGTTCCGGACAAGAGAATTATAGCGTCATTGGACTCTGAATTTTTTGAGCGGTTCAGGGACATCGCTCCCGAGTTTCCGTCGCAGTCCAATAATGTTGCAAGAACATTTGAATTATTGAACGACGCTATATTTAGACTTGCTTCCAGGACGGGGAAAGCAGGTTTCTTGTCCGCTAATACTCTCAACCTGCCTTTCATTAATGCAAGGAATAAATTCGATACGGCAGGACAGGGTATACCGAGAGTTCCTCTGCGTATGGACGACGAGGCGGAAGACTTAGAGCTATCATTACCGTCGTCAGCTTCTATTCCAACCGCGATGTTGGAAACAGCTATTGCGTCTAACAGAGCCAATTTAGATGCCCTATCTTACGCAGATCACCTTACTAAGGCGTTATCACTGCGCCTTCAGGGGAAAGAGTTTCAGGATATACAATCCTCTTTAAGACTTCTTTCAAGGGCAGTAGCTTATTCCACGTGTAACTCCGCCCTTTCAGTGGCAAATCTGGAGTTGGTTAGACGTGACGCAGCCCTAGCTACATCCACACTAGTGGATTCTAAGGTGAAGAACTCTCTTAGAGTCGCTTCGGTCTCAGGAGAACTTCTCTTTGACGGCAAGCTTTCCGCTATTTATGATAAAATTACAAAGAAAGCTAAGGATTTTCTGTTGTTCAAATCTGCTCCTAAGAAGTCGGATACAGCAGACACGAATAAGACAGGCACTTCTGGGTCTAATGCGCCCAAGAGAAGTTCCTATAGAGGTTCCGGTGCGTCCTCTTGGTCTTATTCGAGAGACCGTCAGGATAGCGACTCTCGTTCGGGACGTCCTTCAGGCCGGGACAATCGGTCGGACGCCCCGAGGTCGACGGGGCGAGGTGCGGGCCGTGGAAGACGTGGTTTCTCCTACCGCAGGCCTCGCAGGTCCAGGAGGTGATGGCTTAAACCTCTATCGCGTTCCGGTTGGCGGAAGGTTGTCGAGCTTTTCACAAGAATGGGCGTCGATTACGGACGACCCTTGGGTGAGAGGAGTAACTTCGGAAGGTCTAAAGATATCCTTCAAACGAAAGCCTCCATTAACTCGAAGTCCAAAGTGGACTCATCTTCCGTCAAATCCGCAGAAAAGAGACGCTCTGTTATCAGAGGTGCAGTCTCTTTTAATGAAGAACGCGGTAGAGGTCGTAGAAAACCAGGAATCTCCGGGATTCTACAGCCATCTGTTTCTGGTTCCGAAACCAGACGGCTCGTTCCGTCCAGTCATAGATTTGAGCTGGATAAACAAGCTGATCGTCGCTCCGAAGTTTTATATGGAGACGATTCGATCGGTCAGAGTGAGTATTCGGGTGAACGATTATGCAACGAGCATAGATCTCAAAGATGCGTACTTTCACATCATGGTACATCCGACATTCCGTAAGTATCTACGCTTCGCAGTCCTAGGAGTGGTGTATCAATTCCGGGCGATGTGCTTCGGATTGAATCTAGCACCCTGGGCTTTCACTCGGGTAATGAACTCGGTAATGATCTACTTCCGAGCTCATTCGTCTGCGGTAACGTCGGCCTACCTGGACGACATTCTTCAGAGGTACGGCAACGAGTTAACGCTTCAGAACGATGTTCAGAATCTTCTTCTATTGCTCCGACGTCTCGGTTTTATAGTAAACGAGGAGAAGTCGGATCTGGTGCCGTCCAAGTCATTCACTCATCTGGGAATGAGCTTCGAGACGCACAACAATCTTGTTCGTCTGCCGTTAACCAGAGCGAAATTAGTCAGTTGTTACGCTCGCTATTGTCTGCACGCAGACAAAGTCACGGCGAGAGAATTTATGAGACTGATAGGTCTGTGCGGAGCCGCCGCGGATCTCATTCCGATGGGGCGGTTACGCACACGTCCTCTTCAAATTTTCTTGACTCAGAATTGGAGTGTGAAAATTCATTCGCTCGATGTAGACGTTCTCTTGTCAGATCAAGTGAAACAAGAGATTCAGACTTGGGCAAACATTCAGTGGTTAACTCAGGGAGTTCCGCTGCAGTTGCCGGATCCGAGTTTTACCGTTATGACGGATGCCAGTCAAACAGGTTGGGGTGCATCATTAATCCCAACGGATTCGAGATGCCAGGGTCTTTGGGATCCGCAATTCCTGTGCAAGCACATAAACATCAAGGAAATGATGTCAATTTGGCTTGCGTTACGTCACTGGATGGACATTATTCACGATGCTCATGTCCAAATCCTATCCGACAATACGACAGTAGTGGCGTATATACGGAATCAGGGAGGCACTCATTCAGTTCCGTTGTTCAATCTAACGGAAAGAATCCTTCTGTTTGCACTAGAACACCACGTTCTTCTTTCAGTCCGTCACATACCGGGTCGTCTGAATGTGCTAGCAGACTCCCTTTCACAAAAGGGTCGCTTGTTGCCGTCGGAGTGGACTCTCAACAAACAAGTATTCAATCAGATTTGCTACCAATGGGAACGGCCAATGATAGACTTATTTGCGACACATCTCAACAATCAGTTGCAGACGTATGTGTCTCCATGTCCGGATCCAAGAGCATTTGCAGTAGACGCTCTGTCGATCCCTTGGGATGGAATGATAGGATATGCGTATCCTCCAGCGCCGTTAATTCAACAAGTATTGCTAAAGATAAAACAATCTCAATGCAAGATTCTGTTGGTAGCATCTCTGTCGCCACAGAGACCGTGGATAAATCTACTCAGGTGTCTATTGTGGGACCTACCGCGAAAGCTTCCTCCACGGGAGGATCTTCTTTCGCAGGGGAAATCGCGCCAACTCCATCACAACCCGCAAGGTCTCAACCTTCACGTTTTTCCGTTGTGCGGTCCTTCTTGCATGGCAAACACTTTACAGGACGAGCAGTGGACGCGATTTCTAACTGTAGGAGGACCTCCTCTTCGCTAAACTATGCGGCTAAGTGGAAGGTTTTTCGTCGTTGGTATAGGGATCATTCTGTAGATATATTCGATCCCTCTATACCAGACATTGCAAACTTTCTAGTATACTTGTTTGACGAAATCAAACTGCAGCCTGTTACTATAAAGGGTTATAGATCTATGTTATCTGATACCTATGCACATCATGATAGTTTACAAATTGGATCTAATGTCTCTTTATCTAAGTTGGTTAGAAACTTTTCGATAAATAGACCCAGAACTCTTAGATTAATTCCTAAGTGGAATTTAGCTTGGGTTCTTCTTAAATTGAAGGAAAAGCCATTTGAACCTCTTGGGACAGTAGATTTCAAATTCTTATCTTATAAGACAGCTTTTCTCTTAGCTTTCTCTTCGGCTAGAAGAGTCAGTGAGCTTCATGCACTATCGGTGGATGATTCTCATTATCGTAGTGTTGGGAACACTATCACCTTCACTACTAATGTGGGTTTTTTAGCTAAGAATCAGGTTCCTAATAAATATCCGGAACCTATTGTTATTAAGGCTCTTCCGTCTTCAGACGGGCGTAGGCCTTTACTCTGTCCTGTTAGAGCATTACGTATCTATAAACAGAGATCTCAGTTTATCAGAAAGGGACGGAAACGTTTCTTTCTGTCTTTGATGCCTAATAGAAAGGACATTTCAGTCCATTCTATTGCTAGATGGATTCAATTAACTATCTGTACTGCTTATGAAAATTTATCTTCTTCTCAGCAGTCTGTGCTTAAGATTTCTGCTCATGAAGTAAGAGCTCTTTCTACTTCCTGGGCTTATGCTAGTAGTGTTGCTATTACAGATTTAATGAAGGCTGCTTATTGGTCTCAGCCATCCACATTTACGAATTTTTATCTCAGAAATATTGAGTCCATTTCTGGAGACCTGCATTGTTTAGGTCCATTATCTGTTGCTCAGAGTGTCGTCCACTAAACAGTTGCAACTATAGTTATGCAGGCTTTCTGTTCCGGCGGTGACTCCGTCCGGCTGCCCTCTTCGCTCTGGGCTATTTGACCCAGGGCAAGGGGAAGGGGGGGGGGGGGGGGGGGGGGTGTTCCCTTAGGTCACCTGCTTTATAGTGAAAAGCAAGGGAATGCCTCCTCCAAGTCAGTATTTCTGAGTCGCTTCCGGGATGGTTTTAAAGTGTAATATTAATGTTAAAATTCATTCATGTCTTATTTTTAAAGTGTAGCTCGGTGTGAAGCATTTGTATATGTCAAGTGTCAAACGGGCTTTAATATACAATACTCGGACACTTTTAAATGACTATAAAGAGTCTCAATTCTCTGGACTACTTTATTTATTGGCTTGCTTTAAAAATAATTAGTATAAGGGATATACTGGATGTTAATAGAGAACATGAATGTTATTGTGCTCAATTATTAAGGGTAGTGTATCTTTCTAATTTAATATTAAATAAGAAAGATACATGTAAAGCCTAATACTCCTTTTCTCCTTAAGGGGTTACCTCTTTACTATATAGTTGAGCTTATTGGATTTTCCTCTATGTCCTAGGCCCTCCAGCCTGTTTACTATTCAGCTAAGTCTGGGTCATTGGTACAGTATAAAAATGTTAAAAAATTTATAGTAATTTATATATTTTTTATACTTACCAATGACCCAGACGGGGATGGCCCTCCCTGGAGTTGGGAACTCTTGCCTCCCCGCTGAGTACATAGCGCTGACCAGGCACTGCCAGTAAGAATGATAATTGGCGCCAATTTCGGGATGTCTGCGTCACTGCGCATGCGCAGTAGAGGCGTAGTATGGAGGTCCTTTAGGACATGATTTCTTTTTGTTTTGGATGCAAATTTTGGGGATTGGGGGGCAAAATTTGTGTTTGGCCCTGGTTTTGTTAGAGTTAGCACCAGCTAAGTCTGGGTCATTGGTAAGTATAAAAAATATATAAATTACTATAAATTTTTTAACTTTCTATAATATTTGTTTTTTCTATAATATTTGTTGGTCATAGGTATGCCCACACTAGTTATTTTTTTTTTTTATTACTTGTTCACTTAGAAATTGTGTCCGTCCGAGCCAAATTTTGTCTGTTCAGCCTGTATCTCGGGTATTGAATGTGCTATTACAATGAAATTTGCCGTGAACACTGCTTATGGTATAGGCTTTAAGAAAAGGATACAATGATGTTTCTCACATTCTCCTTTTTAGAGTTATCCCTCTTTTTTGACTTGGAAATTGTAGGAAATAGACATTATTTGTCTGTTCAGCCTGTATCTCAGGTATGGGTTATCGGATTTCAGTGAAATATGGCATGCAGTTTGCCTATGACAAAGGCTTCTGCCTCATTGCATAAAACTTCCAAACATCAAACAATTTACCATACCTTTTAACTTAGAAATTGTTGGAAATTGTTGAAAACCTTGGAAGAAAATGGGGGGGGGGGGGGGGGGGTTATACTGGGTTGTGTCCGACCATCTGTGCATCCATCTGTCAGTCCGTATGAGAATATTCATCAATAATATTTGTTGGTCATAGGTATGCCCACACTAGGCGGTACACCACGTGGGGGTATGCACCGGACGAAAGTCCAGCTCTTGTTGAATTTGGTCAATTTTTTGTAGAATTTCACCTGTATGGTACTTGCAGGGGCATCATATGTGTCTTACAGACACAGAACATGTACAAGTAACAAATCACTGTTTGCTCTTCAACATCCTGTGTTCATGTGCTGTGCAGGGTCATGATTCAGTCTAGTTTATTATATGCATTGTGATGTAATTGCAATTAAAGCTGCAATTAAAACACCTAAATGTTGAAAACTCACAATGATATCCATCTGAACTTACTATGTAATGCATGCCACTTCCAAAGAGATATTCCCTCGTATTAATTAGATAAGATTTTCTTTTCCAGAATTGCCCACTATTAAACTCTGCAGTTATCATTTCAAACTCAGCTGGTATAGTGCTGATCGTTACTGATATGAACCAGGATAGAGTTGCCCCCCTTGATGCATAACTAGGTGCAACCAGTTTGTTTATTTTGAAATCTTCAACCGTTTTTGCTGAACGCATTCAGGAAAATTGGTGTGACCAGGCATAATGGTGTGACTGGAAGTTCAGTTTTTGTATGATGAGGAATTTAAAGATGGCAATACGAAAGGATAAGGTGGGTGAGATAGGAAAGAAAAGAGTTATACAGAAAATTCAGTGCAGACTAAGATTCAGCGTCATAAGCAGAGTTTTGTCAAAGTTGAAGAAAACATAATTAGCTATCCGAATATCACACAACTTCCCAGTGGGGAAGCTGAAATGTTCGGATAGCTGAACTAGGGGAAGAATAAACTTTGTGAAAAGAATGAGAAACAATAACACTGTCAGAAAACTGTAACAGACCCGAGAACATTTTGTACTTATTTGGTTTGGCTTAATAAATAAAGAGGTTATTATTCGGTTAGTGTCATATCGACCGATAAATCAGCCCTCGGTAACTTTACTTCAGCCTTCGACCTACGGTCTCAGGCTGATAAGAAGTTACCTTGGGTTGATATCTCGACTGGTATGAAACCTAACCAATTAATTTAGATATTTGTTAGTAATTTCCCACTATCTTATCAGGTAGCATATTATAAAATGCTTTATTGTATGCTAGCCTGTGAATTAGCGTAAATTATCTAAAAGATATTTCTCGATATCCATCGACTTGATGGATAACGAGGAATATCCTTCAGTAGCTTATCCCTCAGTAGCTTCCTAACTGACGTCACGCTTCGGCACATCATGTCGCCTTGAACATCGCCTTGAAGGCACAATCAGCTGGTCTTTGTTATTGTTTTGAAACGTACGTGTTTGAGGGGTCTTAACAAAAGCTTTCTTGTTTGTCTAGTTGTGGGAGTGTAGTGGCTCATTGTTTAGTGCATTCAGGCCTGAAAATAAGCAGTCTGACATTTGTAGAATAAGGTCCCTAGAGGGTGAATTTGCTGATGCTATCCCATACAGTGGGCCAATTTATCCTCTGGGTATCTCTTTCTGTTTAGTTTTGAGACCCTGATTCAGACTGAGGTTCACAGAGGGTAAATTTAGTGATGCTACCCTGCTATGCAGGGTAGCATCACTAAATTCACCCTCTGGGGACCTCATTTTGCAGATGCCAGTCTGTTTATTTTCTGGCTTGAGTGCATTGGACTTCAGATTGAAAGGTTGTAGGATCCCTCCTGACCTGTGTCATCTGTGGTGTATCTTTGGGCAAAACATGTATTCCCCATTGCACTAGTGGAAGTACAGTGGTTTCTGTGGTTGAGATATAAAGACATTTTATGATTCGCAAATCCTCAACCAGTGCTAACCCAGAGGGTGCCTTGTTAACAGTTAAAGAGTCCAATGGTTACTTGCCTTGGTTCTGTGGTTATCTCCGCATACTCCAGTTTCGTCTTCCATAAAACTGTCCAACATATGACCTTGACTGTTGAAAGTGTCATTCAAGTCCAAAACATAAAGAATTATTTACTCTAGTGATACATTTGTTTCTTAATCAATTACAATAGAACTCTCTCAATAGGATATCTCTTATCAAATAACCGTATAAATCTTCCAAACGCCAAACCAGTCCAAAGTTAACCTGTTAATTATGCCCCGACCTCTGAAGGAGGATTTTGGGATATCTATTGAAGCCCTCCGTCCATCAGTCTGTCTGTCCATACAAACATTTTGCATTGTAATTTCAAAACCATCGGTCGTATTTGGATCTCCTTTGGTATCCTGATAGATCCTCATGGGGGAACAGATATGCACAAGGAACGGGTTCCGTCCAATAATTTTCCCAGAGTTATGGCCCTTTTTCACTCTTTCGACTTTTTTAAGTCCCCCAATACCAGTACCTTTAAGGCTACTTCGAATATGCCTTCGGGTCAGGGGCAGTGACCCACGCTTTGCATAGCCCTTGTTGCATGTAAGTTGCAGAGTAAACTCCTGTTAATTGAATTAAAAAAATCTTGTGTTCTGTTATAGACTTACTCCGAAGTCCACTGAATGACTTGGTGTGTACAGACCTATTTAGCCTCAGTGGAACCAAGATGTCCATTTAATCTATTATATCTTATTTGAAAGAGCTGTCAGACAGATATAATAGATTAAATGTTCAGTTTATCAGAAGAAAATGGGAAGTTAAACAAGCCAAAATAGAATAAATACTCAGTTTCACACAAGAAAACAGAAAACGGCTGAATTCCAGTTAATTAAATACGCCTGTTAATTTAATATTTTTCACTGGCAAAGTGTCTATTCAATTGACAGGATTTTACTGTATATCTTGTTTAACAGAGCACATAGAGCTCTGTCAAACGAGATATTATGGATTAAGTTCCTACTTTGGAAATTGTGGATGCAAATAGTATGTAATGCAAAAAAATGTTTTGTTTTACTGTAGACATTTTGTTAGGACTAAAAAAGTTAAAAGTCTGTTTCTCAGGCCCTCCCGCATGGTCCTTTTGGCTGCCATATGCTCTCTTTTTATAACCAAGGCAAACTTAAAAAAATAATAAATGATTTATGTCTTGCTCGAACCTGATGCATAAGAAATTTTATAATGATCGGACAAGAACTACAGGGTGTAGCCTCTGCCAAAGAAAATGTGAACAGACATCCAGACTCGCATACTCACGCACGTGTGATGGCAATAGCTTATCTTGACTCTGTCAAGTTAAGCTAAAAAGAAAAATTAAATGGTTTATGTCTGAAATTTTATCCAAGTTAATGATATCATTGTCTTATCATTGCGAAGCCTTCTTGCACTCAAGGGACGAAATACACCACCACTCCTGCTATTCTGTAGATTATGAGGCCTAAATCATAAAACAAACCAAGAACATGAACTTTTGATGGCAAAGAAATAATTACAAAAAATAAAAAACGCCCACCCACATGCAGTTTTACAAGAAACAGAAGATCTACTCTGTGGGGCCTGTGTCGATTACATTTTTATTCATTTACCAGGGATATACTCAATCCATTTACAATGAACAGGTCAAATGTGTACTAAAAGTAAATGCTTTGACAATTGATAATATTATGCAGTTAACAGGGTTACTCTATTAAACAATATGGCATTAAGTGGAATGTATTGCTGACAGAATGCTACCCCCCTAAAAAATATGCATATGCATGTTAGGCAAAATTAAATTTTGGAATTGTTCATTACTGTAATAGGTATCAGGGTTACAGACTTCCTAATATTTTCGAAATAGAGTAGAAATATTTTTATCTTGTAGATATTTGAAATGGATTGTTCTGATGCAGCAAATTGTTGTGCCTTCTTATCGAATACCTCAGCTGTTTGTGGATCTCAAGATGGCCATATCACAATTATTGATATTAGAAATTACAGGTATGTAGAGATGGGCAATATGCAGAAAAAAACACCAATATCAAGGCGATACCAAACTAGAGTGGGTATCAGTACCCCGTGGCTCACCAACAGGTGGCCAATGTAAAGGGGTGGCTGGAGTAAAAAAAAAAAGTTCAAAACCTGCACACAAAAATCCAAAATTAAAGAAAATAAGCAGCTAAAGGGTTAAATAATATAATAATAAACCCTAAGAAGCATGCTAACATAAAATAGGAACCATATATGCTACAAGGTAAGTCTCTACTTTGAAGAAAAGAAAGACAAACCTCAAAACCTGCACATAAAAGTAAAAAAAAAAGTATCACATTTGTTTCAATGGGTTAAAATTGAGAAAAATACCCTGATAATGTCACAGTAACCACCATGGCAATATGCCAGTAAGGTGAAACCCTACCTGAAAAATATCCACTTGGAAGAAAAGAAAGAAAAACCTCAAAACCTGCACATAAAAGTCAAAAAAGTATCACATTTGTTTCAAAGGGTTAAAATTTAGAAAAATACCCTGAAAATGTTACAATAACCACCATGGCAATATGCCAGTGAGGTAAAACTCCACTTAAAAAAAATATCAAAACCTGCACACAAAAGTCCAAAATTAAAGTAAATAAGCAGCTAAAGGGTTAAATAATATAATAATAGCCCCAAGAAGCATCCTAACATAAAATAGGAACCATGGCAATATGCTGCAAGGTAAGTCACCACTTGGAAGAAAAGAAAGACAAACCTCAAAACCTGCACATAAAAGTAAAACAAAGTATCACATTTGTTTTAAGGGGTTAAAATTGAGAAAAATACCCTGTCACAGTAGCCACAATGGCAATATGCCAGTAAGGTGAAACTCTACTTGAAAAATATCCACTTGGAAGAATAGAAAGACAAACCTCAAAACCTGCACATAAAAGTAAAAAAAGTATCACATTTGTTCCAAAGGGTTAAAATTTAGAAAAATACCCTGAAGATGTTACAGTAACCACCATGGCAATATGCCAGTGAGGTAAAACTCCACTTAAAAAAATATCAAAACCTGCACACAAAAGTCCAAAATTAAAGTAAATAAGCAGCTAAAGGGTTAAATAATATAATAATAGCCCCGAGAAGCATCCTAACATAAAATAGAAACCATGGTAATATGCTACAAGGTAAGTCGCCACTTGGAAGAAAAGAACGACAAACCTCAAAACCTGCACATAAAAGTAAAAAAAAGTATCACATTTGTTTCAAGGGGTTAAAATTGAGAAAAATAACCGGTCAACCATAATGGCAATATGCCAGTAAGGTGAAACTCTACTTGAAAAATATCCACTTGGAAGAAAAGAAAGACTAACCTCAAAACCTGCACATAAAAGTCAAAAAAGCATCACATTTGTATCAAAGGGTTAAAATTTAGAAAAATACCCTGAAAATGTCACTGTAACCACCATGGCAATATGCCAGTGAGGTAAAACTCCACTTAAAAAAAAATATTAAAACCTGCACACAAAAGTCCAAAACCTGCACATGACCTTTTAGTTTCTATAGGATTTTATTGGGATAAATTTAGAGTCATATAATACAAGTTGCTATATATGTAGCTTTTATATATTATAATATATTGGATTTTTGTTTTGGCTACAGTATATATTAAGTGGGAGCAGGCAAGGGGCATATGAGATCCATTAAATCTTGGAAACTCTTGTGATACTGGTGACATCAGTGTTCATTTAAAAATGAGGTTCAATATGGGTTTAAACAAAATACCATATTTGGAAATTTCCTTGATACTTGAGTACTCGTGTAATATGACATGATTGTTCGTGCAATATGACATTTATGAAACGAGTTGAAGAATGTTCAATTTTGCCTAGCTTCGTGCAAGGCTAAATTTAAAATGCTGGTGAATTTCATGAATTCCATATTCCATGAACATCCTATTTTATTTATCACATAGGCCTAATATACGACAATAACGTCCTGTCCGACATTTTATTTTAGATCGTTCGCGTGGTGTATTTTGACTATATATGAGTGCTACATCACCTATATTGTACTGGACTACAACTATAATATCTCACAAGTGGCACACATCTATTGATCGTATGCAAAACATAGTAAATATGATTATATACAGACATAAAATAAGTCTCGCAGTGAACTGATCTCAAACAAAGCGAACCAATCTGATCATTGGTGAACTGGTGCATTTTACATGAATGTTTAGAGCTCAAAATCTCGGTCGTCCGGATCCCTTGGGTTGCTGTCGAACTTAAAATATGCTGAGAGTGATTATATCTTGCCGGATACCCCAGTTTTCATTGTAGAAAATATTTATATGGAAGAAAACGAGGCTTACAAAATTACTGTATAGACAATGGGATTTCTGTACAAAATATAGCTTCTGTTAAAACGCATGACAACTTTACAATTTGTCCCCTTTGTTTCATCTTGTCCTTCAAATAGTCGGCGGAGATATAGTTTTATATGAAACGAAACTTATTTGACTCAAATGATGTTAATATGTACCTGCAATCTTCCATTTTTCAACTTTCTGTCAGAAATTCATTCGCTAGCGAACTGGAACAAATTGGTAAAGAACTGGTTAAAAAGTCGGAACAGGAGTCTCTTTCATAGAACAGTTCCTCCCCCATGCCGAAAGCTCAACTGGAAAGGATGAATTTATCTTGACAGTGCTTTTATACATTATTGTTGACTGCCTGTACACGTAGCCAACAGTTATGTAGAAACACGGTTAAGTTATCTGCAGCTATGTAATTGTATATATGGTAGTTATTAATGAAAAATTTATCTGAGGACTTCAGGGCTTATTTTTCGTCTAAATTTGGGAGAATCCATTTAGAATCTCGCGAAAATTATTGCGAGAATCCATACTGGCTATGAGCACCCCAGGATCCCATGAAGCCACCATTGTTGAATCCCTGTTGTATACTGATAACACAAGCTTACCCTTAACCCAACACAGCTTTTTACTTTTTAAAACACAAACAGAATTTGATAATATTTTTAGAAAATAAGCAATATTTACCAATAAACCCTTACAAATATTGATGTCACTGGCTTATTGAGCCAGTTCCAATAACAGCCATATTTAAAAAAAAAACGGTTGTATTATTAGCTCACCTGAGCACAGCTCAAGGGGAGCTTTACTAATCATTTTCCATCCGTCGTCTGTCCGGCGTTAACTTTACATTATCGACTTCTTCTCATGAACTGCCGGACCAAATTCAACAAAATTTGCTGTGCATGTTCCCGATCATATGTCAATTCAAGTTTGTTCAAATCAAGTTGACCCGCCCCTCGGTAGGGCCACGCCCAAAAAGTGCACTTAAATCTTAAAAAATCTTCTCATGAACCAGCAGTAGCAGAGACTTGATATTTGGTGCAGCTTCCTTTTGAGGTGTAGACTCAGAATTGTTCAAGAGAAGTGCGAGGAGCTATATTTGCCTTCGTTATGGGAGGAGCAAGAATTTTTGCCAAGCCCAAAATTTCTATTTTCTAAACCGAGAGGCAGATTTGAACCAAATTTGATATGAGGGCTTATTGGGTCATAAGTACTTAATTTATGCCAAAATGTTTTTTTTCCCGTCGCCCCATGGGAACCGCAGGAGCTAAAAATAGAAAAAAATTAAATCGCCCATATCTCTAAAACTACAGGGCACTGAGAATTCTTATTTGGTGTGAAGCTTTCTTAAGACCAACAGAATGGAATGGTCAAAAAAAATTGCTATCGGTTTTATCATGGGGTACTATTTGGGGACTTGGAAAAAGTGCTGAGTCAGCATTTTTTAACACTGGGTAATGGGAAAAACATTTAACACTACTTTTCTCCCAAACCACTGCTCCAAAAGCTTTCAAATTTTACATATAACATCTTTGGAAGATTGTTTCACATGTTTATTGAAATCAATTCCCTGGGTCCATATTTGGGCTCTCTGTGGGAGACCAAATGTTTAAATTAGTGCAGTATGAGGAATATTCTTTAAAAATCTTCTTCTTCAGATCTACCAATAAGAATCTTTTGATATTTGGTATGCAGCATGCTTAATGAGGTGAGATTCAAGTTTGTTCAAGCCAAATCCCTGGGTTCATATTTAGGCTGAAAATTTGGGGTCCCGTTCTGGACTTAGAAATTTTGGACCAAAATCCAGAAATGAGTTTTTTGTTTTTTATGCATTTCGGTCAATTTTAAGACAAAAAAAAATTATTTTTTTTACACTGAAAATTTGGGGTCCTGGTGGAACTTGGAAAATTTTGGACCAAAATTCAGAAATCATTTTTTTTGTTTTTTATGCATTTTGGTCGATTTTAAGACAAAAAAAATTAATTTTTTTTTACACTGAAAATTTGGGATCCAGGTGGGACTTGGAAAATTTTGGACCAAAATCCAGAAATCATTTTTTTTTACACTGAAAATTTTGGGTCCAAGTGGGACATAGAAAATTTTGGACCAAAAACCAGAAATTAGTTTTTTTGTTTTTTTATGAGTTTTGGTCAATTTTAAGAAGAAAAAAAAATTTGAGTCTGAAAACATTTTGTTTGGGACGTCGTAAATTTCCGAACAAAAATTTAAAAAAATCTGTTTTTTATGCATTTATCTCAATTTTGGGACGTAAAAGTGCAGGAACTGAAAATAGAAGGAAAATCCTGTGTATTGTGTAGGCACAATCGCTTCATCTAATTGGTATAGGCTTTTCTTAGGAGGGGCATATGCAGCTTATTCAAATCAAGTCTCTGGTTTAATATTTAGACTACCATGTTAGGTGAGTGCCCTAAGGCCCCCTGGGGCCTCTTGTGTTATAGAGTTGGCATCCATCTGTGTGTCAGTCTGTCCAGAATTGTTTTCCAGACTTTTTTTCATTATGGATGGACATATTGAAAAAATTTTTGGTATACAGCTTTGTTATGGATACTTACAGATCAAGTTTGAATTTCGTTCTGCTCAGTTGATTTTTGGTGGAGTTACTGCCCTTGAACTTAGTTACCGTTTTCCAGACTTTTTTTCGTTATGGATTGACATATTGAGAAAATTTTTTATGTATAGCTTTGTTAAGGATACTTACAGATCAAGTTCAAATTGTTAAACTCGGATGATTTTTGGTGGAGTTACTGCCCTTGAACTTTAGAGTTTTCCAGATTTTTTTTCATTTTCGGACTTATTTTTCGTTATGGTTGGACATATTGAGAAAATTTTTGGTGTATATCTTGGTTGTGGATACTTACAGATCAAGTTCGAATTTCATTCCCCATCTGTCTGGAATTGTTTTCCGGACATTTTTTCCTTATGGATAGACATATTGAGAAAATTTTTGGTACACAGCTTTGTTATGGATACTTACAGATCAAGTTTGAATTTCGTTTCACGCAGTTGATTTTTGGTGGTGTTACTGCTTTTGAACTTAGTTACTGTTTTCCAGACTTTTTTTTGGTATGGATTGACATATTGAGAAAAATTTTTATATATAGCTTTGTTATGGATACTTACAGAACAAGTTCGAATTTCGTTCTACTCGGTTGATTTTTGGTGGAGTTACTGCCCTTGAACTTAGAATATTTTTATACTGTAACCAATGACCCAGACTTAGCTGGTGTTAACCCAAAAATATCTAGGGCCAAACACAAATTTTGCCCCCCAATCCCCCAAATTTGCATGCAAAACCAAAAATTAGAAGTCCTAACTGGCCCTCCATACATTTTACCCTCCGCGCATGCGCAGACACCAGGAAGTCGCCGAATCTGGCGCCAATAAAATCATTCTTTGTTTGGCCCTTGTCAGATAACAACAAACTAATATTTGTGCTTTTAAATCTCATTTAATAATGATGCCAGACACAAATCAATGGTTAAATTGGTGGATCCAAGGACAGAACTGGATGAAGGAAGGAAGAAATAGTGGTTTGAAACGTTCAGGGCTGTAATTTTATATTATTTATTAAAATTAGTTCATGTTCCCTAATTTCAGGACATGAGCCTGACGTTATCACTGATTGATTATGATCTATTCACTGTTTATTTAGTATTCCTTCCTTTGATCCCCCCAGTTAAGCTCCCAAGCTTTTTGGCTTGTTTTAATAAAAAAAAATTTATAAATTTATTGGGTATTGGGAGTTTAACGTTTTATGCAGAAGATTATTCTGTACATCCCCAGGGTTACATCCTCATCCTTAGGGTGTTCGGGCGTTTTGGTCATGCATCTTACATCCAATGTATCATTTTTTCTTCTGAGGAAGATCTTGCTTTACATCGGATAGTCTTGTTTCTGTTACTGACTTCGGGCCGTGTTGCCTGGGGTCTTCATACCGGTGTTTTGTTTACATTACATTACTCTAGGTAGTTTCCTATTGTTGTTTAGGAACAACACTTGTAAGTAACATTAAATATTCTGATAGTGTGGTAGTTAATTTTACACAGTTTTTATAATTTTGTCCACACTTAGGCTTTTTTGGGCTCATTGTTTCCTTTGGGAACTTGGGCTCTTATATTAGGAAAATTTTTTCAAAAATTTTTTCATTTTATTTTTGAAAGAGTTTTTCTTTTGGATATATTTATTTCATTGATTATATTTAATGTTATCTTATATTATATGTAGATTTGGTGGTGGTACAATGACATATATTAGTTTTTAGGTAATTATTTTTATCTAATAGTATGGCAAATAAAGGAAACCTTTCCTTTATTTACTTGGTCGTTGTAATGAGTTTACTTGATGTACTACCACTAATTCTACTCCATGTATCAGATTTGATAATCTGAATGACGGGCGTCATGGTTTGTGTTAGACGAGTGGACTCTATTGATCCTATTGCGGCGAGGGGACTCAGCTGGTCCTCTCGTCAAAAGGGTCACTATAGTTTTTTAGTTTCTATTTACAGAGGAACAAGAACATGAGGTGGCTTTGTGACGTCGTCAAGGAGTGTGCTGTCATCGCAAATCAGTGAAGATCTAGCGGCAAAAGTGCTCAGGTATTAGACAAGTGCCTAGATCCTTAGTAGGATTGACGACCCTGTCGCCAGCTAGCTCGACCGGCAGATCTAACTCGTATGTGGGGGACGTGATGCCGGGTATGTCTGCTGCGGTCGAGAAGAGGAATAAGGGTGTAGCGAGCACTATAAACATACAAACATGCTCACCCTGCGACGGCGGAAAGGAGGAAGCACGGGAAGGAGGAAGTAGACAAGTTCTGAGGTATGCTCGTCCAGGTCATTCGTGATCGTGAGCAAGAGAGAGGTCCCTCTCTCTTATAGCAACATCTGGGGACAGAGGTTGTTGGTAGGAACTTGTGTTGGTCTGATAAGTTCTGAGGTATGCTCGTTCAGGTCTTCCGTGATAGTGAGCAAGAGAGAGGTCCCTCTCTCTTATAACAACGTCTGGGGCCAGAGGTTGTTGGTAGGAACTTGTGTCGGTCTGACAAGTTCTGAGGTATGCTCGTACAAGTCGTCCGTAATTGCGAGCAAGAGAGAGGTCCCTCTCTTTTATAACAACGTCTGGGGCCTGAGGTTGTTGATAGGAACTTGTGACGGTCTGACAAGTTCTGAGGTATGCTCGTCCAGGTTGTCCGTGATTGCGAGCAAGAGAGAGGTCCTCTCTTTTAACAACTTCTGGGGCCAGAGGTTGTTGGTACGAACTTGTGTCAGTTGAAACTTACGTTCTCTGGACTCTCCTTCCATAGACTGCCGGGGCTGTCCAGTCTTATAGCTTCCTCTGTGTTCGAAAAGCACACACGACCGCGCAGGTCCGTTGTCGCTAGTTAGCTCGAACGGTGAAGTAGTTACTCAGGTCCCTGAGAACTATGACGCCGGGTGTAGACGATCCGGGCTAGAAAAAGAGAGATCATATATAGGGTGGAGCGAACAATATGATATGCAGTTATGCTCACCCAGTGATGACAGAAGAAGGAAACCGATAAGGTCCGGGGCTGGCTAGTCTTATGGGGTTTCCTCTACATAACGGATAAAGTGATCTTTATATTGCACAGGGCTATAAAACCGATGAGTGGTGTCAGTTCCCTGTCGCCTGTGAAACGGTTGGATACTTGGACCGTGAGTCCGGATATGTCACATATGCATTGTATTTAGAGCTAGTGGGAGAGTGCTCAATGATTTTAAAAAGACAAGGGCTAGGTTTCACAGAGGCTTACGTCCCTTGTCTAAAAACAGCTAGCTCAACCGGCAGATCTCACTCGTATGTGGGTGATGTGATGCCGGGTATGTCCGTGGAGAGAGAGAATAAGGGTGTAGCAAGCACTGTTGATCGAATCCATGCTCACCTAGTGTTGACGGAAGGAAGAAGACCGCTAGTTCTGAGGTATGGCGAGCAAGAGGGGAGCCCCTCTCTCTCTTTCAACAACATCTGGAGCCGGGTGTTGTTGGTAGGAACTTACGTCAGTCAGAGCTTACGTACATAGCTATTGTCCGGTACGCTTAGTTCAATTCTTAGCCGGGATGGCTACAGTTTTGCTTCTTTAGCATCTACCAAGCACTCCCGACTGCACCTTGGCCAAGTGACTCAAGATTTCCAGTCTGCATCGTCAAAGGTCCATCTTTAGTGAAGAAAGTCGCACCATCTAGTAGCCAAGGAGATGAGGCTTCTTTCATCGGGTCATCCGCAGTAATAACTGTATTGGACTCCCTGTCCTAGGAGCAGCCGGCGAAGAGGCTATTCGTGACTGCTGCTCCTCAGGCCTCTGTAATGGACTTGCTGTCGCAGTTGCACAGCTAATCGCAGTATTCCTGCTAAGGCAGGAGCACTCAACATCAGTCTCAAATCTTGAGCTGTTGCATAGTGCTTATTTGGTCGTCACCTGCCTGTTTAGATACTGGTGACTGTGATTCTAACTGATTTGAACATATGATGGATAGGATAACTTTTCCTTCCGGAATAACTCTTGGATGATATAGATACCATACATCATTATTTCCTTGATCTTGTTCCAGTGGTTCAAAATGCTGCGAGCAATTATGAGAAACCGCTAGCATAGTTCAACGCTGACTTCATCTGGGTAAAGAGCTGGGTAATAAGATCTCTTTCCAGTTAAGTCTACATGGGTGTCACAGGTCTTCGATTCTGTAGACGACACCATATTTATCTTCCGTCGGAAAAAGTAATTCGGTTTCTTATCTTCTTCCTCTGTATTTTTAATCATTTGTGATGGTTCACATACTTTTAAAAACAACAGGGGAAGATGTGGAGAGTTCCTCAGTGTTGATTGAGCAGGCTAAGATCCTAGTTTTAGCCTTACCTTCATCATTTAGCTGTTCGCTCGGACGCAATTGAGAAGATAATTTCTTAGAGCGAATTTAATCTCATAGTCTTATGTACTTTAATTTTAAGTACTGTGACGCATCGTCTATATGGAAGGAATTTTGTGGTCGTTTGTACCTTTTAAAATTCCTTCCAGACCTAGTATTTATTTCTCGGTCTTAACTAATGTTAAGTGAGAGTTATTCTGATGCAATGAAGCCTTGTGTCTTCATCTTTGCATTTGACTAGGTGGAAAACTTGCCATAGGTCGCTTTAGTCTTCCAACTCTAGTTTTTATGATAGAATCAATTCTTGTCTCTTTAAGCTGGGGTCTAATGTACCATCACCAGCAGAAGAAAGAGTACGAGAGGTTGTCCTAGACTCAAATTGTCTATAAGGACTCATAGCAAGGTATAGGTATACCTAAGTCTTTGATGGTAAGCTTTCATTATTGTAGGATTAAACTACAATAAGGCTCATAGTGAAGGTATAGGTATCTCTCCTATATATAATTCTTAAGGTTTGTCTATACAGCCACTTGGATAGGGGTTTCTCGTCAGACTGACTTACTGATCAGACTCCCCTGAGCCAGTGGTTCTAGGCTCTTGTAGAACTCGGTCCGGCCGATTTTGACTGGAAGTGGATAATTAGGTTACTTATTATTATCTTTCAGTCGATAAGCGAACGTTCGGCAATTGTAGCGAGTATAGTTCTTTAGATCACTTGTTTTGTGAACTAGATAATGTCTCATGGTATTTATGATAGGATTCATGTATCCCACTATTCATTTGGCTGGTTCATCTGTTTCACAGAGCGAATTAACCAGCTGTTTCGCTCGCTTTTATCGGTTATCTGACGCATTAACAGCGATAGTTTTGTGCGCAGGATGGAGTTGTGTGGAGCGGCTTGAAATGTTATTTCAATGGGTCGCTTACACACATGTCTACCCCAGTTATTATCTGGAGTGGTAGATGTTTTTCCCTCTTGACCTGTTTTGTTTTAGAGAATCTTTTAACATAAGGTCAAGTTTGGGCATATATTACGGTTTTCTCAATTATTTCGGACGTGAGTTCATATATTGCGTTACAATCCTGAGTCCGATGGTCTCTCTATGCACATCAGAGTTTATTAGAAGAGAAGTTACGCTTTTGTTGTCATTATTTTTCAAAAGAGGGGACGTTATGTTCATTCAATTGTTAAATAAGTCAGTTAGCTATTCGTACTGCTTGGGTTATTTATCTACCAATTAGCAGTCAATGCTTAAGATTTCAGCGCATAAGTAAGCGCTGGCTATATCTTGCGCTTATTCTAACTGTTTGGCTATTATATGATCTTACAGTACGTGGAGAGTGGATTGTAACTAAATCACCCACGGAGTGGAGTTGTCACCCAAACTATAACTTTCAAATTTTGTACATATCAACAAAAAATACAAGCAATGTTTCAGCCAATGGACCTCCGGGTTTAACCCGGAGGTCCATTGGCCGAAACTTTGCGTGTGCTTGTTATGCCTTGTAACAAATGTGCAATTATTGCTTGGGTGGAATCTCCACTCTGCGGGTGATTTAGTGATGATACACTCTACACGTACTGTATGTGGGATCTCTTCAGGATAGTTAAGTTTTCGGCGCATGGGAATAATAGTTTCCATTATTTGTGTTGCTAGTATAGGCTTTTGATCGCATACATTGACTCTCAGCCGTTTTCATGGGAATGAATGATAGGATACGTGTATCCTTCAATTCATTTGTTTCTATTGATTTCATTGAGGTTATGGGGTCTGCTATTGAGTATTCGCCAGAAGCTTCCCCATTAGAGGGTTTTCTTCTTTAAAGGAAGTTTTATTCTTCATGTCATTGTCCACTCTTAGTGGCATTACGGAGTATTCAGACGTGAAAGAGCTTTATGATCACTATATCACACCCCCCCCCCCCACACTCACGATGTCGCGTATATATTTTTTAATACATACATACTTTGCGTCTGGGTCGTGTTGGATGGCACCATCATACGCATATATGCTGTTCTGTTGCATTTGTTTCCGGTATTTATTTTCTGATTTTGGAGTCGGTTTATCATACGTACCTCCATTTCTAGTTCCTGGTCTCTATTTTATCGGTACTAAAATTGCATATTCTCACGTGTTTATAGTTGTAGATACCAAATAGTACACGTTGGAGAGTGTTTTTTACCGGATTTAATATTTCAGAGGCCTCCTGTGAATGATCTTGAAGCGTGTTTTCTCTGCAGAGATTGTTCATCTCATCCCACTTTTGTATGTATATGTTATAATTAATTTCTCACTGATTTTGTCATACCTGTATATGCCTTCTGCAGTGCATATTTATAGCAGATAATGTTATTTACCAAAATCATCGCTATAGCGTTGGCTTGTGAAGTGGCGTTAAGCACCATTTATTATTCATGAATTAATTTGTTGAGTGCCTGATCGATATTTATTTATATCGTTTCCGGGTTCTGCTTATTGATTCCAGAGCTCTCCCCTCTTTCTTTTGAAGTTATGTTCAAAAAAAAGGGGGAGGGTCAGTTTGTCCACTTCTCTGCTTTATGGGGTTATGGGGTATGTAACTGTTGAGGAAGCTGTCTTGTCCGAACTATATTCGGCGATTAGCTGCAGTATTATTGTGTGGCGTGGGTTTATGGGAAATTTTCTCTCATTCTCAGTATGCCATAATAATTTTTAGGGCCTAGTCCAGACTAGTCTCTAAAATTGTTTATTTGTTATATCCTAATTAACATGAATTTATGCTTAGATTTAGGATTTACATTATTGGGATCCATATTAGGTTATGTCTCTTCTATTATGGTATTAAGAGACATTCATGTAAATTCTAATTTCTTCATCATGGATTGAAGGATTTGATCTATGTTGATATAATATTTCGGAAGTTCTAAGCCCTCCGCCTTTTTACGATTCAGTCTGGGTCTTTGGTTACAGTATAAAAATATGAAAAAATGTATAGTAATTTATATATTTTTTATACTTACCAATGACCCAGACGGAAATGGCTCTCCCATGAGTGGGCAGTACTGGGCACTCATACCTCCCCGCTGAATTATTATAAACTTTTTTCTACAAAGAATGATTTTGTTTTGCATGCCAATTTTGGGGATTGGGGGGCAAAATTTGTGTTTGGCCCTAGATATTTTTGGGTTAGCTCCAGCTAAGTCTGGGTCATTGGTAAGTATAAAAAATATATAAATTACTATAAATTTTTTCATTTTTTTTCATTTTCCGGATTTTTTTTCATTTTCCGGACTTTTTTTCGTTTATGGTTGGACATTTTGAGAAAGATTTTGTTATATAGCTTTGTTGTGGATACTTACAGATCAAGTTCGAATTTCAATCCACTTGGTTGATTTTTGGTGAAGTTACTGCCCTTGAACTTAGAATTTTTACCATTTTCCAGACGTTTTTATATGCCCGCAGTCCCTGCGGGAACCCCTGAAAGTGCAGAAGTGCCTGTTCACTGCAGTAACAGGCTCTGTTTTACTGTAAAATAGAACCTAGTCACCAATGTTTGGGTGGTGCAAACCCTCTCTAAAATGGGCAACATAGCTTATTAATGCACACCCCTGGTCTTGAGTTGATACTTATGTTGTGGTCTTAATTAGCCATTGTGCAAAAATATGTGACCTTAAACACCAATAAATAAACTAGAGAATTGTAATTTGTTGGACAAATTATGGGCTTTCCCAACTTTTTAATGTGAAAAGGCAAACTGTATTGTACACAAAACTATCAATCAGTTCTGAAAACAGAACATTTAGTGGAAATCAAAGTTTTTGTGATGCTACTAGTTTTTGTGCAGCCAAAACAGATATTTGAGAAAAAGCAGGACACCAAAACATTTAACACAAAATTTGCTCTTCAATAATCACAGAATATTTTCATAGAAAGCAAAACAAGCGATGTCCTTTGTGCTTTGAAAAAAAATTAGTACATATGAATTATGGGCGTACAGGCCGGGGTTTCATGAAGGACTGTGCCCCAACCCATCCCTGAGTCAGGAAGGAGCCGATTTTTCAGCCAGTATGCCAGAAAATTTCGGACAATTTAGTTGCCAGAAATGACCACAAAACATTTTGGTTTTCCACACAAAATGTTGTTTTCCTATCTCATCACTTAGAAGTTGCAAGTAAACTGACCATTATACTGTACAAGTTCATTTAGTGGTACCGTATCCACGTTAATATTATTCATTTATAATCACGCAAGTACGCATAAAGAGCTCTATTACTGCATATTACGGGAGCATGGTGGCTCAGAAGGTAGAGATGATTGTTGCAATCCAAGAAGTCCTCGGTTCGAATCCCGCCTGTGGCAACCACATTGTGTCCTTGAGCAAGACACTTTATTTATTGGTGTTTACGGTCACATACTTATCCACAATGGCTGATCGTGACTGTGACAATTTTACGGTTGAGGGAAGTCGGAGGACCTAGAGAGAACCACTGAGCATCGATGAGCAACTGTCAGCTCAACATTCTAACTATGTTCAAGCTCTGCTGAAGAAGTGTACCAGCGGTTGAAGACATTTGCACCATTGACATGCAGTACGCCTTAGTACATGGCATCATCGTGCCCCCATGTTGGCAACCGGGATAAAGTGCCTTGCCCAAGAACATTACGTGGGTCATCCCAGATAGGGATCAAACTCGGGACCTCTATCATAGAAGTCAAACAGTCTACTACTGAAAAAATGTGCTTTCTTTCCTGGCGGTATTCATATTTGTACGGCCAATCTGGTGTTGGATAACATGGAACACCAAAACATATAACACAAAATTTGTTCCCCATTGATTTTTGAAAGCAGTTATGAAAAGCTCAAAGAGCTCTTTCCTTTTTGTTTTTGGACAAGTGAGTATTCACTCAAAGTCATTTTTTGCAGACAGTGCTATTTTTAAGTGGCCAAAGCACATGTTTCATTAAGTCCCAGAACATAACTAAAGCCGGATTGATTGATTAAACATCTCTGCATATAGCAAAGCAAAGTGTCTCAAATTAACCCATTCCAAAATGATAGTAGAGAGTAACCAAAGTTTGATAATTTGGGTATTTCCAAATGGTACACTTATTCTCACTCTCATTGTGCTTGAGGGTTAAATCTGAGATTGAAAAGGTATACCAATCTTACTCAGGGAAGGTGAGTACAGAAAAGTATGAAATTAATCAGAAAATGAATATTTTTATACTGTACCAATGACCCAGACATAGCTGGTGCTAACTCTTAAAATATAGGGCCAAACACAAATTTTGCCCCCCAATCCCCAAAATTTGCATCTAAAACCAAAGAAAACATGTCCTGAATGGCCCTCCACACTTCACCTCCACTGCGCATGCGCAGTGTCAAGGACGTTCCGAAATTGGCGCCATTAATCATTCTAAGTTTGGCCCTTCATCAGTTAACATCTGACTGATCTTTGTGCTTGTAAATCTCAGTTTAAATGATGCCAGACACATAAATATTAGTGAAATGGTGATTCTAAGGAGGATAGAGAAGGAGGAGAGGAAAAATGTGTGACAGAATATTATCAGGGCTGTAACTTAAAATTTTTTGATGAAATTATGTTAAGTTACCTATTTTCGAGGCAGCAGCCATTTTGTTGTCATTCTGATTATTTAGTTACACTGATATTTTTATACTGTACCAATGACCCAGACATAGCTGGTGCTAACTCTTAAAATATAGGGCCAAACACAAATTTTGCCCCCCAATCCCCAAAATTTGCATCTAAAACCAAAGAAAACATGTCCTGAATGGCCCTCCACACTTCACCTCCACTGCGCATGCGCAGAGTCAAGGACGTTCCGAAATTGGCGCCATTAATCATTCTAAGTTTGGCCCTTCATCAGTTAACATCTGACTGATCTTTGTGCTTGTAAATCTCAGTTTAAATGATGCCAGACACATAAATATTAGTGAAATGGTGATTCTAAGGAGGATAGAGAAGGAGGAGAGGAAAAATGTGTGACAGAATACTATCAGGGCTGTAACTTAAAATTTTTTAATGAAATTATGTTAAGTTACCTATTTTCGAGGCAGCAGCCATTTTGTTGTCATTCTGATTATTTAGTTACACTGATTTTTCAGTGTTTTCCTCTCTCCCTGTCCTTTAAGTCCCCCCTTGCTATTCTCCCATGCTTTTGGCATAGTTTCTGTAATTATTATTACTAAATTTTCTTGGGAGTTTTAGCTGAATAACAGAATGAATTCTGTTCTTTTCCCCATGTTTACGTCTTCACCTACGAGTGGTTAGGCGTTGTGTTCTGCATCTACCATCTGATGTTCTGCAGTTTCTTCCCTGGAAGTCTCTGTTTTGCATCAGATAGTGTATTTTTGGTAACTGATTCCGGGCCTGGGTGCCTGGAGTCTTATTTTAGTGTTTTTACATTCATTGTTTACATTTACAACAGCCCTCTGTGTGAGGGGGGGATTTCTTGAAAATTATATCTTGATGTTATTTTAATCATATCTAAATACATTATTATTGTTCGTAAGTGTTGAATAAATTGTTTAAAATATTTTTAAAAATTTTTCTCCACACTTAGGCTTGGGATCCATTGGGGCTCAACGTTACTTTTCAGAAACTTGGGCTGTTCTGAAAAAATATTTTTTCAAAATATTTTGATTTCAATTATTTTTTCTATATTAATGGATCATATTATTATTATGTATTTTGATTGCCAGGGGTTGGTGCGAGTACCAGGACTTGTTTTCTTTTCACATTGAAAGGATTTTCATCCCGATTTTCATCAATTGTAATAAGAGGAAGTCTTCCTCTGACTTTTATAATCATTCTATATGTGGTCAGTGTACTCGCATTAACTCCTGTTCTGTATCGTATGATTTCGATGACAACATGGGAAGCGTATGTCACGGTATGTTAGTGGGGAATTGGACACTCCGGTCCTTTCCCCGCAGGGTCACTCTACTTTATCAATTTCTATTTCAGACGATCAAGATTAGGGTGTTGTATCTGTGATGTCTTCCAACAGTGTGCCTCCGTCGTCACAATTAATGAAGGGCTAGCGGAAAAGTGCTCATGTAAATACGCCAATTGCCTAAGAGGACCCTAGTAGGTTCGACGGCCTTTGACGTCCGCTAGCTCGCCCGGTGTAGCGTCCATTCATCGAATGGTTCGGCAGCCGGGTTCATCCATTGCGGTCTAGAAGGAGTTTTGGGGTGATGCGAGCACTATAAATCAACCAAATGCACACCCAGTGACGGCGGATTAGAGGGAGAACGGAGGAAGCCTTTTAGTCCAGTTCATAGCTCGTTCTGGTCCATCCGGACGGCGAGCGAGAGAGGCCCCTCTCTCGTACAACAACATCTGGCCCCAGATGTTGTGGTACAAAATGTTCGCATTCGGAGCATACGTCCGTCGCACGGGACGCTCCGACATATAGTCAGTCCGGAGTAGACTGTCAATAAGGCTTCCTCATTCTCATGGTAGCGCACACGACCGCTCTAGGCTACATGACCTCGGATATCCAGTCAGCTTCGCCAGTCAGAGAATCATCGGCGACCAGGTCACACCATCCGGTAGCCAGGGACACGAGGCCTGCAGACTCCGGACGTTCGCATAGGAAAGTGTGCGGGAGTCAACGTACACGGAGCTTCCGGCGGCAATGCATCGTAAGACTGCTACTGCACAGGCCTCGGGAACGGACGTGCTTTCCTAAATAGCACAGTTTATCGCAGCATCCCAGCATCAACTGAATCTGTCGCATATTTTTTATCCGACGATGCTGGGTCGGGACGCTCCGCGGAAGCGGGTACGGACGTCCGAAAATTTCATCCGGTCCGACGGGATACCGAAAGGGATTTGGAGGATTTCGAGCTTTCCCTTTCGGAACAACATATGCTGTTGTGTATGTCATCTGACTTGTTCTTCTACAGCTTCTTTCGTCGGACTAGAATGCTGCGATGCCGGATAAGAAACTGATAGCGTCGGTGGACTTAGAAATTTTTGGTTCGGTTCAGGGACATCGTCCCTCAGTTCCGACATAGTCCAATAATGTCACACAAACTTTCGAATTATTGAACGACGCTATATATATTATTATTATATGCTTGCTATAACCAAGCATTTCTGGTTTCTTATTCGCAAAGTTACGGAGATGTCTTTCAAAAGTGTGCCTCTGTCGTCATAGTTAATGAAGAGATAGCGGCAACAAGTGCTCATGGAATATGTCTATCGCCTAAGAGATCCCTTGTAGGATCGACGGAGTGACATTCGCTAGCTCACCCGGTGTAGCGTGCATTCATCGAATGGTTCGGCTGCCGGGTTCGTCCGTTGCGGTCTAGGAAGGAGATTTGGGTGATGCGAGCACTATAATTACTTTAGTACTCACCCAGTGACGGCAGATTGAGGACAGATCGGAGGAAGCCTGTTAGTCCGGTTCCTGGCTTGTCCAGGTCCGTCCGGG
This sequence comes from Pictodentalium vernedei, assembly GCA_031216915.1. Lineage (NCBI taxonomy): Eukaryota > Metazoa > Mollusca > Scaphopoda > Dentaliida > Dentaliidae > Pictodentalium > Pictodentalium vernedei. The sequence continues at coordinate 456,105,726 of CM062296.1, forward strand.
CTGTGAGCGAGAGAGGTCCCTTTCTCGTCCAACAACATAGGGGACCGCATGTTGTGGTTCAGATATTTTATATTCGGAGCATATGTCTGTCGGTCGGGACGCTCCGTTATATTGACAGTCCGAGAGACTGTCGATAATGCTTCCTCATCCTCACAGCAGGGCACACGACCGCACATTGGCTACGTGACCTCGAGTATCCGATCAGTTTCGTCATTCAGTGATTCCACGGCGAATAGGTCACGCCATCCGGTAGCCAAGGGACATGAGGCCTATACACTCCGTTCGCTCGCATATTGGTAGTATGCATGGGGTAACGATCACGGAGCTTCCAGCGGCAATGCATTGTAGGACCGCTTCTCCTCAGGCCTCAGTGACGGACGTGCTATCCGAGTTAGCACAGTTGTTTCGCAGCATCCCAGCAATCGACAGTTTCTTACTCGAATCAGGAATTATCTGACGGCACTGGGTCGGTGCGGTCCGCGATTGCATCAGGTACGGACGACCGAACGCTTTATAGGGTCCGACAGGATGGCGAAAGGGATTCGAAAGATTTCGAGTTTTCCCTTTCGTAGCATCGGAAGCTGACATTCATATCTTTTGGCATTATCTTCCAGTGATTGTTATTTCGGACTACATTGCTGCGATGTTGGATAAGAGACTTATAGCGTCATTGGACACGGAATTTTGGATCGGTTCAGGGACATTGTCCCTGACTTACCGACCCAGTTCAATAATGTCATTACAACATGTGTTTTATTTTTCTACGCTATATATGCATATTAGTCTGCTACCAAGCATGATAGTATTGTTTCTTGTCCGCAATGCTCATTTCTGCCGTTTTATCATTTATACGAATAATTTATTTTGGCAGAGCAGGACATACCAAGAGTTCATATGCGTCTAGACGGCGTGGTTAAAGACTGGAAATATTCTTTTTCGCCGTCTATGTCTTTTCCAACCACAATGTTGGAAACGACAATGATGTCTAGTAGACTTAACTTAGACGCTTTATCATACGTAATCCACCTTACTGAAGCATTATCATTACGTCGTCAAGAAAAGATTTACGGGATATTATTCTCAATGTGATTTCTTTTGAGGGCAGTAGTTTGTTCTCGTATAACTCCGCCCTTCAGTGGCTGATTGGAGTTGGTTAGACGTGACGCAGCCCTAGCTACATCCACGTGCGTGGATAGTAAGGTGAAGAACTCTCTCAGAGTTGCTTCGTTCTCGGAGAAGCCTCTCTTCGACGGCAACTTTTCAGCAATCCATGAATTGCTCGATTTACACGTTCTCTTGTCTATCTAGTGTTACAAGAGATTCAGACTGGGGCAAACATTCGGTGGTTGACTCAGAGAGTGCCACTGCAGTTGCCGGATCCGAGTGTTATAATTATGACAGTTGCCAGTCAAACAGATTGGGATATAATATTGATCCCAACGGATTCGAAGTGCCAGGGTCTTTGGGTTCCGCAGTCTCTAAGCAAGCAATTATCTTCCGCGGAATAATGTTTTTTAGGCTTGCTTTATGTCATTGCATGAACATTATTCAGAAACGCATGTCCAAATCCTGTCCGTTAATTCGACAGTAGTGGCGTATCTCCGGAACCAGGAGGCACTCATTCATTTCCGTTATTCAATTTAATGGAAAGAATCCGTCTGTTGGTTATAGTACACCAAGTTCTTTTTCGGTCCGTCATATTCCGGGTCGTCTGATTGTTTTACCGGACTCCCATTCACTTAGGGGTCGCTTGTTGCCGTCAGAATGGACTCTCAACAAACAAGTATTCAATCAGATTTGCTATCCATGGGAGCGCCCAATGATAATTTATTTACGACACAGCTTGCTAATCAATTGCAGACGTATGTGTTGGCTTGTCCGGATCTCTGAGCTAATGTTGTTAACGCTCTATTGATCTAATAGGACGGAATGATAGGTTTCAGCAGGTATTGCTAAGATAAACAACCACAATACATTTCTGTTGATAGCATCTCTATCTTCACAGAGATCGTGGGTAATTTACTCTGATGTCTACTGTGGGACTTAACGCGAAATCTTCCTCAATGAGAGGATCTTTTTTCGCTGGGTAAATCGTGTCATCTTTATCACAACCCGCAAGGTCGCAACCTTCACGTATTCCGTTGTGTGGTCCGTATTGCATTGTAAGCATTGTACTGGACGAGCTTTGGACGCGATTTCTTACTATAGGAGATCCTCTTCTTCGCTATTCTATGCGGCTAAAGTGGAGGCTCTTCCGTCGTTGGTGTAGGGATCACTATGTTCATATTGTTGATCCCTCCATACTACTCATTGCAACTTTTTAGTATACTTGTTTAACAAGATCTACTGCAGCCTGTTATTATTAAGGTTATAGGTTTATGTTACCTCATACCTATGCACTCTATGATAGTTTACAATTGAGTCTTATGTCTCTTTATCTAAGTCAGTTAGTAACTTTTTGATAAATAGACTTAGAATCTTTAGATTAAATTCCTATATGGAATTTAACTTCGGTTCTTATTTAGCTAAGTAATCATTTGAGCCTCTGGAAACAGTAGTTTTCAAATTCTGACCTTTTAGACAGTAATTCTGTTGGCTTCTCTTTTACTGAAGAGTCAGTGAGTTTCATCCACTATCGATGGATGATTTTTACTTTCGTAGTTTCGGAATCACTACTTCCTTTACTATTTAGGTTGGATTTTTGCATAAGAGTTAGGCTCCTAATATCCGGAACCTATTGTTATTAAGGTCCTTCCGTCTTCGTACGGGCATAGGCCTTTACTCTGTCCGGTTAGAGTTTATGTATTTATAAACAGATATCTGTTTATTACTACGGGCGTAAGCTTCTTCTGTCTTTGATGCCTAATAAAAGGACGTTACGCTCCTTTCTATTGCTCATGGATTCAATTAACTATCGGTACTGCTTATGGTATATCATTGACTCAGCAGTTGTGCTTAAGATTTCGGCTCATGAAGTAAGAGTTCTTCTACATCTTGGGCTTACATTAATAGTGTCGCTATTATAGATTTTTGAAGGCTGCTCATTGCGCTCAGCCATCCACATTCATGAATTTTTATCTCAGAAATATCGAGTCCATTTCTGGAGGCCTCTATTGTTAGGTCTATTATCTACTGCTCAGAATGTCATTCACTTAACAGTTGCTACTATAGCTAGGTAGGCTGTCTGTTTCGGCAGTGACTCCGTTCTGCTGCCCTCTTCGCTCTGGGCTATTTGACCCAGGGCAAGAAAAAGGGGGGGGGGGGGGGAAGGGTGTTCCCTTGGGTCACCTGTTTTACTATGAAAACAAGGGGATACCTCCTCCGGAGTTAGTAATTCTGAGCTGTTATTGGGATGGTTGTTTAGTGAGAAGTTTATGTTTTAAAAATTCATTCAAGTCTTAGTTTTTAAAGTATAGCTTTTGAAAATAGCACGTGTCACGGACATGATTATGCAATCCTCAGACACTTTTAAGGAGTATAAGAGTCTCTATTCTCTAGACTTACTTTATTTATTGGCTTACTTTAAAAATTATTAGTATAAGGATTATATTGGATATTAATAGAGTACATGGATGTATCATGCTCAATTTTGGAAGATGTTGTATCTTTCTAATTTATCATAAATAAGAAAGATACATGTAAGGCCTATTACTTCTTTTTCCCTACAAGGGATGACTCTATTTTATATTATTAAGCGTATTCCATCTTGCTCTATGTCCTTGGCCCTCCAGCCTTTTTACTATTCAGCTATGTCTGGGTCATTGGTACAGTATAAAAATGTTAAAAAATTTATAGTAATTTCTATATTTTTTATACTTACCAATGACCCAGACGGGGATGGCCCTCCCAGGAGTTGGGAACTCTTGCCTCCCCGCTGAGTACATAGCGCTTACCAGGCACTGGTTATTAGAATGATTAATGGTGCCAATTTTGGAACGTCCTTGACACTGCGCATGCGCAGTGGAGGTGAAGTGTGGAGGGCCATTCAGGACATGTTTTCTTTGGTTTTAGATGCAAATTTTGGGGATTGGGGGGCAAAATTTGTGTTTGGCCCTATATTTTAAGAGTTAGCACCAGCTATGTCTGGGTCATTGGTAAGTATAAAAAATATAGAAATTACTATAAATTTTTTAACTTTGTCTGACGGTACTAATATTTGTACGAGCAAAACTGGTACTGGATTTATTTATTTATTTATTAGGTTTTAACGACACATTAACAGCCAAGGTCATATTATGTCGGTGACAGTTGTATGGGTGGAGGAAGCCGGAGTACCCAGAGAGAACCACCGAGCAATGACGAGCAGCTGCCAGCTCCCCAACATAGTGCCTCCGCACTGTAGCACAGGCAGGGTTAGATTGGTTGAAGACATGCGAACCATCGACGTGCAGTATGCCTTAGTACATGGTGCCCCCATGCGGACAGTCGGGGTGAAGTGATCGGGACATAATTGGAATATATCCGACAGATACAATGTCGGATATATTCCAATTATGTCCCGATCATGCAAGGCAGCAACTTGAAATTCTCAGAATGTTTCCAACTGTCCCTGCCCGACAGTTTAGTATCTTTGTCAGTCAAGTGCCATGGCCGCGTGGAAATACCGACTATACCCACATGGGAACTCCTAAATATGCCAAGGGTTAAACTTTTGATAATGACGTATAAAACAGAAGTTGTCATGCTATGCTTGCTGCATGCAGGCATAGAAAACATTCAGCGCTCAATGAATTAGGAATGGAGTAAATTGTCACTTAAACCTACGAAATTCTGAAAAAATGAGTTTTTTTCGACGGCATCTACCATTATGCATCTGAGACAGGGATTGCGTTAAACTTTACAGCAACCTTATAACAGAAAATATTCTTGGAATTGAACTGTGAATCCGAATTTCGAAAGCATTTTCGGATATTCTATTCCAAACTACAACTGCACGCTTATCAATATTCAGTGATTTTATGAAAATTAAAATTATTCCGACCATACCCATATGGGCAGTCTCGAATCTGCCAACGGTTAAACTTTTAATAATGACATATAAAACAAAAGTTGTCATACTATGACTCCTGCATACAGCCATAGAAATCATTCAGCGCTCAATCAATTAGGAATGGAGTAAATCGTCACTTAAACTTACCAAATTCTGAAAACGAGAGTTTTTTTTGGACTGCACCTATCTTTATGCAAACAGAACGAGCATAGGGTTAAACTTTACAACCAAACTTACAACAGCAAATATGCTCAGTAGGCAATTGTAAATACGAACATGTAAATCATTTTTCGATATTCCTTTCGAAAATGGAAGAAAAGTGAGCTCCAAATTAGCCAATTTTATGAAGAATTTTAGGGCACTCAAATTCAAGGCCCAAAAACTGGGTGAAGGTTAAAACTTTGAATAAAATATATAACAGCAAAATTGTTCTTGGATGAAGGCCCAATCCTCTCATGGAAAAGGTTTTGAGACAATATGGCTCCAGTGCTGAGAAAGTGCATGTAAATGTTGGCAAAAATAACAATTATTCTGACAGTACCCTTATGGGAAGTCTCAAATCTGCCAAGGGTTAAACTTTTTATAATAATATATAGAACAAAATTTGTCATACTTTGACAGCTGCAAGCAGCTATAGAAAACATTCAGAGCTCAAGCAATTAAAAATGGAGTAAATCGCCACCTAAATTTACCAAATTCTGAAAAAATTGGAATTGTTTGGACGGTACCTACTTTTATGCAACCTGAATGGGATAGGGTTAAACTTTACAACCAAACTAACAACAGCAAATATGCTCGATAGTCAATTGTGAATACGTACATGAAAAGTGTTTGAAATTAACCCTTTCCAAAATGATAGAAAAGACAACCAAAAATGGCTAATTTTGGCATTTTCAAACGGTACTCTTATTCTTGCCCTCATTGTGCTAGAGGGTTAAATCTGAGATTAAGAAGTAAACAGTAACTTTCTTCCACAATCATTGTTGCATCTAGCCATACCAAAATAATTATTACAACTACCTTGTAATTTGAAAAATTTGCTCTTGAAGTTGGCTAAAATAACAAATATTCCAACAGTACCCTTATGGTAAGTCTCAAATCTGCCAAGGGTTAAACTTTTAATAATAACATATAGAACAAAATTGGTCATACTTTGACTGCTGCAAGCAGCTATAGAGCTCAAGCAATTAAAAATGGAGTAAATTGTCACCTAAACTTACCAAATTCTGAAAAATTGGAGTTTTTTTGGACGGTACCTACTTTTATGCAACCAGAATGGGATAGGGTTAAACTTTACAACCAAACTTACAACAGCAAATATGCTTGGTAGTCAATTGTGAATACGTACACAAAAAGTGTTTGAAATTGACCCTTTTCCAAAATGATGGAAAAAGCAACCAAAGTTTGCTAATTTTGGCATTTTCAAACGGTACTCTTATTCTTGCCCTCATTGTGCTTGAGGGTTAAATCGGAGATTAAAAAGTAAACAGTAACTTTCTTCCGCAATCATTGTTGCATCTATCCAAACCAAAATAATTGTTACAACAACCTTGTTATCAGAGAAATTTGCCCTTGAAGCTGGTCAATTTTGAAGAAAAATTCTATACTCGCCCAAAAAAGAAAGTGTGCATTGCAGAAATTGATCAAACTCCAAAAAAATAATTTTGTAGATGTAAAGAGTGTTAACCTGTTCATGAATAAGTTATATTGAACACAAAATCAGCTTTCCCCGTTGCATTAACGTTAAATGACGTGCTGCACGTTTGTGAAAAGGCATGTTTTGCACGTGGAGAGTCTGAAAATTCATGCAGCAGTGTGAATCCTTGAGTATTTAAACACTAAAGTAAGGCCTTCCCATCATTCACATTCAAACTTGCACTGCTGTTAAAACGACGCCACATTAGCATGCCAAGATTGACAATGAATCAACGTCTCCTTGCCCTGGGTATGATTAGAGCTGGCAGAACACACAGAGAGGTTGCTCAGCATTTGAACTGCCACCGTAACACTGTAGACAGGCTAGTCCATCGACATGCACAACATGATGACGTTCGAGACCGACCCCACTCCGGGAGACCCCGAGTTACCACCCCTGCACAAGATCGGTATATCCGTGTCGTCCATCTCCAGAACCGACAACAAACGGCAACGACGACAGCCAGGAACATCCCTAACCTGAGACGGATACATTATCAAACAGTAATCAACCGGCTGAGAGAATACAGCTTACGTCCTCGAAGACCTGCAATTCGTCCGATTTTGACGTTACGTCATCGTCCTGCTCGACTGCAGTGGTGTAGAGTAGGGTTAGGGTTAGGGTTAGCCTAACCTAACCCTACCCTAACCCTAACCTAACCCTACCCTAACCCTACCTAACCTAACCCTAACCCTACCTAACCCGAACCTAACCCGAACCTAACCCACTTCCATGCTAACTTGTTCGCTTCCATAAGGCGTAGATGCACAGCAGTAGTCGATGCAGACGGAGGTCATACCAGGTATTGAGTGTGTGACTTTTGTGTTTGACCCTTAGTGTCTTTGGCTCTCCATGGCACCAAGACTATTCGTCGTAGCGTAATGAAATTTCTCGTGTTGATCATAAATTGATTCATCTGTGATTGAATAAAATTTCCATGAATGAAAATGATATATATCTTTTTTTAGTGTTATTTTTTAGCATGCACACTTTCTTTTTTGGGAGAGTATATATTCATGTCATTTTTGTCCAGTGGGGGTTAAAGTTGAAAGATCTGAGTGGTGATTGTGGTGTATCATATTATGCTCTAAATGTGTGGAAAATTTGAGCTAAATAACTGTAAACAATTTTGAGACATTTGAAAAATGGTGAAATTTTGAAGGTTTTGGCAGAATATTTTGAAAACACGTGTTTTCACAGATATGACGATACTGCATTTCACTAGACTTTATGACATTACATAAGTGTGCCAAATTTGGTCAAAATCGTACAGCTTGTTTTTGAGCAGTTCAACAGACAAAATTCATGGAGGAAAAAAAAAAAATTTTTAAATCCTAAAAAAAAAATGGAGAAGAAAAATTTTGAAAAAGAAGAATAACAAAAGTCTTTCCCAAACTGGTTTGGGAAAGCCTAATAAATATAAGGGACTATTTGGCCCACAACATAGATCCTTTTTTTTTTTTCCGTCCAGTTTTTGTAAAATTGCATGCGGGCAGGAGGTTTTTTATTTTATTTTTTATTTTTGTAATTATTTCTTTGCTAGCAAAAGTTCATGTTCTTGGTTTGTTTTATGTTTTATGCCTCATAATCTACAGAGTAGCATGGGTGGTGGTGTATTTCGTCCCTTGAGTGCAAGAAGGCTTTGCAATGCTAAAGCATTCAAAACCTTGTTGCTCTTAAGGGACAAATTTATTAACTTAAGTAAAACATCAGACATAAACTATTCAGTTTTTATTTTTTTAAGTTTGCATTGGTTATAAAATGAGACCATGCAGCAGCCAAAAGGACCATGTCGGAGGGCCTGAGAAACAGATTTTTAACTTTTTGGGGCCTTATAGTGGGTACTGTACCCAAACGATACTTATCCTGTAAAAGGTTGTTTACTGTATGGATCATGTAGTCTTATTCACAATGACATAACTGCTTCCACTGCTGTGCAGAATAATGAAAGTTGAATGTATCTGCCTTTATGAGAAGAGGCATTAAGACTTAAGTGTTATCTCATGTCCACCTTTCATTCTTTATGTCCGATACATTCATATGTATGTCCATATGCATTTTGTTCATCAACTTTAACACAGAATGCGACTTTTGTCACCTATTTTATGATGATTATCTGTACATTCTGGTATGTGTAGATCAAACCTACCATATGATTAATTGCTGGAAAGGGCTCAGAGAACCCTTTCCAACAATCAATCAGGTGATAGAGTTTCTAGTGTGTCATAAATATCATTAAACGTCCTCGTATACAGGCATACATAGAGTTACTCCATATATGGCTAAAGTGGGCATGGCAGTAAAAGGGTCAATTTCTTTTGGAAGAATGTTTCTTATCAACCTACCTCAATTGTTTACAACAGGCTTGCACTACAGTGGAAGAACCTAACTCGGATAAAATACTCTCTATTTTAATCTTTCCCAAGATTTGGGAAAGAAAAGTGGTGTAAAAACACCACGACAAAATAAGCCAAAACTGGGCCGAGCGCCATCGGCGCACACCCAGTATGGGACGCTCTTCCATAGTACAAATCCCTGACTTCCGTCCCAGTGCGCAATGCATCAATTCGCCATTCTTTTTCTATCCGAGGCACTAGCAGGATGTGTTTCCGCCATATGCATTATGAAACAGTGATAATTCAACTCGTGGATAATGGTTTTCCTGTGACTGGAATTATGGATCTGAAGATCGTATAATAACAGGACTGTTTTATATATTCTCGTTTATATTTTCAACCACATTCTCAATGTTTATTAATTACTATTCCGTTTTCGCGAATGTTTTGCGACATCGTGTCATCGCGATTCGACAATGAATTTTTTCGGTTGGGGGGGGGGGCACTGTCATTTCGGGGTCGCCCGATTCGACCACGTCTGATGAGAATTGCTCCTCCTCCGTGGGGGATGTGCAGCTCCTCCCGCACCAGTGGGGGGTAGGGACCGCTTTCGTTTCGGGGCTTCCCGATTCGACCATGTCTGGTGAGAGTTATTCCCCTTCCATGGGGAATGTGCAGTGTTTTACCGTGGTGGATACTGCGGGAGCTGTTGGTTTTCTGGTGTAGAGATGCCTGGTTCCGGGACTATGCGCCCTCTCCAGTCAACATCTGAGGCTGTCACTAGGGTTGTGACTCCTCCTTTGGAGGCCGAGCTTGGTGGCTCTCTCCGCTTTTCCGCCAGTTCCAACTGCTCCCGTCGTATCTGCTGCTACTGCTGTTCCGTCTACAACGTCATGGGCACCGTTTTTAGCTGGCCTCGGCTTCTCCCTGCCAGGGTCTGCAGGGATGTCTGTAGTATGGTTGTGGGGTTTCGGCCTCAGCCTTCCCAGACTTCCACTCAGCGAAGTCAAATGGGGCTGCCGACTGAACCCTATACTGTGTCCTCTCAGCCAATGAGCACAGTAGTTTTATACCTGCAGTGGTCTGCTGCGGTGTCTGGTTGTGTAGACGTGGGGGTATCGGCCTCAGCCTTCCCTGACTTCAACTCGGCGAAGTTGGAAGTGGCTGCCGGCTGGACCCTCTCCTGTGGTCTCTGCGCTGTCGAGCACCACAGTTGTCATTGGTTTCGGTTGTTCTTAGTGGGACACAATGAACTCCGTGGCGTTTCCGTCCCTCATTCTGGTCACACGACCAGTTTTGGGGGTCCAACGTCTTTTGTGCAGCCTTGACCTTCTGCCCTGCAGAGGTCAGCGGTGACTCTCATGAGTTCCTGCTATGTTGATCCTCGGGGTGTGTCACACCCCTATATGGCTTCAGACGTTTTTGGCTGCCGCCCGTCGTCCCATGTCGAGTCTTTTGGAGGATCGTGACCCTTCGCTGGTTCAGAGGGTCGGCGGTGAAGCCACTTTGCCGGTTCGTTCCCCTGTCGAACCGGCCAGTACGGGCAGTGAGCTTAGGGAGGCCCTCTCCTTACTCAGGTTCTGTCAACGAGCCTTCCTGTTGCTTCCAGCGAGGCAGCGAGTGGTTTCCAGGCGCCTCCTGTGGCGCCGCCTCCCGGGATTAGAAACAGGCCGCTTTCTGATCCCCTGGTGTTCCGACACCATGGGAGGCATCGGCTGGTTTGCCCACGATGGGCTATGTGTCTTCCGACTCAGGGGAAGAGTCAGACATGCTTGATGTCGAGAGCCAGCAGTCTTCGGACTTGGGGGCAGCTCTTGATTTCGTGCTTGGGTTCCTTCCGGATCTCAAACCATCTAACCAGTCGACAGAGTCAGCCAGGCTGCGATCATCGGTCGTGCGCCAACAGTCTATGGAGCAACCTGCTTCTGGGCGTCTTCGACCGTGCCCTTCGGTACAGTTGGTTGAAGCATTTTCAGCCTTGGACTCCAAGCTAAGTTCCAAGGCTATGAAGGCTCCGTTCTTCACCAGGGTTGACACCTTTTTGCCTCTGGCACGTTATCGTTCCTACGATTCCGCCAATCCGTCGGTCTACCAAACTTTGACGGTTTTGGATCAGGACTCCAATTCCCTCGGGCTTTCCAAGTCCAAGTCTGCCGTCATTCCGATGACGACTCTGGAGTCCAGATTGGGCTTATCGAGAGAGATGCTTGGTATGCTTTCTCTCTCCGATCACGTCGTCTCAGCTTTTGCTGCCTATCTGCCTTCAGATAAGATTGACGAGGTACAGGCTCCTTTGCGTGTGCTGTCCAAGGCGCTCATGCATCTTACTCACGCGCATGCCTGTAACACGGCTAATCTGGAATTAGTTCGAAGGGACTCTGTGCGGGACACAGGCCGATCCCTTCCTGAGGAGCAGTACGCTGCTCTTCGATCTGCTTTTTTGACAGGTCCGCAACTTTTCCATGATTCTGTGTTGACGGTCCGGGATGACGTCCTACGTCATTCCAACAATCAGCTGCTGTTTCTTCAGCTTGATCAGCCTTCTAGGGTAGGCACGGGCCGTTCCAAGCCTAACAAGTGCCCTCTGCTTCCTCTGCGAAGCAAAAGGGGCTGATCCTTCTGCCACCGCTTCTACTTCTTACTCAAGGGGTAAGGGTAAGCGTCGGCAGTCTTGAGGGAACTCCCAGGATTCTTCATTCAGTAGAGGTGTTTTCTCCTCTCGCGAGCCTCGTTGGGGTTCGCAGTGAAGGTCCTCACCTCGACTCGTCCCAGGTTGGAGGAAGGATAGCAGAGTTCGCAGACCGTGGGCCACCATCACATCCGATCCTTGGATGTTAGATGTTGTTTGGTCCGGGCTGCGAATATCCTTCCGACAGCACTCCACTCTGTCTGGGGTGCCTTTTCCAACCACAGTTCCTTCAGACATTTTACGTCTGGAACTTTTGTCCACGGAGATAGACAATCTCCTGACAAAGGGGGCGATTGAGGTCATCAAGAACATTAGGTCAGGGGGTTTCTATTCCCGCCTGTTCTTGTTGCCGAAGAAGGATGGCCGACTCCGACCGGTTCTCGATCTGAGTTTCCTGAACCAGTCTATCATTGCTCCCAAGTTCAGCATGGAGACTTTCAGGTCGGTCCTCCGTTCAATTCACCAGGGAGATTTCGCTTCCAGCTTCGACCTGCGAGACGCTTACTTTCACGTTCCGATTCATTGGCCGTACGGAAGTATCTCAGGTTCATTTTTCTGGGGCGAGTTTACCAGTTCAAGGCCATGCCTTTCGGCCTCAACCTGGTTCCTTGGTCTTTCACCAGACTGATGTCGCATGTGATAGCTTTCCATCGCATACAGTCCAGGGTGACTACTTCGGCATATCTGGACGATATCCTCCAGGGGCATTCCAATGCTGCGTTCCTGGAGTCGGATGTCGCCACTCTGTTGAGCTTGCTCACGTCGCTACGTTTCAGAGTCAACGAGGAGAAGTCGGACCTGGTCCCTTCTCAGTCGTTTTATCATCTGGGGATGGCTTTCCGCACACAATTCAATTTGGTGGCGGTTCCCCAGGCCAAGGCTGTGATTCTCTCAGCTTTTGCTCCGACTCTGTCCCAGTCCACATCCGCGACGGCTTGGAGTTTTCTCCGGCTAATCGGTCTCTGCTGTTTGGTGACGGATCTCATTCCTCTAGGTTGGCTGCATGTCAGACCTTTCCAACACTTTCTGCTCAGTCGTTGGAGGCCGAATGTAGATTTTCTGGATCTGGTGCTTCAGTTTCCAGACTATCTTTATCCTCACCTTCTCCTCTGGGCAGATGTCCAGTGGCTTTCGCAGGGTGTTCCATTGGACTTCCCCACGTCCGATAGCGTTCTGACGGCAGATGCCAGCGATCTCGGATGGGGTGCGACGTTGGATCCTCTAGGTCTTTCCATTCATGGGATGGTGGACCAGGATCATGCAGCTCTACACATCAACCAGAAGGAGCTTCTTGCTCTTCTGTGTTTCAGGCAGTGGATCCCTCACCTATCGAATCGCCAGGTCCTTCTGTTGTCCGACCATTCGACGGTGGTTGCTTACATTCGGAACCAGGGCGGCACGCACTCTGTTCCAATGTACGAATTGGCTTGGGATCTTCTACTGCTCGCTCAGGATGTCCGCGCCGGGGTGGCTGTTCGTCACATTCCCGGTCGCCTGAACGTCCTAGCCGACTCCCTGTCCCGTCGGGGCAGGGTCATTTCCACCAGGTGGATGCTCCACATGGCGGGTTCCATCGATCTCTTGTGACTAGTTGGAACCATCAGGTGGACACTTTCGTGTCCCTGTGTCCAGATGCTCTGGCTTTCGCCGTGGACGCTCTGGCCTTCCTTTGGGATGGTCTTGTCGGCTACACCTTCCTACCGGTTCCGATTCTGCCTCAGGTTCTCACCCAGATATGAACCTGCAGTCGTCGAATCCTTTCGATCACACCCGTCGCTTTGGTGGGTGTGGATCATTCTGCTCCGCTCTCTGTTAGCGGCGGTTCCGGCATGTCTCCCTCTCCCTCGCGACTTTCTTTGCCAAAGTCGCCCGGGAGGTTTTCAAGTTGACCCGACTTCATTGTGCCTTCGCACATGTCTTTTATCGGGTCCTGTCTCCTCCGTAGTGGTTTTTCAAGACACGCAGTGGAGTTGCTTTTCTTCAAGGAGGCACTCACTCCACTGGTTTAGCCTCTGTGGCTCAGTGGAAGGTTCTTCTGTCGATGGTGTGTGATCACTCTGTTGCTTCTGTCACTCCTTCGATCACACTGCTTGCGGAGTTTTCTGGTATATGTTTGTTTCTGGGGGTCTCCAGCTATGTGTACTTGTCCATGCTTCGGAGACATTTTTTCCTATGTGATACCGCATTGTTTCGACACTCATCCTTGCCTCTCCAAGCGTGTTCAGCTCTTTTCCTTGAAAAGGCCTTGGACTTTGCAGTTTACTCCAAGATGGTCACTTTCTTGGGCGCTGCTCTGCTTGGTGGTGGGGGGAGTTCATGCCTTTATCCTGGATGAATATGCGTTTTCCCACATGCCAGATCTCTCCTGCATCCATTTCTTGATGGACTTGTCTTGCTATTCGTGCAGCTTCCGCTCGTCTAGCTACTGGTGATTGTATTACCAATTGTTTTTTCTGCCACGAGGTGCGTGCATTGTCTTCCTCTTTTAATAACTCTGTCATGTTGTCGGATGACTGATGTTATACTGGCAGCCTTCTGGAGAAATGCTACATTCTCCTTTTCTCTGCGACAGTTGCAGGAGCCGACAGAGACCCTTGGGGCCCTCTTTCTTCGGCTCAGGATGTTGTCTATCCAAGCTTTTCAGCTTTTTTCAGTGTCGGTTCCAGCTTTGTGCTGTTACTGCCTTTTCTGTCTGTGTGTCGCACTACACCATACGCCTCATCTTTCATTGGCTTTCTAATGTTTGTGATGCTATGGTTTGATAGGCCTAGGGATCTCTTCCTCTGTCCATGGTCCCAGTGCTATTGAGTTATGTGTGGGTTGGTTATGTGATTCCCTCCAGCCTTTTGTCTATTCAGCCTGTTGTAAACAATTGAGGTAGGTTGATAAGAAGTATAAATTTTATAGTAAATTTCCTTTCTTATTATACCTACCGAAATTGTTTACATGGAGGCCCTCCCGTCTTCTTATTCGGGTAAGAATCCTTCCTCCCCGCTGATCACATAACTCCTGTGTTGTTCGGAATCAAAAGAATGACGAATTGATGCATTGCGCACTGGGACGGAAGTCAGGGATTTGTACTATGGAAGAGCGTCCCATACTGGGTGTGCGCCGATGGCGCTCGGCCCAGTTTTGGCTTATTTTTTCGTGGTGTTTTTACACCACTTTTCTTTCCCAAATCCTGGGAAAGATTAAAATAGAGAGTATTTTATCCGAGTTAGGTTCTTCCACTGTAGTGCAAGCCTGCTGTAAACAATTTCGGTAGGTATAATAAGAAAGGAAATTTACTATAAAATCTATACTTTCATCAAATTTTACATCTCCACTTACTATCATATCCCTGGGCGCAGTGGCATTGCAGTAACCAGTTCTTACCCAATCACTGAAATTAAGCAACGTTGAGCCCGGTTAGTCCTTGGATGGGTGACCATCTGAGTGATCGATTTGGACTCCCTCGTTGTGTCCTTGAGCAAGGCACTTAACCCTGATTGTCCACATGGGGGCACAATGACGCCATGTACTAATGTGTACTGCACGTCAGTGGTGTGCATGTCTTCAGCCAATCTAACCCTGCCTGTGCTGCAGTGCGGAGTTACGATGTTGAGGAGCTCGTCGTTGCACGGTGGTTCCTTCAACTGTAAAACTGTCACCAACACGATATGACCTTGGCTGTTAAAGTGTCGTTAACCCTTATTAAATAAATAAGTACCATATCCCAAAGATCAGGTTCAATTTTAAATAATTTTGAGCATGTAGTTCCAGAATTATGAACGTTGCTTGTCAAAACCTTTGCTATATTTTCGTTTCCAAATGATAACTTTAGCTCCGATTGGTAGAACATTTGATATTTGAAAGGTTTTCTTGTAATTATGAAACGAAGGCCAAGTTCAGTTTCAGATTTCTAGTTTCGTATTTCCATACTTTTGGCACTTGGTTGTTCAAAAAGTATTTTCTGATGTTCATATTGTATCTTCGTTTTAACTTTTCTTTGGCAGATTGATTTGAAATTCAACATTTTTTTTTTCATTCAGGAAATAAATTCAGTGTTTTATTTTCATATTTGTAACCCTTTCAACACTAACGTCCCGGAAGGTATCATTTCAGTCAATACTGTCAATGGCAAAATGGATGAAACCATCCTGGTTTATTGGGAGGTTCCGTAATAATTTAATCCAACAGCTCTGTCGAGCTGCTGGATTAAATTATTACCGAGCCTCGCTTGAGTTGTTTTTGCTTTTTATATCGTCTGCTCATCCACTACCAGTTTTTTCTTCACGCAAAAATTTATGCACACTGTGTTGAAAGGGTTAATGCACATGGTGGTGCAAAGACTTCGGTGTTCTTTGGTTTCTGCATCATAACTTTACATTCCCTTGATGAATTGATTTGAAGTTTGAAAGTTTTTCTTATGACATAAAATGAATATTTTGTTTGATTTTCAGTTTTCAAGTGGTATATATTTCAGTTATTGGTCTGGATTGTGGAGAAACTTTTTTTTTTTAATTTCCATGAGATAACTTTTCTTTCCTTTTGTGGAACAAATCAAAATTTAACAGTATTTCTTATGATCACAATTTGAGTTTCAGATTCCTACTGCTATAAATTCTAGTTATTGCCCTCGATTATGTATAAACTCAAGTCTTTTTTTTGTTTTTACATGTAACTTTGATAATGCTTTGAAATTTTTAAGTTTTCTACCCGATTACGAAAGGAAAGCCGAAGTCGATTTTCAGTATTTTATTTTTACTTCCGAGACATTAACTGGTAGAGTACTACATTATTTTTCAAAGGTGATTTGTGAAATGATTTTTTTTTTTTTTTTTTATAACATACTCTCCCAAAAAAGAAAGTGTGCATGCTAAAAAATAACACTAAAAAAAGATATATATCATTTTAATTCATGGAAATTTTTATTCAATCACAGATGAATCAATTTGTGATCAACACGAGAAATTTCATTACGCTACGATGAATACTCTTGGTGCCATGGAGAGTCAAAGACACTAAGGGTCCAACACAAAAGTCACACATTCAATATCTGGTATGACCTCCGTCTGCATTGACTACTGCTGTGCATCTACGCCTCATGGAAGCGAACAAGTTAGCATGGAAGTGTTGTGGGATGTTGTTCCATATTCTGATAAGCTGTCTTTGGAGTTCCACAAGCGTTGACGGTGCATAGGGAAGCCGGCATAGCTGACGTTTCATTTCGTCCCTTACGTGCTCAATGGGCGAGATATCGGGCGAATTTGCAGGCCAGGGAAGAACATCCACTTGTTGTTGCTGCAGATACTGTTGAACAACACGAGCTGGGTGGGGTCGGGCGTTGTCCTGCTGTAGAATGACGCTGGGGCCGTAACGTTGCAGAAATGGGACAACAACAGGTGTAAGCATCTCATCACGATATCTGGCTGCATTGAGATTGCCATCAATAATGACCAGCTTAGTTCTGTTACGGCCGTGATGCTACCCCACACCATGAGAGACCCTCCCCCATAACGGTTTCACTCCACGACACATGGATCTGCGTAGCGTTCGTTTCGATGTCTGTACACTCTCTGGCGGCTATCTGATGATGAAAGATGGAAACGACATTCATCTGTGAATAAAACACGTCGCCACCAGTGTAAGGGATGCCTGAGATGTTGTCTACACCACTGCAGTCGAGCACGACAATGACGTAACATCAAAATCAGATGAATTCCAGGTCTTCGAGGACGTAAGCCGTATTCTCTCAGCCGGTTGATTACTGTTTGAGGATGTATCCATCTCAGGTTAGGGATGTTCCTGGCTGTCGTCGTTGCCGTTTGTTGCCGGTTCCGGAGATGGACGACACGGATATACCGATCTTGTGCAGGGGTGGTAACTCGGGGTCCCCTGGAGCAAAGATGTTCTTCATAAATAATTGTTTTATTCCTATTTATTGGAGAGTGCTGTTGGCACTCTCCAATAAATGGTAATAAAACAATGTTCTATAAACATATTTTTTCTACTGCTGAGCAAACAATAAGGTAATACACACAGTGTAAAGCCACTACAGAGGCTTTCAGCCCTTTCAACAAAAGCCCTGAGAGTGGCTTCTAGCACTCAGCCAGTTAAAAGATGGTGAAAGTAATTTTCTTACTTCTGAGACCTTAAAAGTTGTGCAAAGTAATTTAAACATTATCATTCCCTCAGTGCTTATTTTATTCTGTCTCAAAGCTACTGGGTTTGTCATAGAGATGGCCAAGATATGGTGTGATATATCAGGTGCAGGACATATCGTCGCCTGTGTGCTAGAATGTTCTATGTCCCATAGGGGACGTAGAACATTCTAGCACTTAGGTGACGATATAACCACTGGAAGTTATCGACAGGTTAGCAAAATGATAAAGTTATTTTAGCAGGGTGTAAGGCACAGGGCTCAGTGAGCACATGTTGGTGTGGGGGAAAGGTGAATTAGGCTTTCTGAAACCTGAGTGTATTCCCAAAACTCTATATTTTTATACTGTACCAATGACCCAGACATAGCTGGTGCTAACTCTTAAAATATAGGGCCAAACACAAATTTTGCCCCCCAATCCCCCAAATTTGCATCTAAAACTAAAGAAAACATGTCCTGAAAGGCCCTCCACACTTCGCCCCTACTGCGCATGCGCAGTGTCAAGGACGTTCCGAAATTGGCGCCATTAATCATTCTAAGTTTGGCCCTTCATCAGTTAACATCTGACTGATCTTTGTGCTTATAAATCTCAGTTTAAATGATGCCAGACACATAAATATTAGTGAAATGGTGATTCTAAGGAGGATAGAGAAGGAGGAGAGGAAAAGAATGTGTGACAGAATATTATCAGGGCTGTAACTTAAAATTTTTTAATGAAATTATGTTAAGTTACCTATTTTCAAGGCAGCAGCCATTTTGTTGTCATTCTGATTATTTAGTTACACTGTTTTTTAAGTGTTTTCCTCTCTCCCTGTCCTTTAAGTTCCCCCTTGCTATTCTCCCATGCTTTTGGCATAGTTTTTGTAATTATTATTACTAAATTTTCTTGGGAGTTTTAGCTGAATAACAGAATGAATTCTGTTCTTTCCCCATGTTTACGTCTTCACCTACGGGTGGTTAGGCGTTGTGTTCTGCATCTACCATCTGATGTTCTGCAGTTTCTTCCCTGGAAGTCTCTGTTTTGCATCAGATAGTGTATTTTTGGTAACTGATTTCGGGCCTGGGTGCCTGGAGTCTTATTTTAGTGTTTTTACACTCATTGTTTACATTTACAACAGCCCTCTGTGTGAGGGGGGGATTTCTAAAAAATAATATCTTGATGTTATTTTAATCATAACTAGATACATTATTATTGTTCGTAAGTGTTGAATAAATTGTTTAAAATATTTTTAAAATTTTTGTCCACACTTAGGCTTGGGATCCATTGGGGCTCAACGTTACTTTTCAGAAACTTGGGCTGTTCTGAAAAAATATTTTTTCAAAATATTTTGATTTCAATTATTTTTTCTATATTAATGGATCATATTATTATTATGTATTTTGATTGCCAGGGGTTAGTGCGAGTACCAGGACTTGTTTTCTTTTCACATTGAAAGGATTTTGATCAATTGTTTTAAGAGGAAGTCTTCCTCTGACTTTATTATCATTCTATATGTGGTCAGTGTACTCGCATTAACTCCTGTTCTGTATCGTATGATTTCGATGACAATATGGGAAGCGTATGTCACGGTATGTTGTTGGGGATTTGGACACTCCGGTCCTTTCCCCGCAGGGTCACTCTACTTTATCAATTTCTATTTCAGACGATCAAGATTAGGGTGATGTATCTGTGATGTCTTCCAACAGTGTGCCTCCGTCGTCACAATTAATGAAGGGCTAGCGGAAAAGTGCTCATGTAAATACGCCAATTGCCTAAGAGGACCCTAGTAGGTTCGACGGCCTTTGACGTCCTCGCCCGGTGTAGCGTCCATTCACCGAATGGTTCGGCAGCCGGGTTCGTCCGTTGCGGTCTAGAAGGAATTTTGGGGTGATGCGAGCACTATAAATTAACCTAATGCACACCCAGTGACGGCGGATCGGAGGGAGAACGCAGGAAGCCTTTTAGTCCGGTTCATAGCTCGTTCCGGTCCATCCGGACGGCAAGCGAGAGAGGCCCCTCTCCCGTTCAACAACATCTGGCCCCAGATGTTGTGGTACAAAATGTGTCGCAAGCGGAGCATACGTCCGTCGCTCGGGACGCTCCGTTGTATAGGCAGTCCGCTGAGACTGCTAAGGCTTCCTCTTCTCGTCAGCGCACACGACCGCACCTTGGCTGCGTGACCGCCGATATATTACCAGCTTCGCCGATCAAGGATTCTTCGGCGACCAGGTCACACCATCCGGTAGCCAGGGACACGAGGCCTGCAGACTCCGGACGTTCGCATAGGAAGTGTGCGGGAGTCAACGTACACGGAGCTTCCGGCGGCAATGCATCGTAAGACCGCTACTGCACAGGCCTCGGGAACGGACGTGCTTTCCTTAATAGCACAGTTTATCGCAGCATCCCAGCATCAACTGAATCTGTCGCATATATTTTATCCGACGATGCTGGGTCGGGACGCTCCGCGGAAGCGGGTACGGACGTCCGAAAGTTTCATCCGGTCCGACGGGATACCGAAAGGGATTCGGAGGATTTCGAGCTTTCCCTTTCGGAACAACATATACTGTTGTGTATGTCATCGGACTTGGTCTTCTACAGCTTCTTTCGTCGGACCAGAATGCTGCGATGCCGGATAAGAAACTGATAGCGTCGGTGGACTTAGAAATTTTTGGTTCGGTTCAGGGACATCGTCCCTCAGTTCCGACATAGTCCAATAATGTCACACAAACTTTCGAATTATTGAACGACGCTGTATATATTATTATTTTATGCTTGCTAACCAAGCATTTCTGGTTTCTTGTTCGAAGAGTTATGGAGATGTCTTTCAAAAGTGTGCCTCTGTCGTCATAGTTAATGAAGAGTTAGCGGCAATAAGTGCTCATGGAATATGTCTATCGCCTACGGAGTGACATTCGCTAGCTCACCCGGTGTAGCGTACATTCATCGAATGGTTCGGCTGCCGGGTTCGTCCGTTGCGGTCTAGGAAGGAGATTTGGGTGATGCGAGCACTTTAATTACTTTAGTACTCACCCAGTGACGGCAGACTGAGGACAGATCGGAGGAAGCCTGTTAGTCCGGTTCCTGGCTTGTCCAGGTCCGTCCGGGCTGTGAGCGAGAGAGGTCCCTCTCTCGCCCAACAACATAGGGGACCGCATGTTGTGGTTCAGATATTTTACATTCGGAGCATATGTCCGTTGGTCGGGACGCTCCGTTATATTGACAGTCCGAGAGACTGTCTTTAATGCTTCCTCATCCTCACAGCAGGGCACACGACCACACATTGGCTACGTGACCTCGAGTATCCGATCAGTTTCGGCATTCAGTGATTCCACGGCGAATAGGTCGCGCCATCCGGTAGCCAAGGGACACGAGGCCTATACACTCTGTTCGCTCGCATATTGGTAGTATGCACGGGGTAACGGTCACGGAGCTTCCAGCGGCAATGCATCGTAAGACCGCTTCTCCTCAGGCCTCAGTGACGGACGTGCTATCCGAGTTAGCACAGTTGTTTCGCAGCATCCCAGCAATTGACAGTTTCTCGGTTGAATCAGGAATTATCCGACGGCGCTGGGTCGGTGCGGTTCGCGGTTGCATCAGGTACGGACGACCGAACGCTTTATAGGGTCCGACAGGATGGCGAAAGGGATTCGAAAGATTTCGAGTTTTCCCTTTAGTAGTATCGGAAGATGCCTTTCATATCTTCTGGCATTATCTTCCAGTGATTATTATTTCGGACTTCATTGCTGCGATCTTGGATAAGACACTTATAGCGTCATTGGACTCGGATTTTTCGATCGGTTCAGGGACATTGTCCCTGACTTACCGACGCAGTCCAATATTGTCATTACAACATGTGTTTTATTTTTCGACGCTATATATATATACAAGCCTGCTACTAAGCATGATAGTTTAGTTTCTTGTCCGCGTTGCTCATTTCTGCCATTTTATCATTTATACGAATAGTTTATTTTGGCAGAGCAGGGCATACCGAGAGTTCATATGCGTCTAGATGGTGTGATTAAAGACTGCATATATTCTTTTTCGCCGTTTATGTCTTTTCCAATTTCAATGTTGGGAACATTATGTATAGTAGACTTAACTTAGACGCTTTATTATACGTAATCTGCCTTACTGAGGCGTTATCATTACGTCTTCAAGAAAAGATTTACGGGATATTATTCTCAATGTAATTTCTTTTGAGGGCAGTAGTTTGTTCACGTATAACTCCGCCCTTCAGTGGATGATTGGAGTTAGTTAGACGTGACGCAGCCCTAGCTACATCCACACGCGTGGATAGTAAGGTTATGAACTCTCTCAGAGTCGCTTCGTTCTCGGAGGAGCTTCTCTTCGACGGCAACTTTTCGGCAATCCATGAATTGCTCGATTTACACGTTCTCTTGTCTATCTAGTGTTACAAGAGATTCAGACTGGGGCAAACATTCGGTGGTTGACTCAGAGAGTGCCGCCGCAGTTGCCGGACCCGAGTGTGGCTGTTATGACGGTTGCCAGTCAAACAGATTGGGATATAATACTGATCCCTACGGATTCGAAGTGCCAGGGTCTTTGGGTTCCGCAGTCTTTTAGCAATCAGTTTTCTTCCGCGGAATAATGTTTTTTAGGCTTGCTTTATGTCATTGCATGAACATTATTCAGAAACGCATGCCCAAATTCCTGTCCTTTAATTCGACAGTAGTGGCGTATCTCCGGAACCAGGGAGGCACTCTTTCGTTTCCGTTATTCAATTTAATGGAAAGAATCCGTCTGTTGGTTATAGTACACCAAGTTCAGTTTTGGTCCGTCATATTCCGGGTCGTCTGATTGTTTTATCGGACTCCCGTTCTCTTACGGGTCGCTTGTTGCTGTCAGAATGGACTCTCAACAAACAAGTATTCAATCAGATTTGCTATCTATGGGAGCGCCCAATGATGATTTATTTATGACACAGCTTGCTAATCAATTGCAGACGTATGTGTTGGCTTGTCCAGATCTCTTGAGCTAATATTGTTAACGCTCTATTGATCTATAGGACGGAATGATAGGATACGCGTATCCTCCGGCGCTGTTGTTTTAGCAGGTATTGCTAAGATAAACAACCACAATACATTTCTGTTGATAGCATCTCTATCTTCACAGAGATCATGAGTAATTTATTCTCTTGTCTACTGTGGGTCTTAACGTGAAATCTTCCTCTATGTGAGCATCTTTTTCACTGGGTAAATCGTGTCATCTTTATCACAACCAGCAAGGTCGCAACCTTCATGTATTCCGTTGTGTGGTCCGTATTGCATTGTAAGCACTGTACTGGACGAGCTTTGGACGCGATTTCTTACTATAGGAGATCCTCTTCTTCGCTATTCTATGCGGCTAAAGTGGAGGCTCTTCCGTCGTGGTGTAGGGATCATTATGTTCATATTGTTGATCCCTCCATACTACTCATTGCTATTTTTTAGTATACTTGTTTCACAAGATCTACTGCAGCCTGTTATTATTTAGGTTATAGGTTTATGTTACCTCATACCTATGCACTCTACGATAGTTTACAATTGAGTCTTTTGTCTCTTTATCTAAGTCAGTTAGTAACTTTTTGATAAATAGACTTAGAATCTTTAGATTAAATTCCTATACGGATTTTAACTTCGGTTCTTATTTAGCTAAGTAATCATTTGAGCCTCTGGAAACAGTAGTTTTCAAATTCTGACCTTTTAGACAGTAATTCTGTTGGTTTCTATTTACTGTAGAGTCAGTGAGTTTCATCCACTATCGATGGATGATTTTCACTTTCATAGTTTCGGAATCAATACTTCCGTTACTATTTAGGTTGGATTGTTGCATAAGAGTTAGGCTCCTATTATCCGGAACCTATTATTTTAAGGTCCTTCCGTCTTCGTATGGGCATAGGCCTTTACTCTTTCCGGGTACAGTTTATGTATTTATAAACAGATATCTGTTTATTACTATGGGCGTAAGCTTCTTCTGTCTTTGATGTCTAGTAGAAGGACGTTACGCTCCATTTTATTGTTAATGGATTCTATTAACTATCGGTACTGCTTATGGTATATCATTGACTTAGCAGTTGTGCTTAAGATTTCGGCTCATGAAGTAAGAGTTCTTCTACTTCTTGGGCTTACATTAATAGTGTCGCTATTATAGATTTTTGAAGGCCGCTCATTGCGCTCAGCCATCCACATTCATGAATTTTATCTCAGAAATATCGAGTCCATTTCTGGAGGCCTCTATTGTTAGGTCTATTATCTACTGCTCAGAATGTCATTACTTAACAGTTGCTACTATAGCTAGGTAGGCTGTCTGTTTCGGCAGTGTCTCCGTTCGGCTGCCCTCTTCGCTCTGGGCTATTTGACCCAGGGCAAGAAAAAGGGGGGGGGGGGGGGAGGGTGTTCCCTTGGGTCACCTGTTTTACTATGAAAACAAGGGGATACCTCCTCCGGAGTTAGTAATTCTGAGCTGTTATTGGGATGGTTGTTTAGTGAGAAGTTTAGGTTTTTAAAATTCATTCAAGTCTTAGTTTTTAAAGTATAGCTTTTGAATATTGCATATGTCAACGGACATGATTATGCAATCCTCAGACACTTTTAGGAGTATAAGAGTCTCTATTCTCTAGACTTACTTTATTTATTGGCTTACTTTAAAAATTATTAGTATAAGGATTATATTGGATATTAATAGAGTACATGGATGTATGAAGCTCAATTTTGGAAGGTGTTGTATCTTTCTAATTTATCATAAATAAGAAAGATACATGTAAGGCCTATTACTTCTTTTTCCCTACAAGGGATGACTCTATTTTATTTTATTGAGCGTATTCCATTTTGCTCTATGTCCTTGGCCCTCCAGCCTTTTTACTATTCAGCTATGTCTGGGTCATTGGTACAGTATAAAAATGTTAAAAAATTTATAGTAATTTATATATTTTTTATACTTACCAATGACCCAGACGGGGATGGCCCTCCCAGGAGTTGGGAACTCTTGCCTCCCCGCTGAGTACATAGCGCTTACCAGGCACTGGTTATTAGAATGATTAATGGCGCCAATTTCGGAACGTCCTTGACACTGCGCATGCGCAGTAGGGGCGAAGTGTGGAGGGCCTTTCAGGACATGTTTTCTTTAGTTTTAGATGCAAATTTGGGGGATTGGGGGGCAAAATTTGTGTTTGGCCCTATATTTTAAGAGTTAGCACCAGCTATGTCTGGGTCATTGGTAAGTATAAAAAATATATAAATTACTATAAATTTTTTAACTTTCCAATAAGGTCCTTTTGTTTGTATTTTAGTGACAATGGGAATTTGAAGCGACAGGTCCTCCATCCCTAAACCACAAAGCGCTCATTAGACAAGTTGTTTTGTGTCTGAATTTCAAATGATATTTCTCATAGAGCAGTAAGTTGAAATTCAGGTTCTGATAATGAACCCAAATATGAACCCATGAACTTGATCAGAACAAACTCAAATCTGAGGCCCCAAAGGATGCTGTGTACCAAATATGAAAATATTCTAAGGTGGATTTGAAGAATAATATTTTTGAAGAATATTCCTTATATTTCACCAAGTTAAAATTAGGACCCCTAATTTGAACTAAAGTACAAACTCATAGACATGATTTGAACAAACTTTAATCTGATCCCCATAAGGATGCTGTAAATAAATTATGAAAAGATTGTGATTATTGGACCTGAAGACAAAGATTGTTAAAGAATTTTTCTCATACTGCACCAAGTTCAAATTTGGGTAATCAAAATGAGCCCAAATAAGAATCCAGGGGCCTGATTTGCACAAACGTGAATCGGATCCCCCAAAGGACATTGTATACCAAATAATGAAAAATTCTGATTGGTATTTTTTTTTTTTTTTCATTTTTTGAAAAGTGCTGACTCAGCATTTCTTCATTACCCGCCCCCCCCCCCCCCCCCCCCCACCATATGGCACCCCACAACACAACTGATTGAGATTATTCCAGCCCATTTGATTCTACTAGCCCCAAAGATACTGTATACCAATTCTTTGTTCTGTGCAGTTTGGGAAATGTGGTCATTTTTTAGCTTCTGGGGTTCCCATAGGATCACGAAACATTTTTGTCTAGCATAAATCAAGTGCATGTCCCCTAATATTACTGCATACCATATTTGGTCCAAATTGGCCCACCAGTTTGAAAAATATAAATATGGGGCAGAACCAAAAGTATTGCCCCTTCCAGCACAGGCACAAATATTGCCGGAGAAACATTCTTGAATGTTACTTTTATCTTGAGCATTTAAGGTGGCAGCATACCAAATTTCAAAGCATTGTGACCGGTGGTTTATGAGAAGATTTTTTAAGAATTTGGGGCACTGCCCCAAGCCCTGGACAAAGATACTTCTGTTGAACAAACTTGGAAGGCTATCCCTCAAAGATAAATTATGCTAAGTTTGGTGCAGTGGCTTCAAACAAGCCTGATATGCAAAATTCATGCACAATGGATATCAGGTGATGACAATAACTCACCTGGACTTTCAGTGAGGAGAGCAGAAAAATGGATTTTGATTGATGTATATTGTCAGTTTATGCAAGTGGGCCTTATTTTATTTTCCACCTTTTTTCTTCTTTCTTCAGCGTAAATATATTGATCACACAATATTACACAATTTTTTTAATTTCAATTTTTTCAGATTACCTTTGAAGGAGTGGAAAGAACACAGGGGACCTATCTTATCACTAAAACCATACAAGCAGGGCTTTTTTGTGACAACAGGTATAATAGCAATTTGTTTTTGTTCTCACTTCAAGTCAAGGTTAGGGTGTGGTGATGGTGTGTAATGGGAGCAGACTGTCATATATTCTGCAGCATGATCATCATGTCCATCAGCAGGCTTTTAACAACTTTCATACTGTTGGCTGATATTCCTGCCCAAGACAAAAAATAAGAAAAATTTTGGCACATTTAATCAAATTTTACTCCCATAAGCTGAATGGTCTTTTTCACCACTGAATTGTTGAGTTAAATTTAGACAAATTTTCATCAAATCTCGTCATGGCTGCTATGAAGCAGCCATGACTAGATTTGATGAAAAATATTCAGTGGGTGAGAGTTAAATTACCTCAGATTGGTCGTGGTATGTGTTGGCCTCGAAATTTCACCAAATTCACAGTGATAACCGAGGCCACACACTTCAGGAAGGTTCACAGATTTCTTGCCATAACAGTCAGTTTGGTCTGTTTTTCATGCTTTTTTGTCCATTTATTTATTTATTGAGGTTGGGTTTAACTACACTTTTTACAGACAGGGTCTCTGCATGTCAGGCAGTTTCACAAGTGGAGGGAGCCAGAGTGCCTGGAGACAACAACTGAGTAGCAGCAAGCAACTGTCCGACTCCCCAACATTCTGACTCCAAGCAGGCTTAGCATTGGTTGAAAACAGGTGCACCAGCAGTGTGCAGTATGCCTTTCTGTACAGTATCACTATGCCACACATTGGCAATCGGGATTAAGCGCACTGCCCAAGGACACAATGCAGTTACCCTTGATGGGGATCAAACCATGAATCTTTCACTTTGAAGTCCAGTGCCGTAATTACTGAACCACCTCATTCCATTTTTTGTCCAGTTTTATAAGATGTGATTATTAGCTAGAAAGGCTTCAAGATTTTTATATATGTTGGCTGCACATTGATGTCTACATTCTGTGGCTTCACATTTGTTTCTAGTTCATACAGGCACCCAAGACTCACCCAGACACAACAACCAAAGTGCTTATGATGTAACTTTGATTTTACCCATATTGGAGCACCTAGGTTAACTCCTTGCATGTTGCTGATGGATATTCTTTCCCAGGACAGGACACCTCTTGCCACTAATTATGCTCCCAACCTCGGAAGGAGGATTTGGGGGCATCTAGTGAAGCCCTCCATCCATTCGTCCATACAAACATTTTACATTTTAATTTCAAAACCATTGGTCGGATTTGGATCTCCTTTGGTATGCTAATTGACCTGCATGGGAGACAGATATGCACAAGGAACAGGTTCCGTCCAATAATTTTTCTCAGAATTATGGCCTTTTTTTTTACTTTTTTGCCATAGACAATTTTTAAAAATCTTCATGTTCCACAATACCTTTAAGGCTAGTTTAAACATGCCTGCGGGTCGGGGGCAGTGGCCCACACTTTGCATTGCCCTTGTTTAATTAACTAGAAAATGATCACATTTGAAAATTGTAATCAACTTTTTGACCAGCGATTTCTTGAGTAAAAGTTTTAGGAATTTTTCGTCATATCTAATCGTGGCAGTTTCGCAGCTGCCGTGACTAGATTGGATTAAAACTATTTTAAAAATAGTCGGCAGATTAGGAGTTAATACATATTTTAGGGTACCAGTGAAGTGTGGAGAAGCAAAAAAAATGATATTTCATACAGTCAGTTCCACAAAAATTGTCTACGATGATTGTTAGCAGATAATGACTTGGTCACTCGGCAATGTCACCAAATTAGACCAGTCCAAAGGCCTGGATATGTGTTATAATAAAGTTATGTAGCATTTGAAAACAGTTTTGTGAAGTGTTACAATGTTCTGAACATAGTTTGCTCACCTTTCCCCAAACTTTTAACCCTTTACCTAACATGAAAAGCAGACGACACTTGCAAAAAAAATTCTTGAATAACTATTTTTTTCATTTTTTGTCTCAAAAACATAGGTTATGACCCCTCATTGGAACGAGCTGGACGAGCTCGTTCCAATGAGGGGTCATAACCTATGTTTTTGAGTCTCAAAAACATAGGTTATGACCCCTCATTGGAATGAGCTGGACGAGCTCGTTCCAATGAGGGGTCATAACCTATGTTTTTGAGACAAAAAATGAAAAAATAATTAAAATTAATAGGCGATTTTTTAGAATAGTGCTGGCCGGTTTTGGCCGTTTCGTTGGGTAAAGGGTTAATATAGTTATATGTTAGATCAAAGGAATGTAACAATAAGTAGGTTGCAAACCCACGCTGAGTTTGTCATTGGGCTGTACCTGCGCACCTTTGATGCACTTTATTTGCAAGTGAGGTGCACTTTTTTCCTGCAATCCTTAATTATCAGCAGGAGGATGCATCTAATAATTTCTATACCGCACTCCAGACCTACCAGGGCTTCAAGCCTGTGGTGTTGTGTAGAAATTACAAGATACATGTGGCATAGATAGACCAGGGTTTAATCCAAGCAGATTGGGAGAGGGACCTTTTTCTTGGTCTTGGGAAAATTATTCAACTGGTCCTCCAAACATAAATCCACCTTGGAGCTTTTTTTTCCAACAGAGAGAACAGATTAAAATGGGTATCACTTTATTAGTATTACCTATTAGAAGAGCACAGTGGCTATGTAACCTAATGCTGTTGTAAAAGTTTGGGGCTAATATTGTTTTGTGTCAGAAACTGGGAATTTTATAGCATGTACACCATTGGGAATGGGGCCTTATTTTGGCCCCCAAAAGGGCATAGATTAAACCCTCAGATGGACAGAACCATACAAGCATTTGAATGGAGTAGTTTTATCGCACGAGATTGGTTGGGCACAAGGATACCATGAGAGGTAAAGCATCAAGTGGTGTTCTGCACCAAACCAAATTTTTTTTTCAGGCTCAACACCACCAAGGCGGTATCATTCTTAATCCTTATTAAATGTGCATACGCTGCTTACCTATGAAATTCTTGAATGTGAAGACAACACACCATGTTTTCAATCTGGCTTCCCTTGTTTTTCTTTACTTCCATATCATACTCCTCTTATTGTCTTTCCATCTCCTCTTTCATTCACATGCAAGGTTTAAACAGTGTCATATATTGTTATCTGCTGGCATGGCTCCACATGCTCCATTTTCTATGATTAGAATTACTACCACTTGTCTCCTAGGTTTTGTGCAGAATCCAAACATCGCAACTTTGCACTTCTTGTTACCTGCATGTGTGTGGGTACAATGTTATTAGGTGATATGTGAATGATCCCTCAGTCATTTGCTCACATATCTACATTCTTAGGATCTCTAGCTGGCCCTTACTGTGTGTGTAGGGGTGCGCTGTCCTGGCTTGGTATTGGTCAGGACTGATGACTGACCTCGAAATTAAATCAGCGTGGTGATCAACTACAGGCCCTAATTTTCAGGTGGCAATATATGAGTTGACTATTTTATACCCCCATTTTGAGTAAATTCATGTAGGACTCCAGGTGTCGACTTACAAAAGCGGCAAGCTTTCTGTCAAATCCCTCCAATACTCAGCAATTTGTACACTGTTAAATATAATTATGTGTTGAACAAAATATTGTTTAAACTAAATGCTCATGCAGTTCTGTATTTACAACAGTATGTTTGTAATTTTCTTAGGCAGCTTATTTTATGTAACACAAAGTAGGAATTAACCAGTCCTTTGAAGACGTTAAGGAAATAAAATAAGAGAACAATTCAAAATAATCTTCACAAGGAGGGGACCAGTCTTATTGTTACTATCTACACTGTTTGAATTTTCATGTACCTGAAATACAACATTGATTTTTTTGTGCTGCACTTTTATAGCACAAATTGTGAGTGGGTAACCCTTTACCCAACATAACAGCAAAAACTGGCCAGTGCTATTCACAAAAATCGCCATTCAATTTTAAATATTTTTTTCATTTTTTGTCTCAAAAACATAGGTTATGACCCCTCTTTGGAATGAGCTCATTCCAAAGAGAGGTCATAATCTATGTTTTTGAGACAAAAAATTAAAAAAAATTAGTTATTCAAGAATTTTGTTTGCAAGTGTCATCTGCTTTTCATGTTAGGTAAAGGGTTAATGTGATCCCAACTAAAACCTCATCGTATTTTCACAGCAAACACTAAATTCAGAAAAATACTTTGAGAAATAATAAAAACTCACATGTTTTCCTGACTTCCACGTGGCATGTGGTTATTCAAGTAACTGATAAGTCCGGGAGCGCAGTGGCTCAGTAGTTGTGGCATTGGACGGCTTTGTTTTGTATTTGGAATTTGGCGATCTAAAAACTTTCTTGTGCAGTGTCATTCATTCGAAGTGACATCACTCAAAGGACGTTTTCAGATTCTGTCTACATTGTTCTTAGTTTGTACTGTGTAGAGGTCTGCAATCAATAAGCTGGGGTGCTAAAGACTGATAACATCCACTTTACAAAAACAAAATTAATGTTCCATTGTATCGGAATGGATCCATGAATCCCCACACGTATGACTGGTTCCATCCGGATGTTGAAAAAGTTCAAAAACCTGCTTTCACACACGTGTGTGATACAACTTTATTCTTATCACACATTCTGGGGTGCAGTGGCTCTGTTGGAAGAGATGCAGTCTGCAAGCAGAGACCTCCACGGTTTGAATCCCACCTGTGGTAACCCTTGTTGTGTCCTTCGGCAAGACACTTATTCCCATTTGCCTATGTGGGGGCATGGTAGCATTGTGTACTAAGGCATAGTACATGTCGATGGTGCACTTGTGTTCAACCATTGCTAACCCTTCTTGTGTGGAGTTCGTATGTTAGGGAGTCTGACAGTTGCTCGCTATTGCTCGTTTCTCTCCGGGTACCCCGGCTTCCTCCAACCATAAAACTGTCCAACACGAGGTGACCCTGACTGTCGAAAGTGTTGTTAAACCCCAATAAATAAATAAATGACACATTCTGGAATATCTTGAACAAAAGTTAATTTTAAATGGGTGTGTAATAAATTATTAAATACACGTGTCACAGAAATTACACCTCAGGTCTACCTGGGCATGAAGCAAACTTAAACCTGAGATGAGGCATAGAATTGTTAGATATGCCCAACTAGTGATATTTTAGGAGCACAAAAAGAAGTATTCCAGATTAGGTGTAGTGTTACAAAGACTACTGGTAATGGCCATAGTGATGTTGCTGCCTTGAATTGAATGCAACATTTTGTTCCTCTTTGTTAAATTCAACTTCCTTGCCTTTGCCGACCTGAGCTCTTGAAGTGACAATTTTAGCTCCACTAATAGAGCAAACGAAAATTTACAGATACTATAATTTTTTCTTACCTTGTTTTAAAAGAAATGAATCACTTGGGCTGTACTTGAATTTGAATACTGGGGATTTATTTGTCAAGTTGTGACGAAGTGGGCGGGCAGGCATAAACAATTGGTTTCCGGACGATAACCTGATAATGGTTCAACCCACATTCATGAAACTTCATAGGTAGGTTGACCTCAGTGAGAGGAAGAACCCTATTTATTTTGAACTCGCTAGGTCAACGTCACAGTGACCTTGAACATACTAAATCATAAACAATTGGTTTCCGGGTGATAACTTGACTATTGTTGAGCCCATATTCATGAAACATCATAGGTAGGTTGGCCTTGGTAATAGGAAGAACCCTATTTATTTTGGACTTCCTAGGTGAAAGGTCAAGGTCACAGTGATCCTGAACCTAGTAATCAAAACAATTGGTTTCCAGACAATAACTTGATAATGGTTTGACCCACATTCATGAAACTTTCAAAATGATTCAACCCACATTCATGAAGTTTCATAGGTAGGTTGGCCTTGGTGAAAGGAAGAACCCTATGTATACTGGATGTGCTCGGTCAAAGGTCAAGGTCACAGTGACTCTGAACGTAGTAAATTGTAAACAATTGGTTTCTGCACGATAACTTGATAATGGTTCAACCCACAATCATGAATCTTCATAGGTAGGTTGGCCTTGGTGAGAGGAAGAACCCTATATATATTGGACTTGCTAGGTTAAAGGTCAAGGTCACAGTGACCTTGAATATAGTAAATCAAGGTAAATATAGTAAATCGTAAACTCTTGGTTTCCCGATAATTTCACAATGGTTCAACCCACATTCATGAAACTTCACTGGTAGGTTGGCCTTGGTGAGAGGAAAAACCCTATCTATATTGGATTTGCTAGTTCAAAGGTCAAGGTCACAGTGACCTTGAACATACTAAATCATAAATAATTGGTTTCCAGATGATGACTTGACAATGGTTCAACCCACATACGTGAAACTTCATATATAGGTTGGCCTTGATGAGAGGAAGAATCCTATTTATTTTGGACCCTTCGAGATGAACAGGCAAGGTCACAGACACCCTGAACATAGTAAATCATAACCAGTTGGTTTTGGGATGACAACTTGATAATAGTTCGACCCACATTCATGAAACTTCATAGGTAGGTTGTCCTAGGTGAGTGGAAGACCCCTATTTATTTCGGACTCGAAAGGTCAAGGTCACAGTGATTTTGGACCCATGAGATGAACGGTCAAGGTCACAGTTACCCTGAACATAGTAAATTGTAAACAATTGGTTTTGAAATGATAACTTGATAATGGTTCGACCCACATTCATGAAACTTCATAGGTAGGTTGGCCTTGATGAGAGGAAGAACCCATTTTATTTTGGAATCAGTAGGTCAAAGGTGATGGTCAAACCCACTTTTGTGCTTTCACAACTAGACATTGGATCGATGATCCTATCGGCATTTTTAGCTCACCTGACTTTCAGTCAGAAGAGCTATAGTGATCACTCGCTGTCCGTCGTCCGTGAACATGGTGTTTGTGTCTTCTCCTCCCAAACCGCTGAACCAATTTAATTGATATTTGAGATAATAGTTTGTTATGACATCGCAATTTGATTTTGTTCAAATCAAGTTGCCTCGCCCATTGGTAGGGCCACACCCAAAAAGTGTGCTGAAATCTTAAAAAAATCTTCTTCTCATGAACCAGCAGTAGCAGAGACTTGATATTTGGTGTGCAGCTTCCTTTTGAGGTGTAGACTCAGATTTGTTCAAGAGAAGTTTGTGGGGCTATATTTGGCATTGTAATGGGAGGGGCAAGAATATTTGCCCCTCCCAAAATTTCAATTTTTCAAACCGAGAGGCAGATTTGGACCAAATTTGATATGAGGGCTTATTGGGTCATAAGTACTTAATTTATGCAAAAAGAATTTTTCCCGTCACCCAATGGGAACCGCAGGAGCTAAAAATAGAAAAAAATTAAAACGCCCATATCTCCAAAACTACACGGCACTGAGAATTCTTATTTGTTGTGAAGCTTCCTTAGGACTGACAGAATGGAATGGTAAAAAAAAATTGCTATCGGTTTTATCATGGGGTACTTTTTGGGGACTTTAAAAAAGTGCTGAGTCAGCATTTTTTAACACTGTGGACAACGGGAAAAACATGTGACTACTTTTCTCCCAAACCACTGCTCCAAAAGCTTTCAAATTTCACATATAACATCTTTGGAAGATTGTTTCACATGTTTATTGAAATCAATTCCCTGGGTTGATATTTGGGCTCTCTATGGGAGCCCAAATGTTTAAATTAGTGCAGTATGAGGAATATTCTTTAAAAATCTTCTTCAGATCTAGCAATAAGAATCTTTTTATATTTGCATCTTTTTATGTAGCATCCTTAGGGGGTGAGATTCAAGTTTGTTCAATCCAAGTCCCTGGGTTCATATTTAGGCTGAAAATTTGGGGCCCCGTTCCTTCGAAAATTTTGGACCAAAATCCGGAAATTTTTTTTTTGTTTTTTATGCGTTTCGGTCAGTTTTAAGACAAAAAAACAATTTTTTTTTTACACTAAAAATTTGGGGTCCGGGTGGGACTTCGAAAATTTTGAACCAAAACCGGAATTTTTTTTTTATGTTTTTTATGCGTTTCGGTCAATTTTAAAACAAAAAAAAAATTTTTTTTTTACACTGAAAATTTGGGGTGCGGGTGGGACTTGGAAAATTTTGGACCAAAATCCGGAATTTTTTATTTTCTTTTTTATGCGCTTCGGTAAATTTTAAGACAAAAAAAACAATTTTTTTTTTTACACTGAAAATTTGGGGTTCGGGTGTGACTTCGAAAATTTTGGACCAAAATCTGGAAATTTTTTTTTTGTTTTTTATGCGTTTCGGTCAATTTTAAGACAAAAAAAAATTTTTTTTTTACACTGAAAATTTGGGGTCCAGGTGGTACTTTGCAAATTTTGGACCAAAATCAGGAAATTTTTTTTTCTTTTTTATGCATTTCGGTCAATTTTAAGACAAAAAACAATTTCTTTTTTTACACTGAAAATTTGGGGTCCGGGTGGGACAGAAATTAGTTATTTGTGTTTTTTTATGCGTTTTAAGAAGAAAGAAAAAATTTAGGCTGATAATATTTTGTTTGGGAAAAAAATCCGTTTTTTATGCGTTTATCTCAATTTTGGGACGTAAAAGTGCAGGAACTGGAAATAAAGGAAAATCCTGTGTATTGTGTGGGCACAATCGCTTTATCTAGTTGGTCTGTGCTTTTCTTAGGAGGAGCATATGCAGCTTATTCAAATCAAGTCCCTGGTTTGATATTTAGACTACCATGTCCGATGAGCGCCCTCAGGCCCCTGGGGACTCGTGTTTATTTACTTGTTCCATTGTGGTGTCAAATCATGTGGTTTTGTTGATTATTGAAATTTTTTGAAAAATAATTCTTTTTTCGACTGCACAAATTGTAAATTACACGGGATGTGGCCAGTTCACTACGTAATGTGTTAAATCTTAACTGGTGAAGTGCTAGAAGCTACTATCATGACTCTATTGAAAAGTGCTGAAAGCCAATTTAGTGGCTTTACATTGTATGCATTAGCTAGTTTGCTCAGCAGTAGAAGATAATTTTTATATAGATTTGTTTTGTTACACTCTCCAATAAATTGCAACCAAACAACTATTTGTGAACAAAATCTTACTGAAATAAGACTACTCTTGCTGGAAGCTCGGTATCTTTGAAAAAAAAACCCCACATTTGTCAGGTGAGCGATTAAGGCCCTTTGTTGGTTTTTTTTCTGTTTACAGCAATTTGGTCACTTTCCTGTAAGCTTGTGACAGGCAAAGCATTCATTCTGTTATATCTTGTTTGACAGAGCTCTGTCAAACCAGATGTAACAGATTAAATGCTTACAATGGATGTACTGGACCGAAATACTTCTATAAATATTAATTCACTAAATACTTCGACAGATCACGAGATCATTTATTCAATTGACAGTAGTTTTGAACCTATATGCAATCAACAGGTCAAATTTGAACTGAAGGTGTGGTAACTGTTTTGGGGTTTAGTGATTATATACAAATAACAGAGTTATTCAACTGAGAAATAAAGTGAGCTCCCTTGTATTGGAATTTTTCCGAGCCCAAAATTGGATTTCAAACAATCAACCAGTTGCGTAAGAGCATCAACAGGCTTACTCATACCATCATATGTGCAGCTTTGTGATGGACATATGAAAAAGAAAAAAATTTAAATAAGAAAAAAATTAAAACACATAAGGCCCCACAAAGTAGATTTTCTGTTAATTACGCCATTTTTTTGTAAAATTGCATGTCACGACGGTTTTTTATTTTATTTTTGTAATCATTTATTTGCCAGCAAAATTTCATGTTCTTGGTTTGTTTTATGCCTCACAATCTACAGAATAACATAGGTGGTGGTGTATTTCATCCCTTGAGTGCAAGAAGGCTTTGCACTCAAGGGACAAAGTTATCAATTTTATTAACTTGGATAAAATTTCAGACATAAACCATTTAATTTTTATTTTTAGCTTAACTTGACAAAGTCAAGATAAGCTATTGCCATCACACGTGCGGGAGTATGCGAGTCTGGACGTCTGTTCACATTTTCTTTGACATAGACTACACCTTTTAGTTCTTGTCTGATCATCACAAAATTTCTTGTGCAGGTTCAAGGTCATGTCTAGATGAGAATGTACCCTTTTGTTCATGATCAGTCAAACGTTACAGCTGCGAGAGCCCGAAACTCAAAAACCTTTAGCACAGTCTACAGGTCATATTTATGAAGGGATTTCATGGTAACTTGGTAGAATGACTCGGTATAATGTCTAGATGAGAACGTCCCCTTTTGGTTGCGAGAGCCCAAAACCTGACAAGCTTTAGTGCAGTCTACAGGTCAGCATATTTATGAAGGGATTTCATACAATGTCTAGATGAGAGTGTCCCCCTGTGGCCGTGTCTAGATGAGACTGTCGTATTTTGGTCACGATCGGTCAGCCATTACCACCGCCACTTGACCTAGATTCTTTAGCAGTGCTTACAGGTTGTTTCTTGTGTTGCCTGCCCCATGAAGTGGGGAGCGACATATAGGGATTACCTTTGTCGTCTTGCGTCGTCCGCGTCACACTTTCTCTTATCCGCCACTCCTCTTTAACCTATGAATGGATTTTGATGAAACTTTCAGTGATTCTTTATCACATAATGGCATTGTGCACGTCCTATTTTATTTTTTGATCCGCTGTATTTTTTCCAGAGTTATGCCCCTTTTCCACTTAGAATTCTGTCTGAAATATTAAAATATAGTGCAGGCGACACACGTCTTCCATGGAAGACTCACATCTAAGTATGAAGGGATTTCATTGTAACTTGGTAGGATGACTTGGTATGATATCTAGATGAGACTCTCCTATTTTGGTCATAATTAGTCAACCATGACCGCCGAACTGTCACATGAACTAGATTCCTTTAGCAAAGTCTACAAATTATATTTATGAAGGGATTTCATTGTAACTTGGTAGGATAACTCATTTTGGAATGATTTTACTGTAACTTGGTAACTTTGGTTGACATACGTTAACTGTTAGGGCCACATCAACCCAGGTCTTAATTATTTAGTACAGACCACACTCAAATTATTCTTATTGAAAACAGCCAACAAGGAACAGAAATTAACATGTTCTCAGTTATCAAAATTCTTGTCTTATTTCATAATCCTTTCATAAACATTGAACATTATCCTTCATTATCCTTTTCATCAAAGACAACACAGACAAGTTAAGCTACAGTGTCATTGACACTTTCATTTTAAGTTTATAAAAAGAGAGCTTGCGGCAGCCAAAAGGACCATGTGGGAGGGCCTGAGAAACAGATTTTCAACTTTTTAGTTCTAACAAGTTTTTTACATATCTCTTCAAATTTATTATGCTAAAAACATTTGTTGCAATTTTATTAAAAAAATTAACACTATTGTTTTCATTTTTAGGTGATGGATCATGTTTCTTTGTGAATGAACTATATGATACAGAGATTGAACTGACAGGCGCAGACTGTGATCCAGTCTACAAGGTTTCACATGATGGCACACACATTTTCACATCATGCCGTGATGGTATAATTCGTAAATACAAACTCTGATCCTTCAAATGCAGATTCAAGAATTATTAAAGTGATCTGAAGAAAGTCACACTAGTGGAGCACAAATAACCAAACAGGAACAAAGTGAATTATGGGAATGATTCATAAATTTCCATTGCAAACTTCAAGGATAGTTCTTGGCTAGTCAGGATTGTTAACCCCTTACCAGAGCACACAATAGCAAAATTTGTTATTTTAATTATTCTTTTTCTAAGTTTTCACAAATTTCAACAAAACTATCTCAGACCCCTGCCCTCCATCCCAGTGGAATGAGCTCATTCCATTGAGACTGTCATGATATGGTTTTGTTGAAATTTTTTTAAACTAATTTTTTTTCAACTGTGAATTTTGTTACAATGGCAGAAGCGGCTTATTGATAGGTAAAGGGTTAAATCATATTTTTCTACTCTTTATTTGCTCATGATGGCACTTGTTCAGAGACTGATCTAGGTTTTACTCTGTTACTGATCAAGCAGGACTGGAAAATTTGGCTTATCTGTCCATAACTGGACTGGACTTTAGTGAAGAAAGATTGAAAAATCACTTTTGTTCCAAATTGGGTGTCAGTTTCTCCTGTTGAGTTTCGTTTTTTTTATCATGAAAAATGTTCAAACCAAAATTGGTTGTTTTGTTTTTTTTAAGGTACACATTAAAACCCTTTCAAACACTTTTTTTTTTCCTGCAAGACCATTTGTGCAGATGTATTTATCATCTGTTTACGTGGCAAAGAAAATTCAGTTATTCTGTTTCAAACACAAAATACAAAGCAAGTCAAAACAAAATTGGTTTTGGTTCTCATGCAGTCTCATTGAAATTCATTTTTAGGAGCTCTGTCAAAAAAGATATAAATGAATAAATGTTCAGTTTATCTCGAGAATACAGTAAAGTGACAAAATCCCTGCAACTATATACTTCTGTTAATTTAATAATTTTCACTGGCAAATCAGCTATCCAATTAACAAGGATCCATTGTACCAAGAATAACCTATGCTATGGATGTGATACCACAACACCAAAAAGTTGCTAAGAGTTTGGAAACTGCAGGATGATACAAGCAGAGGGGTAACAGGGTTGAGCAATGCGGTAGCAATGGAAGCAGTCATGGGCAAGCTTGGGCAGATGAGAAACAAGGAGAGGATAGATTGGGGGAAACCATGTTATCTTGACTAACTGATAAATCTCCCTAATAGTAGGTTGTGTAAACTGACATTCAAGAACATTTGGGACTCCAATATCTAGGCAGGATAAATAGGGCAAGTGAGGGAATTTATGGAGAATTACCTAAAACAGATCTCAGACCAAGAAGATTCGATGACTCCAGGAAACAAGAGGTCCCAAGGTGGCCTTAATACTCTAACAGGTTGTTTAAAGAAGGATTTAAGGTCACTCTCATCATCTACATGTTAATCTAATTTAGTGGAGAGTGTCTGTTGGGTGAAAATCACTCTGATCAAAATCCAACAAAACTCTTTTTAAAGCACAAAAAAATAAAAAAGTAAATTTGCCTAATGGATCCCTCTTTGCACCTCCCCCAGGGTCTCAAGTGGCCTGGTGGGATCCATGTGAACAAACATTGATTGATTATTTATTTAACGGTATAGATTGGAATTACATCAATGCATGTATAATACAAGATTTCAAAAGCACAAAACATTAGTACAATATGATGATATAAATAAATATCTATACCGTAGGGAGATGACATAGCCAGATTGGCTGTCTACCTGTCATCTCCAACTAAAATTTGTTCTAGAGTGAGCATTGTACACTGACTATGGATGTGGGTTAAAGGCAAGTTATCCGATCGCATTCCGATTTAATTTTTTGGTGTTGAAAGTGTCGGACTTGGCAGTTTAATCATACTTTTCTGTTGGGCAAGATAAACAGACGTAGTATATTACTTGGTGTTATCAAATGCAAAGAGCATACAAATCGGAAAATGACCAATGTCTAGTGAAGGGCCAAGTTAATGGCTGTGCAGACATTTGATTATTTGTAGAAACATCTTCAGGGGTTTAAATCCATAATTATCTACCGACATTAAAATTACAATCTCGACAATAGGGATTGTCACATTCAACACTGCTTGGGTACTGGGAGATGAATTTTTGTGTCAATAATTTTTTGAATAGATTTCTGTTAGTAATAGACCTTAAATCTTGATCCAATTCATTCCACACCCTCGGAAATGCATGGATCTGTAACCTATC
This sequence comes from Pictodentalium vernedei, assembly GCA_031216915.1. Lineage (NCBI taxonomy): Eukaryota > Metazoa > Mollusca > Scaphopoda > Dentaliida > Dentaliidae > Pictodentalium > Pictodentalium vernedei. Next base: position 456,145,930 of record CM062296.1, read on the forward strand.
GAGGGCTTTAGTACGCGTTCTACTCACCTGTAATAAATCTGATTGTCTCGTAACTCTTTGTGAGATATTTTGAGTTGGGTTAAAAAAAGTCATTAAATGATGATGGAAGTTGACCCATTTTCCAATCAAAAATGAAGAGACAAGCTTGGAGTTTAAACAAGTCATTAATTTTAAGTATTTTGTTTTTTATAAATAAGGGATCAGTATGGGCGTTGTAATTTGAATTATTAATGATACGAAGTGAGTGTTTCTGCATAATGAAAATTTTATTAGTTGCCCGAGCATTACCCCAGACATGGATGCCATATAACAGGTGGCTATGTATAAGGGCAAAGTATAATGTTTTTAAGGCCTTCTGTGGCAATATTTTTTTTACTTTATTCAATGCATAATTTACTTTTCCAATTTTGGAGCAAACATGTGAGATATGGGCACTGTATGTTAGATTGTCATCAATGCTAATACCAAGAAATTTTAGTGATTTATCTTGTCCATGGCCTCCTATTCTTTTTATCGGTTGGTTTTGTATTTTTATAGATAAATTTTCTGGGACAAGCGTGCTACGGGTTGGATTTATCAGAACGTACTTAGTTTTACATGTGTTCAACATTAATCTGATCAAACCACATTTACATTTAAGTAAAGTTGGCCATAATCAGTTGGGACATGCAGAGGCTGAATTCATTTCAACAAATAGCAAATTCTCCATTTCCATTGGGTTCTGTGTTAAATTTCAAACCTCTCTGGTACCCACCAAAATCAGTCAAGCATAACACTTTGAACAAATTTAAACTGGTTGTCATTGCAATGTTATATACCAAATATCAAAAGATTCTGCATGGTGGATCTGAAGATCTTTGAAGAATATTCTTCATTCTGCACCACATTAAAATTTGCTTTCCCCTCCCCAATAAGGAGCCTAAATATGAACCCAAAGTCCCCCCCCCCCCCCCCCCCCCATTCCAAGTATACTCTACAGGTACTAGATTTTGTGCAGTAAGGTTCGTAGACATGCCAGGAGGCATCAGAATTTGTGTGTCTCATTTTAGTGTTTTTTTTTTTAAATGGATTCCAGAGAAAGACTGCTTGGTTGGGCATGTAATTTGAATTGCTAAAAATATGTTCAGCTGTTGCAAAAGTGTCTCATGTTGTGCACAAAAGTTCTGGATTTTCCATGTGCCACGAGGTGTATAATTCAAACTGCTAAATCGATGCTAAGATGTTGCAAAGGCATCTACAGATTCGCGTAAATGCTTGGGATTTGCCATCCCTATGCGACCTGAGCAACTTTAGTATTTTGTTTGACCATCTCCAGCAAAGGCTTTTGGGTCAGCAATTGTAAATGTTAAAACTAGTTCGGATGTCGCAATAGCATCTGTAGATGTGTACAGAGATTATAAATTTTCTATATGCCGCTTTGGCCACAGATGCGATTGCTTGAACAGTTGCTGTTGAAAAATTTCTATGTAATTCAAAATGCTAAAACTATGTTTAAAAATTGCATTAGGCTCTGGAGATATGCATGAATATTTCAAATTTTTCGTATGCAACTTTAACCCTTAGAACCAAGGGATTAACTTTTATAACTCCTGTAATACAAGTTAACAGCGTAAAAACATTGTCAAGATAAATGCAGCCTAACAATTAAGTTCTCAAGAAAGAATGCACTTGTGGGCAACTTTTTCAAAGCAATCTATCTAAGAGGGGCAGTTTTGGCCTATATGGGGACTTGGCGGTTAATGTTTTATTTATTTTCAGCAAAAGGCTTCTGGGGGTGTATTCAAACTTTCCATAGGATTTGTACTTGTGCACAAAGTTTGGGATATGCCACTTAGTGGTGCCACTTCAGTGTTTTTTAGACAGTGTCTGGTGAAGGGTTTCTGGGGTATGTAATCTGAAGTGCTAAAACAATGATCAGATGTTGCAACGGGTCAGTAGATATGCACAAAAATTTGGAAGTCCCATGTACCATTTAGTTGTGCCTCTTCAGTGGTTACCTTTGACATTTTCTGAAGAGGGACTCCTTTGGTATATGATTTGAAGAAGCTAAAACCATGCTCAGATGTTTCCGCAGGGTCTGTAGGTTTCAGATTTTCAATGTGCTACTTCACTGGGCTACCTGAGCCATTTTAGTGTTTTCTAAGACAGTTTCCAGGAATAGGCTTCAGGGTCAGTTAGGGGTATGTAATCCGAAGTGTTAAAATTAATGTGCATGAAGGTTTCAGATTTTCCAGGTGCTACCTGATTCACTTATTTATTTATTAAAACGACATTTGAAAAGAACCACCGAGCTACTGCCAGACACCCGATTCACTTAACTGGTAGAGTGCTAAATTATTTTTGGCTTTTAAAATACTGTAGGCACTCTCCCATAAACTGTAACAAGACTAATTCACACGGATTAAATAATTTTAATTTTTTACTTCAAAGATAATGTGAAGCTCATCCGCAGAATATGAAGCCTTTAAGTTGGGGTTCCTGCACTTTAGAATAAAGCCCAAATATGGGTTTCCAGCACTCTACCTGTTAAGTGTTTTGAAAGACCATTTCAGGCAAAAGTTTTCCCAAGATGTGTAATTCGAAACACTAAAACTCTGCTCAGATGTTGCAAAAGAGTCGTATATGTGCAAGATTTGGGATTTTTCATATGCCACCTGACCACAGCTTTTCATAAATGTTATTACATCAATGCAAATGTGGGGGATACACCATAGTGTGGTTTGCACACGAGTGACAGAATCTGCTGTAGATTAGTATTACTCTGTTGAAACTGAGTTCCTGAGGTCAAATGTTGGAGTCTTATGGGACGAATATTTTAACACATTGAATTAGGAACTTGGTTGCTCAGTGGTAAGTGCACTGAACAACAAATCAAACTGTCCTGGGTTTGATCCTGACAAGATGTAATTGCATTCTCCTTGGGGGCAAGCTACTTAACTCTTAACCTGCTAAGTATTTTTAAAAATATTTTTATCAAATCTAGTCTTGGCTGCTGTAAAGCAGCCATGACTAGATTTGATGAAAATCTTTTGGAAGTTTAACTCCTCGATTCAATTTACAGTGGGTACAAGAGATTTACTATCTAGGGCAGGAATATCCATCCACCAGCAGTGGGTGAAGAGTTAATCCCAAATGACATGAGGACAAGATGGCGCTGTGTACCATGGCTTACTGCACATCAATGTGCACTTACCTTCAACTAATGCTAACCCTCCATGTGCAGAGTTAGTACATTGGGGAGTCTGACAGTTGCTTGCCACAGTTCTGGGTGGTTTTCTCCAGTCTGGCTTCCTCATCCGTAAAACTTGTCCAACATGAGGTAACCCTGGCTGTTGAAAGTGTCATTAAACCACAATAAATAACACAGTGGATCATGTGAACATGCGTCATACCAAATAACAGTTCTCTGTTCCATGTGTTTTGGGAAATATGGGCGTTTTTAATTTTTTTCCTATTTTTAACCTGTGGGGTTCCCATGGGGCTGTAAAAAAAAATATTTTCAGGCATCAATCAATTACTTAGGACCCACTTATACTACATGCCAAATTTGGTTGAAATCGGCCCATTGGTTCTGGAAATACAAATTTTTGGCTCTGCCCAAAATGGATATGCTCCGACAGAGAGCCCAAATATTGACCTACCAACTTCCCTTGAACAAACTTTAATCTTCAACACCAACAGATGTTCCATATCAAGGTATTCTCTCTGGTGGTTCATGAGAAGATTTTTAGGCTTTTGGGACATTAACCAGATCCCGAAGATGGCAGCTGCTTCATTTGAACAAAATAGAAAGGGTATTATACTCCATAGATGGTCTGTGCAAATATATGTTTGAATTTAGCTTAATGGTTGTGAAGAAAAGTTTCCAAAAGTTAACAGATGCAGTGATGGCAATAGCTCACAGTGACTTACAGTCAGGTGAGCTAAAAATTTGGGCCTAACTGACGAGGGAGGGGGTGTCATAAGAGTCAAATGAATATTTTTCAAAATCACTTAAAATGCTTCAAAATGCATTTTGGAGCAAGAATTTTTTTACGCTCATCTGACCCTTGGGTTGGGTTGGGTTGGGTTGGGTTGGGGGGGGGGGAACTTGTTCGCTTCTTTATTCTTGAAGGTAACTGTAACCCCCAGGACTTGATATTTTCACAACTAATTAGTTTCAAATGATCAAGTAATGTACACATTCCTATTGTTTTTTTCACAATGATTAGTCACTTTCATTGTCAGATTCAGTTGGGACCCTGCAGTTCAGCTTTGTGTAGCAAATTTCGAAGCATTTGTCAATATGTAATGCTGCCACTTTACACCCTTTTCATACGTAGTGCATTTTGGGTCTGGCTTAACGGTCTCCTTTCTGAAACCTACCCTTGGATTCAGGTTTGCAAATATAGTTTTAGCGAGGGTTTCTGAACATTGTCCATCAACATCAAAAGTTCCCAGAATAACTTTATTTCAGCAGGTGAAGTTTGAACCCAGTGTCAGACCAACGAATATTGTAGTAATGTTTGAAGTGTTGCTATGTATTGTGCTGCATACCTATTTTGTCTCTTCAGAAATAACTTCAAACACATCATCATTCATGAAGAATTTGTAAACATCCAATTCATCTGTTGTGTCATCTATTTGTTTCCGTAGTAGTCTAGAGCTACCTGTAAAAGCGAACATATCTGGTAGTTCATCTTAATCAGTCTACTTATATTATTTTCATTGTTTGTTTTCTTCCTTTTGCAAGAAGTTGCTTCTGGGTTGCCATGCCCTCTTTTGCCAACACCTGTCGATGTGCTTGGTTGATCAAGCATAACAAGTCATCGTCAATCATATTCGTATGCCTCAGTGTCCCCTGAATAATCAATGTCATGACTTGAAGAATCATTACTTAAATTGTATTCACTATCAGAATCTTCCGTAATTTTTTGAATTGCTTCACTGAGACTGTTCAGCAACATAATTAGGAAAATACCACAAATTTTTTTAAGCATATGCAGTGACATTGACCAATGAAATTGGCTCTGGTATCAGTTGTATTACTTCTCCATATACAAGAGAAAAAGGCTTTAATTAGTTGTTAGTGAAAACGTAAATATCCGTTCCCAGTCTGTACAGAGATGGATTGGGAAATGGAATAATCCATTACCGGTAACGAACGATTTATGGGGACAATTTAAATTTTTTTTTTTTTTTGTCTTCTGGCAAACCACATCTTGGATGAAAAAAAAATAAGCAATGTTTGGACACATGCACGCATGCATGGACTGACATACAGACAAATGCACAGACACATGGAGGTCTTTGCTATATCCCTCCATTGCAGGGGGATAAATATATATATATATATATATAAAGTATAAAATTGAAATTTGGTTACAAATGTTTTAAGTTATTTCATAAACAAGTATCACACATGATATTTTTTAACAAAGGGCAATAACTCCCTTAATTTTCATTGGATAACACTGGTCATCGAAATTGACATCGACATTCTTGCTGTAGAGACATATACCCAAAAAATTGAAATCCGGCTACTATTGTTAAAATTATGCCATAAACAAGCATTACACGATATTTTTTAAACAAAGGGCAATAAGCCCCATAGTTTTCATCAGACATTCGTGGTCATCAAACTTGAAATAGACACTGTTGCTGCAGAGACATACACCACAAAGAATTGAAATCGGTGAACTGTTGTTCAGGTTGTGCATTGAACAAGTTTTACAGGATATTTTTATAACAAAGGGCCATAACTTTCAAGAGATACTGGTGGTCATCGGACTTGACGTAGACATTGTTGCTACAGAGACATATACCAAAAGGAATTGAAATCTCTTTTCAAGTTATGCCACAAAGTTTGGACGGACAGACAGATGGAGGTCTTTGCAAAATCCCTCCCTTGTGGGGGGGGGGGGGGGGGGGGGTGATAAAAATAATGACCAAGTTTTCGAACAATCAAGAGCCAAATAATTGGGAGTTAAGTGCAATGAAAAACGAATGCAACCTTTATTTGTCAAATTTCAATTTAGTCCAGCAAAGAAAGTAAACATGCAGAAACTCTGAAATAACCTATTGAATTAAATGCACTAGCAATCTTATAATTGAATCTTATAATTGAAGTTTATCTTCGTTCAAGTTGTTCTTGCAAGAGGATAAGACAGAAAAAAAAACATAGCAACATTTTTGTACAATCAAGAGCCTGAACTTTCAAAGTATCTGCGGCAGATTCTGCGCTAAAAATCTGAAATCAAACCTGACTTGAGGACTAATTTCATTAGCACAGTGGTAAAATTTCAACTCATTCTGCCACACAAAACTAAGGTTATTTTGTGGAATGCATACCGACTTGCATATGCAAAAACAGACATGGTTAACACTTAATGCCCCTTTCACATACTAATGGGAGGGTACAACAATGGTTGGCCCACAACCTTGTTACTTCATGAACATCGAAATATCCTACCATCAATATTATACACTTAGTTTGGTTCCTTTGAGAATTGTACAAGTGAGCACCCACTGTAAATGGTAGGAGGGGATATGATAACAATATTGTGAAAAGTCGGATAGACTGACAAGCAGGGTGATTCCTACATACCCTGTTACATTGTTAATACATTGTTAATGGGGATATAATTGGGCACTGTTTTTAATTCAAGAAGGAATGACTCCTACAGTACTGCTACAGAGGGGACCAATAGAAACTTGAGACTGAGAATGTCTTAAAAGGTGGAAAATAAATGGTTGATTAGGACAGATTATATTATATATTATGGAAACTCAGGAAAAACCCCTTTCCGGACATGATCAGGTATCTATTTATTTATTGGAGTTTAATGTAACTTTAAGCATCTTTGGCTACATCATTACTATAACATAGGTGTGAAGTCAAGTTTAGCCAATCATCTATACCTATTCTAACCACTTGAGAGGACAACCAACCTGGCAATGAATCTGGGTCCTATTTTACCAGTGAAGCAGAAGTTGTTTTCCACAGAAAACAAGCACTGCTCTTGTTCCCAGAGAATGGGGGAAGGTGTCTGGAAAATGCAAGAAGCAAATTCAGGCCCTCCAAAGGTTTACAAATTCATATTGTCACACCTTTTGTCTGCTCATATTCTGTAAATTTTGTGGATAAAACAAATCACACAGAGGGTGATTTTTACTACAATGCCCAGAGAATGGGAACTGTACAAAGTTTTACTTGTTTATCCAGTTGATCTAACAATCCAATTTCCAGTCATGGACCACTGGGCAGGGTATCTGTTGTTTCAAAATTTTGATTCGTGGTTTTCTCCCCCTCCAGGAACATTGATTAGCAATTGGTATAAATTGAATCAGAGTTTTAGACCAAGGTTAGTTACCCATTTATTTTTGTCCGAAATACACTGCTGTGCACATTTCTTCATCACTGGCACCTAAATTCAATTTCCCCTTCCATAACAGTTTGCTGCTGTAAATTTCATGGGGGTTAACATTGACTACAGCATTATAATGCAGTTCAGCGTGCATTCTTTTTAGCTCACCTGACTGCAAGTCACTGGGAGCTATTGCCATCACTTTTATCCGGCATCCATTAACTTTTGCAAACTTGACTTCTTCGCAACCACTACGCCAAATTCAAACAAATATTACACAGAATGTCTATGGAGTATATCCTTTCTATTTTAGTTCAAATGAAGCAGCTGGCATATTCGGGCTCTGGTTAATGCCCCAAAAGCTTAAAAACCTTTAAAAATCTTCTCATGAACTACCAGAGGGAGTGCCTTGATATTTGGTATGGAACATCCTTTGGTGTAGAAGATAGTTTGTTCAAGGGAAGTCAGTAGGTCAATATTTGGGCTCTCTGTGGGGGCATATCCATTTTGGGCTCTGCCCAAAATTTCTTTTTCAAGAACCAGTGGGCCAATTTCAACCAAATTTGGAATGTAGTATAAGTGGGTCTTAAGTAACTTATTGATGCCCCTCCCCCCACCCACCCCAAAAAATGTTCACGACCCTGTGGCAACCCCAGGGGCTAAAAACAGTAAAGAATCAGAAGATTGTATATCCCAAACCACAAGGACCAAAAAACTGTTATTTGGTATGAAGCATCCTTAGGACCAGAAGAAGGGATTGGTTAAAAAAAACAATTACCACTGGTTCAATCAGGGTGCCTGGTTGAGGGTATTGAAAAAATGATGAGTCAGCATTTTTGCAGTAATGTTTTTCCCTATACAATTTGTTGAGAGTGCGTCGGACTGTTTACTGTTATCAATCACTTATGTAAACAAGAGACAGGAGAAACTCCTGTCAGCTGTCAAATACAAATGTTCTGTTATATTATTTTAACTAAATGTAATGAAATTTCTGTTTAAGTGGCAGAGAAAAAAATTTATCTGATTCCTGTATGAATACCTTTAATTTACCCCTCTCAAGACTTTGTGTTTTCCAAATATTTTATTTTATGTTGAACCCTTTCAATGCTCTACATGTTTTTTCTGGTTTCTTGGAAACATTTATCTGATTCCTGTATGAATATCTTTAATTTAACCCTCTCAAGACTTCAATGTGGGTTCCAAAGATTTTATTGATGCCTTGATCAAACCCTTTCAATGCTGTGCACATTTTTTTCTGTTCTGGTTCCTTGGAAAAAAATTGATCTAATTCCTGCATGAATATCTTTAATTTAACCCTCTCATGACTTCAGCTTGTTTCCAAAGATTTTATTTCATGTTGAACCCTTTCAGTGCTGTGTACCTATGTTTTTTTCTGGTTTCTTGGAAACATTTATCTGATTCCAGTATGCATATCTTTAATTTAACTCTCTCAAGTCTGTGATGTGGGTTCCAAAGATTTATTGATGCCATGATCAAACCCTTTCAATGTTGTGCACATTTTTTTCTGGTTTCTTGGAAAATATTTATCTGATTCCTGCATCCTTAACCCTCTCAAGACTTCAATATGGGTTCCAAAGATTTTATTTCATGTAATACTGTTAATGAAAACCTTTTTCTGATTTCTTTAAAAATATTTCCGCCCCCCCCCCCCCCCCCCCCCCCCAAAAAAAAATAAAATAAGCCTCCATAAATTCTCTTTCTGTTTTCGCGTTTGATGCTTTTACCATTTTCACACAGACCTGAATTTACTGGTGACAGTGGGCGCGCGGTGGCTCAGTTGGTAGAGGTGCAGGCTGCAAGCCGAGAGGTCCTCGGTTCGAATCCCACCTGCGGAAACCGCATTGTGTCCTTGGGCAAGACACTTCACCCCGATTGCCTACATGGGGGCACGATGACGCTGTGTACTGAGGCGTACTGCACGTCGATGGTGCGCATGTCTTCAACCAATCTAACCCGGCCTGTGCTGCGGTGCAGAGTTCAGAGTTACGATGTTGGAGAGCTGACAGCTGCTCGTCGTTGCTCGGTGGTTCTTTCCGGGTACTCCGGCTTCCTCCACCCGTAAAACTGTCACGGTCACGATTAGCCATTGTGCATAAGTATGTGACCTTAAACACCAATAAATAAATAATAATAAATATACTGGTGACAGTAAAATTCTGTTTCTCTAGTTTGAAATTTTTCTTATTCTCTAAAACCACTGGGTCAAATGCATTCATTTATGGCACAGACCATCTTTGAATAAACCTTTTCGCCTTTGTTCAAATGAAGTTGCTGCCATCTTCAGACTGGTGGAATTTACTCTTCTGACTAATAATAAGACAGTATGTTTGCTTATCTCAATTTACTTGTTCCCTCAATTCAATCTGTCACTCGTTTGTGACTGAAACGTCAAGGTTTCATTTCAGAGCACAGTTTGCACCATACACATGCGCAGTTGTTGTATTTGTTGGATTTTCCTGAACATGCTCACGTTCAGGAAAATCCAACTTAAATACAACTGCGCATGTGTGCGGCGCAAATTGTTTCTAAAGGGGTTACGGTATGAAAACCAATGACATTGATATAATGAATGATTGAGTCAGTGACTGGACATGGTAATAGCAATCTTAGCGATTAAAGAGTATGTCTGACAGTCATACAGGCAGAATCTTTTAAAGACTTTGTATCGCAGTGTGGGAATCATTTTTAGATATTGGTTCTTGACTGGGAAATATTGCTTCGCAAATGGCGATGCAAAACCAAACAAAAGATACCCTGGGTAGTCATCACATCAAGGCTAAACAATGCCACAGGTCACTACAGATTTGCTTTATTGAGGCTGTACAAAGTAATAATGGTCACCAGATTCTGAATGCTGAGTAACACTTGGCAATACTTTACCAACTTCTGGAACTTCAAGGAGCTCTTGTCAAACAAGATTGAATTAGTTCCTCCTACTTACTTTATGGGAAAAAATTGCAGCTTGTAATTTGGGAAATTTCAACATCTGTATGTAGAGGGTTAACTTGAGTGCCAAAGTTAATTTGTAAATTGTGCAGGCAGTTGTGGCAGATTCGTCAAGTAAAGGGTTAACTTACAATACTTCACAAATGAAAGTGTAGCTCAACTTGACAAACTTGAACCTGGTAAGTTATAAGTGAAATGGCAAAATTGAAGATCATTGATTTCAATGTTATTTGGTGAAACTTCAACAAAACAGAATTGTGTGTGCACAACGTCAGAGCAATCCATGCATTTTTAAATGTAAACTGTAAGGCTGGCTAAAGGAAGAATGTTGATACACAAATGCCGTAAGTTTAAAGGTCATTGCAAATGGCAACTTTTTTCACAGAAATAAATGCTAATTGATACCTCTTATCTAAAGGTCTTGCCAAATGAGCACACAAAGTTAAACAATCCTAGAATAAATGCATCCTTTAACAGGGAGAGTGCTGAATTATTTTTGGTCATCAAAATTTGATGTGTCTTTGCCTTGTTACAGTTCATGAGAGAGTGCCAATGGGCACTCTCTCATGAATTGTAACAAGGGAAATCCTAATGGACAAAATTATTTAACTTCAAAGGTAATATGAAGCTCATCCTCCAAAAATGAAGCCTTTAAGCTGAAGCACCTGCATTTCAGAATGAAGCCCAAATATGGGCTTCCAGCACTCTACCAGTTAAGCCATGTCAAAGAAGAATGCTGATGCACAAATGCAATAAATTCAAAGGTGGTTGTTAAGCAGCAGTTTTTGATGGAAATAAAAAGAATATTGATAGCTTCTATTTTTGGTCACCCTGAATAAGCATGCCAAGTTTCAAAACAAAGCGATAATGAATGAGCCCTCCGAGGCATGCCAAAGGAAGATGTTAATTCACAAATGCACTAAGTTTGAAGGTCATTGCTAGTGGCAATGTTTTTTTTCTTTTTTCTGGAAATTCATAAATATGCCCTGCAGAGAGTGCAAAAGAGAAAAGTTCCTGCACAAATGCACTAAGTTCAAAGGCTGGTACTAACGACAATAATTTTTTATGGAAATGAAAGAAAATCAATAGCTCTCATCTAGAGGTCACCCTGAACACAGATACCAAGTTTCAAAGCTCTTCGATCATAAATGTGCCTTGTAGGGCATGCCAGAGGAATATATTGATGTCTGACTAAATTAAGTTTGATGGTTGTTGCCAAGTTAATGCCAAATGCAACTTATTTGACAGAAAAGGAAGAAAATTGATAGCTCCCATCTAGAGGTCACCCTAAACAAGCATACCAAGTTTCGAAGCAATCCAATCATAAATGTGCCCTGTGCCAAACTGAAATATTGATGCCAAGCTAAACTAGTTCAAAAGTTGTTGCCCAACGGCGACTTTTTTACGGAAATGTAAGAATATTGATAGCTCCCATCTAGAGGGCACCTCAATCAAGCATACCAAGTTTCAAAGTGATCTGATCATAAATGTGCCCTGTAGGGTGTGCCAAATGGAAATACTGATGCCAAACTAAACTAATTTCAAAGGTCATTGCCAATGGCAACATTTTTCAACGGAAATGGAAGAAAATCGATTGCTCCCATAGAGGTTACCCCAAACAAGCATACCAAGTTTCAAAGCGATCCAATCATAAATGTGCCCTGCAGTGTATGCCAAAGGGAAATGTTGATACATAACTGCACTAAGTTCATCAAAAATGGAAGAAAATCGATAGCTCCCATCTAGACGTCACCCTAAACAAGCATACCAGGTTTCAAAGCAATCCGATCATAAATGTGCCCTGTATGGTGTGTCAAAAGGAAATATTGAGGCCTGACTAAACTAAGTTCAAAGGTCGTTGCCAGCGGTAACAATTTTTGACAGAAATGGAAGAAAATCGATTGCTCCCATCTAGAGGTCACCCCTAATAACAAGCAGGCCAAGATTCAAAGTGATCTGATCATAAATGTGTACTGTGCAGTGTGCCAAAGGAAATTGTGGACGTACCTACTTACGGATGGACAGACGTACATACACTGACAGATGAGAAGTGACAGCAATAGCTCAGCTTGACTTCATCAAGTTGAGCTAAAAATATGACTCCTGACATATACCTCTACATGACATAGACCCAGTGTACAAACCGTGAGTATCCATGCGAAAGATTTAATGGAGGTTCTATTTTTAGAACACATTTTTCCCCAAGAAACATGGTTTTGACTTCTTTTCATGTTAATACTGGATGACAGTGAACTCAAGACGTATTATTAGCATTAACTAAATTTAGCAATCACTGGAACTCATGTGATCCCCTTACCTTGATATTTTCATGACGAAAATGTCATTTGCTCACCGATGATTTTCAGCTTCGCACAAGACTCAGCCAATAAAATTAAGTTTTTTTCTAACACGAGCTGACAAGCCTGAATATAAGCAACCTGTCATTTGCAAAATGAGGTTTCCAGAGGGTGAATTTGCTGATTCTATCACATAAATTGGGCCAATTTATCCTCTAGGTACAGCTTTCTGTTTGGCTTGAGACCCTGATTCAGACTGAGGTTCACAGAGGGTAAATTTTGTGATGCTACCCTGCTGTGCAGGGTAGCATCACCAAATTCACCCTATGGGGACCTCATTTTGAAGATGACAGTCTGCTTATTTTCAGGCTTACACGAGCACAACAAACAAAGGCATTCCATTTGGGATTCGAAACAGAGTTTTCTTGCAGTCTGTTCAAAAAGCACTTATTGAACTGTGTCAACTTGTTAGAAAATCTCCCAAACATGAAGTCCTCATTGGCAGGGCAGTTCCCACGAATAGTTTTGCACAAAACAACTCAAAATGCGGATCAATTATGGTACATTTGACAGTTTGTCAGGTTCTGCAGAGAATATTGAATTTCAGGAATCTGTTCATGTTTCTCAGAATCAAAGTTTTTATTGTTCTAAATGGAAATTATAATAATTCATAAATATGAGAAATATGTGTAGAGAATGTTGGACACTAATATACCGGTAGAACCATGCAAGGGATCATGTATTATCCTGACTTGCCTTGATCACAATGGGTACATAAGAACAGATCGATCTGTTGTGTTCCAGATATTGATGGATGGTGGTTTTGTCTGTCACCCATTAACGAGAAATGAGTGCTCTCACACATTATTCTGAAATCAGCAAAGGGTATATATGTGCAGGCCTTGCACTCTCCGATTTCGTAGCATTAATCACTTTTCCCTTGAAATCAACCAACCCTAGCAAATGTCATTTTTCAAAATATATAATTACAGAGTAGGCTGACTATCCATCGACTCGCATGTTTGTTCGCTCGTGCATACTGTCAAGGACATGGAGTAGGGGTTATCTTTCCAACTTCACGGCCAAATCTCTTGAAGTTAGAAATTTGAGGATACAAAATGACTGCATTAAGAACAATGTTATCCCAAATTTCAATCACAAATCAATGACAACAGCATTAAAACACTTCAGATGTTGATGTTGCATACCTATTGCATCACTGCAATTTGATTAACGATAAAGGAGGAGTCGAAAAAGGGATTTTGAAGTGAAATGAAAGTGTCAATGACACTGCAGCTCAACTTGACTGTGTTAGATGAAAAGGATAATGTTCAAAGTTTATGAAATGATTATGAAATGAGACAAGAATTGTGATAACTGAGAATATGTTAAGTTCTGTACCCTACATACTATGTTTTCAACAAGAATAATTTGAGGTGTGGACTGTACTAAAGAATTGAGGCCTGGATTGATGTGGCCCTCACAGTTAACGAATGCCAACCAAATTTACCAAGTTACAGGAAAATCATTCCAAAACGAGTCATCCTGCCATGTTACAATGAAATCCTTTCATAAATATGACTCTTTGACTTTGATAAAGGAATCTAGGTCACATGCTCATCCAGCATTCACGGTTGACTAAAATAGGACAGTTTCATCTAGATATCAGACTGAGTCATCCTACCAAGTTACAATGAAATCCCTTCATAATTTGAGGGGGTATCAGTACCCTGTGGCTCACCAACAGGTGGCCAATGTAAAGGGGTGGCGTGGCTGGAGTAAAAAAAAAAAGTTCAAAACTTGCACACAAAAGTCCAAAATTAAAGTAAATAAGCAGCTAAAGGGTTAAATAATATAAAAATAGTCCAAGAAGCATCCTAACATAAAATAGGAACCATGGCAAAATGCTATAAGGTAAGTCACCACTTGGAAGAAAAGAAAGACAAACCTCAAAACCTGCACATAAAAGTAAAAAAAGGTATCACATTTGTTTCAAGGGGTTAAAATTGAGGAAAATACCCTGTCACAGTAACCACAATGGCAATATGCCAGTAAGGTGAAAGTCTACTTGAAAAATATCCACTTGGAAGAAAAGAAAGACGAACCTCAAAACCTGCACATAAAAGTATCACATTTGTTTCAAAGGGTTAAAATTTAGAAAAATACCCTGAAAATGTTACAGTAACAACCATGGCAATATGCCAGTGAGGTAAAAATCCACTTAAAAAAAAATATCAAAACCTGCACACAAAAGTACAAAACCTGCACACAAAAGTCCAAAATTAAAGTAAATAAGCAGCTAAGGGGTTAAATAATATAATAATAGCCCCAATAAGCATCCTAACATAAAATAGGAACCATGGCAATATGCTACAAGGTAAGTCGCAACTTGGAAGAAAAGAAAGACAAACCTCAAAACCTGCACACAAACGTCAAAATAAGTTCAAAATTTGATTCAAAGGGTTAAAATTAAGACGAAATACCCTGGAAAAGAGTTAAATGTTATCGTGAACCCCCACAGCAATATACAAAGAAGAAAAAAATTTTTTTAAAAGCACTAAAATCCAAACCTGTAAACAAAAAAAGTCCAAAATTGAAGTAATTAAGCAGGAAAAGTGTTAAAGAATACAACGTAGCCCTAAGATGCATGTCTACATACAATAGAAAGCATGGACATATGCTACAAGGTAAATCTACACTTGAAAGAAAGGGAAAAAAAAACATGAAAACCTGCACGCAAACGTCAAAATAAGTCTAAAATTTGATTCAAAGGGTTAAAATTAGGACAAAATACCCTGGAAAAGAGTTAAATGTTATAGTGAACCACCATAGCAATATGCAGAAACTCTACACTTGGAAGAAAGGAAAAAAAAAATCCATGAAAACGTGCACACAAACGTCAAAATAAGTCTAAAAATCTATTCAAAGGGTTAAAAAAAATTTTAAAAATGCACTGGAAAGATATCAGTGTTATAATTACAGTCAGGTGAGCTAAAAATTTGGGCCTAACTGACGAGGGAGGGGGTGTCATAAGAGTCAAATGAATATTTTTCAAAATCACTTAAAATGCTTCAAAATGCATTTTGGAGCAAGAATTTTTTTACGCTCATCTGACCCTTGGGTTGGGTTGGGTTGGGTTGGGTTGGGGGGGGGGGGGGGGTAACTTGTTCGCTTCTTTATTCTTGAAGGTAACTGTAATCCCCAGGACTTGATATTTTCACAACTAATTAGTTTCAAATGATCAAGTAATGTACACATTCCTATTGTTTTTTTCACAATGATTAGTCACTTTCATTGTCAGATTCAGTTGGGACCCTGCAGTTCAGCTTTGTGTAGCAAATTTCGAAGCATTTGTCAATATGTAATGCTGCCACTTTACACCCTTTTCATACGTAGTGCATTTTGGGTCTGGCTTAACGGTCTCCTTTCTGAAACCTACCCTTGGATTCAGGTTTGCAAATATAGTTTTAGCGAGGGTTTCTGAACATTGTCCATCAACATCAAAAGTTCCCAGAATAACTTTATTTCAGCAGGTGAAGTTTGAACCCAGTGTCAGACCAACGAATATTGTAGTAATGTTTGAAGTGTTGCTATGTATTCTGCTGCATACCTATTTTGTCTCTTCAGAAATAACTTCAAACACATCATCATTCATGAAGAATTTGTAAACATCCAATTCATCTGTTGTGTCATCTATTTGTTTCCGTAGTAGTCTAGAGCTACCTGTAAAAGCGAACATATCTGGTAGTTCATCTTAATCAGTCTACTTATATTATTTTCATTGTTTGTTTTCTTCCTTTTGCAAGAAGTTGCTTCTGGGTTGCCATGCCCTCTTTTGCCAACACCTGTCGATGTGCTTGGTTGATCAAGCATAACAAGTCATCGTCAATCATATTCGTATGCCTCAGTGTCCCCTGAATAATCAATGTCATGACTTGAAGAATCATTACTTAAATTGTATTCACTATCAGAATCTTCCGTAATTTTTTGAATTGCTTCACTGAGACTGTTCAGCAACATAATTAGGAAAATACCACAAATTTTTTTAAGCATATGCAGTGACATTGACCAATGAAATTGGCTCTGGTATCAGTTGTATTACTTCTCCATATACAAGAGAAAAAGGCTTTAATTAGTTGTTAGTGAAAACGTAAATATCCGTTCCCAGTCTGTACAGAGATGGATTGGGAAATGGAATAATCCATTACCGGTAACGAACGATTTATGGGGACAATTTAAATTTTTTTTTTTTTTTTTTTTTTGTCTTCTGGCAAACCACATCTTGGATGAAAAAAAATAAGCAATGTTTGGACACATGCACGCATGCATGGACTGACATACAGACAAATGCACAGACACATGGAGGTCTTTGCTATATCCCTCCATTGCAGGGGGATAAATATATATATATATATATAAAGTATAAAATTGAAATTTGGTTACAAATGTTTTAAGTTATTTCATAAACAAGTATCACACATGATATTTTTTAACAAAGGGCAATAACTCCCTTAATTTTCATTGGATAACACTGGTCATCGAAATTGACATCGACATTCTTGCTGTAGAGACATATACCAAAAAAATTGAAATCCGGCTACTATTGTTAAAATTATGCCATAAACAAGCATTACACGATATTTTTTAAACAAAGGGCAATAAGCCCCATAGTTTTCATCAGACATTCGTGGTCATCAAACTTGAAATAGACACTGTTGCTGCAGAGACATACACCACAAAGAATTGAAATCGGTGAACTGTTGTTCAGGTTGTGCATTGAACAAGTTTTACAGGATATTTTTATAACAAAGGGCCATAACTTTCAAGAGATACTGGTGGTCATCGGACTTGACGTAGACATTGTTGCTACAGAGACATATACCAAAAGGAACTGAAATCTCTTTTCAAGTTATGCCACAAAGTTTGGACGGACAGACAGATGGAGGTCTTTGCAAAATCCCTCCCTTGTGGGGGGGGGGGGGGGGGGGGGGGTGATAAAAATAATGACCAAGTTTTCGAACAATCAAGAGCCAAATAATTGGGAGTTAAGTGCAATGAAAAACGAATGCAACCTTTATTTGTCAAATTTCAATTTAGTCCAGCAAAGAAAGTAAACATGCAGAAACTCTGAAATAACCTATTGAATTAAATGCACTAGCAATCTTATAATTGAATCTTATAATTGAAGTTTATCTTCGTTCAAGTTGTTCTTGCAAGAGGATAAGACAGAAAAAAAAACATAGCAACATTTTTGTACAATCAAGAGCCTGAACTTTCAAAGTATCTGCGGCAGATTCTGCGCTAAAAATCTGAAATCAAACCTGACTTGAGGACTAATTTCATTAGCACAGTGGTAAAATTTCAACTCATTCTGCCACACAAAACTAAGGTTATTTTGTGGAATGCATACCGACTTGCATATGCAAAAACAGACATGGTTAACACTTAATGCCCCTTTCACATACTAATGGGAGGGTACAACAATGGTTGGCCCACAACCTTGTTACTTCATGAACATCGAAATATCCTACCATCAATATTATACACTTAGTTTGGTTCCTTTGAGAATTGTACAAGTGAGCACCCACTGTAAATGGTAGGAGGGGATATGATAACAATATTGTGAAAAGTCGGATAGACTGACAAGCAGGGTGATTCCTACATACCCTGTTACATTGTTAATACATTGTTAATGGGGATATAATTGGGCACTGTTTTTAATTCAAGAAGGAATGACTCCTACAGTACTGCTACAGAGGGGACCAATAGAAACTTGAGACTGAGAATGTCTTAAAAGGTGGAAAATAAATGGTTGATTAGGACAGATTATATTATATATTATGGAAACTCAGGAAAAACCCCTTTCCGGACATGATCAGGTACCTATTTATTTATTGGAGTTTAATGTAACTTTAAGCATCTTTGGCTACATCATTACTATAACATAGGTGTGAAGTCAAGTTTAGCCAATCATCTATACCTATTCTAACCACTTGAGAGGACAACCAACCTGGCAATGAATCTGGGTCCTATTTTACCAGTGAAGCAGAAGTTGTTTTCCACAGAAAACAAGCACTGCTCTTGTTCCCAGAGAATGGGGGAAGGTGTCTGGAAAATGCAAGAAGCAAATTCAGGCCCTCCAAAGGTTTACAAATTCATATTGTCACACCTTTTGTCTGCTCATATTCTGTAAATTTTGTGGATAAAACAAATCACACAGAGGGTGATTTTTACTACAATGCCCAGAGAATGGGAACTGTACAAAGTTTTACTTGTTTATCCAGTTGATCTAACAATCCAATTTCCAGTCATGGACCACTGGGCAGGGTATCTGTTGTTTCAAAATTTTGATTCGTGGTTTTCTCCCCCTCCAGGAACATTGATTAGCAATTGGTATAAATTGAATCAGAGTTTTAGACCAAGGTTAGTTACCCATTTATTTTTGTCCGAAATACACTGCTGTGCACATTTCTTCATCACTGGCACCTAAATTCAATTTCCCCTTCCATAACAGTTTGCTGCTGTAAATTTCATGGGGGTTAACATTGACTACAGCATTATAATGCAGTTCAGCGTGCATTCTTTTTAGCTCACCTGACTGCAAGTCACTGGGAGCTATTGCCATCACTTTTATCCGGCATCCATTAACTTTTGCAAACTTGACTTCTTCGCAACCACTACGCCAAATTCAAACAAATATTACACAGAATGTCTATGGAGTATATCCTTTCTATTTTAGTTCAAATGAAGCAGCTGGCATATTCGGGCTCTGGTTAATGCCCCAAAAGCTTAAAAACCTTTAAAAATCTTCTCATGAACTACCAGAGGGAGTGCCTTGATATTTGGTATGGAACATCCTTTGGTGTAGAAGATAGTTTGTTCAAGGGAAGTCAGTAGGTCAATATTTGGGCTCTCTGTGGGGGCATATCCATTTTGGGCTCTGCCCAAAATTTCTTTTTCAAGAACCAGTGGGCCAATTTCAACCAAATTTGGAATGTAGTATAAGTGGGTCTTAAGTAACTTATTGATGCCCCTCCCCCCACCCACCCCAAAAAATGTTCACGACCCTGTGGCAACCCCAGGGGCTAAAAACAGTAAAGAATCAGAAGATTGTATATCCCAAACCACAAGGACCAAAAAACTGTTATTTGGTATGAAGCATCCTTAGGACCAGAAGAAGGGATTGGTTAAAAAAAACAATTACCACTGGTTCAATCAGGGTGCCTGGTTGAGGGTATTGAAAAAATGATGAGTCAGCATTTTTGCAGTAATGTTTTTCCCTATACAATTTGTTGAGAGTGCGTCGGACTGTTTACTATTATCAATCACTTATGTAAACAAGAGACAGGAGAAACTCCTGTCAGCTGTCAAATACAAATGTTCTGTTATATTATTTTAACTAAATGTAATGAAATTTCTGTTTAAGTGGCAGAGAAAAAAATTTATCTGATTCCTGTATGAATACCTTTAATTTACCCCTCTCAAGACTTTGTGTTTTCCAAATATTTTATTTTATGTTGAACCCTTTCAATGCTCTACATGTTTTTTCTGGTTTCTTGGAAACATTTATCTGATTCCTGTATGAATATCTTTAATTTAACCCTCTCAAGACTTCAATGTGGGTTCCAAAGATTTTATTGATGCCTTGATCAAACCCTTTCAATGCTGTGCACATTTTTTTCTGTTCTGGTTCCTTGGAAAAAAATTGATCTAATTCCTGCATGAATATCTTTAATTTAACCCTCTCATGACTTCAGCTTGTTTCCAAAGATTTTATTTCATGTTGAACCCTTTCAGTGCTGTGTACCTATGTTTTTTTCTGGTTTCTTGGAAACATTTATCTGATTCCAGTATGCATATCTTTAATTTAACTCTCTCAAGTCTGTGATGTGGGTTCCAAAGATTTATTGATGCCATGATCAAACCCTTTCAATGTTGTGCACATTTTTTTCTGGTTTCTTGGAAAATATTTATCTGATTCCTGCATCCTTAACCCTCTCAAGACTTCAATATGGGTTCCAAAGATTTTATTTCATGTAATACTGTTAATGAAAACCTTTTTCTGATTTCTTTAAAAATATTTCCGCCCCCCCCCCCCCCCCAAAAAAAAAAATAAAATAAGCCTCCATAAATTCTCTTTCTGTTTTCGCGTTTGATGCTTTTACCATTTTCACACAGACCTGAATTTACTGGTGACAGTGGGGGCGCGGTGGCTCAGTTGGTAGAGGTGCAGGCTGCAAGCCGAGAGGTCCTCGGTTCGAATCCCACCTGCGGAAACCGCATTGTGTCCTTGGGCAAGACACTTCACCCCGATTGCCTACATGGGGGCACGATGACGCTGTGTACTGAGGCGTACTGCACGTCGATGGTGCGCATGTCTTCAACCAATCTAACCCGGCCTGTGCTGCGGTGCAGAGTTCAGAGTTACGATGTTGGAGAGCTGACAGCTGCTCGTCGTTGCTCGGTGGTTCTTTCCGGGTACTCCGGCTTCCTCCACCCGTAAAACTGTCACGGTCACGATTAGCCATTGTGCATAAGTATGTGACCTTAAACACCAATAAATAAATAATAATAAATATACTGGTGACAGTAAAATTCTGTTTCTCTAGTTTGAAATTTTTCTTATTCTTTAAAACCACTGGGTCAAATGCATTCATTTATGGCACAGACCATCTTTGAATAAACCTTTTCGCCTTTGTTCAAATGAAGTTGCTGCCATCTTCAGACTGGTGGAATTTACTCTTCTGACTAATAATAAGACAGTATGTTTGCTTATCTCAATTTACTTGTTCCCTCAATTCAATCTGTCACTCGTTTGTGACTGAAACGTCAAGGTTTCATTTCAGAGCACAGTTTGCACCATACACATGCGCAGTTGTTGTATTTGTTGGATTTTCCTGAACATGCTCACGTTCAGGAAAATCCAACTTAAATACAACTGCGCATGTGTGCGGCGCAAATTGTTTCTAAAGGGGTTACGGTATGAAAACCAATGACATTGATATAATGAATGATTGAGTCAGTGACTGGACATGGTAATAGCAATCTTAGCGATTAAAGAGTATGTCTGACAGTCATACAGGCAGAATCTTTTAAAGACTTTGTATCGCAGTGTGGGAATCATTTTTAGATATTGGTTCTTGACTGGGAAATATTGCTTCGCAAATGGCGATGCAAAACCAAACAAAAGATACCCTGGGTAGTCATCACATCAAGGCTAAACAATGCCACAGGTCACTACAGATTTGCTTTATTGAGGCTGTACAAAGTAATAATGGTCACCAGATTCTGAATGCTGAGTAACACTTGGCAATACTTTACCAACTTCTGGAACTTCAAGGAGCTCTTGTCAAACAAGATTGAATTAGTTCCTCCTACTTACTTTATGGGAAAAAATTGCAGCTTGTAATTTGGGAAATTTCAACATCTGTATGTAGAGGGTTAACTTGAGTGCCAAAGTTAATTTGTAAATTGTGCAGGCAGTTGTGGCAGATTCGTCAAGTAAAGGGTTAACTTACAATACTTCACAAATGAAAGTGTAGCTCAACTTGACAAACTTGAACCTGGTAAGTTATAAGTGAAATGGCAAAATTGAAGATCATTGATTTCAATGTTATTTGGTGAAACTTCAACAAAACAGAATTGTGTGTGCACAACGTCAGAGCAATCCATGCATTTTTAAATGTAAACTGTAAGGCTGGCTAAAGGAAGAATGTTGATACACAAATGCCGTAAGTTTAAAGGTCATTGCAAATGGCAACTTTTTTCACAGAAATAAATGCTAATTGATACCTCTTATCTAAAGGTCTTGCCAAATGAGCACACAAAGTTAAACAATCCTAGAATAAATGCATCCTTTAACAGGGAGAGTGCTGAATTATTTTTGGTCATCAAAATTTGATGTGTCTTTGCCTTGTTACAGTTCATGAGAGAGTGCCAATGGGCACTCTCTCATGAATTGTAACAAGGGAAATCCTAATGGACAAAATTATTTAACTTCAAAGGTAATATGAAGCTCATCCTCCAAAAATGAAGCCTTTAAGCTGAAGCACCTGCATTTCAGAATGAAGCCCAAATATGGGCTTCCAGCACTCTACCAGTTAAGCCATGTCAAAGAAGAATGCTGATGCACAAATGCAATAAATTCAAAG
The DNA here is from genome assembly GCA_031216915.1 of Pictodentalium vernedei. NCBI lineage: Eukaryota > Metazoa > Mollusca > Scaphopoda > Dentaliida > Dentaliidae > Pictodentalium > Pictodentalium vernedei. Next base: position 456,168,691 of record CM062296.1, read on the forward strand.
GTGGTTGTTAAGCAGCAGTTTTTGATGGAAATAAAAAGAATATTGATAGCTTCTATTTTTGGTCACCCTGAATAAGCATGCCAAGTTTCAAAACAAAGCGATAATGAATGAGCCCTCCGAGGCATGCCAAAGGAAGATGTTAATTCACAAATGCACTAAGTTTGAAGGTCATTGCTAGTGGCAATGTTTTTTTTCTTTTTTCTGGAAATTCATAAATATGCCCTGCAGAGAGTGCAAAAGAGAAAAGTTCCTGCACAAATGCACTAAGTTCAAAGGCTGGTACTAACGACAATAATTTTTTATGGAAATGAAAGAAAATCAATAGCTCTCATCTAGAGGTCACCCTGAACACAGATACCAAGTTTCAAAGCTCTTCGATCATAAATGTGCCTTGTAGGGCATGCCAGAGGAATATATTGATGTCTGACTAAATTAAGTTTGATGGTTGTTGCCAAGTTAATGCCAAATGCAACTTATTTGACAGAAAAGGAAGAAAATTGATAGCTCCCATCTAGAGGTCACCCTAAACAAGCATACCAAGTTTCGAAGCAATCCAATCATAAATGTGCCCTGTGCCAAACTGAAATATTGATGCCAAGCTAAACTAGTTCAAAAGTTGTTGCCCAACGGCGACTTTTTTACGGAAATGTAAGAATATTGATAGCTCCCATCTAGAGGGCACCTCAATCAAGCATACCAAGTTTCAAAGTGATCTGATCATAAATGTGCCCTGTAGGGTGTGCCAAATGGAAATACTGATGCCAAACTAAACTAATTTCAAAGGTCATTGCCAATGGCAACATTTTTCAACGGAAATGGAAGAAAATCGATTGCTCCCATAGAGGTTACCCCAAACAAGCATACCAAGTTTCAAAGCGATCCAATCATAAATGTGCCCTGCAGTGTATGCCAAAGGGAAATGTTGATACATAACTGCACTAAGTTCATCAAAAATGGAAGAAAATCGATAGCTCCCATCTAGACGTCACCCTAAACAAGCATACCAGGTTTCAAAGCAATCCGATCATAAATGTGCCCTGTATGGTGTGTCAAAAGGAAATATTGAGGCCTGACTAAACTAAGTTCAAAGGTCGTTGCCAGCGGTAACAATTTTTGACAGAAATGGAAGAAAATCGATTGCTCCCATCTAGAGGTCACCCCTAATAACAAGCAGGCCAAGATTCAAAGTGATCTGATCATAAATGTGTACTGTGCAGTGTGCCAAAGGAAATTGTGGACGTACCTACTTACGGATGGACAGACGTACATACACTGACAGATGAGAAGTGACAGCAATAGCTCAGCTTGACTTCATCAAGTTGAGCTAAAAATATGACTCCTGACATATACCTCTACATGACATAGACCCAGTGTACAAACCGTGAGTATCCATGCGAAAGATTTAATGGAGGTTCTATTTTTAGAACACATTTTTCCCCAAGAAACATGGTTTTGACTTCTTTTCATGTTAATACTGGATGACAGTGAACTCAAGACGTATTATTAGCATTAACTAAATTTAGCAATCACTGGAACTCATGTGATCCCCTTACCTTGATATTTTCATGACGAAAATGTCATTTGCTCACCGATGATTTTCAGCTTCGCACAAGACTCAGCCAATAAAATTAAGTTTTTTTCTAACACGAGCTGACAAGCCTGAATATAAGCAACCTGTCATTTGCAAAATGAGGTTTCCAGAGGGTGAATTTGCTGATTCTATCACATAAATTGGGCCAATTTATCCTCTAGGTACAGCTTTCTGTTTGGCTTGAGACCCTGATTCAGACTGAGGTTCACAGAGGGTAAATTTTGTGATGCTACCCTGCTGTGCAGGGTAGCATCACCAAATTCACCCTATGGGGACCTCATTTTGAAGATGACAGTCTGCTTATTTTCAGGCTTACACGAGCACAACAAACAAAGGCATTCCATTTGGGATTCGAAACAGAGTTTTCTTGCAGTCTGTTCAAAAAGCACTTATTGAACTGTGTCAACTTGTTAGAAAATCTCCCAAACATGAAGTCCTCATTGGCAGGGCAGTTCCCACGAATAGTTTTGCACAAAACAACTCAAAATGCGGATCAATTATGGTACATTTGACAGTTTGTCAGGTTCTGCAGAGAATATTGAATTTCAGGAATCTGTTCATGTTTCTCAGAATCAAAGTTTTTATTGTTCTAAATGGAAATTATAATAATTCATAAATATGAGAAATATGTGTAGAGAATGTTGGACACTAATATACCGGTAGAACCATGCAAGGGATCATGTATTATCCTGACTTGCCTTGATCACAATGGGTACATAAGAACAGATCGATCTGTTGTGTTCCAGATATTGATGGATGGTGGTTTTGTCTGTCACCCATTAACGAGAAATGAGTGCTCTCACACATTATTCTGAAATCAGCAAAGGGTATATATGTGCAGGCCTTGCACTCTCCGATTTCGTAGCATTAATCACTTTTCCCTTGAAATCAACCAACCCTAGCAAATGTCATTTTTCAAAATATATAATTACAGAGTAGGCTGACTATCCATCGACTCGCATGTTTGTTCGCTCGTGCATACTGTCAAGGACATGGAGTAGGGGTTATCTTTCCAACTTCACGGCCAAATCTCTTGAAGTTAGAAATTTGAGGATACAAAATGACTGCATTAAGAACAATGTTATCCCAAATTTCAATCACAAATCAATGACAACAGCATTAAAACACTTCAGATGTTGATGTTGCATACCTATTGCATCACTGCAATTTGATTAACGATAAAGGAGGAGTCGAAAAAGGGATTTTGAAGTGAAATGAAAGTGTCAATGACACTGCAGCTCAACTTGACTGTGTTAGATGAAAAGGATAATGTTCAAAGTTTATGAAATGATTATGAAATAAGACAAGAATTGTGATAACTGAGAATATGTTAAGTTCTGTACCCTACATACTATGTTTTCAACAAGAATAATTTGAGGTGTGGACTGTACTAAAGAATTGAGGCCTGGATTGATGTGGCCCTCACAGTTAACGAATGCCAACCAAATTTACCAAGTTACAGGAAAATCATTCCAAAACGAGTCATCCTGCCATGTTACAATGAAATCCTTTCATAAATATGACTCTTTGACTTTGATAAAGGAATCTAGGTCACATGCTCATCCAGCATTCACGGTTGACTAAAATAGGACAGTTTCATCTAGATATCAGACTGAGTCATCCTACCAAGTTACAATGAAATCCCTTCATAATTTGAGGGGGTATCAGTACCCTGTGGCTCACCAACAGGTGGCCAATGTAAAGGGGTGGCGTGGCTGGAGTAAAAAAAAAAAGTTCAAAACTTGCACACAAAAGTCCAAAATTAAAGTAAATAAGCAGCTAAAGGGTTAAATAATATAAAAATAGTCCAAGAAGCATCCTAACATAAAATAGGAACCATGGCAAAATGCTATAAGGTAAGTCACCACTTGGAAGAAAAGAAAGACAAACCTCAAAACCTGCACATAAAAGTAAAAAAAAGTATCACATTTGTTTCAAGGGGTTAAAATTGAGGAAAATACCCTGTCACAGTAACCACAATGGCAATATGCCAGTAAGGTGAAAGTCTACTTGAAAAATATCCACTTGGAAGAAAAGAAAGACGAACCTCAAAACCTGCACATAAAAGTATCACATTTGTTTCAAAGGGTTAAAATTTAGAAAAATACCCTGAAAATGTTACAGTAACAACCATGGCAATATGCCAGTGAGGTAAAAATCCACTTAAAAAAAAATATCAAAACCTGCACACAAAAGTACAAAACCTGCACACAAAAGTCCAAAATTAAAGTAAATAAGCAGCTAAGGGGTTAAATAATATAATAATAGCCCCAATAAGCATCCTAACATAAAATAGGAACCATGGCAATATGCTACAAGGTAAGTCGCAACTTGGAAGAAAAGAAAGACAAACCTCAAAACCTGCACACAAACGTCAAAATAAGTTCAAAATTTGATTCAAAGGGTTAAAATTAAGACGAAATACCCTGGAAAAGAGTTAAATGTTATCGTGAACCCCCACAGCAATATACAAAGAAGAAAAAAAATTTTTTAAAAGCACTAAAATCCAAACCTGTAAACAAAAAAAGTCCAAAATTGAAGTAATTAAGCAGGAAAAGTGTTAAAGAATACAACGTAGCCCTAAGATGCATGTCTACATACAATAGAAAGCATGGACATATGCTACAAGGTAAATCTACACTTGAAAGAAAGGAAAAAAAAAACATGAAAACCTGCACGCAAACGTCAAAATAAGTCTAAAATTTGATTCAAAGGGTTAAAATTAGGACAAAATACCCTGGAAAAGAGTTAAATGTTATAGTGAACCACCATAGCAATATGCAGAAACTCTACACTTGGAAGAAAGGAAAAAAAAAATCCATGAAAACGTGCACACAAACGTCAAAATAAGTCTAAAAATCTATTCAAAGGGTTAAAAAAATTTTTAAAAATGCACTGGAAAGATATCAGTGTTATAATAACCACCACTGCAATATGCAGTGAGGTCAACCTCAATTTAAATTTTTTTTTTTTATCACAACCTGTACATAAAAGTAAGAAGCTGTAAGCCTAAGTCCAAAAGCTGTACATACAAGTCCAAAATTGAAGTAATTCAGCAGGAAAAGGGTTAAATAATACAAACATAGCCCTAAGATGCATGTTTACATACAATAGAAAGCATGGACATATGCTGCAAGGTAAATCTCCACTTGGAAGAAAGGAAAAAAAACCCATCAAAACCTGCACGCAAACATCAAAATAAGTCTAAAATTTGATTCAAAGGGTTAAAATTAAGACAAAATACCCTGGAAAAGAGTTAAATGTTATAGTGAACCACCATAGCAATATGCAGAAACTCTACACCTGAAAGAAAGGAAAAAAAAAAATCCATGAAAACCTGCATGCAAACGTCAAAATAAGTCTAAAAATCTATTCAAAGGGTTAAAAAAAATTTTAAAAATGCACTGGAAAGATATCAGTGTTATAATAACCACCACTGCAATATGCAGTGAGGTCAACCTCACTTGAAATTGTTTTTTTTATCACAACCTGTACATAAAAGTAAGAAGCTGTAAGCCTAAGTCCAAAAGCTGTACATACAAGTCCAAAATTGAAGTAATTCAGCAGGAAAAGAGTTAAATAATACAAACATAGCCCTAAGATGCATGTTTACATACAATAGAAAGCATGGACATATGCTGCAAGGTAAATCTCCACTTGGAAGAAAGGAAAAAAAAAACATCAAAACCTGCACGCAAACATCAAAATAAGTCTAAAATTTCATTCAAAGGGTTAAAATTAAGACAAAATACCCTGGAAAAGACTTAAATGTTATAGTGAACCACCATAGCAATATGCAGAAACTAAAAAAAATGTTAAAAAGCCAAAAAATCAAAACCTGTACACAAAAGTTCAAAATATTTGAGAGGGGACGCCGACATGAGGGCTATGCCATAGGCTCACACAACTAACGTAGATGAGCCAAAAACTACCCCTAGACAGTGATAAAGGAATCAAGGTCACATGCCCAAGAGGTAGTAACAGCAGCTGAACGATCATGCCCAAAATAGGAGAGTCTCATTTAGGCATCATACCGAGTTATCCTACAAAGTTACAATGGAATCGCTTCATGAATATGAACTGTAGACTGTGTGCTAAACAAATCTAGGTCAAATGCCCATGTGGCCATCACGGTTGTCTGATCATGACCAAAATAGGACATTCCCATCTAGACATTATACCGAGTCATCCTGCCAATTTAGAATGAAATCCCTTCATAAGATGTAGACTGTGCTAAAGGTTTTTGGCCTGTGCAGCTATCATGGTTGACCAATCGTGACCAAAAAGAGTTGTTCTCATCCAGACATGACCTCGAACCTGCACATGAAATTTTGAGATGGTCGGGCAAGAACTACAGGATGTAGCCTGTGTTAAAGAAAATGTGAACAGACTCACTGACTTCTGAATGTGTGATGGAAATAGCTTATCTTGACTTTGTCGACCTTGTCAAGTTAAGCTAAAAATGTCTTTTAACTCTTACCTGCTGAGTATTTTCTAGATATTTTTCATCAAATCTAGTCATGGCTGCTGTAAAGCAGCCTGACTAGATTTGATGAAACATGTATCTAAATGTAACACAAAACATTGGTGAAAAAAAAATCCATTCAGTTTACAAGGGGCAAATATGATAAAATGTGCCCAACTTATACTTATTTCAGTGACAAGAGAAACCCTGTGCTGGGCAGGAATATATCCACCAGCAGCATGCAAAGAGTTAATTCTCCAAGATTAAAAACAGGCTGCATCTGGATACATGGGAAATATTACCAAAATAGTTCAACCAAAATATTCTGTCAACATACATGTAGGGCCAAATTACCAACTAAATATTTTTTTAAAATATCTGAATAATTTTGAAAATGAAAAGATTGCATTGTATGTTTTGTTTCACTGTGAACAAATGCTCAATGCAAAACCTTCAAAATCAAGTACAGTTGTGCTCAAAATACACAGTGTTTTGAGAATATTTTGTTTTAATTCAGACATGTAGGTAGAGGGAACACTGAACATGAAAAGAGAACAACTTGTCATGAAAGTAACTCTTAAAATGAAGTTTAGTTGTTAGTTCTAAATCAGTTAACTTTTGAAAACAAAAAACGATGGTTAACTAATTGTGCATGGGTAGTACAGAGGGTAAGATTGAAAAACACTCAACCTCTGTTGTATAATTAGATCGTTATTTGTTATATCACATTTGGAAGGAAAACTCCTTTCCATTACTGGGCAGCCAGTGGTACTATACTTTTCTGGGATTTTTAAATACACTTTTCAGTAAAGTGCTCTAGATAGATACATTATTATAATTTTGGTTAATTTGTTTACAGGATTTTATAATTTATATTATTACATGCCTGTTCTATGTAATCCCCATCTACATCAACACTAAACAGTGCGGAAACTGAAAATCTGTTCCATACGTATGTGTGGAACAGAAATCATTGACAGACTATTTTTAAATAGAAGCAAAATATCACTGGAATTTTCTACAAAACTTGCAACACAATTAAAATTTGAATCACTAGTGATAGCTGAAATTTGTCCCCTGAACTCCTGAACTGTTACGCCAGCAGGCACGTAAAACACATTGGAGCTCAGCGGACGAAATAATAACACAGGTTCCCCTCACAAATTTGGTTGGTGATAAAATGTGTTGTGTTTGTTGATAGTTGTCAAATGAATTGCTGAGTGTCCTTTCTAATAATTGTTTTTTGGAGTGATGGCATGTAATAAACACAGAATGACACATGCGTGTGAATGGGGTAATCAATATGGCACTTGTGCCATTGGGGAAGGATAAAACTCTAGGCCTGCAGCCTCTCATTCTATCCTTCCACGCTGGCACTCGTGCCATATCAATTAACCCATTCACACGCGTGTGTCGTTATGTGTGCTTGCTGTTGCTTGTTTGCAAGAATTTCAATTTAAAAGTCAAATTTCGTGTTGAAAACTATAAATTTAAATGAAACATTTTCAGCAAATACTTACAAAATTACTCTAATCTCATCATGTGAGTAAAATTTAATCATCATTTTTTCACTTTCAATGGGCTTTTCTTTTTTTTATACAGATTTGGGTAACATAGCCCTTAAGAAACATCTTTGATTTTATAATTAGTTGGACCTTTTGTGTACCGAATGGGTGGGGAAGTTCAAACATGCGAATGACTGTGCCAGATGAAACTGTTGTATACTTTTCAAAAGGGGTTTCAGTTGGAAAGCCAGTCCAATTTGTTGGTAGTTGGAACTTTTGTTCATTGATTGTAGGAGGAATTGAAAACACAGAAGTATAAAATTACCACAGATGGGTCTTCCGATGAGATGCATCGTGCATCAAACCAGGGATGTGTGGGTGTGTTACTCCGCAGAGTTTGGCCAAACGATAGGAAGTTGAAAATTTTGTGATGAAAAGAGACAATAGAAATTGCAAATACTTTTCATCTGATTGATTGTATCTTTTTATTTCCAATAAGGTAGTGATGCAAGAGGCCAAAAATGCTTAATATCCCCTACGCACCAATTAGCAGATATCCATATTTATCTAACAATCATAGATTTTGGCCTGAAAACCACGAGAAATGATATGTATCACATAATGTGTTCAGATTCCGTATCATACAGACGACTCATTCTGATTCCGTATCATACAGACAACTCGTTTCCCGTGATGCGACAGGCTCTCATAACCCTTTGATATCAGATATTTACTATCTGATATCTATGCTCATAACAGGCACATGAATACATTCTATAAGCGTTTCAGTGATCGACCCAGCTGATCGCTTACAAAACAACAGAACTATTAATAGCCAATGATCCCCCCCCCCCCCCCCCCACACACACACACAATAAACAGAAACTGCACAATTCAATATTACACTTACCCAGTTCCTGAGCATGTGCCCACGTCGCACACTACTACGTAATTCAAGCGGATCATCATAGGAATTGACACTGAGAGTGAATAATGTGACAACACAACTTTGAAAATTGTATTGACTACTTTACCAATTGTTTGTCAAGACACAATATAGTTCCATAAAGCATGTTTTTTTTTTTAATTTTTTCTCACCCCAATATTATGTCCCAAAACTATAAATAATTTAAGATTTAATCTGTTTATGTGACAGAATTGTTAGATAAATGAATTATCATGATAATGTACATGTCCTGTGATTTGCATCAGATTCTCGGTGGTGTCCAAAAATTGGATCACAACTTTTCGGCAAAGCCGGCTCGTTGAGATCCCATTCTGGACACACCTCGAATCTGATACAAATCACAGGACATATACATTATCATGATAATCTGTATGTATCATAGAATGTGTATCCTGATTAGCCTTTTACATCATGGGGGGTCCTCAGTCCTAGCAAGCACAGTCATAAATTCATCATGATAGAAAAAACTTTTAACCAAAAATGGTAATAATGACCTCATCAAGCTTGTGTTAGTGTCTTGAGGGTTCATGGTTAATATAAGTTATCTTTATAAGTTATCTCTGCCAACATCTATGGTATATGGAGATTTAATACTTGGATGTCGATTTTTAAACACCGAGCCACAGGCAAAGTGTTTAAATGAGACATCCAGGTATTAAATCTCCATATACCATACAAGTTGGTGGAGATAACGTTTTTGTCCTGTTTGAAACACAATAGAAACATAGAGGAAATAAATTTGCGGATTCGTTTCTCACGCTGTGCAATCAGTTGGATAATTGTTTTGTTTTTACAAATGAAGAAGACTACAGACAGAGTTGCGTTCGTTGGGTTGTTAAGGAAACGAGTAAGTAGTATTTTGTTGGCATATCGTCCCCAGAGTTCCAATGTGTTCTAAGTGCCTACTGGCACATAGAACACATTGGTAAATCAGGGGACGAATTATTTGCTCTTATTTTATTTTTCTCAAGTTGTTTCATTTTAATTATTTGACTATTTAATTTATAACAACAAAATATGATTGAAATGTCAGAAATCTGCTGATATTTGTGACTATTTTCAGGTTTTTGGGTTCGATTTTTATATCGAGGCGAGCAAATGCAGAAAGCTTTCGTTTAAACCATATAGCCCCGATGTTTCGCGTGTGCCTATACCCTGGATGTTGCATGCTCTCATACACCTTGGATGTTGGTTGCATTCTGACCAATAAAAAGACAGAATTTATCGGGATACAGGGACAATGTGATTTATATTGACCATATCATTTAGAAATTAATATCCCTTTGAATTGATCAAAGGAAAGAACAAGTGTAGACACTTATCTATACAATTACAAGGATAATTTCTTGTTTGTGTACAACCTCCTCAAGTTAGTTATATTAACACGCCCTGTGGAATTCAAATCTTCCATGTTTCAGTAACACTTTGATATACAAAGTTTTTTTCCACAATTTGCTATAAAACTATTTAAAGTTTATTGATTTTTTTTAAATTTGACTCTAGAATCGATTTGAGGACATTATGGTTCATCCAGCATTTGCATGCACATGGTTTGTTGGAGATTATCTCGAGCCCTGAAATTTCTTAAAACCTGCACCTCATGTGTGAGTTGGTGTTGAAATCATGTAGTACGATGATTTTCAAAAGATAGTAATGGACGCGTCAATGCCGATAGGATTTGCTAATTCTCTCTTTTCAGTCATCGATCAAACGATCGATGAGATTGAGGAGACCTTCAATTCGTGAGTATGAGAAGGAAAAGGTTATGTAATTCTATTCTGCACAATCAAAGTTAACCCTTAAACAGGCCTGAAAATAAGCAGTCTGACATTTGCAGAATGAGGTCCCCAGAGGGTGAATTTGATGATGCTATCCCATATAGTGGGCCAATTTATCCTCTGGGTACCTCTGTCTATTTAGTTTTGAGACCCTGATTCAGATAGAGGTTCACAGAGGGTAAATTTAGTGATGCTACCCTGCTGTGCGGGATAGTATCACTAAATTCATCCTCTGGGAACCTCATTTTTCAGATGACAGTCTGCTTATTTTCTGGCTTGCCCTTAAAGGCCTATTTCCAAGTTTTACGACCTCAGAACAGGTGCCCTCAAAATGCCATCATTAGGAAATCCTGCTAACAATAGACAAATTACCCAGGCAGTGGTTGCCTTAACAGGCTGTGGTCAGGTGGGAATTCAAGGCAATTGTTCAGGCCCCTAAGGGTTAAAAAAAACATTCAAAATATTTTTAAAACTAGTGCAATGCCGATCGCCAGCGATCAGACAATCGTCCCCCACGGTAGGTGGATTACTGTGAAATATATTGATATTTCCTCAGCCTTTTTAATAAATTTTAAATTGTTTTTATTCTTTTAAACTCACATATCTATTCAACAAGTTGATTTACACTGCCTTCTTTAAATAGCTGGTTTCATTTTCTCACTGTTTTCACTGCAAGTCCTCCTTTTTACTACTCATGTTCTCAACAGATTTCACTGACTCATTTACCTTTCATGGAAAATAATTACCTCTTTTATAATTCATGTTTTTCATCTCTATGATCATAAAGCCTTATGTTGATGTGACGTTAAGCACCAATAATAAACAAGTGCAACACCAATCGCCAGCGAACAGACAATCGGCCCCCCACAGTAGGTGGATCACTGTGAAATATATTGATATTTCCTCAATAAAACCCAAACAAATATGGATATCAAAGGAACAACTCAACAAACGAGTCCCAATATTACCCATATTTCTGTGGTTTTACTGGAAGCATCCAAATACCTGTAAAAAAGTTAAGTACGGCTAACTTGCATAATTTATGCACAGGCAGTAACAGTACACAACATAATACACACAAAAATATTACCCGAGAAAAAGGTTAAGTAAGGCTAATTTGCATAATTTATGCACAAGAAAAAAACCTGTATATAGACAATAGTTCACTGCTTGGAGTAACGTACAATGTTTATTCTCGAGTGGGATGTGAAAAGGTTATTTTCACGAGGCACTAGCTGAGTGAAAATAATCCCTGCATCCCATGAGAATAAACATCGTACGTTACTCCAAGCAGTGAACTACTGTGTTTATTATATTTCCCTGATAATATCTGCAACACAAATACCCCCCTTGAATCATCCAAGAGCTCAATTTGTTTTGACGGTTAGAAAAATCGGCTCATGAACACAAAAACATGAATGAATGAAATGATAATATGACATCATCAGAAAGGAATGCAATGATGCTTCTTTTCAAATGGAAATTCAAGTGACGGGAGATATGAACTTATGAAGGAAATCAACACATTTTAAAGAAATAATTCAATCAATCACCATGAATGAGTAGTCATGTTCAACTTCTTATAACTTTGTGTGGATGTGTACATAGTTATTGTTCGCTGTCAGTTGGAATATCAAGAAGAATATTTGTCGAAGTGGATTGGGTGTTATCGCTGGATTTCGAGGTGGAACAACTACAATGGTAAAAGTAGTCTGTCATGACTGGGAGTAGGATATCGCTGTGGGAGTTGAATAACACTTTCGAGGTCGTGAGAGTACTAGGATATGGTTTTTATTTACAAAGGAAAAAGCTGTAGAAATATAATAAGATGTGTTATTTATCTTATGCTGATAGACCTCCATATCTAAAATGATTGAAATCGGAAATGTCATTCAGAAGTTCTGAGCGTATAATGAAATTACACGCAATTTCCAACAAAAATGGCCACCAGTCGGACATCTTGAATTTTTTTCGCTAAAAATTGACGTGCATCTATTTTTCTTAATGCCCCATCAAATCTGAAAATTTGAAACATAAGCATCACAGCACCTCTGAGATACAGGTGGTAACAGTACACAACATAATACACACAAAAATATTACCCGAAAAAAGGGTAAGTAAGGCTAATTTGCATAATTTATGCATGAGAAAAAAAATGGTATGGTATGTTATTTATCTTATGCTGCTAGACCTCCATACCAAAAATTATTGAAATCGGATCTGTCGTTCAGAAGTTCTGAGCGTATAACGAATTACACGCAATTTCCAACAGAAATGGCCGCCAGTCGCCCATCTTAAATTTTTGGAGAAAAAAAATTGATGTGCACCAATTTTTCCGAATGCCCCATCAAATCTGAAAATTTGAAACAAAAGCCCCAAAGCATCGCCGAGATACAGGTGGTAACAGGACAGAAGGATGGACAGACAGATGGATGGACAGATGGAGTGCAATCCAATAGTCCCCTTATTTATTTATTGGTGTTTATGGTCATATACTTATGCCAATGGCTAATCATGGTCGTGACAGTTTTACGGGTGGAGGAAGCCAGAGTACCCGGAGAGAACCACCGAGCAATGATGAGCAGCTGCCAGGTCCCCAACATCGTAACTCCGCACTGCAGCACAGGCAGGGTTAGATTGGTTGAAGACATGCATATCATCGACGTGCAGTACGCCTTAGTATACGGTGTCATTGTGCCCCCATGTGGACAATCGGGGGTTAAGTGCCTAGCCCAAGACACAACGCGGGAGTCCGAATCGATCGCTCAGACGGTCACCCATCCAAGGACTAACCGGGCTCGATGTTGCTTAACTTCGGTGATCTAACGAGAACCGGTTACCGCAACGCCATCGTGCCCCCCAATAGTCCACGGTGAAACCATGGGGGCTAAAAACAAAAGATTGATGTCTTTGCAGGTTATCCAGTCAGTTATTATTTATTTATTGATGTTTAAGGTCACATACTTATGCACAATGGCTAATCATGACTGTGACAGTTTTATGGGTGGAGGAAGCCGGAGTACCAGGAGAGAACCATCGAGCAGCTGCCAGCTCCCCAACATCGTAACTCCGCACTGCAGCACAAGCAGGGTTAGATTTGTTGAAGACATGCGCACCATCGACGTGCAGCATGCCTTAGCACACGGCGTCATCGTTCCCCATGTGGACAATGGGGGTTAAGTGCCTTGCCCAAGGACACAGCGCGAGAGTCTGAATCGATTGCTCAGACGATCACCCATCCGAGGACTAACCGGGCTCGACGATCCAGTCAGTATTTTGAAACAAAGTCATATTAATGGTATAGGTATTGTATTTGAACGAAACTCATACAGATCCATGACCATGGAACTTTTGGATTTATAAAGAAAATTTCTTTCTTTAAATACTGAGGAATGAACATGTAAAGTTTCTGCCATCACATATAGGCCTGCCTAGCTTAGACAACTGGGAAATACTACTATTAACAAAGCATAACAACTTTTCATGCTCACAGTTTGACATATAGTTCTTTTGCAACTCGTGAGCAGGCATCCGCAGTTCACCATATGCATAACCACAGGTGGATCCCTTCATGTTTGGGAGATTCTCTAACATGAAAAGTTGATGCAAGTCAATTACTTATTGAACTTACTGGCGAGAAAATGCTGTTTCGAATCCCGAGTGGCATTATCCTCTTTATTTGTTGTGATTTTATGTGAAAAAAGTAATTTTATTTGCCATTTCTTGTGCAAAGCTGAACATCAGCAGTGAGCAAATGATATTTTCATTGGAAAAACATCAAGGTGAAGGGATTGCCTCAGTTCCAGTGATTGCTAAATTTAGTTGTGCTAATAATACCTATGATTTGAGTTCAATATCATCCAGTATTCACAAGAAAAAACATCAAAATCATGGTTCCTGTGGAAAGTGTTCTAAAAATAGAAACTTCAACAAATATTTGGTCTTGATGCTTGTGATTTTCTGCAACATTCAAGTATGGTTTGTACATTGTGATACCTCTTGCCATTTTCATGTTTCCTGACTTCGTGTTTTCGAGCATATTTTATTCTGAAATTTTGAAATGGAAGTGATCGACCTTTCACTGTAAACAGTTCCAGTGATTGCTAAATTTAGTTGTGTTAATAATACCTATGATTTGAGTTCAATATCGTCCAGTATTCACAAGAAAAAACATCAAAATCATGGTTCTTGTGGAAAGTGTTCTAAAAATAGAAACTTCACCAAATATTTGGTCTTGATGCTTGCGATTTTCTGCAGCATTCAAGTATGGTTTGTACATTGTGATACCTCTTGCCATTTTCATGTTTCCTGACTTCGTGTTTTCGAGCATATTTTATTCTGAAATTTTGAAATGGAATTGATCGACCTTTCACTGTAAAATGTGAACAACTGAGAAAACTTACTATGCAAAACAGCAAAAACTAACACACCTTAAAATCAGAATCTGAGAGATAATGGTAACAAAAGCACAAAATGTCAAACAAATCAAAGGGCAGTGATGCTTTCCAAAAGAAGTGGGGTAGACAACCTGCACTGGCCATAGATGCACATGGAGTGCCCGTTGCAAATGGGCCCCTCAGCATGTGGCTACAACAGACATGGGATGCATCATTGGGTGGAGCCAATCTGCATTGGCCATAGATGCATATTGAGTGCATGTTCCAAATGGGCCTCTCAGCATGCGGCTATGACAGACATGGGATGCATCACTGGGTGGAGCCAGATAGAAAAATTTGAAATTTGGTACCCAATACTCTTCAAAAGTGGGCATTGTAGCCTGGGCAAGACTGCACAATTTATTCATTCGGTACCTGAGAAGATTTAATGTGCCTAGCAAGTCAAGTAGGTATTCGTGAAAATCAAGCCATTGCAGGTCTTTAAACTGTAAGAGAATGGCATCCCCACTCCAACAAAGGAAAGCATCACTGCCAAAGGATTGGACATTTTTTTCTTTTGCAGACCCTTTTCAGGTTACACAAATTTTCTTCTTCAGGGGCTTGTTGTGCAGCAGAGATAACAACATAGTTCTTTTAATAAAAAATAATTTAACACAAGAAAAACCAAAATCAATGATTGTCCAGATGCTGAAAAAAATTTCTAATGCATATCTTTCCCTTATGTTTTAGAGCTGTGAAACACTATATTAATATTTAACAATACTGAAGTCATTATCCAAAAAGTAAACTGGGTTTTGCAAAAGTTCTCAACCAGAACAATATCATTGCAATCATGACTTTGCTGGGGTTTTGGCTGATAAAGCAGTTAAATCTCAGACCTCAGAATACAATGTGTTGTTGAATATATATATTGAATAATGAGTGAGCACCAGGCCAATAACATTCAGAAAACACGATTCTGTATCAATTTCACTCTTCAGATTCTTCATTTTATTTCTTAAATCTGTATAAAATATTAAATCTTCTAGTTGTCTGTTGATTTCAGTGTCCTGCAAATCTTGCATCAGAAAGTCTTTTCGCGACACTGTCCCAGTTGGCAACATTAAATATAGCTGTTACATAACTTGGACGTACATTTTTATACTGGAGGTAATATGCATGCTCCCAGACATCTATTCCAAATAATGGAATCAACCCTGAAATTAAAAAGTATTTTTAAATTCTCAAACTACGAAAAAAAAAAGAAAAAAAGCAGTACAAAAGTTGTTCATTTAGCCTGTATATTCGAGAACATCAAAACCAAAAATTTGCAGGACAGATACAGTATTGCAGTCTTGGAAATATTATGCGCGTGATTTCATCGTGCACCTACCGCTTACGTAAATCTTATTCCATGCACGTGGTTTTCTACACACCTATCTTTCACCATACAGTACAGATGCTTCAGTCTTGTTAAAGACGGACATATTTTGGACAGCTCTCAAGTTGTTAAATCTACCAACGTACCGCCCAGAAATTATGTTATAGCAATGAAAGTTTTGAAATCAACGAGTGCATTACTGATGACAAATGCGTGGGACTTCAAAGAATTCATAAACTGTGCTTCCTTCACATCAACGTTGCACTCGCAACACTGTCTAATTCTGATGTCTGATTTTGCTTTGATTACATGTGATTTGAAATTGACAACATCTGATGTCGGTCAATCATCTGGCCTCAGAATCAGCAATCTTTCTCCTAAACTGATTGTTTCATTTCATTTTGAGAAGTGAATTAATCCAAGTGCCAATCCCAATAAGAATTTGAATGGAAGTACGTCCCAGTAATTTTGGAAGCAAGTATGGGTCTAACAGCGGCTAATCGTAACCACAACATGAATATCAACACAAGACCAGGGGTGAGTGTTAATAATCCATGTTGCCCATTTTAGAGGGGTGTTGCACCTCCCAAGCATTGGTGACTGGGTTTTATTTTACCAGTAAAACATAGCTTGTTTACTGAAGTGAAAAGGCACTGCTTCAATTCCGGTGGGGGGGAGGGCAGTTATAGCCTTATCTAACTTTGTGTGGGAGCCTGATAGGATTCTAGAGGGTGGCATACAGGCACCCCATGTGAATGACAACAGAACTCTTGGGACAGCCACCCACAGACATGTACATATAGAGTTCAGCTCCCAGACGCTCAACTACAAAGTGGCGCAGTCCCTTTGATCTTTTAGATATGAATCAGGAATGCAAAACTGTTGGTCTGCAGGCTGTCTGAGTACAGCTAAAGGCAAATGTACGCGTGAATCGTGTAATCTGCTGTGCTTCCAAAAGTTATTCAAACAACAATTTGTGTTGTACTGCAATCTTTGCAGATTCTGCTAAAGGTAATAAAGTTAAATCTTAAATTTAAACACAAGGGGTCAGATTGGATGTGAAACGGAACTCATTGATGGCTGTATGTCCCGTGCATTGTAAGATAGTCCCACATGTTGGTAGTAATTATAAGGCAATTCTCTAATGGACCAGTATGTTTTTACAGAGATAACTTGTTAGGCAAGCGATTTGCTCGCCTCACTGGTTTTCAGGCAAGAGGTTTGTTGCCACCCTCGATTTTTCATATGGCCAAGACTGGTATTGCGATCATAAAGTAATCTCTTCTGAGATCAGATCACAATCCATTCATGCCACACTAAGTCATTTGCAGGCTTGGCAATTTCAGGAGAGCGATTTTTTAGCTCTCCTTATTGCCCTCCTGAAAGAATTAAGGAGAGCGAAAAATTGCCCTCCTAAATATTTTGGTCTGGGATGATTGAGATTACATGTATTATGGTCACATTAAATTTTTGTTGTAAAGCAAAAATGTAATTTAACTTCGAAGTCACATAACATCACGTAATTTCATTTTGAAAGTGGTTTAGTGGTAAAAGGTAATGGCTGCAACCATACCCAAACACAGTTGCAATCATCTGAAGCAAAATGGGTCACAGCAATATTTTTTTTTCTGTCAGTTTCAAGTTCAACAAATGACATCACAGTTTGAGGGGTAATTATTCAAGGAATATTGACACTATAATATACTACCGCTACTACTATCCTGTCACTTGAAGCACTTGCACCAGGATGTGGCTGTAGATTCAAGCAGACCTGTTGTGCAAGAAAGTCATACGCCTACTGCTACCACCTTCAACCCCCCTTGGGGGGTTGAAGGTGTCAGTGGTAGGCATATGACTTTCTAGGACAACAGGTCTGGGTACACACACAGGTCTTGTCAAGTGTGTGTTCGGTTGTTGAGTGAGACATCTAGATGTCTAAGAGATTTCGCTTTACCTTAGTAAAGTTAATAAAATCACTGATGTAGTCTGTTGGTTTCAGTTTCAATGAGTTTGTTCAACTGGATACTAAAAATGCTGTGTAAAGCTAATTGCTCTCCTAAGCTGATTGAGGAGAGCGATTTTTTGCCCTCCTGCATTTTTCAGAATGCCAGGCCTGCATTTGGATGGGATTTCATAAACAAAATATTACAAAATAAGGACTGCATCAAGAAAAAAAACGAAAACAGCATTGCAGATTCAGTGTTCTTGCATTTCTTTTCTGCGAGAAAAGTGGTGAGATAATTTTGACTGGATCATGACCCAGTACTGAGGGGATTAAAATTTTCTGTCTACTTTTGAGATCAGTGTACTGTACACTACATTATTATGCCAGCTAATGAAACTCGCCAATCACAGCCCCTGAATAGTGGGACGGTACTGAGCCGTATTGGGTCACCTGCATCCCGAGGTGACCTAATACGAAACTCGTATTAGGTCAGTATCGCCATTTTGTTTCAACGTGGAAATTCCTCACCTCGCAGTGCTTTTATATCCATATTGAAGAAATTGCAGTACAATCAAACGTCCCTCCGTGTCTATATGTCTCACTTTCTCTCGTTTTATAACAAATTTATTGTGAAATTT
The DNA here is from genome assembly GCA_031216915.1 of Pictodentalium vernedei. Classification (NCBI taxonomy): domain Eukaryota; kingdom Metazoa; phylum Mollusca; class Scaphopoda; order Dentaliida; family Dentaliidae; genus Pictodentalium; species Pictodentalium vernedei. The sequence goes on from CM062296.1 coordinate 456,187,337, forward strand.
ATTTTCTAAATGTAAATTTAATTATTTGAAGTGAGAAATACTACTGTATTTGATCTAACGATAACGGATAAGTCGGTCTGGCCCTAACTTGACATAGGGTCTAAGCTTATTGAGGCTAACACACAACAGTTTGGGTACGGTGTTCGCCTCGATATTTTAAAAGCTTTAGAAAAAATATATAACCCATAAATGTGTTGTTAGAAAGTTGAAAAATATATATAGTGTGAATAAATAAACTGAGAAAAATACTGTCTTATCCCGGGAATAGATTAATTTCATTTTTTCTCGTTGAGCTCATTCTGTAGTCTCTGTTGTGGTAAATGGATAATGTCGCTTCGAAAATGGATAAAATATAAATAGCGACTGCACTATAATGAAATTGTAAGAAATGAATCACAGCTATGAAGGAAAAGATGCGAGATACATTTATTTTGTTCGAATTCTATAAAATCGGACGTTTCGGACATTTTCTGCACACTCAAGACAAAATGACAGTACGAAGAAAAGCGTCTGTCGCTGTTGTCAAGGAAATTATACACAAACAGGGAGACAACTGTGCACGTTTGTTACAACTTACATAGCGTTTTGCACAGTTTTGAAAATGTGCCGGCGTTCAAATTTGTTTGTTATTTTGTTTTTTCTGGCATAATAAATACGTTACAGGACGTTCAGGTGGCAGATACGGTATCATATGAGGCTCGGCAAAAACAATATTGGACTCGGCGTACCGCCTCGTCCAATATTGTTTTCACCTCGTCTCATATGATACCGTATCCGCCACCTGAACGTCCTGTAACTTATAATGTCAACTACACAGATGATATCTTAACCCTTTACCTAACACGAAAGGCAGACACTTGCAAATAAAATTCTTGAATAACTAAATTTTTTCATTTTTTGTGTCAAAAACATAGCTTAGGACTCCTCATTGGAATGCGCTTGTTCCAATGATGTGGTCATAAGATTTGTTTAGACAAAAATGAACACCAATATTCCCCCACACAAAAATAGGATCCATGGTATATTTCATTTTCAAGTTATTGCAGTGACAAGCAAAAATTGCAAAAAAAATCCAAGATGGCTGCCATGGCAGAAAACTGATTAACGAAAGGAACCTTCCTATAATCTTCACTAATCCACCACAAAAATAGGACCCAAGGTGCATTTCATTTTCAAGTTATTGTGCACACAAGCAAATGATTGTGGACAGATGGATGGACATTGAAGTTATTGTGCAGACAAGCACAAATTACAAATGAAAGTGTCAATGACAGTGTAGCTCAACTTGACAAACTTGAACTTGGTGAGTTATAAGTGAAAGAGCAAAATTGAAGATAACTGGTACCAATGTTAATTGGTGAAATTTCAACATAACAGCATTGTGTGTGCACACCGTCAGAGTAATCCATGCATTTTTAAATGTAAACTGTAAGACTGGCTAAAGGAAGAAGAATGTTGATATATAAATGCAGTAAGTTCAGAGGTTATTGTAAATGGCAACTTTTTTCACAGCAATGAATGCTAATCAATATCTCTTATCTAAAGGTCTCTTCATAAATATATCCTGCAGAGAGTGCAAAAGGGATAAGTTGCTGCACAAATGCAGTAAGTTCAAAGGCTGGTGATAACGACAATAATTTTTTGTGGAAATGAACACGTGCACAGTTTTTGTATCTAGAGGTCCCCCCGAACACACATACCAAGTTTCAAAGTAATCCAATCATAAATGTGCCCTGAAGGGTGTGCCAAAGGGAAATATTGAAGCCTGACTAAACTAAGTTCAAAGGTTGCCAGCAACAACATTTTTTGACAGAAATGGAAGAAAATCGACAACTCCCATATAGATATCACCCCACACAAGAACACCAAGTTTCCAAGTGATCCAATCATAAATGTGCCCTGCAGGGTGTGTCAACGGGAAATATTGATGCATAACTGCACTAAGTTTTTACTAAGTTCATCAGAGGTCCTTGCCAATGGCAACTATTTTTGACGGAAATGGAAGAAAATTGATAGTTCCCATCTAGAGGTCACACCAAATAAGCACACCAAGTTTCAAAGCGATCTGGTCAAAAATGTGCACTGCATGCTGCACCAAATGGAAATATTGATGCATAACTGCACAACGTTCATCGAAGGTCATTGCCAGCAGCAACATTTTTTGATAGAAATTGAAGAAAATCGATAGCTCCCATCTAGGGGTAACCCTAAACAAACATACAAAAGTTTCAAATCATTCTGATCATAAATGTGGCCTGTAGGGCGTGCCAAAGGAATATATTGATGCCTGACTAATCTAAGTTCAAAGGTCGTTGCCAGGGTGTGTCAAAGGGATATTTTGATGCATAACTTCACTAAGTTCATCAAAGGTCATTGCCAGCGGCAACATTTCTTGGCGGATATCGAAGAAAATCGATAGCACCCATCCAGAGGTCACCCCAAACAAGCATGCCAGGTTTCAAAGCAATCCGATCATAAATGTGCCCTGTATTGCCAAAGTAATATATTGATGCCTGACTAAACTAAGTTCTAAGAACGTTGCCCGCGGCAACATTTTTTGATGGAAATTGAAGAAAATCGATAGCTCCCATCTAGAGGTCACCCCAAACAAGCATCAGGTTTCAAAGCGATCTGATCATAAATGCGACCTGTGAGGTGTGCCAAAGGAGTATGTACGTACATATGTATGTATGTATGCCGAAAGACGAGAAGTGAAGGCAATAGCTCAACTTGACTTTGTCAAGTTGAGCTAAAATCCAAGATGGTGGCCATATTGGATATGGCAGAAAACTGATTAAGAAAGGAACCTTTCCTCTAGTCACCACTAATTTACCACAAAAAGGATATGTAGTGCATTTCATTTTCAAGTTACTGCGTGGACAAGCAAAAATTACAAAAGAATTCAAGGTGTCTGTTATTGTGTGGACAAGTAAAAATTGCAAAAAAATCCAAAATGGCTGCCATGGCAGAAAATTTATTAACGAAAGGAACCTTCCTCTAGTCTTCACTAATCCACCACAAAAATAGGACCCAAGGTGCATTTCATTTTCAAGTTATTGTGCGGACAAGCAAATGATTATGGACAGATGGACGGATGGATGAACGTTGAAGTTATTGTGCAGACAAGCACAAATTACAAAAAATCCAAGATGGCGGCCATATTGGATATAGCAGAAAACTGATTAAGAAAGGAACCTTCCTCTAGTCACCACTAATTCATCACAAAAAGGATATGTAGTGCATTTCATTTTCAAGTTATTGCGTGGACAAGCAAAAATTACAAAAGAATTCAAGGTGTATACCACAGAGGCCATATTGGATACAGCAAAAACTTGATTATTGAAAGGAGCCTTCCCATAATTACCAATAATTGACAACAAAAAAATGGGACTCATGGTGTATTTCACTTTCAAGTTATTGTGCTCAATTGCAAAAATTAGAAAAAAATCCAAGATGGCTGAAATGATGGCCATATTCAATATGGTAGAAAAATGATTATCGAAAGGAACCTTCCTAAGGTCACCACTGACCCGCCACAAAAATGGGATCCACAAAGCATTTCACTTTCAAGTTATTGCACAGACGAACTAAAATTGTAAAAAATCGAAGATGGCTGCCACAGTGGCCATATTGGATACGGTCGAAAATTGTGTTATTGCGTGAACAAGAAAAAATTACGAAAAATCCAACATGGTTGCCACAGAGGCTGTATTGGAAATGGTAGAAAATTATTCATCGAAAAGAACCTTCCTCTAGTCACTGTTATACAGCCCCCATATTATATTGAGATTGATATTTCCTTAGTTGATAATTCTTTGAGTTTGTTATTTTTCTGCATTTTCTGACTGGTCTGACTCATTTGCACTGGTGACCTTTGTTTACATCTTTGTTACACTAATATATTGTACATAAAGCAGTTGATTGTTTGTGTAAGTAGGTCAATGACCTTGTTTACTTGAATTATGACAGAATCACCTAGAAACTGTTAGAACTTTGTAGAATTTTCATCTTCTGGAACATTCTATGTGGTTACTATACTCATTTTTAGAAAGCCATTTTAGAAAGACTCACTTCAGTTGTTTCCATTGGAGATTATTATTGTTTCAGAACAGTGCATTTATTAGAGAAGCAGTGCTTCTCTGTGAATTTGGAAGATTGATTCCAAAAGGGAACTTTGAAGAGAATCTATTCGTCTTGGAAAAGAGAATTTATACTTTCTGTGAAGCGAAATAATATTTTGTGAAAAGCCAGGATTCTACTGGATTATTTGGAAATTACCTGTGGCGCCAATACTTCTTGGATTTTTACTCCATTTGAATTTTGCAGAGCATTTATTATATTTTATTAGAGACTGCTGACATTTCTAAGTAAAAAAATCTTTATTACAAATCTACGGGATACTGTTTCTGAAGACACATTCTTGGATTTAATACTACCAGCTGGTAACTTTCTTCACAAGATTCTTCACCACTGGATTACTGGATTCTGTCAAACTGTACTTTAGACTAATTCAATAATTGATAAGTACCACTGTTTTTATTTTCTGTAAACCAATTAGTGTAAAAGATCGTTGTATTATTTTTTTTATATCAATTTTTTTTAATTAAATTTTAGAATAGTTAAATTCATAGTTATTGTTGCTGATTCTCATATTTCTTTCTGTTACTAATATCAATAATATTTCCACACCGTAACAGAAATTGGGGGCTCGTTGCCGAGATTGAATATGAGATAACGAGAAAGCTTTATTTGCATATTGCAATTATTATTTTGGCTCACTTTCAAACATTTAAATTTTCTTTGAAAATTTCAGTATTATTATTTATATTCTGAGAACCAGCAAACCTTTTCATCATGGTATTTATTGTGACTGAATTTATTTCTGAATTTGAAGGCTCTCTAAGTTTGGCCCTTTTAGAATCTCTTAAGAAGGAGGATTTATTCCAACTTGCTCATTATCTAAAATTACCTGCCACCCCTGGTCTGAACAAACATAAACTTAAACAGCTCATTGTTAATCATTATTTTGAGGAGGGTCTTTTGCCTCAGTCTGGGTCACCTGTCTTTGAACCACAACCTACTGATGCTCTTGAACTCAAAAAGTTAGAAATGGAACGAAAGAGATTAGAAATGCAACAAGAAATGAAAAGGCAGGAAAATGAAATGAAATTAAAAGAATTAGAGGCCCAAAAAGACAAGAGGCCCCACGTGGCCTTAATCGCTCACCTGACAAAGTGACTCTAAGAAGTATTTTAGGTCACCTTCACCATGTCATGCCTCATCAACATTAACAGGTTGAGTGATAGATTTTGTTTGAAGTTCAACATTTGTTACCTAAAATTAGTTTTATTTAAAATCATTGGTGTGTGGCCAATCTCCAATGATTTTTAATAAAGCAAATTTATCTCTGCAGACAAACTGGTTTAGCATGAAGCACAAACAAGGAATGTGAAGAGATAGCCTTGGACATCTCTCCCCAACTGTGGATATCTTCCATGTGCTACATGTATATATTTGCATGCAAGAAAACAAAAATTTTCACAAATTTTCCAAAATATTAGTTTTTTTTATCATCATTGGAACAAGCTCAAACAGCTTATTCCAATAGGGGTATGGGAAGATCAGGTATATTTTTGAGACAGAAATGTGAATATATAAATAATGGTGTTTTTTTGTGAATGATGCTGGAGAATTTTGCGTAAAGATATGGTAAATGGTTTGTTCTAGATACAGAATGATGCAAAAGTATTTAAATTTGATTAGGCAAGTTGTTCCTATAATGCATTTAAAAATTGAAGTAACTTTTTTTTTGCTGACGAACTTTTAGATGTGTGTGTCTGTGTTTGTGTGTGTGTGTGTGTGTTTGTGTGTGTGTGTGTGGGGGGGGGGGGGGGAGGTAAGAGTGTTCTTGCAAACAAAATTCCTGAATAAATGGAAAATTTTATTTTTTGTGTGAAAGACATAGTGCGTGAATGTTGATTGGAACAAGCTTAGAGAGCTCATTTTAATGTGAAGTCATAAAGCTGTGTTTTACGTACGAAATTCTGGAATAACTAAAAAAATTGCTTTTTTGACTCAAAAAGCGTGGTGTGCGACCTCTCATTGGAATGAGCTCAAAAAGCTCATTCCAATGGGGTATTTACAAGCGATAAGTACATGTATGTTTAAGAGACAAAAATTAAAATTTGAATAGCGATTTTTGCGAAGAATGCTGACAAGTTTTGACAGTTATGCTGGTAAAAAGGTAAGATATGCAAAGTGGTTGTTTTTTAGAGGCGACATTTAATTAAGGGGAATTAACCCTTGATTACTGAGGTAACTTCTAAACGTACTGAAATTTCATGAAGCAATGTGAATAACAGACAACAGTTGCCTAAAAATTTCATGAATAACTAAAATTTTTATTCTTTTGTCTCGAAAACATGGCATATGACCTTTGTTGGAATGAGCTGAATGCGTGTGTTCCAATGGGGGGTCATAAAATTTGAACAGAGATTTGTGTGAATAATGCATTAGTACTGCTAGATTTGGGTAAACGGTTCACCCTGGATACCACCCCTTCTATAGTAGATCTTTTCTGCAAATTTTGTCTAAGATTCTATCAACTTTACAAATAAATACGTTCATGAATCACAATCAGATCCACCCCACAATGTTGCATACCAAATATCAAAAGATTCTGCCTGCTGGATCTGGAGAAGAAAATTTTTTAAGAAATATGCCTGAAATGCACTAAGTTAAAATTTGGGCTCCTATACGGAGCCCAAATATAAACCCAGGGGGCCAATTTGAACAAACTTGAATCAGATCCACCCCACAATGTTGCTTACCAAATATGAAAAGATTCTGAAGCTGGATCTGGAGAAGAAGATTTTTTAAGAAATTTGCCTGAAATGCACTAAGTTCGAATTCGAGCTTCTATAGTGAGCCCAAATATGAAACTAGGAAGCCGATTTGAACAAACTTGAATCAGATCCACCCCACAATGTTGCATACCAAATATCAAAAGATTCTGCCTGCTGGATCTGGAGAAGAAGATTTTTGAAGAAATTTGCCCGAAATGCACTAAGTTCGAATTCGAGCTTCTATAGTAAGCCCAAATATGAATCTAGGAAGCTGATTTGAACAAACTTGAATCAGATCCACCCCACAATGTTGCATACCAAATATCAAAAGATTCTGCCTGCTGGATCTGGAGAAGAAGATTTTTTAAGAAATTTGCCCGAAATGCACTAAGTCCGAATTCGGGCTTCTATATTAAGCCCAAATATGAATCCAGGGGGCCGATTTGAACAAACTTGAATCAGATCCACCCCACAATGTTGCATACCAAATATCAAAAGATTCTGCCTGCTGGATCTGGAGAAGAAGATTTTTGAAGAAATTTGCCCGAAATGCACTAAGTTCGAATTCGAGCTTCTATAGTGAGCCCAAATATGAATCCAGGGGGCCGATTTGAACAAACTTGAATCAGATCCACCCCGCAATGTTGCATACCAAATATCAAAAGATTCTGCCTGCTGGATCTGGAGAAGATGATTTTTTAAGAAATTTGCTTGAAATGCACTAAGTTCGAATTCGAGCTTCTATAGTGAGCCCAAATATGAATCTAGGAAGCTGATTTGAACAAACTTGAATCAGATCCACCCCACAATGTTGCATACCAAATATCAAAAGATTCTGCCTGCTGGATCTGGAGAAGAAGATTTTTTAAGAAATTTGCCCGAAATGCACTAAGTCCGAATTCGGGCTTCTATATTAAGCCCAAATATGAATCCAGGGGGCCGATTTGAACAAACTTGAATCAGATCCACCCCGCAATGTTGCATACCAAATATCAAAAGATTCTGCCTGCTGGATCTGGAGAAGAAGATTTTTGAAGAAATTTGCCCAAAATGCACTAAGTTTGAATTCGAGCTTCTATAGTGAGCCCAAATATGAATCCAGGGGGCCGATTTGAACAAACTTGAATCAGATCCACCCTACAATGTTGCATACCAAATATCAAAAGATTCTGCCTGCTGGATCTGGAGAAGCAGATTTTTGAAGAAATTTGCCTGAAATGCACTAAATTCGAATTCGAGCTCCTATAGTGAGCCCAAATATGAATCTAGGGAGCCGATTTGAACGAACTTGAATCAGATCCACCCTACAATGTTGCATACCAAATATCAAAAGATTCTGCCTGCTGGATCTGGAGAAGAAGATTTTCAAAGAAATTTGCCTGAAATGCAGTAAGTTCAAATTTGGGCTCCTATACTGAGCCCAAATATAAACCCAGGGGGCTGATTTGAACAAACTTGAATCAGATCCACCCCACAATGTTGCATTCCAAATATCAAAAGATTCTGCCTGCTGGATCTGGAGAAGAAGATTTTTTAAGAAATTTGCCTGAAATGCACTAAGTTCGAAATCGGGCTCCTATACTGGGCCCAAATATGAATCCAGGGGGCCGATTTGAACAAACTTGAATCAGATCCACCCTACAATGTTGCATACCAAATATCAAAAGATTCTGCCTGCTGGATCTGGAGAAGAAGATTTTTTAATGTTTTTCCCATTGCCTACAGTGTTAAAAAGTGCTGACTCGGCACTTTTTCAAAGTCCCGAAACAGTACCCTATGATAAAACCGATGGCAATTTTTTTTTACCAATCCTATCTGTTGGTCCTAAGGAAGCTGCACACCAAATAAAAATTCTCAGTGCCGTGCAGTTTTGGAGATATGGGCGTTTTAAATTTTTTCTATTTTTAGCTCCTGCGGTTCCCACGGGGCTGCGGGAAAATTTTTTTTTGCATAAATCAAGTACTCATGACCCAATAAGCCCTCACATAAAATTTGGTTCAAATCAGCCTCTCGGTTTGGAAAATAGAAATTTTGGGCGGGGCAAAAAATTTTGCCCCTCCCATAACGATGCCAAGTATAGCCCCACAAACTTCTCTTGAACAAATCTGAGTCTACACCTCAAAAGGAAGCTGCACACCAAATATCAAGTCTCTGCTACTGCTGGTTCATGAGAAGAAGATTTACAAAGATTTTGGTGCCCCTTGGGGGCGTGGCACCACCCAGGAGGAGGGGCAACTTCATTTGAACAAATCTGAATTGGCATTAGGTAATAAACATTTAGCCAACATTTGAATAAAATTGAGCTAGTGGTTTAGGAGGAGAAGTCGATAATGTAAAGTTAACGCCGGACGGACGACGACGGACGACGGACAGAAAGTGATTAGTAAAGCTCCCCTTGAGCTTCGCTCAGGTGAGCTAAAAAAGAAAAAAGAGAAAATTAAATTAATTAAAAGAAATTCAAGCTCAAAAAGTAAGAGAACAAATTCAGGCTCAAAAAGAAATGCATTTAAAAGAACTAGAAATTCAGGCCCAAAAAGAAATAAAAAGTTAAAAAATTTATAGTAATTTATATATTTTTTATACTTACCAATGACCCAGACATAGCTGGTGCTAACTCTTAAAAATCTAGGGCCAAACACAAATTTTGCCCCCCAATCCCCAAAATTTGCATCTAAAACCAAAGAAATCATGTCCTGAATGGCCCTCCATACTTCGCCTCCACTGCGCATGCGCAGTGTCAAGGACGTCCCGAAATTGGCGCCATTAATCATTCTTACAATCAGTGCCTGGTAAGCGCTATGTCCTCAGCGGGGAGGTATGAGTTCCCAACTCCTGGGAGGGCCATCCCGGTCTGGGTCATTGGTAAGTAAAAAAATATATAAATTACTATAAATTTTTTAACATTTTTATACTGTACCAATGACCCAGACATAGCTGAATAGTAAAAAGGCTGGAGGGCCTAGGACACAGAGGGAAATCCAATAAGCTCAACTATATAAAATAGAGTCATCCCCTCAAGGAGAAAAGGAGTATTGGGCTTTACATGTATCTTTCTTATTTATGATAAATTAGAAAGACACAATACCTTCAATAATTGAGCATCATAACATCCATATTCTCTATTAACATCCAGTATAATTCTTATACTAATTATTTTTAAAGTAAGCCAATAAATAAAGTTAGTCCAGAGAACTGAGACTCTTTATACTCTTTTAAAAGTGTCCGACGATAGTATAATAACGCCCGTTTGACATGTGACATATTCAAATGCTATACTTTAAAACTATGACATGAATGAATTTTTAAAAACATAAACTTTTCACTTTAAAACCATCCCAGTAACAGCTCAGAATTACTGACTCCGGAGGAGGTATCCCCTTGTTTTCATAATAAACAGGTGACCCAAGGGAACACCCCCCCTCCTTCCCCTTGCCCTGGGTCAAATAGCCCAGAGCAAAGAGGGCAGCAGGACGGAGTCACTGCCGGACCAGAAAGCCTACATAGCTATAGTTGCAATTGTTAAGCGATCGACATTCTGAGCAGCCGATAATGGACCTAAACAAAGCAGGCCTCCAGAAATGGACTCGATATTTCTGAGATAAAAATTTGTGAATGTGGATGGCTGAGACCAATATGCAGCCTTCATTAAATCTATAATAGCAACACTATTTACGTAAGCCCAAGATGTAGAAGAGCTCTTACTTCATGAGCCGAATTCTTAAGCACAGACTGCTGAGTTAAGGATAGATTATCCTAAGCAGTACCGATAGTTAACTGAATGCAATTAGGAATAGAATGGACCGTAATGACCTTTCTATTAGGCATGAGAGACAGAAGAAGCTTTACGTCCTTACTGATAAACTGAGATCTGTTAATAAATACATAAAGGTCTAGCCGGACAGAGTAAAGGCCTATGCCCGTTCGAAGACGGAAGGACCTTAAAAACAATAGGTTCCGGATATTTATTAGGAGCCTGATTCTTAACCAAAAATCCAACATTAGTAGTAAAGGTAATAGAGTTTCCGATACTACGAAAGTGAGAATCGTCCACCGATAGTGCATGAAGCTCACTGACTCTTCAGCAGAAGAGAAGACTAAGAGAATTGCTGTCTTAAAAGGCCAGAATTTGAAACTATTTATTTATTTATTTATTGGTGTTTAAGGTCACATACTTATGCACAATGGCTAATCGTGACCGTGACAGTTTTACGGGTGGAGGAAGCCGGAGTACCCGGAGAGAACCACCGAGCAACGACGAGCAGCTGTCAGCTCTCCAACATCGTAACTCTGAACTCTGCACCGCAGCACAGGCAGGGTTAGAGTGGTTGAAGACATGCGCACCATCGACGTGCAGTACGCCTCAGTGCACAGCGTCATCGTGCCCCCATGTAGGCAATCGGGGTGAAGCGTCTTGCCCAAGGACACAACGCGGTTGCCGCAGGTGGGATTCGAACCGAGGACCTCTCGGCTTGCAGCCTGCACCTCTACCACCTGAGCCACCGCGCCCCCAGAATTTGAAACTACTGTCTCAAGAGGTTCAAATGGTTGCTTAGTTTAATAAGAACCCAAGCTAAATTCCGTATAGGAATTAATCTAAGGATTCTAGGTCTATTTATCGAAAAGTTTCCAACTAACTTAGATAAAGAGACATTAAACTCAATTGTAAACTATCATGGTGTGCATAGGTATCAGATAACATAGACCTATAACCTTTAATAGTAACTGGCTGCAGTTGATCTCATCAAACAAGTATACTAGAAAGTTTGCAATGTCTGGTATGGAGGGATCAAAAATATCAACATAAAGATCCCTACACCAATGACGGAAGACCCTCCACTTTAGCCACATAGTATAGCGAAGAGGAGGTCCTCCTACAGTTAGAAATCGCATCCACTGCTCGTCCTGTACAATGCTTGCCGTGCAAGAAGGACCGCACAATGGAATACGTGAAGGTTGAGACCTTGCGGGTTGTGATGAAGTTGACACGATTTCCCCAGCGAAAGAAGATCCTCTCGTGGAGGAAGTTTTCGTGGTAAGTCCCACAGCAGACACCTAAGTAAATTTATCCATGGTCTCTGTGGAGACAGAGATGCTACCAACAGAATTGTATTGTGAATGTATTATCTTAGCAATACTTGCTGAATCAACAGCGCTGGAGGATACGCATATCCTATCATTCCGTCCTACTAGATCGATAGAGCGTAAACTACATATGCTCGGGGATCCAGACATGATGACACATACGTCTGCAATTGATTGGTGAGTTGTGTCGCAAATAAATTTATCACTGGGCGCTCCCATTGGTAGCAAATCTGATTGAATACCTGTTTGTTGAGAGTCCATTCTGACAGCAACAATCGACCCTTACGTGAAAGGGAGTCTGCTAATACAATCAGACGACCCAGAATATGATGGACCGAAACAGAACTTGGTGTTCTATAACAAACAGAAGGATTCTTTCCGTTAAATTCAATAACGGAACCGAATGAGTGCCTCCCTGGTTCCGGATATACGCAACTACTGTCGTATTATCGGACAGGATTTGGACATGCGTTTCTGAATAATGTTCATCCAATGACGTAGTGCAAGCCAAAATAATATCATTTCTTGGAAGTTAAGTGCTTGCCTAAAAACTGCGGAACCCAAAGACCCTGGCACTTCGAATCCGTTGGGATCAATATTGTGCCCCAACCTGTTTGACTGGCATCCGCCATAATCGAAAAACTCGGATCCGGCAACTACAGTGGAACTCTCTGAGTCAACCACCGAATGTTTGCCCAAGTCTGAATCTCTTGTTACACTTGATTGACAAGAGAATGTGTATATCGAGCAATTCATAGATTGCTGAAAGGTTGCCGTCGAAGAGAAGCTTCTCCGAGACCGAAGCGACTCTGAGAGAGTTCTTCAACTTACTATCCACGCGCGTGGATGTAGCTAGGGCTGCGTCATGTTTAACCAACTCCAGGTTGCCACTGAAGGGCGGAGTTATACGTGGAAAACTACTGCCCTTGAAAGAAATCTCATTAAGAATTATATCCTCGAATTCTTTCTCTTGAAGACGTAATGATAACGCCTCAGTAAGGTGGTCTACATATGATAAAGCGTCTAAGTTAAGTCTATTAGACATCATTGTCGTTTCCAACGTCGTGGTTGGAATTGACATAGACGGCGAAAAAGACAATACGCAGTCTTCAGCCTCGTCGTCTAGACGCAGAGGAACTCTCAGTATGCCCTGTCCTGCCATTTCAAATTTATTCCATAGAATTGATGAAAGGCAGATTAGAGCATTTGCGGACAAGAAACTAGACTAGCGTGTTTTGGTAGCAAGCTTATATATATATAGCATCGTTCAATAATTCGAAAGTTCTAGTGATATTATTGGAGTGTGTCGGCAACTCAGAGATGATGTCCCTGAACCGATCAAAAACTCTGTGTCCAATGACGCTATTAGTCTCTTATCCAGCATCGCAGCATTCTAGTCCGACGGAACAACCCCTGGAAGATAATGCCGGAAGAAACGTATGGCATCTTCTGTTGTTCCGAAAGGGAAAGCTTGAAATCGTCCGAATCCCTTTCGCCATCCTGTCAGACCCTATGAAGTGTTCGGTCGTCCGTACCTGATGCATCAGCGGAGCGAACCGACCCAGCGTCGTCGGATTATTCCTCATCCGACAGAGATTCTGTCGTTTGCTGGGATGCTGCGATAAGCTGTGCTATTTTGGATAGCCCGTCCGTCACTGAGGCCTGTGGAGAAGCGGTCTTACGATGCTTTGCCGCTGGAAGCTCCGTGTCCGTTACCCCGTGTATACTTCTATTATGCGAGCGACCGGAGTGTACAGGCCTCGTGTCCCTTGGCTACCGGATGGCGTGACCTGTTCGCCGTGGAATCACTGAATGACGAAGCTGGCAGGATACTCGAGGTCACATAGCCAAGTTGCGGTCGTGTGCGCTGCCGTGAGGATGAGGAAGCATTATCGACAGTCTCTCGGACTGTCTATATAACGGAGCGTCCCGAGCGGCGGACACATGCTCCGAATGCAAAACGTTTGTACCACAACATCCGGTCCCAGATGTTGTTGTACGAGAGAGGGACCTTTCTCGCTCGCAGCCCGGACGGACCTGGACGAGCTAGGAACCGGACTAACAGGCTTCCTCCGATCTCTCCTCTAATCCGTCGTCACTGGGTGTGTACTATTGTCTATTATAGTGCTCACATCACCCAAATCTCCTTCCTGGACCGCAACGGACGAACCCGGCTGCCGAACCATTCAATGAATGGACGCTACACCCGGTGAGCTAGCGAATGTCAACGCCGTCGATCCTACTAGGGACCTCTTAGGCGATTGACGTATTCCATGAGCACTTATTGCCGCTAGCTCATCATTTAACTATGACGACAGAGGCACACTTTTGAAAGACATCTCAGTAACTTTGCGAACAAGAAACCAGACTTGCTTGTTAATAGCAAGCATATATATATATAAATAGCGTCGTTCAATAATTCGAAAGTTCCTGTGACATTATTGGACTGTGTCGGAACTGAGGGACGATGTCCCTGAACCGATCCAAAAATTTTTGTGTCCACCGACGCTATCAGTCTCTTATCCGGCATCACAGCATTCTGGTCCGACGAAACAACCTCAAGAAGATAAAACCAGATGACATATACAGCAGCTTATGTTGTTCCAAAAGGGAAAGCTCGAAATCCTCCGAATCCCTTTCGCCATCCTTTCGGACCCTATGAAGTTTTCGGACGTCCGTACCTGATGCTTCAGCAGAGCGTCCCGACCCAGCGTCGTCGGATATTACATGATGCGACAGAGATTCTGTCGTTGCTGGGATGCTGCGATAAGTTGTGCTATTTGGGATAGCACGTCCGTCACTGAGGCCTGTGCAGTAGCGGTCTTACGATGCTTTGCCGCTGGAAGCTCCGTGTACGTTGACTCCTGCATACTTTTCTTAAGCGAACGTCCGGAGTCTACAGGCCTCGTGTCCCTGGCTACCGGATGGCGTGACCTGGTCGCCGCGGATTCTCTGATTGGCGAAGTTGACTGGATATCCGAGGTCACGTAGCCAAGGTGCGGTCGTGTGCGCTGCCATGAGAATGAGGAAGCCTTATTGACAGTCTCTCCGGACTGTCTATATAACGGAGTGTCCCGAGCGGCGGACGTATGCTCCGAATGCGAAACATTTTGTACCACAACATCTGGGGCCAGATGTTGTTGTACCAGAGAGGGGCCTCTCTCGCTCGCAGCCCGGCTGGGCCTGGACGAACTAGGAACCGGACTAATAGGCTTCCTCCATTCTCTCCTCTAATCCGCCGTCACTGGGAGTGCACCTGGTTGATTTATAGTGCTCGTATCACCCAAAACTCCTTTGTAGACCGCAACGGACGAACCCGGCTGCCGAACCATTCGATGAATGGATGCTACACCGGGCGAGCTAGCGGACGTCAAAGGCCGTCGATCCTACTAGGGACCTCTTAGGCAATTGACATATTTCCATGAGCACTTTTCCGCTAGCTCTTCATTAATTGTGACGACGGAGGCACACTTTTGGAAGACATCACGGATACATCACCCTGTTCTTGATCATCTGAAATAGAGATTGATAAACTAGAGTGACCCTGCGGGGAAAGGACCGGCATGGCCAATTCCCCACTAACATACCGTGACACACGCTTCCCATGTTGTCATCGAAAATAACACATACTGAATAGGGGTTAGTGCGAGTACACTGACTACATTTATACAATGATTATGAAAGTCAGAGGAAGATTTCCTCTTAATCCAGTTGAACAATATCCTTTCATTGTGAAAAGAAAACAAAGTCCTAGTACTCGCACCAACCCCTGCAAATCAAAATACATAATAACATGATCCATTAACATAGAAAAAATAATTGAAATCAAAAAATTTTTTGAAAAAATATTTTTTTCAGAAAAGCCCACGTTTCTGAAAAGTAACGTTGAGCCCCAATGGATCCCAAGCCTAAGTGTGGACAAAAATTTTAAAAATATTTTAAAAAATTAATGCAACACTTACGAATAATAATAATGTATCTAGTTATGATTAAACTAACATCAAGATATTATTTTCAAGAAATCCCCCTCACACAGAGGCTGTTGTCAATGTAAACAAGAAGTGTAAAAAACACCAGAAACATGACTCCAGGCACTGATAACCCTGGCCCGAAATCAGTTACCAATAATACACTATCTGATGCAAAACAGAGACTTCCAGGGAAGAAACTGCAGAACATCAGATGGTAGATGCAGAACACTACGCCTAAACACCCAAGGGTGAAGACGTAAACATGGGGAAAAGAACAGAATTCATTCTGTTATCCAGCTAAAACTCCCAAGAAATTTTAGTAATAATATTACAGAAAATATGCCAAAAGCATGGGAGAATAGCAAGGGGGGACTTAAAGAAAAGGGAGAGAGGAAAACACTGAACAAGCAGTGTAACATTATAGCAATAATGACCACAACAGGCCGTTGCCTCGAAAATAGGTAACTTAACACAATTTCATTAAAAAATTTTAAGTTACAGCCCTGATTATTTTCTGTCACTCATTTTTCCTCTCCTCCTTCTATATCCTCCTTAGAACCACCATTTCTCTAATATTTATGTGTCTGGCATCATTTAAACTGAGATTTACAAGCACAAAGATCAGTCAGATGTTAACTGATGAAGGGCCAAACAAAGAATGATTAATGGCGCCAATTTCGGGACGTCCTTGACACTGCGCATGCGCAGTGGAGGCGAAGTATGGAGGGCCATTCAGGACATGATTTCTTTGGTTTTAGATGCAAATTTTGGGGATTGGGGGGCAAAATTTGTGTTTGGCCCTAGATTTTTAAGAGTTAGCACCAGCTATGTCTGGGTCATTGGTACAGTATAAAAATTTAAAGAATTAGAATTTCAATGTCAAGGCTCAAATGTAATCTCACCAAGTAGATTTGATGCAACTAAACATGTTAGGCTAGTTCCCCCTTTTCAAGAAAAAGAAGTTGATAAATATTTTCCACATTTTGAAAAAGTGGCAGCAAGTTTAGAATGGCCAAGGGATGTCTGGACTTTGCTATTACAAAGTGTTTTGAAAGGGAAGGCTCAAGAAATCTATTCTGCTCTATCTTCTGAGCAAAGCAATAATTATGACACTGTTAAAGAGGCTATATATACTTAAGGCATATGAACTTGTTCCATAGGCCTATAGGCAAAAATTCAGAAATTATTATAAAAATGAAAATCAAACTCATGTGGAATTTGCCAGAGAAAAGCAAAATTTATTTGACAGGTGGTGCCATTCAAAAGAAATAGGGAAAGATTTCTCTAAATTAAAAGAAATGATGCTGATTGAAGAGTTTAAAGGAAAGATATATTCAGATATAAAGGCCCACCTGGATGAACAAAAAGTTGACACATTAAACAGAGCTGCAGTACTAGCAGATGACTATGCCTTAACTCATAAAATGAGTTGTAACTCTACATATTTTTGGCCCCACAAGAATTCTTTCCAACTTCAGATAAAAGTCACCCTTCCAATCCTCCAAACTTCTCACCGTCCAAATTTAATAGGAAGCCTAATGAAAATAAAACCTCTAATGCCAGCCCTACACCATTACGACCCAACAGTTCAACTAAAACTTGTAATTATTGTAAGAAACCAGGGCATTTACTATCTGATTGTTGGCTGTTAAAAAGGAAAAATGAGTACTTAACTTCACAGAATGCACTAGCATGTGCTCCATGCCCTGAAAATTATGTTATAAAGCAAGACGCTTTAGAACATTATAAGCCATTTATTTCTGAAGGCTTCGTTTCCCTTGAGGGGGATAAGAACAGTTCCTTACCAATATAAATACTGAGAGACACAGGGGCTACCCAGTCTTTAATGTTAGAAGCCATTTTGCCATTTTCTGAAGAAAGTGCTACAGGGGAACAAGTTCTAGTATCGGGTATTGAGTCAAACTCTTGAAATGTCCCACTTCA
The DNA here is from genome assembly GCA_031216915.1 of Pictodentalium vernedei. Taxonomy (NCBI): domain Eukaryota; kingdom Metazoa; phylum Mollusca; class Scaphopoda; order Dentaliida; family Dentaliidae; genus Pictodentalium; species Pictodentalium vernedei. The sequence continues at coordinate 456,205,179 of CM062296.1, forward strand.
TAAAATAAATTTAAGAAATAGTTTAGTAAATGGGACTGTGACAGTAGGAATCAGACCTACTCTACCTGTAAAAGGTATTTCTTTATTATTGGGAAATGACTTAGCTGGTGACAAAGTCACTGTAGAACCTCAAGTAGTGGATAAGCCAAGCACAGATGAAAGTATTATTAATTTGAAGGAATGTTTTCCTTTTGCCTTTCCAGCATGCGCTGTGACTCGGTCCATGGCAAAGAAAGCTGAGGTTGATAGCAACCTCAATTGTGTTGATTTGAACAGCAAAGCTGAGGATAAGAACAGTCACAGAAGTACGGATTCTGAAGACATTGATTTGTCTCAGACATTTATGAGTCAATGTGATGACTCCTCCAGAAATTGTAAAGAGGCCTCTACACCTGAGAGTGATGGGGGAACCTCCTTGAATGTCATTTCCCAGACTTCTTTAATTCAGGAACAGGAAAGTGATCCTGACTTTGCCGAGCCACGTGAAAAGGCTCTAACAGAGGCTGAGGCCCAAAACTCCCCCGTCTGTTACTTCAAAAAATCTGATGTACTCATGAGGAAATGGCGACCACCAGAAGTACCCTCCAATAGTGACTGGGAGATTATTTATCAAATAGTTGTCCCCACTAAATACCGGAATGAAATAATAAGCCTGGCTCATGAAAATCCAATGGCTGGACATATGGGAGTTAGGAAAACCTACTCACGTATTCAGCAATGTTTTTACTGGCCCAAGCTTCGACAGGATGTTGTTGAATTTTGTAAAACCTGCCACACCTGTCAAATTGTAGGGAAACCCAACCAGAAGATTCCTCCTGCTCCCTTTCAACCAATCCCTGCTTTTGAGGAGCCACTTAGTAGAATTAATATTGATTGTGTTGGCCCATTGCCTAGAACAAGATCTGGAAATGAATATCTTCTTACCATCATGTGTGCTTCTACACGATTTCCTGAGGCTATACCTCTAAGAAATATTAAAACTAATACTATAGTTATGGCCTTGATAAAATTTTTCACGACTTTCGGTCTACCCAGGTCAGTGCAATCAGACCAAGGCTCAAATTTTATGTCAAACATTTTTCAGCAGGTGATGTATGAGCTCAAAATTAAGCAGAACACATCAAGTGCCTACCATCCCGAAAGTCAAGAAGCTCTAGAACGCTTCCATCAAACATTGAAGACCATGATAAAGGCCTATGGGGAGGATAACGAGAAGGATTGGGATGAAGGAGTGCATCTCTTATTTGCAGTCCGTGAGACTGTACAGGAATCTCTGGGCTTCAGCCCTTTTGAATTAGTGTTTGGACACTCAGTGAGGGGTCCACACACTGCTTTGAAGGATAAATGGCTCGAGGAAGAGCAACCTGAAATTTCTCTCCTGGACTATGTGTCCACTTTTAAGAAAAAGTTGCACCAGTCCAGAGAAATGACAAATAATCATTTACAGAAAGCCCAGAGTCACATGAAGACCAGGTATGATAAAAAGGTGAAATTTCGCACCTTTAAACCTGGGGACAAGGTGCTAGTATTATTCCCTTTAAAGGGCAATGCTTTGCAAGCAAGATATTCAGGACCTTATGTTGTTAAGCACAAGATCAGTGATACTGATTATGTTGTTGAGACTCCTGATAGACTCAAAAATACTCAGCTCTGCCATATAAATATGTTGAAAACATATTATGAGAGAGAACCAAGCTCTCTACCAGTCTCAACAGTCACCCACATGGATAAGGTGGAAATTCCTGTGGAGGATATTCATGAAGGCGGCGAAAATGTACCTCTAAAGTTACAGAACTCAGATGTTCTGAGAGATCTACAAAATAAAATAGATTATTTACTGCCTGACCAAAGAAAAGATTTAGCTGATTTAATTTTCAAATATCAAAACTTATTTCCCGATGTGCCAAGTAGGACTTCTGTTATTTTTCATGATGTTGATGTAGGAGAGGCAAATCCCATCAAACAGCATCCATATAGGTTGAACCCTTTCAAAGCTGAGATCATGCGAAAGGAAATACAGTATATGCTGGACAATGATATCATACAACCTAGCCATAGCAACGGGAGTTCGCCCTGTATTCACGTCCCGAAACCTGATGGGAGTTACCGATTTTGTATGGATTACCGAAAAGTGAACAGCCTCACCAAAACAGACAATTATCCAATTCCAAGAATTGATGACTGCATTGACAAACTTGGCCATGCTAAATTTGTGACAAAATTTGACTTGTTAAAGGGTTATTGGCAAGTCCCGTTAACAGAAACCCATTTGGATTGTATCAATATAAAGTTACCACTTTTGGCATGAAAAATTCTCCAGCAACGTTCCAGCGCATGGTTAACCACTTAATTGCAGACCAAGATCACAGTGAAGCTTATATTGTTGATGTTATTATACACACAGATACAAATTGGTCTGATCATCTGAAGCATATTCAAGAATTTTTCGACAAAGTGACCCAAGCCAACCTATTAACTTGGTAAAATCAGAATTTGGCAAAGCAACTGTAAATTATTTGGGTCATGTTGTGGGTCAGGGGCCGGTGAGGCCAATGGCGGCAAAAGTTGATGCCATTGTAAATTTTCCAGTACCAAACTCTAAAAAAGAGCTGAGGAGATTCTTAGGCATGGCTGGATATTATAGAAAATTTTGTTTAAATTTCTCAGATGTTGTCTCCCCTTTGACCAGTTTATTGAGCAAAAGGGTAAGGTTTGTTTGGACTGAGGAGTGCCAGAAATCCTTTAACAGAATAAAAACCTTATTAAATAATTCCCCTGTCCTGGCCATTCCAAATTATGAAAAGCCCTTCAAATTATTTATAGATGCGAGTGACAATGGAGCAGGTGGGTATATTGCCCAGGAAGATTCCCAAGGTATTGATAACCCTGTACGTTATTTCTCCCGAAAATTTCTCAAACATCAAAAGAATTACTCTACAGTAGAAAAAGAAACTTTGGCTCTAATTTTGGCATTAACCCATTTTGATGTGTATCTAGGAACCACCCAATGCCCAATTACAGTTTACACCGATCATAACCCCTTAACTTTTATGAATAAAATGAAAAACAAGAATCAAAGATTATTGTGGTGGAGTTTAGCCCTTCAAGAATATAATTTAGAGATTAGGCATATTTTGGGAAGAGATAATGTTGTAGCTGATGCTCTTTCCAGAATATCCTAATTTAAAATGATATGATCAGTCCCTATTCACTTCAAGTGTGTATATGTATTTATTAAAAAAAAAATTGTGAAGATTATCGTGTGTGTATTGTAAACCAGTCAGAGCCTGCTAAACTTATATAAAAAGTTTTCAGTACCTTCAAACTTTTTCTTTTAAGGCGGGGTGTGTTATATAGCCCCCATATTATATTGAGATTGATATTTCCTGAATTGATAATTCTTTGAGTTTGTTATTTTTCTGCATTTTCTGACTGGTCTGACACATTTGCACTGAGTGACCTTTGTTTACATCTTTGTTACGCTAATATATTGTACATATAGCTGTTGATTGTTTAATGTTTAAGTAGGTCAATGACCTTGTTTGCTTGAATTATGACACAATCACCTAGAAACTGCTAGAACTTTGTAGAATTTTCATCTTCTGGAACATTCTATCTGGTTACTATATAAAGGTTTGTCAACAGAATTCAAAAACTCATTTTTAGAAAGCCATTTTAGAAAGACTCACTTCAGTTGTTTCCATTGGAGATTATTATTGTTTCAGAACAGTGCATTTATTATAGAAGCAGTGCTTCTTTGTGAATTTGGAAGATTGATTCCAAAAGAGAATTTTGAAGAGAATCTATTCATCTTGGAAAAGAGAATTTATACTTTCTGTGAAACGGAATATTTTCTGAAAAGCCAGAATGCTACGGTGTTATTTGGAAATTACCTGTGGCGCCAATACTTCTTGGATTTTTACTCCATTTGAATTTTGCAGAGCATTTTATTATATTTTATTGGAGATTGCTGAAATTTCTAAGTAAAAAAATCTTTATAACAAATCTACGGGATACTGTTTCTGAAGACACATTCTTGGATTTAATGCTACCAGCTGGTAACTTTCTTCACAAGATTCTTCACCACTGGATTACTCGATTCTGTCAAACTGTAATTTGGACTAATTCAATAATTGATAAGTACCACTGTTTTTATTTTCTGTAAATCAATTAGTGTAAAAGATCGTTGTGTCATTTTTTTATATTAATTTTTTTTAATTCAATTTTAGAATAGTTAAATTCATAGTTATGGTTGCTGATTCTCAGATTTCTTCCTGTTACCAATATCAATAATATTTCCACACTGTAACAGTCACCACCAATGCACCACAAAAATAGCACATGAAGTGCATTTCATTTACAAGTTATTGTGCAGACAAGTAAAAATTACAAAAATAGCCAAGATGGCTGTCATAGCAGCCATATTGGATATGGCAAAAACTTGATTATCAAAGGCAATCTTTCCTCTAGTCACCACAAATCCACCACAAAAAAGAGGATCCATGGTACATTTCATTTTCAAGTTATTGTGCGGACAAGCAAAAGTTTATGGACAGACGGATGGATGGATGGACGGTCATGGCCATTCCATAATACGGCCGGCTCCAGGGAGTGGCCGTATAAAAATCCAGTGTGGCAAAAAATTGTTCTCCTGGGAGTTACTTAGGTGAGCAAATTGTTTTCACCCTTCATGAAGGGAGATAACGGTGATGGCAAAAATGGCTGAACTAGTCTCACCTAAAACAATAGGCCTCATGAGGCCTGAGGCACTAACCTGACATTAATTAATTGGCATCTATGGCTAGTAAACACTACATAAGAAACTCTGTTGTCCAGTAAGATAATTTTTTCTGGTACCGAGATGCTACCACAGTACCACACAAATAACGCCCAGATTTCCAGTAATGCAAAATAGGGAACCCAAATATCAACCTGGAGACTTAACTTGAACAAACTTGAATTGACTAAGCACTACCAACTCTCCCCCATCAGGATTCTGACCATTGGATCTGAAAAAGCAGATTTTGAAAGACTATTCCTCATATTGGAATAAGTTAAAGAGCCCAAATATTAACTTGATTTTTAAAACTTGTATTTGACTTCCCTAAGGATAGTGTATATCATATATCAAAAGATTCTGATTGGGGGTTCATGAGAAGATTTTAAAAGAATATTCCTCATAGTGAACAAAGTTAAAATTCAGGCTTCAATAGGAAGTATTTTTACCCAAGGAGGGACTTGATTTGAACAAACTTTAATCTGATCCCCATAAGGATGCTGTATATGAACAAGAGGCCCCCAAGGAGCCTTAATCGCTCACCGGCCAAAGTGGTTCAAAGAAGTATTTGTATTACACTACAAAGGAATGAAGTCATGAGAGACAAATTTTATGGAACTAGGGACATGGCTTGAACAAACTTGCATCTTACCCCCCTAAGGATTCTGCATACCAAATATCAAAAGCATTCATCTGCTGGATCTGAAGAAGAAGATCTTTAAAGAAAATTCCTCATTTTGAAGTAAGTTATCATTCAGGCTCCCACAGTGAGCCCAAATATGAACCCAGGGACTTGCCTTGAACAAACTTGAATCTCACCCCCTAAGGATGCTGCATGCCAAATATCAAAACATTCCGACTGCTGAATCTCAAGAAGAAGATTTTTCAAGAACAAGAGGCCCCAAGGAGCCTTAATCGCTCACTGGCCAAAGTGGATCAAAGAAGTATTTGGGGGTCACATTCAATTAGACATGGTTCATCAACACTACAAAGGATTGAAGTCATGAGAGACAAATTTTATGGAACTAGGGCCATGGCTTGAACAAACTTGAATCTTACCCCCCTAAGGAGGTTGCATACCAAATATCAAAAGCATTCATCTGCTGGATCTGAAGAAGAAGATTTTTAAAGAAAATTCCTCATTTTGAACTAAGTTATCATTTGGGCTCCCACGGTGAGACCAAATATGAACTCAGGGACTTGGCTTTAACAAACTTGAATCTCACCCCCTAAGGATGCTGCATGCCAAATAACAAAACATTCTGACTGCTGAATCTGAAGATTTTTAAAGAAAAATTCCTCATATTGACTAAGTTATAATTCGGGATCCCACAGGGAGCCCAAATATGGATCCAGGGACTTGACTTTAACAAACTTGAATCTCACCCCCCCTAAGGATGCTACACACCACATATCAAAACATTCCGACTGCTGTATCTGAAGAAGAAGATTTTTTAAGAAAATTCCTCATTTCGAACTAAGTTACAATTCAAGCTCCCACAGTGAGCCCAAATATGGACCTTGGGACATGGCTTGAACAAACTTGAATCTCACCCCCCTAAGGATGCTGCTTACCAAATATCAAAACATTCCGACTGCTGGATCTAAAGAAGAAGATTTTTAAAGAAAATTCCTCATTTTGAACTAAGTTATAATTCGGGCTACCACAGTGAGCCCAAAGATGATCCCAGGGACTTGGCTTGAACAAACTTGAATCTCACCCCCCTAAGCATGCTGCATACCCAATATAAAAAGATTCTGCCTGCTGGATCTTGAGAAGAAGATTTTTAAAGAAATTTCCTGAAATGCACTAAGTTCAAATTCCAGCTTCTATACTGAGCCCAAATATGAACCCAGGGGGCCGGTTTGAACAAACTTGAATCAGATCCACCCCACAGTGTTGCATACCAAATATCAAAAGATTCTGCCTGCTGGATCTGAAGAAGAAGATTTTTTAAGAAATTTGCTTGAAATGCACTAAGTTCGAATTCCAGCTTCTATAGTGAGCCCAAATATGAATCCAGGGGGCCGATTTGAACAAACTTGAATCAGATCCACCCAACAATGTTGCATACCAAATATCAAAAGATTCTGCCTGCTGGATCTGGAGAAGAAGATTTTTTAAGAAATTTGCCTGAAATGCACTAAGTTCGAATTCCAGCTTCTATAGCGAGCCCAAATATGAATCCAGGGGGCCGATTTGAACAAACTTGAATCAGATCCACCCAACAATGTTGCATACCAAATATCAAAAGATTCTGCCCGCTGGATCTGGAAAAGAAGATTTTTTTAAGAAATTTGCCTGAAATGCACTAAGTTCAAATTCGGGCTTCTATACTGAACCCAAATGTGAATCCAGGGGGCCGATTTGAACAAACTTGAATCAGATCCCCCACAATGTTGCATACCAAATATCAAAAGATTCTGCCTGCTGGATCTGGAGAAGAAGATTTTTTAAGAAATTTGCCTGAAATGCTCAAGTTCGAATTCGGGCTTCTATAGTGAGCCCAAATATGAATCCAGGGGGCCGATTTGAACAAACTTGAATCAGATCCACCCCATAATGCTGTATATCAAATATCAAATGATTCTGCCCACTTGTGCGGGAGAAGAAGATTTTTTAGTAATTTCTCTAATATACATAGGGTGCTATCGGGGGTTATGCCCCCTATGGAGCCCCAAGTGGGCATGTCCATTTCATTTGAACAAACTTGAATTGACATATGGTAATGAACATCCATACCAAGTTTTGAGCAAATTGACCTTGCGGTTTCAGAGGAGAAGTCGTTTGAAAAATGTTCACGGACGGCAGACGACGCCGGACGGAAATTGATAAGTTCAGCTCCCTTCGGTGAGCTAAAAAAGAAAGATTTTTAAAGATTATTCCCCATATTGCACTAAGCTGAAATTCAGGCTCCAGAGAGAGCCCAATTATCCACCAATGGGATTTATTTGGTCAAATGTGAATCAGACCTCTGTGGGGATTCTGTATACCAAATATCAAAAGATTCTGGCTGGTGGCCATGAAGAAAAAGGGTTTTGTAGTTGATTCCTCATATTGGACGAAGTTAAAATTCGCGCTCTGATAGGGATCCCCAATATTAACATAGTTAACATCATCACTCTTATGATTTTATCGCTGAAAACTTAACACTACCCCCTCCCCCCCCCCCCCCCCCCCCAAAAAAAAGCGTATATAATGGCTTTGAATGCCTGAAAGGCTGAAGAGACCACATAACTGATCATGTCAGGAAAGCTCATACGAACAACACAGCTGGACTAATAACATGTTTTAATGTATCCATCAAGGGTGCACTCAAGTTCTAATGTATCCATCAAGGGTGCACTTAAGTTCCCACCCTTGAACAACAGGGTCGACACTGACAAACTAGTGGAACATTTAGGCACTGAGCAGGACTCTTTAACGGAAAGCTTTGCTATGTCTTGATCTAACATAATCACAAAAACATAACCCATAGCAGCAAACAGGTGAGAGCCAAAACGCTGAAAAGTGAATATTCAAGAGTGTCCAATTAATCTCTGGTTATTCATCAACTTCGACTTTTTCAGAGGTGCTGCTTCAGTCTGAGGGTCTGTGATTGCTACAAGAAACCAAATTAAAGCCGAACAGTCTGGAGCATAACAAGCCTGCTTTCTTTCACTCACATCTCTTACTACACCTGCTCTCACACCCACAACTTACCAAGTACAAGAGATTTCTGGTTCGAAGAGATGCATTGTTGCAGTTGGTCTAAGAACTTCACTGGTCAATGACCAACTACATGCTGTTGGAGACAGCGTGTAACCTAACCATTCATGAACCTGTAGGTATGTTCGGAAGGCATGCTGTTGTGCTGAACGACTGGTTGGTGGGGAAGGGAAGTAAGTTGAATGCACTTGTTCAGCTTAGTTTTGGTTGCAGAATGCTTATAAGTAATGTATCAGTAATGGTTGAGGGAAGGAAACTTTCTCGCTCCATATAACACAACGGAATTTGCTCGCCCGATGAGGCAATCTCTTGAGTTGTGCTGTCATGGGCCATGAAAGAATCGATGAACTGTTGTAAATCTCCAGCAAGTTCAGAGACCATCAAGCTGAAGACTTTCTTTTTCCCTAGGCGAAAGAGCACCGTAGTTGTGACACAACTGCAGATAGCATATGTCAGCAACACATTTCCCTTTGACTTATCCAACTTGGACGCAATTGCAATGGCAACATTGTTCCATCCTTCTGCGCCAAATCCAATGCTGTCATAGCGATCAGAACATCTGTATTTGCTTGCTTTCGATTGGACACCAATGTGGGCAAATTTCTGAATTAATAGATGGGTTAGTAGTGTTTTGTTCCAACAAATGGCCAGAAAATCAAATTGGGAGGTGGTTACTGGCAGGGCACGCAAGATGTGGACATCTAACTTTGCTCTGCATATTTGCTCCATAAGCTTTGTTGACATGTAACATTCATAGCCAACAAATACAGCAATAGTACTGGTTCCAAAATGTTTATGTAATTTGAATATGCAGTGCAGATATGACTTCTCCATATGATATCTCCATATAATGACTGTTTGGGCCATATGACTGCTCTCAAAAAGAAGCCACAATCTATGATGAAAAGAGGGCTTCCTGGAAGGTCTTCCCATTCAGTGGCATATGGCTTGAGTATTTTGCCAAGGATGCACTTCTGAGTCTTTCCCATTCCACTAGAATCAAAAAGTGTGGGCGGTTTAGATGCAAGCTCATACTTGAGATATCTCTTCATTTCTGACAGGGACTGAAACACACGCACGTGATGTGGCTGAAAAGTATTGTGGGGTACCACTTCAACTCCATGTACAGTGAGGAATTGGCCACTTATGTGATTTATTTGACAATGTCGGCCCGACACAGCTTGATGTTGCCGAAATCTTTCCCTTCAACCTTTGATACACATTACCAACTGTAACAGCCTGGTCACAAGTGACTGATTTGTCTGCCATAGTGCCAGATTGCAGGGAGACTAACTTCAGTGGGTCTCTATAGCTGAACAATAATGTACTCACAACCAGCTGAAGAATAAGTTTATGTTGTAGATTTCATTTGCTTGTGCGCTAGAGTTGGGACAATACACCAACTTCATGGTACGATAGAATATAGATGTATCTAGGTACACAAGTCACGATACGTATCTTGGTATAAGAGTCACGATATGTATCTAGATACGTATCTTGATATTCATCCTGGTATTGAAGATACAGTTAAGTTCACAGGGACAATTGTTGTGCCAGCAATTCATAGTTGGGGAGCACAGATACATTAAGGGGGAAGGGGATCAACTTCAGTATCCCCTCCCCAATTTCCCATATTCTATCACATACTGCACTGACTAGTCATGCCTGTCTGAGGTCATACTCTGGCATAAGCCCATCCCTAACTTTACAAATGTGAGTTACCAAGTGGCTCCTCTGAGTCTTAGCACATCCTTCTACTTTTCAGTTTTAGAATAAAGACGATTTTAGTCACAGGCCCTGGTAAATTACGATGAAAGTTAAAAAATTTATAGTAATTTATATATTTTTTATACTTACCAATGACCCAGACATAGCTGGTGCTAACTCTTAAAATATAGGGCCAAACACAAATTTTGCCCCCCAATCCCCAAAATTTGCATCTAAAACTAAAGAAAACATGTCCTGAAAGGCCCTCCACACTTCGCCCCTACTGCGCATGCGCAGTGTCAAGGACGTTCCGAAATTGGCGCCATTTATCATTCTAATAACCAGTGCCTGGTAAGCGCTATGTACTCAGCGGGGAGGCAAGAGTTCCCAACTCCTGGGAGGGCCATCCCCGTCTGGGTCATTGGTAAGTATAAAAAATATATAAATTACTATAAATTTTTTTTTAACATTTTTATACTGTACCAATGACCCAGACATAGCTGAATAGTAAAAAGGCTGGAGGGCCAAGGACATAGAGCAAAATGGAATACGCTCAATAAAATAAAATAGAGTCATCCCCTGTAGGGAAAAGAAGAAATAGGCCTTACATGTATCTTTCTTATTTATGATAAATTAGAAAGATACAACACCTTCCAAAAATTGAGCTTCATACATCCATGTACTCTATTAATATCCAATAATCCTTATACTAATAATTTTTAAAGTAAGCCAATAATAAAGTAAGTCTAGAGAATAGAGACTCTTATACTCCTAAAAGTGTGTGAGAATTGCATAATCATGTCCGTTGACATATGCAATATTCAAAAGCTATACTTTAAAAACTAAGACTTGAATGAATTTTATAACTTAAACTTCTCACTAAACAACCATCCCAATAACAGCTCAGAATTACTAACTCCGGAGGAGGTATCCCCTTGTTTTCATAGTAAAAACAGGTGACCCAAGGGAACACCCTCCCCCCCCCCCCCCCCTTTTTCTTGCCCTGGGTCAAATAGCCCAGAGCGAAGAGGGCAGCCGAACGGAGACACTGCCGAAACAGCTATAGTAGCAACTGTTAAGTGAATGACATTCTGAGCAGTAGATAATAGACCTAACAATAGAGGCCTCCAGAAATGGACTCAATATTTCTGAGATAAAATTCATGAATGGATGGCTGAGCGCAATGAGCAGCCTTCAAAAATCTATAATAGCAACACTATTAATGTAAGCCCAGGAAGTAGAAGAACTCTTACTTCATGAGCCGAAATCTTAAGCACAACTGCTAAGCCAATGATATACCATAAGCAGTACGCTAGTTAATAGAATCCATTAACAATAAAATGGAGCGTAACGTCCTTCTACTAGACATCAAAGACAGAAGAAGCTTACGCCCTTGTAATAAACAGATATCCGTTTATAAATACATAAACTGTACCCGGAAAGAGTAAAGGCCTATGCCCATACGAAGACGGAAGGGCCTTAAAATAATAGGTTCCGGATAATAGGAGCCTAACTCTTATGCAACAATCCAACCTAAATAGTAACGGAAGTATTGATTCCGAAACTATGAAAGTGAAAATCATCCATCGATAGTGCATGAAACTCACTGACTCTACAGTAAAAGAGAAATCAACAGAATTACTGTCTAAAAGGTCAGAATTTGAAAACTACTGTTTCCAGAGGTTCAAATGATTACTTAGCTAAATAAGAACCTGAATAAGAACCTGAAGTTAAAATCCGTAGAGGAATTTAATCTAAAGATTCTAAGTCTATTTATAAAAAAGTTACTAACTGACTTAGATAAAGAGTCAAAAGACTCAATTGTAAACTATCGTAGAGTGCATAGGTATGAGGTAACATAAACCTATAACCTAAATAACAACAGGCTGCAGTAGATCTTGTGAAACAAGTATACTAAAAAATAGCAATGAGTAGTATGGAGGCATCAACCATATGAACATAATGATCCCTACACCACGACGGAAGAGCCTCCACTTTAGTCGCATAGAATAGCGAAGAAGAGGATCTCCTATAGTAAGAAATCGCGTCCAAAGCTCGTCCAGTACAGTGCTTACAATGCAATACGGACCACACAACGGAATACATGAAGGTTGCGACCTTGCTGGTTGTGATAAAGATGACACGATTTACCCAGTGAAAAAAGATCCTCACATAGAGGAAGATTTCACGTTAAGATCCACAGTAGACAAGAGAGTAAATTACTCATGATCTCTGTGAAGATAGAGATGCTATCAACAGAAATGTATTGTGGTTGTTTATCTTAGCAATACCTGCTAAAACAACAGCGCCGGAGGATATGCGTATCCTATCATTCCGTCCTATAGATCAATAGAGCGTTAACAGTATTAGCTCAGAGATCTGGACAAGCCAACACATACGTCTGCAAAATGATTAGCAAGCTGTGTCATAAATAAAACATCATTGGGCGCTCCCATAGATAGCAAATCTGATTGAATACTTGTTTGTTGAGAGTCCATTCTGACAGCAACAAGCGACCCATAAGAGAACGGGAGTGCGATAAAACAATCAGACGACCCAGAATATGACGGATCAAAACTGAACTTGGTGTACTATAACCAACAGTCGGATTCTTTCCATTAAATTGAATAACAGAAACGAAAGAGTGCCTCCCTGGATCCGGAGATACGCCACTACTGTCGAATTAAAGGACAGGAATTTGGGCATGCGTTTCTGAATAATGTTCATGCAATGACATAAAGCAAGCCTAAAAAACATTATTCCGCGGAAGTTAAACTGATAGCTAAAAGACTGCGGAACCCAAAGACCCTGGCACTTCGAATCCGTAGGGATCAGTATATATCCCAATCTGTTTGACTGGCAACCGTCATAACAGCCACACTCGGGTCCGGCAACTGCGGCGGCACTCTCTGAGTCAACCACCGAATGTTTGCCCCAGTCTGAATCTCTTGTAACACTAGATAGACAAGAGAATGTATAAATCAAGCAATTCATGGATTGCCGGAAAGTTGCCGTCGAAGAGAAGCTCCTCCGAGAACGAAGCGACTCTGAGAGAGTTCTTAACCTACTATCCACGCGTGGATGTAGCTAGGGCTGCATCACGTCTAACCAACTCCAATCAGCCACTGAAGGGCGGAGTTATACGTGAACAAACTACTGCCCTCAAAAGAAATTACATTGAGAATAATATCCCGTAAATCTTTTCTTGAAGACGTAATGATAACGCCTCAGTAAGGCGGATTACGTATAATAAAGCGTCTAAGTTAAGTCTACTATACATAAAGTCGTTCCCAACATTGAAATTGGAAAAGACATAAACGGCGAAAAAGAATATATGCAATCTTTAATCACACCGTCTAGACGCATATGAACTCTCGGTATGCCCTGCTCTGCCAAAATAAACTATATGTAAAAAAGATAAAATGGCAGAAATGAGCCACGCGGACAAGAAACTAAACTATCATGCTTAGTAGCAGGCTTGTATATATATATAAATATATAGCGTCGAAAAATAAAACACATGTTGTAATGACAATATTGGACTGCGTCGGTAAGTCAGGGACAAAGTCCCTGTACCGATCGAAAAATCCGAGTCCAATGACGCTATAAGTCTCTTATCCAAGATCGCAGCAATGAAGTCCGAAAAATAATCACTGGAAGAAATGCCAGAAGATATGAAAGGCATCTTCCGATACTACTAAAGGGAAAACTCGAAATCTTTCGAATCCCTTTCGCCATCCTGTCGGACCCTATAAAGCGTTCGGTCGTCCGTAGCTTGATGCAACCGCGGACCGCACCGACCCAGCGCCGACGGATAATTCCTGATTCGACCGAGAAACCGTCAATTGCTGGGATGCTGCGAACAACTGTGCTAACTCGGATAGCACGTCCGTCACTGAGGCCTGAGGAGCAGCGGTCTTACGATGCATTGCCGCAGGAAGCTCCGAGATCGTTACCCCGTGCATACTTCCAATATGCGAGCGAACGGAGTGTATAGGCCTCGTGTCCCTTGGCTACCGGATGGCGCGACCTATTCGCTGTGGAATCACTGAATGCCGAAACTGATCGGATACTCGAGGTCACGTAGCCAATGTGCGGTCGTGTGCCCTGCTGTGAGGATGAGGAAGCATTAAAGACAGTCTCTCGGACTGTCAATATAACGGAGCGTCCCGAGCAACGGACATATGCTCCGAATGTAAAATATCTGAACCACAACATGCGGTCCCCTATGTTGTTGGCTTCCTCCGATCTGTCCTCAATCTGCCGTCACTGGGTGAGTACTAAAGTAATTAAAGTGCTCGCATCACCCAAATCTCCTTCCTAGACCGCAACAGACGAACCCGGCAGCCGAACCATTCGATGAATGTACGCTACACCGGGTGAGCTAGCGAATGTCGCTCCGTAAGCGATAGACATATTCCATGAGCACTTATTGCCGCTAACTCCTCATTAACTATGACGACAGAGGCACACTTTTGAAAGACATCTCCATAACTCTTCGAACAAGAAACCAGAAATGCTTGGATAGCAAGCATAAAATAATAATATATATAGCGTCGTTCAATAATTCGAAAGTTTGTGTGACATTATTGGACTATGTCGGAACTGAGGGACGATGTCCCTGAACCGAACCAAAAAATTTCTAAGTCCACCGACGCTATCAGTTTCTTATCCGGCATCGCAGCATATGTTGTTCCGAAAGGGAAAGCTTGAAATCCACCGAATCCCTTTCGGTATCCCGTCGGACCGGATGAAACTTTCGGACGTCCGTACCCGCTTCCGCGGAGCGTCCCGACCCAGCATCGTCGGATAAAATATATGCGACAGATTCAGTTGATGCTGGGATGCTGCGATAAACTGTGCTATTAAGGAAAGCACGTCCGTTCCCGAGGCCTGTGCAGTAGCGGACTTACGATGCATTGCCGCTGGAAGCTCCGTGTACGTTGACTCCCGCACACTTCCTATGCGAACGTCCGGAGTCTGCAGGCCTCGAGTCCCTGGCTACCGACCCAGCGCTGTCGGATAATTCTCGATCCGACACCGTTTCTGTCGGCTGCTGGGATGCTGCGATAAGCTGTGCTATGTGCACAAGAATGTCCGGCGTCGAGACCTGCGGAGGCGCAGTCTATCGCTGCTTCGCCGAGGGTAGCTCCGCATCAGATGGCTCCCGCATACTTTTCCTATGCGAACGTCCGGAGTCCATCGGTCTCGAATCCCTGGCTGCCGGATGGTGTGACCTGGTCGCCGAAGAATCCTTGATCGGCGAAGCTGGTAATATATCGGCGGTCACGCAGCCAAGGTGCGGTCGTGTGCGCTGACGAGAAGAGGAAGCCTTAGCAGTCTCAGCGGACTGCCTATACAACGGAGCGTCCCGAGCGATGGACGTATGCTCCGCTAACGACACATTTGTACCACAACATCTGGGGCCAGATGTTGTTGAACGAGAGAGGGGCCTCTCTCGCTTGCCGTCCGGATGGACCGGAACGAGCTATGAACCGGACTAAAAGGCTTCCTCCGTTCTCCCTCCGATCCGCCGTCACTGGGTGTGCATTAAGTTAATTTTATAGTGCTCGCATCACCCCAAAATTCCTTCTAGACCGCAACGGACGAACCCGGCTGCCGAACCATTCGGTGAATGGACGCTACACCGGGCGAGCTAGCGGATGTCAAAGGCCGTCGAACCTACTAGGGTCCTCTTAGGCAATTGGCGTATTACATGAGCACTTTTCCGCTAGCCCTTCATTAATTGTGACGACGGAGGCACACTGTTGGAAGACATCACAGATACATTACCCTAATCTTGATCGTCTGAAATAGAAATTGATAAAGTAGAGTGACCCTGCGGGGAAAGGACCGGAGTGTCCAAATCCCCAACAACATACCGTGACATACGCTTCCCATATTGTCATCGAAATCATACGATACAGAACAGGAGTTAATGCGAGTACACTGACCACATATAGAATGATAATAAGGTCAGAGGAAGACTTCCTCTTAAAACAATTGCTCAATATCCTTTCAATGTGAAAAGAAAACAAGTCCTGGTACTCGCACTAACCCCTGGCAATCAAAATACATAATAATAATATGATCCATTAATATAGAAAAAATAATTGAAATCAAAATATTTTGAAAAAATATTTTTTCAGAACAGCCCAAGTTTCTGAAAAGTAACGTTGAGCCCCAATGGATCCCAAGCCTAAGTGTGGACAAAAATTTTAAAAATATTTTAAACAATTTATTCAACACTTACGAACAATAATAATGTATCTAGTTATGATTAAAATAACATAAAGATATTATTATTTAGAAATCCCCCCCTCACACAGAGGGCTGTTGTAAATGTAAACAATGAGTGTAAAAACACTAAAATAAGACTCCAGGCACCCAGGCCCGAAATCAGTTACCAAAAATACACCATCTGATGCAAAACAGAGACTTCCAGGGAAGAAACTGCAGAACATCAGATGGTAGATGCAGAACACAACGCCTAACCACCCGTAGGTGAAGACGTAAACATGGGGAAAGAACAGAATTCATTCTGTTATTCAGCTAAAACTCCCAAGAAATTTTAGTAATAATAATTACAGAAACTATGCCAAAGCATGGGAGAATAGCAAGGGGGAACTTAAAGGACAGGGAGAGAGGAAAAACACTTGAAAAAACAGTGTAACTAAATAATCAGAATGACAACAAAATGGCTGCTGCCTTGAAAATAGGTAACTTAACATAATTTCATTAAAAAATTTTAAGTTACAGCCCTGATAATATTCTGTCACACATTCTTTTCCTCTCCTCCTTTTCTATCCTCCTTAGAATCACCATTTCACTAATATTTATGTGTCTGGCATCATTTAAACTGAGATTTAAAAGCACAAAGATCAGTCAGATGTTAACTGATGAAGGGCCAAACTTAGAATGATAAATGGCGCCAATTTCGGAACGTCCTTGACACTGCGCGTGCGCAGTAGGGGCGAAGTGTGGAGGGCCTTTCAGGACATGTTTTCTTTAGTTTTAGATGCAAATTTTGGGGATTGGGGGGCAAAATTTGTGTTTGGCCCTATATTTTAAGAGTTAGCACCAGCTATGTCTGGGTCATTGGTACAGTATAAAAATATAAGTAAGTAGTCATCTGATGATCAAGACAACTAACCTTACCAAATACACAAAAAAGGCTGGAGTACCCTGGTCTCGTAGGTTGGCAATGAAAATACATCAGTGATGGAGACATGCTCTTGCAGTTCATGGTTTCGACTTCCACTTTGCAATTTTCAAATTGAAACATCCGAACAAAAAATGTTGTGGAAGATGATTATGAAGAATAACTGGTGCACATCAAGGGGGCCAATTAATAGGCACTGACATCGTAAAAAACATGAGTGAAATTTTGTCTACAGCCTTGAAAACACTCGTTACATGGTGGCTAAAAATTTATCATTTCGCATAACCAACAGACATTCATAATAAATTGGTGTATTGTTGCACTTTTTATCTGTAATTTTACCATTTTTGAACTGGAATGTTGAATGAGCACATAAAATATTGAATCGCACCATGTGAGCTAAATTTTGGTGATTAGATCGCACCTGGGAGATCTTGCTTCTCAAACAGCGATGAGAATCCAAACAAAAAATACTCCGATTTAATAATCGGTTTTCCAGTGTACCCCGATGTTATAGTCTGAATTTTGGGGTATCTGAGTTGGCCAAATCACCCAAGCCTAAAATGTGATGTGTTGAATATATTGAGAGTGAAAGAGCTGAATTTCAAGATTGGTAACCAGCCTATATAGTGGTTTCGCGATACAACAAAACTTAGACGTCCACACCGGTATCCGTATCATGGGTTGCCATATCGGAACGTATTGGAATGCCGAGATATGTATACAAAATGTTCATCTGATTCTTGTCACAGATTCTGAAAGTGCTCTTGAGAATTCTACTTAATTTTTGCTCCCTCATAGTAAGGTAACAATTTGACTAAGCAGTTTAAAAGTGAAAATTGGAGCTAGACCCTTGAGGATTAAACTGTGAGATTTGTTTTTAAAGGTGGATTATGTACTTGTAACAGGTTACACTCACACAAAGGTATAGGAGTACTCTCAAATCGTAAATTATTGAACCCTTTACCTAACGAATCGGCTGCATCTGCCCACGTAAAATGCAAATTCAGCAGTTGAAAAAATACTAATTTCCTGAAAATTACAATAAAACTATATCATGTGACCCCTCATTGGAACGAGATCGTTCCAATGAGGGGTCACATGATATGGTTTTGTTCAAATATTTCGAAAAAATTTGAAAAAACAATTTTTAAAATCACAAATTTTGATATCATCTGCATTGCGTAAAGGGTTAAAACCGATTCTCACAACAGGAGTTCACCACAGTCCAAACTGATTTGTGCAAATCTGGACAATTATTAGCTCCTTGCATGCAGCTGGCGGATATATTCCTGCCCAGGACACAAAATCTCTTGCCACAGAAATAAGTATAATTTGGGAACATACCACATTTCTCTCCTATAGATTGAATGGACTTTTAAACCAATGTCTTCTTCAGTTAAATTTAGATGAATTTTTCATCAAATGTAGTCATGGCTGCTTAAAAGATTTGATGAAAAATATTTTGAAAATACACAGAGTGTTTAGAGTCAAAGCATGCCTGAATTCAAGGGTGGAATTTCAAGGATCTTCCCAGTAAATGTTATTTATTTATTGGTGTTTAAAGTCACATATTTCTGCACAATGGCTAATTAAGACCACAACAGTTTTATGGGTGGAGGAAGCCGGAGTACCCAGAGAGAATCACTGAGCAATGGAGAGCAACTGTCAGCTCCCCAACATACCAACTCCACACAAGCAGGGTTAGCATTGGTTGAAGACAGGTGCACCATCAATGTGCAGTATGCCTTAGTACACAACGTCACCATGCCCCCATGTGAGGAATGGGGGTGAAGTGTCTTGCCCAGGGACACAACGGAGTTGCCGCAGGTGGGATTTGAACCGAAGACCTCTCGGCTTGCAGCCTGCACCTCTTTCAACTGAGCCCCCACCCCCCCCAACCCCCTGGTAAATGTTAGTATTCAATGAGCTAGAGATGGGAAATTAAAGATAGTCAGAAATTGTCGGGAGCAAAATCTAGAAAGCTACCCTCCAATGGCTCCACATAGACAAGATAGTCTAATGACAAATATGTCCCCCCCCCCCCCCCAAAACCCCAACCGACTTAATGAGTTAGGATAGGAGCAAGAATGTGAGGAAAACACTTGCATGGATAAACAGATGGTGAATGGACTGTCGCATGCAACAAACTGCTTTGTATATCCCTCCAATCATTGGCATGCTTAAATACTTCACTCGGTTCAATAGATGGACTGTCAGATGAACAAACACCATTTCAATACCCAACCCCAACGACGTCAGGATGGGATAATGAATGAACACATAAGCTGCAAAAATTTGTACTCAATATGTCCTTTTACTGCAGTGGAACCCTGTTAATTGAATCTCCACCTTGTCAAAGAAAATTATTCAATTAACAGGTATTTAGACACTTTCCTATATTCCAGGGATAAACTAAGCATTTATTCTATTATATTTTATTTGACAGAGCCCATAGAGCTCTGTCAAATAAGATATAATAGATTAATGCCTGTATTGGATGAACATGGGCCAAATAGGTATTTAATTAAGGAGAATTTAGGGACTCTCAGTGCAATTTCTAGACATGCTTCAAGATTTTTTATTCAATCAACAGGAGTTTAATCAATAACCTTTTTACAATTAACAGGTCAAGTTTCTACACAAGGTAAATGGTAAATGCTGAAAAAATGACAAAATGTGAATGGCGATTTTTGTGACTATTACTAGCCAAACATGGCCATTACAATGGGAAGAGGGCTAAGCTAATGATATGCTCTGACGAAAAAGACAGTTGGATAGAGAGCCACAATTCTTGATAGTGTGTAACACTGCAGCATTTCATCATCATATACTGTATTGCAGTTCCAGCAGTGCAGTTACAGAGGGGAACAGGCATGGGTTAAAGTTTGTGTGACAATACAAATTGACTCTCAAAAATGATTATCGCAAGAAAAAACAATGAGAATTCTCACAATCTGTTCACTTGATTTCTTGTATTCAAGGTGTCATTAAAGGCCTTAAGAATACTTATTTTTTGCTTCCTCATGCTAAGGTAACACTTTGACTTAGAAGTGGAGAACAGTGAATCTTTGGTTGCCTATTTACGCATCCAAGTCTTCACTAGAAACTCTGCCAAGGTACTGTAAGTTTCATCAGCGTGTCAGCAAGTCCAATCAAACCTGTACTTTGGAACATTGGGATTTAATGACACTTTTGGCAGTCAGGGTCACCTCGATTCGACAGTTTTAAGGGTGGAGGAAGCCAGAGTCCCCAGAGAGAACTACAAAGCAATGGTGAGCAACCTTCACACTCTCCAACATACTAACACTGCACAAGCAGGGTTGGCATTGGTTGAAGGCAACTGCACCATCGATGTGGATTACGCCTTAATAAGAGCTCCACTGTGCCCCCACGAGGGCAATCAGGATTGAGTGCCTTGCCCAAGGACACAACACAGTTACGCCTGGTGGGGATCAAACCATGGACCTTTCGGCTTGAAGTCCACTGTCAGAGCATGTGTTCTACATATACTCGTACATATAAGTCAAGAAAACCACCAAATTAGAACTGCCTCTTCAGTGTTAAACTCAAGAGAATATATATATATGAAGTTTGTTATTTACCATGGAATATGTACAGGTTGGACTCATAAGGGTATAGCAGCAATCAAAATTAACACAGACCAACACCACCGGTATCCCCCACCAAGGGTTTCTAAGTTGAAAAATGTTGAAAAAGGCTCATAACTCTAGAAAAGAAATGGACAAAACCTGTTACTTGTGAATATCCTTTCCCCCATGGTGGTCTATCAGCATACCAAAGATCATTTAAATCCAACATCCACTGACTGAGATATGAAGGTCCAAAGTTGTTACAGATGGAAGGATGGACGAACAAACGAACAGACAGATGGACCCCATTTCTATATCCCCTGCAAACTTTGTTTTGGCAGGGGATAAAAATTATTTAAGAATAGAAAATTGATTTTCGGTAATTAAGCATTTAAATAAGTCCTAAAGAGTGCTCCAATTGCCATGAATTCTTTTCACCAGAGAAGACCCTGAACCTTCACCTGTGGGACACTCTTCCCCCATTAACCAAACACGAGGTGAAATGAAGTGAGGGAAAAAAAATTTTTTTTTTCTGCCACTGAAATGAGGTGGTGGGGATAAAATATTTTCTGCTGCCACTGTTACAGTGTGTAAATCAATACGGGTAACAGAAAGAAATCTGGGAATCAACAACAATGACTTAATAATAATAATAATAATAAAAAAATAATATGAAAAGAAAATGGTACAATATCTTTCACAGCTTTCTATAACAAAATGATGCTCAGATCACAAAATAATATTCTGCAGAAAATGTATTAAACTCAGCTGCTATCTAGAATTATGCACTGTACTGTAAAAATAATCTCCAATACTGAATGTATAAACAATAATCAGACACATCTCAATGCTGTGAGATGAAAGAATGTCACAAGTCTGTTGAAAGAGACTTGTATAGTCATCAAATGGGAAGTTCCATTAACTTTTGATTGGCTGAATGAACTCTTAACCTGCTGAGTATTTTCTTGAATTTTTTCATGAAATCCTGTCATGGCCGCTGTGAAGCAGCCATGAGTGGATTTGATGAAAAATTCGAAGAAATGAAGTCCAGCTATGATTTGAGATATCATTGGTTCAATTTACAGTTATACATTATATTAAACAGAAGCCTTATACCCTTTCTGTTGGCAAGAGTATTGGTGTCCTAGTGGGAATATCTGCCAGCAGCATGCAAGGAGTTAAGTCACCTCATTAAGTTTCTAGATGATTCTGTCTAATTTCAAGTAAACAAGTGTGACCCAAATAAACAATTAGTGATAGTGAGCTAAAAATAGATCCTGTTTGAGAGTATTTGTAAATATGCTGATAGATACATTCAAAGGTCACTCAGTGAAAATAAGTGATCAAACAAGCCAAAGTTTGCCAATTCTAATTTTAAAAAATATTTATATCTGGTTTGTGCAACAAGTTGAAATATAGTTAATATTATCAAGGCTCTGCCAAGAAAATATTAATTATATATTTCAACGAGCTGTATGAACCAGATATAAAACAAGAGGCGGGCCACATGCCGAGGCATACCGCCAAACAATGACAAGAAAAGAAATGAACCATGATACTGTGAAAGTTATTCCTATAAACAATCTTCATTCCAAATTTCACTGAGAGCCACTAAACCCAAACCAGAGATACAAGGCGAACAGACAAAAAATTGTCTATTTTACCAGGCAAACAGCAAAATTATTGTCTCTGTTTTACAGCAAGGTAATTGTGAAGGTCAGAAACACCTGTTACTGAAGTCTAGTGACAATCGGACCATCCACATAAGAGATGTGGAATAAAGACATAATGCCACATGTGAGGAGGGGATTTGCATGTATTCTATTTGTTTTACTGCGGGACACAACTCACTTGAAAGCCTTTTCCACAAACAATCTTTATTCCAAATTTCATTGAAATCTGATAACCCAAACCTTACAGAACAAAGACAAAATGCCACGTGGGGAGGTGATTTGCATGTATTTTCTTTGTTTTACTGCAGGGACATTACTCATTTGAAAGACTTTCCTGTAAACAATCTTGATTCCAAATTTCATTGAAATCTGATAACCCAAACCTGAAATATGAGGCGAACAGACAAACAATTGGCTATTTTACACAGCAAACTGCGAATTTTCAAAGTTAAAAAGGTGAATAAGTCTATAACATGAAAAGTAAGAAAATTTATTAGAGACTGATTTGAAAGCCTTTCCCATAAACAATTTTTATTCTAAATTTCATTGAGATCCCAAAACCCAAACCTGAGATACGAGGGGAACAGACAAAAAATAGCCTATTTTTGTATATTCAAAGGGCCATAACTCACAGAAAAAATATTCCAACAGCAAAGCGGCTGATGCTGCTTAAAGATCTCATGATAATGAACATCTGTATCAAATGTCATCGAAATCTGAGCAGTAATGTTGAAGTTATAACGCGAACAGACATCCGAGTCTTGACAGACAGACGTATGGACAGATGCACAGATGCAATCCAGTATACCCCACTTACTGAAAAAAAGTGAGGGTATAAAAACACTCTATGTATATTGTTTTTATCTGATAACAAACAGCAGTTTCACTCGTTGAGGCTTATCTTCACTTTTATGCTGATTTCCATGGGCCTCCGTAGAAAACGAGACAAAGCAAATGGGACGAGGCAAACATAGTTGCACCCTTACACCACAAAATCGATGATGGCGATTGATTCACACTTTCTAGGATTTCTCACTGCGCTGAAACAAAATAAATTTTAAATATTTTATTAACACTGACAAAACAATGTTTTAAAACAGTTAATATTTTCTTGAAATATTTCTGATTTTCATCCATGGTTTGTGCAGGAGTGAGAATATCACAAATAAAGTTGGACTTTTCAATGACCTCATTCATTTATATATTTATTGGGGTTTAACGACACTTTTGACAGCCAGGGTCACCTCGTGTCGGACAGTTTTACGGGTAGAGGAAGCTGGAGTAATAATAACAATAATAATAACTAGAGGGGTGTCATTTGTGTGCAAAGCACACTATAGTTTATCCCCGCATTCGCATTTCTGATTATTGTCGGGGCCGAATCAAAAATCCAAAACCTTTATGCACATCTACAGACCCTATGAATGAACATGAACACACTTTCAATGTTTCGAATTGAAACCCCTAGGAGTTTTTCGCCGGAAACCATTCCTCTAACGACAAAAGTGGTGCCCCTTGCGTCCCTCGGGGCCAAATCAAAAATCCAAAACCTTTATGCACATCTGCACACCCTATTGATTAACATGAACACACTTTTTGTGTTTCGAATTGAAACTCCTAGGAGTTTTTATCCGGAAACCATTCCTCTAACGACAAAAATGGTGCCCCTTGCGCCCCTCAGGGCCGAATCAAAAATCCAAAACCTTTATGCACATCTACTGACCCTACTAATGAACATGAACACACTTTCAGTGTTTTGAATTGAAACTCCTAGCAGTTTTTCGCCGGAAACCATTCCTCTAATGACAAAAATGGTGCCCCTTGCGCCCCTCGGGGCCAAATCAAAAATCCAAAACCTTTATGCACATCTACAGACCCTATGAATGAACATGAACACACTTTCAATGTTTCAAATTGAAACCCATAGGAGTTTTTCGCCAGAAACCATTCCTCTAATGACAAAAGTGGTGCCCATTTCGCCCCCAAGGGCCGAATCAAAAATCCAAAAACTTTATGCACATCTACAGACCCTATGAATGAACATGAACACATTTTCAATGTTTCGAATTGAAACCCCTAGGAGTTTTTCGCCGGAAACCATTCCTCTAACAACAAACGTGGTGCCCCTTACGCCCCCGAGGGCCGAATCAAAAATCCAAAACCTTTATGCACATCTACAGACCCTATGAATGAACATGAACACACTTTCAATGTTTCGAATTGAAACCCCAAGGAGTTTTTTGCCAGAAACCATTCCTCTAACGACAAAAATGGTGCCCCTTACGCCCCCGAGGGTCGAATCAAAAATCCCAAACCTTTATGCACATCTTCAGACGCTATGAATGAACATGAACACACTTTCAATGTTTCGAATTGAAACCCCTAGGAGTTTTTCGCCGGAAACCATTCCTCTAACGACAAAAGTGGTGCCACTTATGCCCCCGAGGGCTGAATCAAAAATCCCAAACCTTTTTGCACATCTACAGACCCTATGAATGAACATGAATACACTTTCAATGTTTCGAATTGAAACCCCTAGGAGTTTTTCGCCGGAAACCATTCCCGGACGTATGGACGGATGGACAGATGGACGGACGGACGGAGACAACCAATATATCCCCGCATTTTTTCAAATGCGGGGATAATAATAATTTTAATGCCTAGAATCCACATGGTGCTCGATGGCTGTACAATAATTGCAAACATACACATACACATACATTCACACATACACGTACATTCTCTCACAGATACATTGATACATGGATCACTATTATCATTTATTGGTGCCCAATGCCACATCAGCAAACAAGGCTATATTGTGGCGATAATAGCGACAGAACCTAAAAGAAAAAGGGTGTTGAATTAAAACAAAACAAAAAAAACTTCAACTTTACCAGAATAAGTATGTGAGTGTGACTGAATGAGTAACGAGGCAATCCTCACTGACTCAGTCACACTCACATACCTGGAGTATCCGGAGAGAACCACCAAGCAATGACAAGCAACTGTCAGGCTCTCCAACATACTAACTCCACACAAGCAGGGTTAGAATTGGTTGAAGACAAGTGCACCATCAATGTGCAGTACACAATACCACCTTGCTCCCACGTAGGCAATGGAGGTGAAGTGTCATTTAGTCAGTAGGAGATTCCGAAAACTGCATCAAATTCAAAATCATGAAGTTAACATGTTACATTTGTGTGAAATCAGTAAAAAGTGAATTGTAATGGTTTAGTAACTTTTTCATTTGGAATCGGACAATATTGGAATAACTCTCTGGATTTACATTTTCTTGATGATGTCGTTGTAGGATTTTCTGTACACAGGTAATATTGTTCACTGACCCTGTCATTTCTTCGAGATTTTGAATGTTTAAAGGTACTGCTGCCAGGGTCGCTTAATCATGACACTTCGTCTGCTGAGTCGGTGATGTTATTGCCAAAGCAATCAAACTTGAAGCTGAAGGGCACATTGATTTTCTACCGTGTTCAGAAAGTATGTTGGAATAACTGACTAGTCACTTTCTGATACTCCAGAATAATTATTGATCGAAGAAACATTTTTGTGTCCAGTAATTTGCATTATGTCTGTTTAGGGGGATATTTCACTTCTTAATTTATTAATTCAATATTTACGAGTACTTGTGTTTGTGATGTGTTTTCCAGAATCAGCTAACACAGAGCATTTAGCTGCAATGGTTTTCATAATTTTTTCCTAGTTTGTTTATTGTCAGCCTTTGCTTCCTGAACCATTTTTCACTTCTTTCGTCATTTAACGGAATGGTTCTAGTGGCTATGTAAAATGGCTCACTGTCATTGCAAATATCTTGTAGTCTCAATTTTGCATATTTCTTATAAATTGCAACTGGGTTGTTATCACCAAGGGAGGGACTGAAAAATTTCTTCCCACGCAGTTGACGTGTGTCACCAACATTCTGTCCTATTTTTGTTTTTGTTTGTCTTTCATTATGTCCAAAATATTCAGTGTTATCGGGCATTTTTCCCAATACAATATCCCCCCAGCACAAATTGTAATATTCCTCATGACCTCGGATACCTAGGTTCACAGCATTATTAAACCAAACAGTGTATAATAAGGATTCTGGGGTGTGGCCTCCCAACACCCATTTCGAAAAGCATTCTAATTTCTTCATCAATCACTGCTACTGATTTGTTTCACTTGTTACCCTTTCCATTTTGCTTTAAATCTTTTTGTTTTGCATTCAATGCCTGTCTTGTAGTTAGGAAAACAGCCACTACACTTGTTCTCATAATACTTAGTGGGTACCAGTGACGTTTTGAATGTGTGTCAATGCTATAAACTCCTTAGTTTTTTGCTTTTGAGAAATTTCTTGAAAAGTAATAAATCACAGAATGTTTTTCTAAGAGTATTTTTGTCTTCTTTACAGGAAATGAAATCATCAATGCGTTCATTGTCCATTTGTATGAATCACTTTTCCATAGAAATTTCTGCTTCTAAATCAGACATGTTACTGTCGGATCCACTTTCAACATAATGCAACATAATGCAATCTTTTGGCTGTTGTTGTACAGTCGTGGACACTGATTGCAGTTGATCCATTATTCATGGGTTTTTTTCAGCTCTACCTGGCAAAGATGATAATGTATATTTCATCGAGAAATTTGCAATTTCCCTTAATTATGTTTTTGTTTACAATTTGTACAAAACGTTTTTTCAGGTAGCAGACAAACTTGTAATTGGGGTGGTACTTTGATTGTGGATATAGACGTATCTATAAATAGCGCACTACACATTTTTGACATTCTAGTAATTTCTACATTAAGCATTGAACGAAGTAGGCTGTAATTATTTCTTTATTTTAGCAAAATAAATAGAAAATTTACATGTTTATGCTTATAGAAAATATGTCATATCAATTCGATAAAATATCACTTACTCCTTCAATTCAAACTTGCATTATGAAGTTTATGAATAAATGAAAATGGAATCGAACGAGGTCAAAGGTCTTCTGAATAAATTATAATTATATACAACGCCCATTGTATATACTTGAAGTATATACAAAGGACGTAATACTCTTTGGTTATCAGATAAAATGTAATGTTCATTCAAAAATTTCAGCAGTTTCCAATAAATTCCAATATTTATAAAGCACTCAGCAAAATTCAAATGGATCTAATATCCAAATAAGTATTTGCTCCATAGATGGTTTCAAAATAATCCCGGAGAATCCTGATTTTTGACAATAAATTGTGGTCTACCCAAGAAAAATAAATTCTCTTCAAATTTTGGAAACACTTCTCCAATACAAAATAAAAGGCTGGTTGACCATACGTCCCCACCCCCTCCCCCCCCCCCACCCAAAAAAAGTGAATTTTTTGTTTTCAAAGTTGAAAAAGGGGCATAACTCTGGCAAAAATTGTTGCACTGCATCCCGATTTGAACTTGACCTGCATTTTATGTTGATACATCTAATTACCAAATTTCATATGGACAGATGGACACAGGCTATTTTAATAATCACCCCCCAAATTTTTTTCAGGGGACAACCAAAGGCTCAAGTGAGCCTAAAACGCTCACCTGGCTCAAGTCATCAAAAGAGATGAGTGTGTCAGTAAGTGATGGACACCAAGATCAATTTTATGATTTGCCATGACACAACCAAAGGCAATTTTTTTTTTGGTCATTCATTTCTGCTGGTCCCAGGAAAGCTTCCTAGGCAAAAACACAGAGCTCTCTATTCTGTGAAGTTTCCAAAAAGTGTCTGTACGAAATTGGGTTTTTTTGTTTTTAACTTCTGTGGTTCTCTCTACCCCTCCTCCAAAAATGTTTTCGGGTATACATCAAATACTTAAAACCCAGTTACACTTCATGACAAATTTGGTCCAAATCAGCCCATCAGTTCTGGAAACAGAAATTTGGAGTGGAGCCCAAAATGGGCATCTTCTAAAGGGAGCCCAAAGTTTGACCAAAGTAAGTTCCATACCAGAAATCTAAGCATTATTGTAAGTGGCTTATGAGAAGATGATTTTTAAAGCCTTTCATGTTTATGGGGCATTAACCCCACCCTAAGGGGCATAGAAACTTTTGGGAAAAAAAATCAGAAGAGTCAACTCCACCAAGATGCTTTGTACCAAATTAGTTTAGATGTGGCCCAAAGGTTCGAAAGAAGAATACTTAGCTGATGGAGCACATGAAAGATAATGACTTGGCATTTTCCCATTGCCAACAGTGTTAAAATGGCATCCACATAAGGCATCCTGGCAAAACCAATAGCAATTTTTTTTATCCATCTGTTCTAAGGAAGCTTCATACAAAAAACAATATTTTTGACCCACTCATACTACATGCCAAATTTGGTTCAAATCAGCTCATCGGTTCATGAAATACGAATTTTGGTTGGAGCACAAAATGGGCATGCTCCAACAGAGAGCCCAAATATTGACCTTCCAATTTGCCTTGAACAAACTTTAATCTTCACCACCAAAGGAAGTTCCATACAAAATATCAAAAGCATTCTCTGCGGAGGTTCTTGAGAAGAAGATTTTTAAAGATTTTTAGGCTTTTTGGGTATTAACCCCAACCCGAAGATGGCAGCAGCTTCATTTGAACAAAGTAAAAAAGGTATACTCCAAAAATGGTCTGTGCCATATATTAAAGAATTTGGTCCAGTAGTTTTAAAGAAGACAAGTTTCAAATTAGTTGATCGAGTACAAGAAAGACGATGACAAAGCATTTTCCCATTGCCATAGGTGTTAAAATGGGCATCCCCTTACAGCACCCCATGACAAAACTGATAGCAATTTTTTTGGTCCATCTGATTCCACTGGACCAAAGGAAGCTGTATACAAACTTCCCATGAACAAACTATAATCTTCACCACCAAAGGAAGTACCATACCAGATATCAAGGCATTCTTTCAGGTGGTTCATGAGAAGGTTTTTAGGGTTTTTGGGCATTAACCGCAGCCCGGAGATGGCAGCTGCTTCAACTGAACAAAGTAGAAGGGGTATACTCCAAAAATGTCTATACAATATGTGTTTGAATTTGGCCCAGTGGGTTTGAAGAAGATGACAAGTTTCAAAAGTTGATGGACAGACAATGGACACCAAGTGATGGCAATGACTCCCACTGACTGAAAATAATAATAATAACATACCCATTGATACAGTGCCAAAATTATAAGGTACTGTACATGTTACTGAGCTCTTGCAAATATACAAACAGAATATATACCAGGGCTTTAAATTGGCCTAATTTGGGGACACCGGATTCAAGTAAAAAATGTCCCCAAAATCTGAGAAACTACATGCTTAGTCAATTTACATACAAATAGAATATAATACGGGGCTTTCTAAGACCTATTTTGCATGGCGCAAAAGTATTTCTTAACAAATATCTTCATTTTAGAATGTTACAAGAAGCTGTTGGTAGACACATCCTAAATTAGGGAACCCCCTTTACCAGCTTGAATTTGGGGTAATATAAAGGCCTGATATATATACAGTATTTTACAGTCCAGAACATCACTTATCGACTTTTTGAAATAAATATGTTTTGAGATCTTTCTTGAAAATGTTGACATTTGACAGTCTTTTTAGATGATCAGGTAAATTATTCCAGGTGCAAGACATTTGGAGATAGACTGACCTATCTCCAAATATCTTACACCTATTTTTTGGAACATACAGTTGCATTTTACCATCAGACCTCAGGTTGCATTGATACACATTCTTGGTATTGAGGAGTTCTTCTCAGTAGGCTGGTGACATGTAATTTTGTGCCTTGAAAATTATTCTGTACTTTACTGGCAGCCAGTGCAGAGCCATCAAAATAGGAGTGATGTGTTGAGATCGTGACACTCTACATACCACTCGGGCTGATGCATTTTATATTTTCTGCAGGCAAGAGTACTGGTATTGGAAGACATGTGGAAGGTTGAACAGTAAGGCATTACAATAATCCAAATATGAAGTTACAAAGGCATGAACAAGAGTTTTTGTGGAGTCTTTTCTAAGGAACTGTCTTATCTGTTTAATTTTGTTCAGACCTCTGAAAGCCTTTTTGCACGTATTTGTAACATGTTTGTCCATAGACATGTTTGAGTCGAAGAAGGCACCAACATTACGTACACTGCCACTTGCACTGATGGTGGAATCTCCTACCTTCACTGAGCTGATGTCAATTTTAGTGAGTTGCTGACGTGAACCAATTATTACGAATTCAGTCTTATCATCATTTATCATTAATTTGTTTGAAATCATCCAAGCGTGAATTTCCAAAATACATGATTCAATAATTTCTTATGCTTCAGTTTGATCCTTGGTTGATGGTCGAAAAGAGAAGTAGACCTGTTTGTCATTAGCATAACCATGAATGTCAGGCAGGTGCAATTCAATGATGGTGAACATTTTTGAAATATAGAACAGAAACAGAACAGGACAAAGGCAACTGCCCTGTGGGACTCCACACTCCAGATGCAAGTCTTTTGACAGGTTACCATTTTTGATAAATGCTGCTGTCTGTTCTTCAGTTATAATGATAGCCAGCAAGGGGCACCACTATGTCCAAAATCAGAGTTCACTGTCTCCAGCAGAGTTTTATGACAAATGGTGTCAAAGGTAGCACTAAGCTCTAAAAGAACAAGCAAGGTCACCCTTCCAGACTCCATATTACTCAGGATGCTGAACCTTGAGTAATGCCGTTTCAGTTGAGTGAAATTATCTGAATCCAGATGTGTTGGCCGGTAATGGAGCATGCAAATCACTATACAACATTAGCTGGTCAATGGCAGCTTTTTCACACAGCTTAGAAATGAATGGTAAGTTACACACTGGCCGGAAGTTTTTAAACACAAATTCTGCACCTTGTTTCTTCAGAAGAGGTTCACAATCACGATTTTCCACACATCAGGCACATATCCTTCTAGCAGAGACATGTTGATCATTTTTGTGATTACAGAAGCCAAAGAGTCAACACATGATTTGATAATTAATTTGGTTACCTCATGGATTTCTAAAGGTCAAAAAGTTGAAAGTTCTTTTTCTGATGGTCCATGTTTGATGTCAATTTTGTCTACCTTTATATTGTGAATTTTTCCCAACATTAATTTTATTTTATTAATTAGGGACTTGTCAAACTGATCAGCTAGCTGCGATGAATCATGTGGTGATAACGACACACTTTGTTTTTCAGTACACAGATCTTTAAGAATTTCAAACAGCCTTTTGCTGTCACCATTACAAGCTTCAACACATGTCAGGTGAGCTAAAAATGCAGATCTCAAAAATATTCCACACAATATATAATAGATTCTCAGCTGCTGACTATAATGATGCACTGTCCTGTAATAATAATCTCTGATGTTCAATGCATGCTGAATGCATAAACAAATAATTTCCGTTCTCAATGCTGTCTGTATGAAAAGAATGTTAGAAGTCTGTTGACAGAGGTAATTATATAGTCTTCAGATTCAAAAGTTACAGAATAAGAATTTCTCTAGGGGTCTTTGATTCCATTAATTGCTATTGGCTGAATAAAGTCACCTCATTAAGCTTCTAGATGATTCTGTCAAATTTCAAGTAAACAAAATGTAACCCAATTAAACAATCAGAGAGCTAAAAATAGATTCTGTGTAACAGTACCTGTAAACATGATGATACGTACACTCAAAGGTCACTCAGTACAAATAAGTAATCACACAAGCCAGTCTGCTTATTCTAAACAAAAAATGAAAATGTCAATGACACTGTAGCTCGACATGTGTAAGACATGTACATGTATAGTATGTGACACAGCAATGACACACATCTAGGTAATGACCTGATAACAAAGGTACATGTAAAGTATTGTAAAGGTCTGGACATAAATACTGACCGTAGCCTGTAACAAATGTACAGGTAAAGTATTGTAAAGGTGGGTGACAGTTAGATGCCTCTAGCCAGAGCCGTATTGAAAAGTGCACTTACTGTGTATCAGTAGTACTGAAAAAAACAAAGTTTGTCTAACTGGCTGTCGCCGGTCATCTTGAAATATCAGACCACACCCCAAAACACTCATTCTAGTTCCAAGGTGATAACAAAGGTACCCAAGAAGTTTTGTGATGATCGGTTCATAAATACAGCCTCTAGCCGGAGTCGTATTGACATGTGTACTAACTGTGCATTAGTAACACTGAATAAATCAAAGTTCATCTAATTTGCATAATTTATGCACGAGAAAAAAACCTGTATTATATGTGATGTATTCCATGTTACTAAACATTCATACAAAAAGTTATTCAAATCAGAACCTTAAAATAGAAGTTATGTACAAAAAACTGATTGCACCTAATTTCGGTATAAAATGGCCACCGGCAGCCATCTTGAATTTTGGATCGCATCAAAAACACTCATTCCCATCCCAAGGTGATAACAAAGATACCCAAGAAGTTTTAATGAAGATCGGTTCATAAATAAAGCCCCTAGCCCAAGTCGTACAGACATGTGCACTTCCTGTGTATAAGTAGCACTGAATAAATCAAGGTTCATCTAATTTGCATAATTTCTGCATGAGAAAAAAACATGTATTATATCTGATGTATTCCATGTTACTAAACATTCATACAAAAATTTATTCAAATCAGAACTTTCATACAGAAGTTCTGTACAAAAAACTGAGTGCACTAATTTCGGTACAAAATGGCTGCCATCATGAATTTCGGACTGCACCCAAAAACACTCGGTCCTGTCCCACGGTGATAACAAAGGTACCCAACACATTTCGTAAAGATCGGTTCATAAATACGCCTCTAGCCCGAGCCATATTGAATTGTTGACAGACGGATGACGGTCCATGACATAACCTCAAATCTGACTATGTCAAGTTGAACTAAAAATGACCTGGGAAAATATTAATTGGGTGTAATTATTAACCAAGACATATCAATTCTGATATAATAATAGGGGGCCATAACAATAATTATCAGAAAATATTGTTTACAATTATTAAGCAGAGACCCTGACCCTAAAACGCTCACCTGGATCAAGTTGTCAAAAGAGATGTGTGTATCAGTAAGTGATCGGCAGCAAGAGCAATTATTTGATTAGCTATGACACAACCAAAGGCAACTTTTTTGGCCATTCATTTATGCTGGTACAAGTAAAGCTTCCCAGCAGGCTCTGTTCTGTGATGTATTAAAAAACAAATGAAGAAATTTTTGTTTTGTCTTCAACTCTCTCCCCCACATCCCCCTCCCCCAACCACCCCACCACCACTAAAAAAAAGAAATCTGGCATAAATGGGCTTAATTTGAACACACTTGTATCTCCCCCCCCCCCCCCCCTCCCCCCTATGAATGCTGTATACCAATTATCAAGACGCTGATCAGTGGTTCTGAAGAAAATTTTTTTTCAATTTTGGCAAATATGCTGACTCAGCATTTTTCCATGGGGCTGTAAAAAATTTTTAGCGGGCATCAATCAATTACTTAGGACCCACTTATACTACATGCCAAATTTGGTTCAAATTGGCCTGCTGGTTCTTGAAATACAAATTTGGGCAGAGACCAAAATGGATATGCTCCCACAGAGAGCCCAAATATTGACTTACCAACTTCCCTTGATAAACTTTAATCTTCAACACCAAAGGATTTTCATACCAAATATCAAGGCATTCTCTCTGGTGGTTCATGAGATGATTTTTACAGATTAGTAGGCTTCTGGGGCATTAACCAGAACCTAAAGATGGCAGCTGCTTCATTTGAACATAATAGAAAGGGTATACTCCATAGATGGTCTGAGCATATATGTTTGAATTTGGCTCAATGGATGCGAAGAAAAAGATAAGTTTCCAACAGTTAACAGACGCAGGATGCCAAGTGATGGCAATAGCTCACACTGACTTGCAGTCAGGTGAGCTAACAGAGGACATACCAATACTGATATTATATTGGGGGAGGGGGCATACCTCCCCCCCCCCCCACACACACACACTTCATTCACTTCATTTAACCTGACTACACCCCCTGTGCAGTTCTGGAAAATGCAATGACAACTAAGAGAAATGACAATTTGAGTAAACCTTATGATTGCTATCTTTCTTTTAAAGCTTATTTGCTAACTTACAGAGTTTAATGACATTTTCAACAGCCAGAGTCATATTCTATCAAGACAGTTTTACAGGAAAGGTAGAGGTAGTATCTGATGAGAACCAGTGAGCGATGCAGAGTAACTGTCAGACTCTTCTTTTAAAGTATGTACAGTACGTGGAGAGTGTATTATCATGAAATCACATGCAGAGTGGAGATTCCACCCAAGCAAAAATTGCAAATTTGTTGCAAAGTATAACAAGCACAAGCAAAGTTCCAGCCAATGGACCTCCGGGTTATACCTGGAGGTCCATTGGCTGAAACACTGCTTGTGTTTTTTGTCCACATGTCCAGAATTTGAAAGTGATACTTTGGGCTATAACTCCACTCCCCAGGTGATTTAGTTATAATCCACTCTCCATGTACTGTAATAGGCAATGGAAACTATCATCTATCCAAGTTACATAGACAGGCATCTACTTGGTGGTACACAGGGTCCTCTTTCCCAATGGGAAAAAGGGAAGTTTTTTTCCCAATTTGGTGCCCAAATTTCCCAATTGTTATCAAGTATTGTCCGGTCATAAACACCAGTTGTTATTCATATTGGCAATTAGGATTGAATATCATGTGAACTGCATTTAAAAGTAGAGCTGAACAATATTAGCCAAAATAATAATTGAGGTTTTGGGGAGAGAAGGTAATGATTAATGATATAATCACAATATTGTTAACTTGTGAAGGTTGTGTTTATTCTAGTAAATAGAGTTAATACAGTTTTGTGTATGAAAGCAATAGGCTCAGCCATATTAACCAGAAGTATACTGATCACAAGATGGGATTCGGCAGCAAGCATTTTTGCTTTTGTAAGCCGTCTCTGGCATGCAGTCAACATTGGAGAGAAACAGCAAGGGAGGTAATGGTATTGAACAATGTACCTTTCATACTGAAAATGTGTCCAAATGTATTGTTGCAATGGATTAGTTCTGTTAACAGGTTAATTAAACATGTTAAGTAAACTATTGTATGAAGCTTTCTATTTTCTTAAGAAACCTCTTCATAAAAGTACTTTATAATATAAAAATTTCCCAATTTTGGCCCTCATTATGCAAAAATTCCCAATTGGACGGGACCTGAACCTTTTTTCCAATCAGAGTGTGTGGACCTTACACACTCAAAGAACATCAAAAATGGTAATAATTAGCTTCCTTTTCTATTACCTTACCTGTTGTTGCTAAGAGGGGATCCTGGTTGGCACAAGAAGCGATCTTAAGCCTGTCGTTTCCTTGCTTATAACCAAGCCAGCTCCACCCTGAACCCTGTACAGAAATCGCTGCATCAGAAAGTTCTTTCTTAAAATCTTCAAATGAACCAAAATCTCTGATGATAAGGTCTTTCAAATCTCCTTCTGGAGTGCCACCCCCATTGGGGCTTAGCACATCCCAGAAGATGGTATGATTGATGTGTCCACCTCCATTAAACCTGAGAGATGGCGTGAGTTTGATAGCTGTAGAAACATCACCTACAATAAAAGACAAATTTGTTTTGAAATATGCAGCAAGTCTTAACTGGAGGCTAAAAGTTGAGTCTAAAACGCTCCCCTGGATCAAGTTTTCTACAAAGAATAAGGATATTAGAGTTGAGGGATGATCAGAAAGTGTGAAGAGGTACATGTGTGCATTATGCAATGACTGCCACCACAGAAGCTCTGAAAAATGAAGTCTATTTTTCAAACCCCAGTCCCAACACCTTCCTATTTTAAACTTGAGATTATGTTGAAAAATGACAAGAGGGCTTGCCTCTGAAAGGATCATGCAGATTGGTTAAAAATATTGAGGTTGAAATTCAGAGAGATTTTCAGGGTTCCTGGAAGCCATCAGTTGTGTTCAGAAATGGAGTGAAATGGCAGTCAACGAGGGAATGATTGAGGCAAGGTTTTATCGACAAATTCAGGTTTTTTGTTTGTGTTTCCTTATACACTCAGAAAAAGATGTAATCATTAATCAAAACAGAACATTTCATTAAAATAAAATTTGTTTTCTTTCCAAATATCAAAAGATTTTGTCTGGTGGGTCTGAAGAAGATCTTTGAGGAATATTCCTCATATTGCACTAAGTTAAATTTTGGGCTTGACAGGGGGCCCAAATATAAACTCACAGACCTAATTTGAATAAACTTGAATCTGACCCTCTAAGGATGCTGTACACCAACTATGATAAGATTCTGACTGGTGGATCTGAAGACCAAGATTTTTGAAGAATTTTCCTCATATTGAACCAAGTATAAATTTGGGTTCTTGTATGGAGCCCAAATATATATCCAGGGCCATAATTTGAACAAACTTGAATCTGCCCCTCATAGAGATGATGCGTATAAAATATAAAAAATATTCTGAATGGTAGATCTTAAGATTTTTAAAGAACATTCCTCATACTGAACTAATTTCAAATTTGGGCTCCCACTGGCAACTCAAATATGAACCCAGGGACTTGCTTCAGGGAAATTTGAATCTGAATCCCCCCCCCCCCCTCCCACCCGACAGAATTTTCCTCATATTGCAAAACCTTGACCCCCAAGTAAAAATTTGGGTTCTTGTAAGGAGCCCAAATATATACCCAGGGACATAATTTGAACAAACTTGAATCTGCCCCTCATAGAGATGATGCGTATAAAATATAAAAATATTCTGAACGGTAGATCTTAAGATTTTTAAAGAACATTCCTCATACTGAACTAATTTCAAATTTGGGCTCCCACTGGCAACTCAAATATGAACCCAGGGACTTGCGTCAGGGAAATTTGAATCTGAAGCCACCCCCCCCCCCCTCCACCTCCCCCCCCCCCCCCCCCAACAGAATTTTCCTCATATGCAAAACCTGGATCCCCATAAGGGGCCCTAATATGAACCCAGGGGATTAATTTCAACAAACTTGAATTGACTTTCATAACGATGCTGTTTATCAAAGGATTCCGACTGATGGATCTGAAGAAGATTTGTAAAGAATGTCCTCATTTATTTATTTATTGATGTTTAAGGTCACATATTTCTACAAAATGGCTGATCATGATGCAACATGGATATAAAGTTAAGTCCAGTCAATCGTTTAAGCTCATGTTTCTCATTTTAGAGGAATTCCGTCCCAGGCATTGGTTACTGGGTCCTATCTTACCAATAAAACAGAGCTTGTTTGCTTCACTTCCCAGGGTCTCCACACGGACAATTTTCTTCATATTCCACTAAATTAAAATTTGGGCTTTTATAGGAAGCCCAGATAAGAACCCAGGGACTTGGCTTGCATAAACTTGAATCAAGATCCCTCCTGTTGTATATCATATATCAAAAGATTCTGATTGGTAGTTCTGAAGAAAGCAGTTTTCATTTTGGAAAAGTGCTGGCTCAGCATTCTGTCATTACAACCTCACATGGCACCCCATGATGCCACAATTTTAGATTTTTGGGGCCCAACTGATCCTACTGGGCACAAGGATGTTGTATACCATATAACAATTCTTTGTTCAACACAGTTTGGGATTTGGGAAACATGGGCATTTTAATTTTTTTCTAATTTCAGCTCACAGGGTTTCCACAGGGCGCTAACAAATTTTTCAGGGCATAAATCAAGTATGTGTATCCTAATACTACTGCATACCAAATTTGTTCCAAATTGGCCCACCAGTTTGAAAAATAGATTTTGTGCAGGGCGAAAAATACTGCTCTGCCAAGCATGAACCCAAATATTGCCAGAGGAACATACTTGAATCATGAGCATATAATGAAGCACCATACTAAATTTCACAGCATTGTGACTGGTTGTTTATGAGAAAAAGATTTTTGAAGAATTTTGAGGGTTTTCAAGCACTGTCTTTTCAGCCCATTGGGCTTGGCTATTTCCATTGAACAAATTTCGAAGATTATCCCCTAAAGGTAATTTATGTCAGGATTGGTTGGGTTTGGCCCAATGGTTCCAAAGAAGAAGACTGAAAAGTTAAATTAACGTAGTTCAAACTAGCGTTGAAAATGATTACCTATTTTTCAAAGTCGACTAGTAAACGGGAGTAATCGATTCAAAATCGACTAGTCGGCTTTTCTGTTGAAAACATAATTGTCTCAGTAAATTAGGTGATAAGAGACTTTTACATGTAAGTTGATAACCATTTTGTTTAATGACTCGTTTGATGAAGTTTCCTTGTCAAAGTCATGAACGTAGCTGTTCTCTTTTTCATATTTTGAGTTTTTTAAAATGTCGTGCATATTATAGCTTTAACCATTCAGTAAAAAAATTAGGATACCTGGGAAGTGCGTGCCTCCTAGTCCTCTGTCCGTACAGTGGAAAAAGTACCCAGTGATGTTAAAACAGAAGTTTTGTGAATTTGTGAAATGTTTGAAGTGTGCCGCCATTCACCCGGTGCAATTAATTAAAAACTCCCGGGTCAAATTTTGTGACTGACAGTTTCCTCACCTTCATATCCGGTCTTCACCAGCTCGTGGCCAAACCAGTACAGTAATATCATAGAATATGGAGCTATGGCATTGATTTACCTTTGAGGAAGACAGGGCAATTCACTTATATACATGTACAAGAGTCAGTTTAAGCACGGGAACTCTGCAGAAACTGCAATTAAAAAGTGTGGGCGACTTGGGTGATGGATAGAATGCTTGCATGAATTAATGGCATCTTTGAAGTTGTACATCAAGTATTTTTCTTCAACACATGCCAGTGATTAAGTTAGGTGAAATCAGTGCTTATAATGCTGCTGAAATATGAAAGATTATCGGCATCAACAAACGACAATGATTGCATTGATATCCACTTCTCAATACAATTTAAAATAGGTCCACCACGAAGCAGAAACGTCTGATGTTTGTAATCATTAACCCCCACTATTGGCATTTTACGACTTCATCTTTGAGTTTCCCGACTAGTCGACTGGCGGATTTCAGAGTCGATTTTTCCGAAAATCGAATCGACTTCGACTAGTCAACACTAGTTCAGACAACATAGGATGGATGCCAAGTGATGGCCAAAGCTCACGGAGGTCTTCAGTCAGGTGAGCTAAAATGTTATTAACTCT
Source organism: Pictodentalium vernedei (assembly GCA_031216915.1). NCBI lineage: Eukaryota > Metazoa > Mollusca > Scaphopoda > Dentaliida > Dentaliidae > Pictodentalium > Pictodentalium vernedei. The sequence continues at coordinate 456,244,922 of CM062296.1, forward strand.
TAGAAGCCTGGGAATCAGAATGAATTTATTGAACATGACATACCGTGACAAACTTAGAGTAAGCAGGTGCTTCTAGTCAAGTGTCGTCTGCCTATTTAGGCAGATGACACTTGACTAGAAGCATCTGCTCAGTGTTTAATTTGCCCTCACTCCCCCCCAAGCCCAAAGATAGCCGAACCGTCACAGCCAGATTACCTGCCGTATTACATCACAGGCAAGAAAACTCAACTCCCGGCTTCTAAGAGTTAGCAGTGCTCAAAATAAACTCTAAATAAACTCTATTTTGGTTGTAATTAACTATGTCTTTCCTGTCTGGTACAATCAGAACATCTTCAAGTGTTAATTGTGGGCTGCTACTGTTTAACTCTGAGGCTTAGCATATAAAGTATGTTGACCTCAGTCTAAATCACCTGAATAACTCAAAGAATTTCAGTCTAAAACAACAAGGAGGCTAACATTTTTTATGAACCCTTTACCCAATGCACAGAGTATCAAAATTTGTTATTTATTTTTTTTCCAAATTTTTCACAAAATGTCAACAAAATAATATCATATGACACCCTATTGGAATGAGCACCATGAGCTCATTCCAGTGTGGTGCCACATATGGTTTTGTTCATTGTTGAGTTTTTTTTTTTAAATAATTCTTCTTTCAACAATTTGTAAATTAAAGGTTAAATCTTTATTGGAAGATACTATTCTATAGCATGTGTGAGTGAATGCATGGACTGGGGGTCTGAAGGTAAGAGGTGTGGCTGGAGTCAAGGCAGGGTTCTATCTACAGTATGCAGAGTGTATTGGTACTCATCCACCCATCACGGTGTCGGTGGACGTCAGGTGGAGGGGATTAATGAGAGTTATCAGAAGTCTCTTCTACCGGCTCGCTGAGTGGACAGGATTAAGTTATTACTAAGTGTCATCATTCTAGTGGACACACCGGCAGAACAAGCGGATGGGATTAATTTCTGAATTAGCATTATCGACACAGTGTTCAAGATTGGCTCAAGATTCGTAATATTCGGCATTGTGATAATTCTGCTACATACAATGCAGGGATACACACAAGTATGTACACAATTCTACTCTAGAATTTGAACCTCTCTGACCAGAATTTCAAAACAGAAAACGCTTAGTTTGTATATATATTTTTTAATAAATAACACTGCAGAACATACAGTATGCGGAGGGCGGATTATAAGCAAATCGGATGTGCAGTGATATTTTCTCCCATCGTCACTCATAGCACAGTTGAATCACAGTGACTTTCCAGTGATCAGTAGCACCTAAAATTGCTGGAAAGTTGCCGCGCTCACGAGAGTTAGAGATTAAGTAACTTTGGAAAGGCTACCATGTCCAGCAACCATGAAAACACCTGAATGAATCGAATAGATAATCGTATATGCCTGTGGGTGAGTGTTTAAAAGATATATACATGTACACTACAAGTGAGAAGTAGTTGTAGGAATAATCACGGCAAACAAAATGAAAGTGTCAATGACACTGTAGCTTAACTTGTGTGTTGTGTTTGTTGAAAAGGATAATGTTCAATGTTTATGAAAGGATTATGAAATAAGACAAAAATTGTGATAATTGGGAATATGTTCATTTCTGTTCCCTGTATGCTATGTTTATGATAAAAATAACATGAGGTGTACACTGTACTAAAGAGCTGAGGGGTGGGTTAATATGACCTTACAGTTAATGTTTGTGGCCCTCACAGTTAACGTATATCAACAAAAGCTACCAAGTTACAGTGAAATTATCCCAAAACGAGTCATCCTATCAAGTTACATTAAAATCCCTTCATAAATATGGCCTGTAGACTGTGCTAAAGGTTTTCGGGCTTCGGGCCCCTGTAGCCGTCAGTTTCCCAATTGCGTCCAAAGGGGACGTTCTCATCTAGACATTATATGAAGTCAACCTACCAAGTTACAATGAAATCCCTTAATAAATATGACCTGTAGACTGTGTTAAAGGTTTTTGGGCTTTGGGCTCTGACAGCCATCATGGTTGAATGATCGCAACCAAAAGGGGACAGTCTCATCTGAGCATCATCTGGAGTGATCCTACAAAGTTACAATGAAATCCCTTCATAAATATGATCTGAAGACTGTGCTAAAGGTTTTCGGGCTTTAGGCTTGGGCAGCCATCATGGCTGAATGATCGCAACCAAAAGGGGACATTCTCATCAGGACATCATCTGGAGTCATCCTATGAAGTTACAATGAAATCCCTTCATAAATATGACCTGTAGACTGTGTTCAAGATTTTCGGGCTTCAGGCACCTGTAGCCATCACAGTTGACCAACCATGACCAAAAGGGGATGTCATCATCTAGGCATTATATGGAGTCAACCTAACAAGTTACAATGAAATCCTTCTATAAATACGACCTACAGACATGCTAAAGGTTTTTGGGCTCGGGCACCCATCAAGGCTGAATGATCACGACCAAAATGGGATATTCTCATCTAGACATTATTTGGAGTCATCCTACCATGTTACAATGAAATCCCTTTATAAATATGACCTGTAGACTGTGCTAAAGGTTTTCGGGCTTTGGGCCCCTGAAGCCGTCACAGTTGCCCAATCGTGTCCAAAAGGGGACGTTCTCATCTAGACATTATATGAAGTCAACCTACCAAGTTACAATGAAATCCCTTCATAAATATGACCTGTAGACTGTGCTAAAGGTTTTCGGGCTTCGGGCTCGGGCAGCCATCATGGTTGAATGATCGCAACCACAGGGGAAATCTCATCTGGGCATCATCTGGAGTGATCCTGCGAAGTTACAATTAAATCCCTTCATAAATATGACCTGTAGACTGTGCTCAAGGTTTTCGGGCTTTGAGCACTTGTAGCCATCACAGTTGACCAATCACGACCAAAAGGGGATGTCATCATCTAGGCATTATATGGAGTCAACCTAACAGGTTACAATGAAATCCTTCTATAAATATAACCTTTTGCCTATGCTAAAGGTTTTTGGGCTCGGGCACCCACCAAGGCTGAATGATCATGACCAAAATGGGACGTTCTCATCTAGACATTATTTGGAGTCATCCTACCAAGTTACAATGAAATCCCTTCATAAATATGACCTGTAGACTGTGCTAAAGGTTTTCGGGCTTTGGGCACCTTTAGCAGTCAAAGTTGCCCAATCATGTCCAAAAGGGGACGTTCTCATCTAGACATTATATGAAGTCAACCTACCAAGTTACAATGAAATCCCTTCATAAATATGACCTGTAGACTGTGCTTAAGGTTTTTAGGCTTCGGGCTCGGGCAGCCATCATGGTTGAATGATCACAACCAAAGGGGACAATCTCATCTGGGCATCATCTGGAGTGATCCTACGAAGTTACAATGAAATCCCTTCATAAATATGACCTGTAGACTGTGCTCAAGGTTTTCGGGCTTTGGGCACTTGTAGCCATCACAGCTGACCAATTACGACAAAAAGGGGATGTCATCATCTAGGCATTATATGGAGTCAACCTAATAGGTTACAATGAAATCCTTCCATAAATATGACCTTTTACCAATGCTAAAGGTTTTTGGACTCGGGCACCCATCAAGCCTGAATGATCGCGATCAAAATGGGACATTCTCATCTAGACATACATTATTTGGAGTCTTCCTACCAAGTTACAATGAAATCCCCTCATAAATATGACCTGTAGACTGTGCTAAAAGTTTTCGGACTTCGGGCACCTTTAGCCATCACAGTTGCCCAATCATGTCCAAAAGAGGACGTTTTCATCTAGACATTATATGAAGTTAACCTACCAAGTTACAATGAAATCCCTTCATAAATATGACCTGTAGACTGTGCTAAAGGTTTTCGGGCTTTGGGCTCGGGCGGCCATCATGGCTGAATGATCGCAACCATAGGGGACAATCTCATCTGGGCATCATCTGGAGTGATCCTAAGAAGTTACAATGAAATCCCTTCATAAATATGACCAGTAGACTGTGCTCAAGGCTTTCGGGCTTTGGGCACCTGTAGCCATCACAGTTGACCAATCACGACCAAAGGGGGATGTCATCATCTAGGCATTATATGGAGTCAACCTAACAGGTTACAATGAAATCCTTCTATAAATATAACCTTTTGCCTATGCTAAAGGTTTTTGGGCTCGGGCACCCACCAAGGCTGAATGATCATGACCAAAATGGGATGTTCTCATCTAGACATTATTTGGAGTCATCCTACCAAGTTACAATGAAATCCCTTCATAAATATGATCTGTAGACTGTGCTAAAGGTTTTCGGGCTTTGGGCACCTTTAGCCGTCAAAGTTGCCCAATCATGTCCAAAAGGGGATGTTCTCATCTAGACATTATATGAAGTCAACCTACCAAGTTACAATGAAATCCCTTCATAAATATGACCTGTAGACTGTGCTTAAGGTTTTTAGGCTTCGGGCTCGGGCAGCCATCATGGTTGAATGATCACAACCAAAGGGGACAATCTCATCTGGGCATCATCTGGAGTGATCCTACGAAGTTACAATGAAATCCCTTCATAAATATGACCTGTAGACTGTGCTCAAGGTTTTCGGGCTTCGGGCACTTGTAGCCATCACAGCTGACCAATTACGACAAAAAGGGGATGTCATCATCTAGGCATTATATGGAGTCAACCTAATAGGTTACAATGAAATCCTTCCATAAATATGACCTTTTACCAATGCTAAAGGTTTTTGGACTCGGGCACCCATCAAGCCTGAATGATCGCGATCAAAATGGGACATTCTCATCTAGACATACATTATTTGGAGTCTTCCTACCAAGTTACAATGAAATCCCCTCATAAATATGACCTGTAGACTGTGCTAAAGGTTTTCGGGCTTCGGGCACCTTTAGCCATCACAGTTGCCCAATCATGTCCAAAAGAGGACGTTTTCATCTAGACATTATATGAAGTTAACCTACCAAGTTACAATGAAATCCCTTCATAAATATGATCTGTAGACTGTGCTAAAGGTTTTCGGGCTTTGGGCTCGGGCGGCCATCATGGCTGAATGATCGCAACCATAGGGGACAATCTCATCTGGGCATCATCTGGAGTGATCCTAAGAAGTTACAATGAAATCCCTTCATAAATATGACCAGTAGACTGTGCTCAAGGCTTTCGGGCTTCGGGCACCTGTAGCCATCACAGTTGACCAATCACGACCAAAGGGGGATGTCATCATCTAGGCATTATATGGAGTCAACCTAACAGGTTACAATGAAATCCTTCTATAAATATAACCTTTTGCCTATGCTAAAGTTTTTTGGGCTCGGGCACCCATCAAGGCTGAATGATCATGACTAAAATGGGACGTTCTCATCTAGACATTATTTGGAGTCATCCTACCAAGTTACAATGAAATTCTGTCATAAATATGACCTATAGACTGTGCTAAAGGTTTTCGGGCTTCGGGCACCTTTAGCAGTCAAAGCTGCCCAATCATGTCCAAAAGGGGACGTTCTCATCTAGACATTATTATGAAGTCAACCTACCAAGTTACAATGAAATCCCTTCATAATATGACCTGTAGACTGTGCTTTAGGTTTTCGGGCTCTGGAAGCCATCATGGTTGAATGATCACAACCAAAGGGGACAATCTCATCTGGGCATCATCTGGAGTGATCCTACAAAGTTACAATGAAATCCCTCCATAAATATGACCTGTAGACTGTGCTCAAGGTTTTCGGGCTTCGGGCACTTGTAGCCATCACAACTGACCAATCACGACCAAAAGGGGATGTCATCATCTAGGCATTATATGGAGTCAACCTAACAGGTTACAATGAAATCCTTCCACTATTATGACCTTTTGCCTATGCTAAAGGCTTTTGGGCTCGGGCACCCATCAAGGCTGCATGATCGCCATCAAAATGGGACGTTCTCATCTAGACATTATTTGGAGTCATCCTACCAAGTTACAATGAAATCCCTTCATAAATATGACCTCTAGGCTGTGCTAAAGGTTTTTGGGCTTCGGGCCCCTACAGCCGTCACAGTTGCCCAATCACGTCCAAAAGGGGACTTTCTCATCTAGATATTGTATGAAGTCAACCCACCAAATTACAATGAAATTCCTCAATAAATATGACCTGTAGACTCTGCTAAAGGTTGTTGGGTTTTGGGCTCGGGCAGTCGTCACGGTTGGCAGATCATGCCCAAATGGGGAAATACTCATCTAGACATCATAAGGAGTTATCCTACCAAGTTACGATGAAATCCCTCCACATTAAACATGACCTGCAGACTGTGCTAAAAGTTTTTGGATTTCGGGCTTGGGCAGCCATCACGGTTGATAGATCATGCCCAAAAGGGGATGTTCTCATCTAGGCATTATACAGAGGCATCCTACCAAGTTACAATGAAATCCCTTCATAAATACGACCTGCAGACTGTGCTAATGGTTTTCGGGTTTTGGGCTCGGGCAGCCATACCGGTTGCCCGATCGCAACCAAAAGGGGACGTTCTCATCTAGACATGACCCCAAACCTGCATATGAAATTTCGTGACGATCAGACAAGAACTGCGGGGTGTAGCCCGTGCTAAAGGAAAATGTGAACAGACGTCACAGACTCACAGACTAACAGACTCACAGACTAACAGACTTTCGCACGCGTGATGGCAATAGCTTATCTTGACTATGTCAAGTTAAACTAAAAATGGGAATTAAAACGCTGTCGTGAACTTTCCAGAAACGGGTTTATTGTTTTTTTGCTGCTGAAATGAATTTGTAATTTCATTTCTCACATGTGATAATATTTAATAATAAGATACACTTAATAAACAATCAGGAGACTTGTTTACATTGGAATCAAAACTTATTTACTGTATAAATGGCGAGAGATCCGCAGCAAACCCAGAGATGGCCCATCAAAGTTCCAATTGATTCAAAACTTCTGGATCAGTACACACAAATGAAAGTGTCAACTTGACAAACTTGAACTTGGTAAGTTATAAATGAAATGGCAAAATTGAAGATCATTGGTACCAATGTTATTTGATGAAATTTCAACATAACAGCATTGTGTGTGCACAACGTCAGAGTAATCCATGCATTTTTAAATGTAAACTGTAAGACTGGCTAAAGGAAGAATGTTGATACACAAATGCAGTATGTTCAGAGGTTATTGTAAATGGCAACTTTTTTCACAGAAATGAATGCTTATCAATAGCTCTTATCTAAAGTTCTTGCCTAATGAGCACACCAAGTTCAAAAACAATCCTATGGTAAATGTGGCCTGTAAGCCATGTCAAAGAATGTTGATGCACAAATGCAATAAATTCAAAGATTGTTGCTAACAGCAACAGTTTTTGATGGAAAGGAAAAGAAAATCAATAGCTCCTATCTTTGTCACCCTGCACAAGCATACAAAGTTTCAAAACAACCTGATAATGAATGTGTCCTCTGAGGCATGCCAAAGGAAGATGTTAATGCACAAATGCACTAAGTAGAAGGTCATTGCTTGTTGCAATGGGTTTTTTATGAAAATTCATAAATATACTCTGCAAAGAGTGCAAAAGGGATAAGTTGATGCACAAATGCAGTAAGTTCAAAGGTTGGTGATAACGACAATAAATTTTTATGGAAATGAAAAAAAGCAATAGCTCACATATAGAGGTCACACGGAACACACATACCAAGTTTCAAAGTGATCTGATCATAAATGTGCCCTGAAGGCTGTTAAAGGGAAATATTGAGGTCTGACTAAACTAAGTTCAAAGGTCAGCGGCAAAATTCTTTGACAGAAATGGAAGAAAATCGACAGCTCCCATATAGATGTCACCCCACACAAGCTCAACAAGTTTGCAAGCGATCCAATCATAAATGTGCCCTGCAGGGTATGTCAAAGAGAAATATTGATGCTTAACTGCACTAGGTTTTTACTAGGTTCATTGAAGGTCATTGCCAGTGGCAACATTTTTTGACGGAAATCGAAGAAAATTGATAGCTCCCATCTAGAGGTAAACCCAAACAAGCATGCCAGGTTTCAAAGCAATCCGATCATAAATGTCCCCTGTAGGGTGTGCCAAAGGAAAATATTGAGGTCTGACTAAACAAAGTTCTAAGAACGTTGGCTGCAGCAACATTTTTAGACAGAAATGGAAGAAAATCGATAGCTCTCATCTAGAGGTTACCCCAAACAAGCATGCCAGGTTTCAAAGCAATCCGATCATAAATGTGCCCTGTAGGGTGTGCCAAAGGGAAATATTGAGGTCTGACTAAACTAAGTTCTAAGAACGTTGGCGCGGCAACATTATTTGACGGAAATGGAAGAAAATCGATAGCTCCTATCTAGAGGTCACCCCAAACAAGCATACCAGGTTTCAAAGCAATCCAATCATAAATGTGCCCTGTAGGGTGTGCCAAAGAGAAAAATTGAGGTCTGACTAAACTAAGTTCTAAGAACGTTGGCAGCAGCAACATTTTTCGACGGAAATTGAAGAAAATCGATAGCTCCCACCTAGAGGTCACCCTAAACAAGCATACCAGGTTTCAAAGCAATCCAATCATAAATGTGTCTTGTAGGGTGTGCCAAAGGGAATATTGTGGTCTGACTAATCTAAGTTCTAAGAACGTTGGCCGCGGCAACATTTTTCGATGGAAATTGAAGAAAATCGATAGCTCCCATCTAGAGGTCACCCCAAACAAGCATACCAAAGTTTCAAAGTGATCTGATCATAAATGCGACCTGTGAGGTGTGCCAAAGGAAATTGTGGACGTACATACATATGTATGTTTGTACGTATGTACTAACGTATGTACGTATGCCAACGAAGTGATGGCAATAGCTCAGCTTGACTTTGTCAAGTTGATCTAAAAATATATATTAATATATATTAACTTTTTGGTATGGAGGAAACAGCAGAAAGGACACGATAGTAAAGAATTCTCAAAAAGCCTACCATAAGTATTTACATGTAGGCCTGTGAAACTCTTCGTACACCCTATGTGTACCTGCCCCCACCCCACACCCCAACCACATGCATCAACTTTCAACAATCGGGGATTTCAAAAAACATTAGTCAAGCATGCTCACGTACTGTTAAGCACGAATGATTCGATATAGGTGTGTGTGGTGGGGGCTTCAGTCACGGTCAGTTACCATTCGGCATGGCTGTTTTATTCATGAGTGAATAGATATTCTGATTGTAGTCATTTTGTGCAGTGGGTACACAAAAGGCATCGTCAAGAGATTAAAATCACATAAAACAACAATTAATTTTCTTTTCTTTTTTTCACAATGCAATCCCCCTCCCACCCCCCCCCCCCCCCACAAAAAAAACACCCCAAAATTTGTAGTCTTGATTTTCAGGCACAGGCAGTCGATCTGACATGCCCATTAGGCTACTAAACATCTTCTCCCCATCTCAGTTTGATCCTGGCACCTATCGTGTTGAGTGCCTGGGTTAATTTGGAGAAAAAAAAATTTAAATGTATATCACCTCCTTTTATCCACTGCACATGCGCAGTGTCAAGGAGGTCTTGAAATTGGCGCCGAATGTCATTCTTACAACCAGTGCCTGGTAAGCATTATGTAATCAGCAGGGAGGTATGAGTTCCCAACTCATGGGAGGGCCATCCCTGTCTGGGTCATTGGTAAGTATAAAAAATATATAAATTACTATAAATTTTTTAACATTTTTATACGAAACCAATGACCCAGACTTAGCTGAATAGAAAAAAGGCTGGAGGGCCTAGAACATAAAGGAAAATCCAATAGGCTCAAATACATGTAAACAGAATTATCCCCTCAAGGAGAAAAGGAGAAACAGGCTTTACATGTATCTTTCTTATTTGTATCAAAAAAGAAAGACACAATACCATTCTGTAATTGAGCACAATAACATCAATGATCTCTACTAACATCCAGTATAACCTGTTATACTAACTTTTTAAAAAGAAAGCCAATAAATAAAGGAAGTCCAGAGAATGAGACTCTTTATACTCATTAAAAGTGTCCGAGGTTGTATATTAATGCCTGTATGACACGTGACATATTCAAATGCTTCACACCGAGCTACACTTTAAAAATATTACATGAATGAGTTAAACATTAGCTTTACACTTTAAAACCATCCCGGTACCGACTCGGAATTACTGACTCCAGAGGAGGTATTCCCTTGCTTTTCACTATAAAGCAGGTGACCTAAGGGAACACCATCTCCCCCACCCCCTTCCCCTTGCCCTGGGTCAAATACCCCAGAGCAAAGAGGGCAGCAGGACATAGTCACTGCCGGAACAGAAAGCCTGCATAACTATAGTTGCAACTGTTTAATGGACGACATTCTGAGCAACAGATAACGGACCTAAACAATGCAGGTCTCCAGAAATGGACTCAATATTTCAAAGATAAAAATTTGTGAATGTAGAAGGCTGAGACCAATATGCAGCCTTCATCAAATCTGTAATAGCAACACTATTAGCATAAGCCCAAGATGTAGATAGAGCTCTTACTTCATGCACCGAAATCTTAAGCACAGACTGCTGAGTTGAAGATAATTTTTCATAAACAGTACAGATAGTTAATTGAATCCACCTTGCAATAGAATGGACCGTAATGTCCCTTCTATTAGGCAGCAGAGACAGAAAGAAATGTTTACGTCCCTTTCTGATAAACTAAGATCTACATTTGTAAATACGTATAGCTCTAACAGGACAGAGTAAAGGCCTATGCCCGTCTGAAGATGGAAGAGCCTTAATAACAAGAGGTTCCGGATACTTATTAGGAGCCTGATTCTTAGCCAAAAATCCAACAGTAGTAGTCAAGGTAATAGTATTACCTACACTACGATAGTGAGAATCATCAACAGATAGTGCATGAAGCTCACTAACTCTTCTAGCCGAAGAGAAGGCTAAGAGAAAAGCTGTCTTATAAGATAAGAATTTGAAGTCCACCGTGTCAAGAGGCTCAAATGGCGCTTTTTTTTAGCTTAAGAAGAACCCAAGCTAAATTCCACTTAGGAATTAATCTAAGGGTTCTAGGTCTATTTATCGAAAAGTTTTTCACTAACTTAGATAAAGAGACATTAGATCCAATCTTTAAACTATCATGATGTGCATAGGTATCAGATAGCATAGTCCTATAACCCTTAATGGTAACAGGCTGCAGACTGATCTCATCAAACAGGTAGACTAGAAAATTAGCTATGTCTGGAATGGAGGGATCATAAATATCAATAGAATGATCCCTACGCCACCGATAAAAAACCTTCCACTTCGCAGCATAATTTAGCGAAGAGGAGGTCCTCCTACAGTTAGAAATTGCGTCCACTGCTCGTCCTGTAAATTGCTTGCCGTGCAAGAAGGACCGCACAACGGAAATACATGAAGGTTGAGACCTTGCAGGTTGTGATGCAGTGTGCGCGATTTCTCCTGCGAAAGAAGATCCTCCCTTGGAAGAAGCTTCTGCGGCATGTCCCACAACAGACACCCGAGTAGATTTATCCATGGTCTCTGGGGTGACGGAGATGCTACCAACAGAATTTTGCAGTGAGATTGCTTTATCTTGAGCAATATCTGCTGAATCAATGGCGCTGGAAGATACGCGTATCCTATCATTCCGTCCCAAGAGATCGAGGGAGCGTCTACTGCAAATGCTCGAGGATCTGGACACGGCGACACATACATCTGCAACTGATTGTTGAGATGCATCGCAAATAAGTCTATCATCGGACGCTCCCATTGGTAGCAAATCTGATTGAATACTCCTTTGCTGTACATAATATAATATAATCCATTATAACATTTCAAAATGAAAGTGTCAATGACACTGTAGCTCAACTTGTCAAGACAAAGACATGTACATGTATAGTATGTGACACAGCAATGACAAACATCTAGGTAATGACCTGATAACAAAGGTACATATAAAGTATTGTAACGGTCTGTACATAAATACTGACCGTTGCCTGTAACAAATGTATAGGTAAAGTATTGTAAAGGTGGGTGACAGTCAGATGCTGAACTAGAAAAAATCTTTGAGTCCCAGAGTGGGTCTGACTGAACCCCAAAATATTTGTTCTCATAGCACAGTGATAACAAAGGCACCCCAAAACACACTCGTTCCTGTTCCAAGGTGAAAACAAAAGTACTCAAGAAGTTTTGTGAAGATCAGTTCATAAATACGAGCTGTATAGAACTTGTGACAAAAAACTGATTGGACCTAATTTCGGTACAAAATGGCCACTGGCAGCCATCTTGAATTTTGGACCGTACCCAGAAACACTCATTCTCATCCCAAGGAGATAACAAAGGTACCCAAGAAGTTTTGTGAAGATCGGTTCATAAATACAGCCTCTACCCTGAGCCGTATTGACATGTGTGCTTACATTGTGTAAGTTGCCCTGAATAAATCAAAGTTCATCTAATTTGCATAATTTCTGCACGAAAAAAAAACCCTTACAATATGTGATGTATTCCATGTTACTAAACATTCATACAAAAATTTATTAAAATCAGAACTTTCATACAGAAGTTCTATACAAAAGACTGATTGCACTAATTTTGGTACAAAATGGCTGCTGGTGGCCATCTTGAATTTCGGACCACACCCAAAAAGACTCGCTCTCATCCCACGGTGATAACAAAGGTACCCAAGAAGTTTCGTAAAGATTGGTTCATAAATATGGCCTCTAGTCTGAGCTGTATAGAAGTTGTGTACAAAAAACTGATTAGACCTAATTTCGGTACAAAATGGCCACTGGCAGCCATCTTGAATTTTAGACCGCACCCAGAAACACTCGTTCTCGTCCCAAGGTGATAACAAAGGTACCCAAGACATTTCGTGAAGATCAGTTCATAAATACAGACTCTAGTCTGAGCCGTATTGACATGTGTACTTACTGTGTGTAAGTCGCACTGAAAAAATCAAAGTTCATCTAATTTGCATAATTTCTGCACGAGAAAAAAACCCGTATTATATGTGATGCATCCCATGGTACTAAACATTCACACAAAAAAATTATTCAAATCAGGGCTTTCATATGGAAGTTCTGTGCAAAAATCGGATTGCACCTAATTTTGTACAAAATGGCTGCCATCGGCCATCTTGAATTTCGGACCGGACCCCAAAACACTCGTTCTCGTCCCACGGTGATACCAAAGGTACCCAAGAAGTTTCGTAAAGATCGGTTCATAAATACGGCCTCTAGCCCGAGCCGTATTGGCATTTGCACTTACAGTGCTGAAAGTAACCCCCAAAAACATCAAAATTAGTCTAATTTGCACAATTTACGTACGAGAAAAAAACCTGTATTATATGTGATGTATCCCATGGTACTAAACATTCATACAAAAAATTATTCAAATCAGAGCTTTCATATGGAAGTTCTGTACAAAACACAGATTTCTGCATTGTCGGTACAAAATGGCAGCTGGCAGCCATCTTGAATTTCGGACCGCACCCAAAAACACTCGTTCTCGTCCCACGGTCATAACAAAGGTACCCAAGAAGTTTCGTAAAGATCGGGTCATAAATACGGCCTCTAGCCCGAGCCATAGCAGCTTGGCACTTACAGCTCTGAAAGTAACACTAAATAAATCAAAATCAGTCTAATTTGCATAATTTACGCACGAGAAAAAAACCCGTATTATATGTGATGTATCCCATGGTACTAAACATTTATACAAAACTTTATTCAAATCAGAACTTTCATACAGAAGTTCTGTACAAAAAACTGATTTTTGCATCATCGGTACAAAATGGCCACTGGCAGCCATCTTGAATTTCGGACCACACCTAAAAACACTCGTTCCCGTCCCAGGGTCATAACAAAGGTACACAAGAAGTTTCGTAAAGATGGGTTCATAAATACGACCTCTAGCCCGAGCCATAGCCAATTGTTGACATACGAACAGACGGACAGATGGACGACGGGCCATGACATTAGCTCAAATTTGACTTCGTCAAAGTTGAGCTAAAAATAATTCAAAAGAAAAAATTTTCAAAAAATATCAGAAGAGCCCAAGTTCCCAATGGGAACAAAAACATATTTAAAAATTAATGTAACACTTACGGACAATATTAATGTATCTGGCTATGAGCAGAACTAAACAGCAGACAAGTAATCACTATCAGAAGTAACCGTTGTCAACGTAAACAAAAGTGTACAAAAACCGGAAACATGACTCCAGGCACTGTAAACATGGCCCAAAATCAGTTACCAATTTAAACACTATCCAATATAAAACAGAGACTTCCAGAGAAGAAACTGCAGTACATCGGATGGTAGATGCAGACCAAAACGCCTAACCACCCAAGGGTGAGGACGTAATCATGGGGAAAAACAGAATAATTATTCTGTTACCAAGCTAAAACTCCCAAGAAATTTTAGTAAAAAAAAAAATTACAAAAATTGTGCCAAAAGCATGGGAGAATAGCAAGGGGGGGGGGGGGGGGGGGGGGGGGGGGGGGGGGGGGGGGGGGGGGGGGGAATAAAGGAAAGGGAGAGAGGAAACACTGAACAAACAATGGTAAATTCATAGCAAGAATGACAACATCAGGCCCATGCCCCGAAATTTGGGAACATGAAATAATTTCATAAAAAAATTATAAGTTACAGCCCTGAACACATCCTGCCACTGTTTCTTCCTCTCATCCTTTTATTTCCTCCTTAGACCCACCATTTCTTCCATAATTATGTGTCTGGCATCATTTAAACTGAGATTTACAAGCACAAATATCAGTGAGATGTTACTAAATTTAGGGCCAAACAAAGAATGACATTTGGCGCCAATTTCGAGACCTCCTTGACACTGCGCACGCGCAGTGGATAATAAGTATGGAGGACCACTTAGGACATTGAAATTTTGGATTTTGATGCAAATTTGGGGGATTGGGGGGCAAAATTTGTGTTTGGCCCTAGAATTTAAGGAGTTAGCACCAGCTAAGTCTGGGTCATTGGTACAGTATAAAAATATTACAGTGTACCCCATTATCAAAATTCTAAAATGCGAGCACGTGTTTAAATGTTGTGGAAAAACTTTGTCCCTGTGGACTAACATGCTTCCTGCTGTATTCTTTTAAATGTTATTGAATAAATAGCTAAAATACACACCCTTTGCTTTTATTTGTCATTTCAACAGGCTTTCCTTTACAAATTTTGTTCAGTAACATATGCATGCAAACGATTCACCTAGAACAACCTCCTCTCTGGTGAGTGAACGTCCAGCCACCAAAGTGACTTTTCACTGATTTTTTTTGGGGCTGCAACTCCATGGGTAAATAGTCTAATTTTCCACTAGAACTGAATGCCAGAACTATGCGCCTGATTGGCAGTGCTGTTTTTATTTATTTATTTTACATATTTAAAAATTTCAATTTATTACTTTGATCAATGCCAAGCATTCAAACAGTTCCCAGGTTGACCAGCAAAGGGGGTGGGGGGAGTGGTATTAGAGGGGCAGGGGAGGCACCACTTGTTCAGATACTCTATTTTGCATAATCACACTCCTTGTCGGCTAAATTAATTTCAAAGCTTTTTAATCAACATGTTAATGCTTATTATTAAGTCCTTGAAAAGATAATTAATGGCCATGTAGGGGGTGAGGGCTGCAGTTTCTGTGCACTTATAGGCCAGATTACTAGTGCAGGCTATTTACACACATGTAATTAGGATCGCAAAAACATCTCTTTCTGAGAACTAAGTTTTTGGTCTGTATAATTTCTGTATAGTTTTCACCTTTAACCGCTTTTATTTTGTGTTATGTCGATTAAAATATCAATGGCTCAACTTAATGGAAATTTTCTCGAGCAATATCGAGTGGCTTGATACTTTTTTATCCATATTCCTTAATGAGACCTAACTCTCAAATGTGAATATGGAGTTGGTGCAAGTGTGTGTGCTTTTAGAGGGTGTGGGGGGAGGGGGTGTAGGATCCATGAAAAACGAGTCATCAACGGTCACAGATCTAGCGAGTGACATTGTGTTGAATGTGTTACAATACAGCTCCAGCAGGTAAGCAGTTAGATGATCACAAATGGGGGTGTATCACCAAAATACCTGGATATTATTCATTTTGTTCCATCCATTTCCTAATATCTCTGTCCCCTCACTACATGGTGTACCCCCAGAAAACATTCTTCCCAGGCAGTCATAGGACCCTTAATTTTTATTATTTCATTTTGAGCACCAGAAATGGTTCACCTGCTGAGCTTTAGGATTACGTTCAGATGCCTATTAGGTGAAAATTGTGTTTTACTTTTTAACCCAATAATGAGCGGGGTTTTCCTTTTCATTGTAGTCATTTTTGTTTGATGGACATTTTCAATGTGCATTAGCCCAATTAGTTACAACTTATTATTCAGAATAATCGCTCTCGCCATCTCGCGTTTATTCGCCCAAAACAAAAACGTGTCAATGGCGTCTGTATTTGGGGATGGGTGGAGGCTTTGATTATCTTCCGGCCCCGTTCATCTGTCCTTGATGGTGTTGATGTAAAGTGTTCATACGGCAAGATATTATTGAGAGTTATTTTGTGGCAGGAGAAACTATTTGTCTTGTGCATCTTCAGTTAGTAAAATATCTGCCATCCATCTTCTGGCGTTGGAGCGATCACATGAAAATAAGGTTGCGACAGTGATCTCCATATTCCGTACCTTGAATACAGTGTTGACTGTTGGTCGACATTAGCTTGCAGATGATAGACATGCATGTACCTGTCTTCTGTTTCTCATGCCAATGTCCCGTTGTGTAGGTAATTCTTATTTTGTCGAGCAGTTTATAAATTATATAAAATTTATAAATCATTTGTATATAGCCGATTCTATATAGAAATAATAAAAAAAGAAATCTGCGTTGATTAACAAGGTACATGTATTATGAAGGCTCCTTTTATTTTCACTTATCTGGATTATCTGAAAAGGATTAAGATAAATTTGACTAGCGTCGTAAATCCACTCAAGTCAACCGCGGTCAGCTGGTGAACTATTAATTATAAGTATACCGGTGACAGCCCATGTTTCCATGGGTCCAATGGGTGATGGCGCCAGTATCAGACCACCCAGTGGGTGTCAGAGTACCATTACACTCTTTGCATACTGTATATCTTCTGGGAAAGGTTCCAAGGTACTTTTCAAAGAGAAAAGTTGCATTTTAATCTAAGCCAGAGGTTGAGTACACTCTCCTCCAATGTTATATGGGGGGCATGTGCTCTGCGACTGATGTTTTGAGTAATAGTGAGCAGCAAAAGTAGAATAACTTGAGAAGTCAATTCTAGTCAAGTGTCTGACAGATATAAATTGACTAGGAACAACGACTAGAAATAACTGCTATGTACATCAAAAGTCTTCAAAGTCTTCATAGTTTTTATGTTTTTTCTGTTTGTACTGATGTCGAAATATCAAAATTTGGTCATTTGGTTGTTTTTTGTTTTACTGTCTACAGATGGACCATTTTAAAGTCAAAGATGGCTGGCTAATTTGCATAATTTATGCACAAGAGAAAAAACAGTACATTATTTAATGGAAATTGTGGCAGTTGATCTCAAAACCAAAATTAAGCAAAATCGGAATCACTGTTTGAAAGGTCTTGCTAAAAAGTATATAGCCATTTTTAGAACAAAATGGCCGACAGGCAACTGTGGCCATTTTCAAGGACTGTCAAACTCCAAAATGTAACATCTTCTTCCTCTCATCAATAAACAACAATGAATTAAGATTCATAACTATTGGCCTTGAATTAACTGAGTTGTGGTGATTTAGGTGATATATGTTTTTTTGACTACAGAACAGTTTTAAAAACAAAGATAGCTGGATGATTTGCATAATTTCACGAGTGAAAAATTTGTATACTATGTTATGTAAATTGAGCTAAATGTTTTCCATACCAAAAATAATCAAAATCTGAATTACCATATGAAAGTTCTTGCTTAAAAAGTGAAATAGCTATTTTTAGAATAAAATGGCCGACTGCAGCCATTTTTGATGGCCATGAAAACTCCAAATGTGACATCCTCTCTGTGTGGTCAATTATGTACTATTGTATCAAGTTTCAAAATGATTGGCCTTGAATTACCTGAATTAATTGAGTTATGGGGATTTTTTTCCTCTGTATGCTGAAAGTGACCTAAACCTCTGATCACCACCAAGACAAGAGGATAAAAAAAAAAAAAACCCATCCATCTGCTGGACAAACAGTTGGACAGGCTGATGGATGGATGGACAAAAGATAGATCGCTACATAACCCAATTTTGTCAAGGGATAAATATGGTAATTTGTCAATGTCTTGTCTGAAAGTTATACATGAACTGCAATAAGTTATACATGTGCTACTTACCTCCCTTACCAGGTCATTATAAATCACATCTGTTGCAGGAAAATGAGGAAATCACATTATTTCAACATTTGTTGAAAAACATAAAATATGGAAGTTCCATTGACATAGATATCTAAATGCTTTGCTTCAGAAATTTTACTGTAACTTTAGAAAAGTGAAACAAATTTAAATTTAAGATCTTGCACTGTATTAGTATGGTACTGTATTTGAATAATTGGCAGGTGTTTGCTTGCAGCACACTTCTCTGAATGAGGAAGAACATGAAATGGTGGATTCTCCTGGCCCTATAAAGGAGGTGACCCATTTGCAGAACCAAAATTAAAGAAAAGCTATTAATTGAAAAAAGAATGTTTTTATTTTTGGAATTCATATTTTTATACTGTACCAATGACCCAGACATAGCTGGTGCTAACTCTTAAAATATAGGGCCAAACACAAATTTTGCCCCCCAATCCCCAAAATTTGCATCTAAAACTAAAGAAAACATGTCCTGAAAGGCCCTCCACACTTCGCCCCTACTGCACATGCGCAGTGTCAAGGACGTTCCGAAATTGGCGCCATTAATCATTCTAAGTTTGGCCCTTCATCAGTTAACATCTGACTGATCTTTGTGCTTTTAAATCTCAGTTTAAATGATGCCAGACACATAAATTTTAGTGAAATGGTGATTCTAAGGAGGATAGAGAAGGAGGAGAGGAAAAGAATGTGTGACAGAATATTATCAGGGCTGTAACTTAAAATTTTTTAATGAAATTATGTTAAGTTACCTATTTTCAAGGCAGCAGCCATTTTGTTGTCATTCTGATTATTTAGTTACACTGTTTTTTTAAGTGTTTTCCTCTCTCCCTGTCCTTTAAGTTCCCCCTTGCTATTCTCCCATGCTTTTGGCATAGTTTCTGTAATTATTATTACTAAAATTTCTTGGGAGTTTTAGCTGTATAACAGAATGAATTCTGTTCTTTCCCCATGTTTACGTCTTCACCTACGGGTGGTTAGGCGTTGTGTTCTGCATCTACCATCTGATGTTCTGCAGTTTCTTCCCTGGAAGTCTCTGTTTTGCATCAGATAGTGTATTTTTGGTAACTGATTTCGGGCCTGGGTGCCTGGAGTCTTATTTTAGTGTTTTTACACTCATTGTTTACATTTACAACAGCCCTCTGTGTGAGGGGGGGATTTCTAAAAAATAATATCTTTATGTTATTTTAATCATAACTAGATACATTATTATTGTTCGTAAGTGTTGAATAAATTGTTTAAAATATTTTTAAAATTTTTGTCCACACTTAGGCTTAGGATCCATTGGGGCTCAACGTTACTTTTCAGAAACTTGGGCTGTTCTGAAAAAATATTTTTTCAAAATATTTTGATTTCAATTATTTTTTCTATATTAATGGATCATATTATTATTATGTATTTTGATTGCCAGGGGTTAGTGCGAGTACCAGGACTTGTTTTCTTTTCACATTGAAAGGATATTGATCAATTGTTTTAAGAGGAAGTCTTCCTCTGACTTTATTATCATTCTATATGTGGTCAGTGTACTCGCATTAACTCCTGTTCTGTATCGTATGATTTCGATGACAATATGGGAAGCGTATGTCACGGTATGTTGTTGGGGATTTGGACACTCCGGTCCTTTCCCCGCAGGGTCACTCTACTTTAGCAATTTCTATTTCAGACGATCAAGATTAGGGTGATGTATCTGTGATGTCTTCCAACAGTGTGCCTCCGTCGTCACAATTAATGAAGGGCTAGCGGAAAAGTGCTCATGTAAATACGCCAATTGCCTAAGAGGACCCTAGTAGGTTCGACGGCCTTTGACGTCCGCTAGCTCGCCCGGTGTAGCGTCCATTCACCGAATGGTTCGGCAGCCGGGTTCGTCCGTTGCGGTCTAGAAGGAATTTTGGGGTGATGCGAGCACTATAAATTAACTTAATGCACACCCAGTGACGGCGGATCGGAGGGAGAACGCAGGAAGCCTTTTAGTCCGGTTCATAGCTCGTTCCGGTCCATCCGGACGGCAAGCGAGAGAGGCCCCTCTCTCGTTCAACAACATCTGGCCCCAGATGTTGTGGTACAAAATGTGTCGCAAGCGGAGCATACGTCCGTCGCTCGGGACGCTCCGTTGTATAGGCAGTCCGCTGAGACTGCTAAGGCTTCCTCTTCTCGTCAGCGCACACGACCGCACCTTGGCTGCATGACCGCCGATATATTACCAGCTTCGCCGATCAAGGATTCTTCGGCGACCAGGTCACACCATCCGGTAGCCAGGGACACTAGGCCTGTAGACTCCGGACGTTCGCATAGGAAGTGTGCGGGAGTCAACGTACACGGAGCTTCCGGCGGCAATGCATCGTAAGACCGCTACTGCACAGGCCTCGGGAACGGACGTGCTTTCCTTAATAGCACGGTTTATCGCAGCATCCCAGCATCAACTGAATCTGTCGCATATATTTTATCCGACGATGCTGGGTCGGGACGCTCCGCGGAAGCGGGTACGGACGTCCGAAAGTTTCATCCGGTCCGACGGGATACCGAAAGGGATTCGGAGGATTTCGAGCTTTCCCTTTCGGAACAACATATGCTGTTGTGTATGTCATCTGACTTGGTCTTCTACAGCTTCTTTCGTCAGACCAGAATGCTGCGATGCCGGATAAGAAACTGATAGCGTCGGTGGACTTAGAAATTTTTGGTTCGGTTCAGGGACATCGTCCCTCAGTTCCGACATAGTCCAATAATGTCACACAAACTTTCGAATTATTGAACGACGCTATATATATTATTATTTTATGCTTGCTATCCAAGCATTTCTGGTTTCTTGTTCGAAGAGTTATGGAGATGTCTTTCAAAAGTGTGCCTCTGTCGTCATAGTTAATGAAGAGTTAGCGGCAATAAGTGCTCATGCAATATGTCTATCGCCTACGGAGTGACATTCGCTAGCTCACCCGGTGTAGCGTACATTCATCGAATGGTTCGGCTGCCGGGTTCGTCCGTTGCGGTCTAGGAAGGAGATTTGGGTGATGCGAGCACTTTAATTACTTTAGTACTCACCCAGTGACGGCAGATTGAGGACAGATCGGAGGAAGCCTGTTAGTCCGGTTCCTGGCTTGTCCAGGTCCGTCCGGGCTGTGAGCGAGAGAGGTCCCTCTCTCGCCCAACAACATAGGGGACCGCATGTTGTGGTTCAGATATTTTACATTCGGAGCATATGTCCGTTGGTCGGGACGCTCCGTTATATTGACAGTCCGAGAGACTGTCTTTAATGCTTCCTCATCCTCACAGCAGGGCACACGACCGCACATTGGCTACGTGACCTCGAGTATCCGATCAGTTTCGACATTCAGTGATTCCACGGCGAATAGGTCGCGCCATCCGGTAGCCAAGGGACACGAGGCCTATACACTCCGTTTGCTCGCATATTGGAAGTATGCACGGGGTAACGATCATGGAGCTTCCAGCGGCAATGCATCGTAAGACCGCTTCTCCTCAGGCCTCAGTGACGGACGTGCTATCCGAGTTAGCACAGTTGTTTCGCAGCATCCCTGCAATTGACAGTTTCTCGGTCGAATCAGGAATTATCCGACGGCGCTGGGTCGGTGCGGTCCGCGGTTGCATCAGCTACGGACGACCGAACGCTTTATAGGGTCCGACAGGATGGCGAAAGGGATTCGAAAGATTTCGAGTTTTCCCTTTAGTAGTATCGGAAGATGCCTTTCATATCTTCTGGCATTATCTTCCAGTGATTATTATTTCGGACTTCATTGCTGCGATCTTGGATAAGAGACTTATAGCGTATTGGACTCGGATTTTTCGATCGGTTCAGGGACATTGTCCCTGACTTACCGACGCAGTCCAATATTGTCATTACAACATGTGTTTTATTTTTCGACGCTATATATATATATATATATACAAGCCTGCTACTAAGCACGATAGTTTAGTTTCTTGTCCGCGTTGCTCATTTCTGCCATTTTATCATTTATACAAATAGTTTATTTTGGCAGAGCAGGGCATACCGAGAGTTCATATGCGTCTAGACGGTGTGATTAAAGACTGCATATATTCTTTTTCGCCGTTTATGTCTTTTCCAATTTCAATGTTGGGAACGACATTATGTATAGTAGACTTAACTTAGACGCTTTATTATACGTAATCCGCCTTACTGAGGCGTTATCATTACGTCTTCAAGAAAAGATTTACGGGATATTATTCTCAATGTAATTTCTTTTGAGGGCAGTAGTTTGTTCACGTATAACTCCGCCCTTCAGTGGCTGATTGGAGTTAGTTAGACGTGACGTAGCCCTAGCTACATCCACACGCGTGGATAGTAAGGTTAAGAACTCTCTCAGAGTCGCTTCGTTCTCGGAGGAGCTTCTCTTCGACGGCAACTTTTCGGCAATCCATGAATTGCTCGATTTATACGTTCTCTTGTCTATCTAGTGTTACAAGAGATTCAGACTGGGGCAAACATTCGGTGGTTGAGAGTGCCGCCGCAGTTGCCGGACCCGAGTGTGGCTGTTATGACGGTTGCCAGTCAAACAGATTGGGATATAATCCTGATCCCTACGGATTCGAAGTGCCAGGGTCTTTGGGTTCCGCAGTCTTTTAGCAATCAGTTTAACTTCCGCGGAATAATGTTTTTTAGGCTTGCTTTATGTCATTGCATGAACATTATTCAGAAACGCAGGCCCAAATTCCTGTCCTTTAATTCGACAGTAGTGGCGTATCTCCGGAACCAGGGAGGCACTCTTTCGTTTCCGTTATTCAATTTAATGGAAAGAATCCGTCTGTTGGTTATAGTACACCAAGTTCAGTTTTGGTCCGTCATATTCCGGGTCGTCTGATTGTTTTATCGGACTCCCGTTCTCTTACGGGTCGCTTGTTGCTGTCAGAATGGACTCTCAACAAACAAGTATTCAATCAGATTTGCTATCTATGGGAGCGCCCAATGATGATTTATTTATGACACAGCTTGCTAATCAATTGCAGACGTATGTGTTAGCTTGTCCAGATCTCTGAGCTAATATTGTTAACGCTCTATTGATCTATAGGACGGAATGATAGGATACCCGTATCCTCCGGCGCTGTTGTTTTAGCAGGTATTGCTAAGATAAACAACCACAATTCATTTCTGTTGATAGCATCTCTATCTTCACAGAGATCATGAGTAATTTACTCTCTTGTCTACTGTGGGTCTTAACGTGAAATCTTCCTCTATGTGAGGATCTTTTTCACTGGGTAAATCGTGTCATCTTTATCACAACCAGCAAGGTTGCAACCTTCATGTATTCCGTTGTGTGGTCCGTATTGCATTGTAAGCACTGTACTGGACGAGCTTTGGACGCGATTTCTTACTATAGGAGATCCTCTTCTTCGCTATTCTATGCGGCTAAAGTGGAGGCTCTTCCGTCGTGGTGTAGGGATCATTAGGTTCATATTGTTGATCCCTCCATACTACTCATTGCTATTTTTTAGTATACTTGTTTCACAAGATCTACTGCAGCCTGTTATTATTTAGGTTATAGGTTTATGTTACCTCATACCTATGCACTCTACGATAGTTTACAATTGAGTCTTTTGTCTCTTTATCTAAGTCAGTTAGTAACTTTTTGATAAATAGACTTAGAATCTTTAGATTAAATTCCTATACGGATTTTAACTTCGGTTCTTATTTAGCTAAGTAATCATTTGAGCCTCTGGAAACAGTAGTTTTCAAATTCTGACCTTTTAGACAGTAATTCTGTTGGTTTCTCTTTTACTGTAGAGTCAGTGAGTTTCATGCACTATCGATGGATGATTTTCACTTTCATAGTTTCGGAATCAATACTTCCGTTACTATTTAGGTTGGATTGTTGCATAAGAGTTAGGCTCCTATTATCCGGAACCTATTATTTTAAGGTCCTTCCGTCTTCGTATGGGCATAGGCCTTTACTCTTTCCGGGTACAGTTTATGTATTTATAAACAGATATCTGTTTATTACAAAGGGCGTAAGCTTCTTCTGTCTTTGATGTCTAGTAGAAGGACGTTACGCTCCATTTTATTGTTAATGGATTCTATTAACTATCGGTACTGCTTATGGTATATCATTGACTTAGCAGTTGTGCTTAAGTTTTCGGCTCATGAAGTAAGAGTTCTTCTACTTCTTGGGCTTACTTTAATAGTGTCGCTATTATAGATTTTTGAAGGCCGCTCATTGCGCTCAGCCATCCACATTCATGAATTTTATCTTAGAAATATCGAGTCCATTTCTGGAGGCCTCTATTGTTAGGTCTATTATCTACTGCTCAGAATGTCATTCACTTAACAGTTGCTACTATAGCTAGGTAGGCTGTCTGTTTCGGCAGTGTCTCCGTTCGGCTGCCCTCTTCGCTCTGGGCTATTTGACCCAGGGCAAGAAAAAGGGGGGGGGGGGGGGGGGGAGGGTGTTCCCTTGGGTCACCTGTTTTACTATGAAAACAAGGGGATACCTCCTCCGGAGTTAGTAATTCTGAGCTGTTATTGGGATGGTTGTTTAGTGAGAAGTTTAGGTTTTTAAAATTCATTCAAGTCTTAGTTTTTAAAGTATAGCTTTTGAATATTGCATATGTCAACGGACATGATTATGCAATCCTCAGACACTTTTAGGAGTATAAGAGTCTCTATTCTCTAGACTTACTTTATTTATTGGCTTACTTTAAAAATTATTAGTATAAGGATTATATTGGATATTAATAGAGTACATGGATGTATGAAGCTCAATTTTGGAAGGTGTTGTATCTTTCTAATTTATCATAAATAAGAAAGATACATGTAAGGCCTATTACTTCTTTTTCCCTACAGGGGATGACTCTATTTTATTTTATTGAGCGTATTCCATTTTGCTCTATGTCCTTGGCCCTCCAGCCTTTTTACTATTCAGCTATGTCTGGGTCATTGGTACAGTATAAAAATGTTAAAAAATTTATAGTAATTTATATATTTTTTATACTTACCAATGACCCAGACGGGGATGGCCCTCCCAGGAGTTGGGAACTCTTGCCTCCCCGCTGAGTACATAGCGCTTACCAGGCACTGGTTATTAGAATGATTAATGGTGCCAATTTCGGAACGTCCTTGACACTGCGCATGCGCAGTAGGGGCGAAGTGTGGAGGGCCTTTCAGGACATGTTTTCTTTAGTTTTAGATGCAAATTTTGGGGATTGGGGGGCAAAATTTGTGTTTGGCCCTATATTTTAAGAGTTAGCACCAGCTATGTCTGGGTCATTGGTAAGTATAAAAAATATATAAATTACTATAAATTTTTTAACTTTTTCCTCAATCTTGTATAAGTATTTCCATTGGTTCCTAAAATCCTTCATCTGTGTAACAACATGCAACCAACTAACCCTGTACACTTTTGCAGACTTAGTCAAGTGTATATTTTCATGTAGTGTGTGATATGGCAATTATCAATTTGTTATAACCACAAAATATGACAAACCCTGTGCAGTGCACAGGGTTAGTCACACTTTCTGGTAATAAATATACCACTCAAAGTTTGCTAAGCACCAAATATTTGACCCATCATTGTGAAATTTGCTTGTGACATATTTGCGATATTTTTGGTGGATATGATTTGAGGAATGTATTGAGATGGTCCCCAGTGTTTACATTAGCTCTCTTGACAGACTTTTCTTGACAGTCATGGAAAGCAAGTACCCCTTGATTTTCATGATGTTTCCGTGTACTGTCTGCATGTACATGACATGTGTAGGGTATTCAATCTTCATTTCAACACAAACCCTAGTGATTTAATGATTGAATATGGCAAATGCAAATGGAAGTAGACATTTGTCTGAAGCAGAAATGTGGCAGGCTTTAGGGATGGTGGAGCAAGGGGCTACCCATCGTCAGGTTGGTGAAGCCCTTGGTGTGCACCATACGGTGATCACCAGAACCTGGGCAAGATTTCAGCAGTATGGCACACCAGTAAGACAGCATGGTGGTGGCAAAGACAGGGCAACATCTGCAGCTGAAGACCGTTTTTTGATCATTCAGGCCCGTAGGAACCGCTTTGCATAGCAACCCAGCTTCGCAGTGACCTTCAGAATGCATCCAGGGTAAATGTTTCGACTCAGACTATCCGGGCAAGGTTGCACAAAGGTGGTCTCCGATCGAGAAGACCATGTATTTGCATTCCGCTGTCCCAGAACCACCACCAGGCACGATATGAATAGGCCATAGATCACGTTGGATGGACCATAGAAGATTGGCAACCTATCTTTTTCACAGATGAGTCAAGGTACTGCCTAGACCACACAGATAAGCATTTGAGGGTATGGAGAAGACCAGGAGAGTGATTCCATGCAGCCAACATTGAGCATGACCGCTATGGTGGAGGGTCAATCATGGTCTGGGGGTGGCATCAGCATGGATGGACGTACAGAGTTCTGTGTCCTTGAACGTGGTACATTGACTGCACAGCGGTATATTGATGAGATCCTGGATGACCATGTCAGATTGTATGCAGGTGCAGTGGGTGATAGATTCATTCTGATGGACGATAATGCCCGTCCTCATGTTGCCCATGTTGTCAGGGAGTACCGACAGAGGGAGGGGATTGAGCGTATGGACTGGCCAGCAAGATCCCCTGACCTCAATCCAATAGAACATGTCTGGAATGAGTTGCAGCTTGCAATTTCAGCCCGTCCAGTTCAGCCAAGAAGTGTCCAGGAGCTTGGTGCCAGGCTGGTCCAAGAATGGAACAACATCCCACAGAAGACCACCAGGAACCTGATTGGAAGCATGAGAAAGTATTGCCAAGCTGTAATTAACAGTAATGGGTCTCATACTCGATATTGAATCCATACCAGTTCGCTCCGTCAACTTTTTTGTAAACTGAAAAATTTCCTCTTTTACCAATAATAACTATTTTCCATGGTTATATGAATATCGTACTCAAAAGCTAAAAATAATGTCAAACACAAATAAAATCTTAATTTCTGTACTTAAATCATTAAAGATATAAAGATATAATTAAATAAAAAATATATACACTTTTCATTACAATATTTCAACTAAAACGTAAAACAGGTAGTTGGATATACTTGGTGCTTAGCAAACTTTAAGTAGTATAAGTTTAATTTTTAACTGAGTAACTAACCCTGTACATTGAACAGCCTTAGTGTAAATCTCATCTAATCAACATAATGGCAAAAACTAGCCAGTACTATTCAAACTCAGCTTGAGAGCTTTCATAGAGTTTTGTAGTGAATTTCAACAATGAAAACATATTCTATGTTCAATTAATAGCTTGTTGAAAATGCGCTATTATTTCAGACAAAAAACAAATGAGACGAATAGCTCTGAACCAAAAATTAATTAACCATGGCCTTACAACAATTGTGAAATTATGGATTTTCTGTCAAGAATAAAAAAAATAGTAGACATGCGCCATGTTCAACACTATCATATAAGGACTGGTTTGTTTCTAATTTAAATATTAATAGCTGGTGTTTCTTTGTGGAATTTTGTCCCTTGATGACTTTTGGGAATTTAATAATCATACAGATCGGAATAAGCATCATACAGGGCAGAAAAAGTCCTCAAAATTAATAATCATATATGTATGATTATTTGGCACACAAAAGTACTTTGTGGGGCCTTATGTTGTTTATTACAGACATTAGAATTATTGACTAACAAACATTTAGAATTATGAGCTAACTGGAACTCCAAACTCAAGTGTGCAGGCCTTTAGATTTCATTAATTTGGGTACAGCGGGGAGGACCATGGACTTAATGGGTTAATCCTGGTTCAACCCAATGCCAGAGTTTTTGCAACACTGAAAAACATAATTTTGTGACTTTGAGAGACTGAAATATAAATAAAAACATGGGTGAAAGTTTATCAATTCCCCCCTTCTATAAGCAGGTTGAAAGTGAGATTATCCCTCTGAATGGTAGCACGGTGACTTAGTGGTTACTGGTTAGTGCATTGAACTTCAAATCGAAAGGTGGACAGTTCAATCCTGACCAGTGGTAACTACATTGTGTCCATGGGCAAAACACTTAATTCTGAATGCCCAAGGTGATGCTGTGTGCTAAGGAATACTACACAACAATAGTGTGCTTGCCTTCAACCACTTCTAACCTTGCTTGTGCAGAGTTAGTATGTTGGAGAGTCTCACAGCTGCTCACCGTTGCTTGGTGGTTCTCTCTGGGTATTCCGGCTTTCTATAGAGCTGAAACAGTTAACCGATTAATCGATTAACCAATGATCAACGTCTTGATCGATCCAAAAAAATAATTGATCGATGATTAACCATTAATTTTGAACTACTGTATTATAGAGTTAACAATGGAACAAACTTGCTCAAAAACAGGCAAACACTGTCACACTGACTCACATCCATGATATGAGACAGAGTAAAGCATATAACAAGTTACTTACTGACATACGTGTTCACTTGCATGATCATTATGCTGAATCATAAGCTGGAAATGGTCATTCTTAACCCTTTACCCAATGCGGTTAGCAGGCAATACTTTCTAAATAAATTCCTGAATTATAAAAAAAATTTCAATTTTTGTCTCAAAAACATAGCTTATGACTCCTCATTGGAATGAGCTCGTTGAGCACCCTCAAGTGTGCAGGGCTTTAGATTCCATTAATTTTCGTACAGAGGGAAGGACCATGGACTTAATGGGTTAATCCTGGTTCAACCCAATGCCAGAGTTTTGCAACACTGAAAAACATATTTTTGTAACTTTGAGAGATTGAAATATAAATAAAAACATGGGTTAAAGTTTATCAATTCCCCCCTTCTATAAGCAGGTTGAAAGTGAGATTATCCCTCTGAATGGTAGCATGATGACTTAGTGGTTATTGGTTAGAGCATTGAACTTCAAATCGAGCACATTCCAATGAGGGGTCATAAGCTATGTTTCTGAGACAAAAATTGAAAACATAATAAAATTTGAATGGAGATTTTTGCATTTACCACTGGCTGGTTTGTCCATTATGTTGGGTAAAGGGTTAATACTGTAAATCATCAACAGTACGGCAGTTATTCAGCTACCTATTAGGCAAGTGACTAATCGGTTAACCATAGTTAATCCATGTGATTAATCAATCAAGACAACCCTTTAACCGTTTCAGCTCTAGCTTTCTCTACCCATAAAACTGTGACACAATGTAACCCTGGCTATTGAAAGTGTCATTAAACCTCAATAAAACAAATAAATAAACCCCCTGAACACAAATGTCGAAATATCAAAATTTTAAGTAGCAAATTTTTCCCATAATACATATACAGAATCACACATACATTTGAATGAGTTGAGAATTATTGCACAAGATTGTTTTGGATATTACGAGAGCCGGAGGCTCGAGTGATTTCCTGGGCCAAAGCAATTGCGTGTGATAATCCGTAACTCATTCAAACGTTCTGTATTTATCACATACCTCCCATGTAACAACTAGTCTACATGAAAATTGAACTAAAAGCACTTTTTAACTGCATAATCACCGTGTTTCCTTCGTTGCCAAGAAGACATCACTGTTAGTTGACGAGGAATGAACCCTTATTTGCTTTTTAATTTTTACGGCATTCAATTGGTCGAAACCAGTTGACACTGTCATGATGATCGAACTTCATACTAAACTGCAGGGAATAATACCACAAAAAGTTTTTAAATAGCCAATAAGTTTAGCACCCTCCATCATTATATGACCGGTTGTGGAAAGTATTTGTCAAGAAACAAGCTGTCAGAATATTATTTTTATTTTGTAGATTTTTGACTGGAATCTGATTGTTTAAATATCCCGGGTAGACAATTCTAAATGAGGAATTGGAATTTCCAAGCGATCTCAACTCCGGTGCATTTGACGAATGATTGATGTGATATATTTATACGGGTTCCTTTTCTGTTTACGTTGGAAACAAAATTGAATGTGTTTTGTATCACCACATGTGCGAA
This sequence comes from Pictodentalium vernedei, assembly GCA_031216915.1. NCBI lineage: Eukaryota > Metazoa > Mollusca > Scaphopoda > Dentaliida > Dentaliidae > Pictodentalium > Pictodentalium vernedei. The sequence goes on from CM062296.1 coordinate 456,275,155, forward strand.
TCAACCTTATTTTTATTGTACAGGCAGAACAGTGGAAATCCTGTGTTTTACATTAACCCTTTACCTAACGTAACGGCCAAAACCGGCCAGCGCTATTCTCAAAAATCACCTATTAATTTTCATTATTTTTTTCATTTTTTGTCTCAAAAACATAGGTTATGACCCCTCGTTGGAACGAGCTCGTTGAGCTCGTTCCAACGAGGGGTCATAACCTATGTTTTTGAGACAAAAAATGAAAAAAATAGTTATTCAAGAATTATTTTTGCAAGTGTCGTCTGCTTTTCATGTTAGGTAAAGGGTTAACAGATGAGTGATAAAACTAAGAATATAACCAATTCAACTTTATTTGACAGTGCTCGATGATCACTATCAAACAAGAATGAACAGACTGAATTTCTAACTGCATTATGTGAAAACTTTGCAGCCTGAAATACAGTGGAGCCCACTTATTTGGAGATCTCTGAACTGAATAACCCTGTTAACTGAATATAATTTCCCAATGCAAAACCCTTTACCAATTTACCACACCTTCAGTACAAATTTGACCTGTTAATTGAATATAGAGTATAGAGTATTCAATCGATAATACACCAAATGGTGGTCTGAACTTAACAGGAAGAAGAGTAAACTCCTGTTAATTGAATAAAAAATCTTGCAACCTTTCAAGAAATTACCCTGTCTCTCCCAGTTTTCCATTGTTTATAGAACTATTTGGCCTCAGTACATGTACATCCAATACAGGCATTTAATATATTATATCTTGCTTGACAGAGCTCATAGAGCTACGTCAAACAAGATATAATAGAATAAATGCTAAGCTTATCTCTAGAAAACAGGAAAGTCACACAATCCCTGTTAATTGAATACTTCTATTAATTGAATATTTTTCACAGGCAAAATGGCTATTCAATTAACAGGGTTCCACTGTAACAGCTCTTTTGACATTGAGAGTGCAGATCCTGAGTAAATGACATTTTTCACTAACTGTATTCCAACTTGAAACTTTTGAAATGAGATTTCCTCAAAGTGTTGTAAATAGTTCTAACATGAAACTTCTGCACTGGAAGAAATCTGCATGAAATCATTTCAATCACCTGTTACCTGACCCAACTAGGAGACAATACTTGCAAAACTTTATCTCGCATAACTAAAATTTTTCATTTTTTCACTTAAAACATAGCTTATGTAACATAAGCTATGTTTTTAGAGTAAAAATGAAAAAAATAAAATTTGCATGGTCATTTTCATGTAAAGTGCTTGCCAGGTAAGGGATTAAAATCAATCTCCTGAATTTTTCACTCTCGCAAAATCAAAATGAAGAGAGTGATTATTCACTCGCCTGCATAATATTCCTGGCAGTCACTGCTTGTGATGGACTTTGAAACTGAAATCTGAAAGGTGACACATAAAATGTAATTTCTGGCTTTGAGAGATTAATATCTGAAGAGCATTAACTGATGATGTACAACAGTTTTATTTCTAAAATTAAATAAGTATTTGTATAATTATGCACTTTCTATATTTCCTGTGTGTGAAAAGATAGCGGAATACCTCTCAATTTATGTTCACTTCAAACAATAAAAAATTTAAATGAAAAATAAATCCTTTTTTCACCGATTTAAAAAATTACTTGAGAATCAATTAATTTTTTGTGTGGACTTAGCTGTTTTTTTGACACACCAAGGGGCACTTTGAAGATCACTGGGGAGGGATGGGGTCTAGGGATTGGGACTGGGACATGGGATAGGATGACCAACGAGGTGGGCAGAGCTTATATTTCATCTAAATTTAGGAGATTCCATTTGGATACTCGCAAAAATAGTTTTGAGAATCCATACCTGCTAGGAGTGTCCAGGGCTCATATGAGGTCACCAAGGTTGAACCTCTGTTGAATACTGATAACTCATGTTAACTCTCTACCCAATGCAGCTTTTTGCATTTTTAAAAGATAAACTGGATTTGATCATTTTTAAAAAAATGAACAATATTTACCAATAAAACCTTATAAATATGGATGTCACTGGAACCGGTTCATTGAGCCGGTTCCAATGAAAGCCATATTTGTACCATTTTATCGACAATGTGTCAGGATATTCCAGCTCATGTTCGCCTCGTATTAGTTAATTTGCTGCTGCCATCTTAGATAAAACGTTCAATTCACTCAATTCTCTTTACGCGAAACCCAGCAGAAGTGCAATGAAATATAAGCCCTGGTGGGGTAAAGGTGTACAAGGCATGTTTTAACCCTTAAGTCCAAGATTAATTTGATGTTTATAAGTACAGGGTCTTAAGTGAGCATTGACTTACCCTTCTCAGTTGCTGTCTTAAATTGTTCTTCAGCAATATTTAAGTTATTGACATAAGTTTGGTGATGTTTGGTATAATGGAGCTGCATTATTTCAGCCGATATATATGGTTCTAAAGCATTGAAATCATAAGGTAGGTCTGGTAAAGAGTGCACCAAACGAGCAGAAACAGATCCCAAAACTGCTGTTTTACAAACTGATCTGGAAAAACAAAAAAAAAGCAAAAGATAATGTCTTGAAAATCATTATGTATTCATTTAGTGTCAATGAGATTTAAGGTCGTCTTCAGCATTTACAGGGCTGTGATCAAAAAAGTGTTCTTTTTCTCAATCAGATAGCAAGCTGGTCATGTCTTGCACCAGTGAGTCAAGACTTCAGAAATGAAATTTTGCAAAATCAAGACTTAATCAAGAAAAATGAATAGAAAAGGCATCTGAGAGTCAATGTTTTGCATTTTGTTTTTGGCAAGCGAGTGCAAGATAGTGTTGTGGGGCAGAAAGCAGAGATTGAATTTCGAATGGAATGGGACCAGACATGATCAAGTCAAAATTAAATGTTCACTTTTGTGAACACAAAAGTATTTATTGCTACTGTAACATAAGTATAATGTAAAGTCAATCGTTAGAGGACTCACTCCTTAACTGATGGTTACAAGATCCAGGCCCGGAAATAAAGTAGAGCTGGAACAGTTAACCGATTAATCAATGATCAACATCTTGATCGATCCAAAAAGTAATTGATCGATTAATCGTTACTTTTGAACTACTGTATTGTATGGATTAACAAAGGGACAAACTTGCTCCAAAACAGACAAACATTGTCACACTGACTCACATCAATTATATGAGACAGAGTAAAGCATACAAGTTACTTGCTGACATACTTGTTTACTTGCATGATCATCATACTGTATCAGTAGCTGGAAATGGTCATTCTTAATCCTTTACGCGTTGCGGGTAGCAGACAATGCTTGCAAAATAAATTCATGAATTCCTAAAAATTTTCAATTTTTGTTTCAAAAACATAGCTTATGACCCCTCATTGGAACAAGCTCAATGAGCTCATTCCAATGAGGGCATTGAGCTTGTTCCAATGAGGGGTCATAAGCTATGTTTTTGTGACAAAAAACGAAAACATAATATGAATGGAGATTTTTGTATATAGGCCAAGTCGATTTTGTTCGTTACGTTGGGCAAAGGGTTCATGCTGTGAATCATCACCGGTATGGCAATTATTCAGATATCTATTTGGACAAGTGATTAATCTATTAACTAAGGCTAATCCATGTGATTAATTAATCAAGAAAACCCCTCAACCATTTCAGCTCTAAAATAAAGGGTTTATATCATAACCCGTTGCCAGGTTACACTTATATAGCATGGTGGTAACCCATACAAAAAAACATGTTGTGATGTTTCTCTGCCTTCTTTGTTTTCACTACACCAGTCATTCTGTTCTGAGTCTTAACTGGAAGAGCGCTGGAAGCCCATATTTGGGCTTTGCTCTAAGGTGCAGGTACCACAACTCAAAGGCATCATATTCAGTGGATGTGTTTCATATTATCTTTGAAGTGAAATTTTTTAGTGTGTATGGATTTGCCTTATAATTTATGGGAGAGTGCCTCTTGGCACTCTCCCAAAAATTATAACTACGTAAAGACTTGAGAACAAATTTTGTTGACCAAAAATAATTTAGCACTCTCTACCAGTTAAGAGAAAATGGTGACATCCTGCATGAGTTTCACTATTTATTTTGGCAGAAATTCTTTCAAAATGGAAACATCATGCCAATTTTTTTTCATGTGTGAATGCAATGTTAAACCTTTGTGTTGGGATAGTCTCGAAAGCTTGAAAAGTCTTTCTGACAAAACATGCAAGATTAGCAATTTAATCAAGTTATGTTGCACCGATTTGTCATCACCTTTTATATATTTATTTATCTCTTAGGGTTCAAAGACACTTTCAACAGCCAGGATCACTTCATGTTGGACAGTTTTATGGGTGGAGGAAGCTGGAATACACAACATTAAGAATAACCAAGTAGCGTCGAGCAGCTGTAACCTCCCCAACGTACTGACTCCACAAAAGTAGGGTTAGCATTGGTTGAAGACATTGACATGCAGTATGCCTTAGTACACAGTGCCATCATCAAGGATTAAGTGCCTTGCCCAAGGACACAATACAGTTACCTCTGGTGGAGATTGAACTGTGGACCTTTTGGTTTAAAGTCCAATGCCATAACTACTGATCCATCATGGCCCCATCTTTGCCTATGAAAATTATACAGTTAACAGGAGTAATCAGATATTGAAACATTATCATTCGGGGATTAAAGGAGTCCTAACCATAAAGTTCTCTAGTTCGTCTCACATAGTTCTGAATCAGTAACAAGCGGCCCCAAGAGGCCTTAATCGCTCACCGGGCAAAGTGATTCAAACAAAGTGGTTCAAAGAAGTATTTGGGGTCACATTCAGTTAGACATGGTTCATCACCACTACAAAGGAATGAAGTCATGAGAGACAAATTTTATGGAACTAAGGACATGGCTTGAACAAACTTGAATCTTACCCCCCTAAGGATGCTGCAAACCAAATATCAAAAGCATTCATCTGCTGGATCTGAAGAAGAAGATTTTTAAAGAAAATTTCTAATTTTGAACTAAGTTATCATTCGGGCTCCCACAGTGAGCCCAAATATGAAACAAGGGACTTGGCTTGAACAAACTTGAATCTCACCCCCTAAGGATGCTGCATGCTAAATATCAAAACATTCTGACTGCTGAATCTGAAAAAGACTTTTAAAGAAAAATCCTCATATTGACTAAGTTATAATTCGGGCTCCCACAGGGAACCCAAATATGGACCCAGGGACTTGGCTTTAACAAACTTGAATCCCCCCCCCCCCCCCCCCCCAAGGATGCTACACACCACACATCAAAACATTCCGACTGCTGGATCTGAAGAAGAAGATTTTTAAAGAAAATTCCTCATTTTGAACTAAGTTATCATTCGGGCTCCCACAGTGAGCCCAAATATAGACCTAGGGACATGGTTTGAACAAACTTGAATCTCACCCGCCTAAAGATGCTGCATACCAAATATCAAAACATTCTGACTGCTGGATCTGAAGAAGAAGATTTTTAAAGAAAATTCCTCATTTGAACTAAATTATAATTCGGGCTACCACAGTGAGCCCAAATATGAACCCAGGGACTTGGCTTGAACAAACTTGAATCTCACCTCCCTAGGCATGCTGCATACCCAATATCAAAAGATTCTGCCTGCTGGATCTTGAGAAGAAGATTTTTAAAGAAATTTGCCTGAAATGCACTAAGTTCAAATTTGGGCTAATATACTGAGCCCAAATATGAACCCAGGGGGCCGATTTGAACAAACTTGAATCAGATCCACCCAACAATGTTGCATACCAAATATCAGAAGATTCTGCCTGCTGGATCTGGAGGAGAAGATTTTTGAAGAAATTTGCCTGAAATGCACTAAGTTCGAATTCGAGCTTTTATAGTGAGCCCAAATATGAATCCAGGGATCGATTTGAACAAACTTGAATCAGATCCACCCCACAATGTTGCATATCAAATATCAAAAGATTCTGTCTGCTGGATCTGGAGAAGATTTTTTAAGAAATTTGCCTGAAATGCACTAAGTTCGAATTCGGGCTTCTATACTGAGCCCAAATGTGAATCCAGGAGGCCGATTTGAACAAACTTAAATCAGATCCACCTCACAATGTTGCATACCAAATATCAAAAGATTCTGCCTGCTGGATCTGGAGCAGAAGATTTTTAAGAAATTTGCCTGAAATGCACTAAGTTCGAATTTGGGCTTCTATAGTGAGCCCAAATATGAATCCAGGGGGCCGATTTGAACAAACTTGAATCAGACCCATACCAAGATGCTGCATACCAAATATCAAAAGATTCTGCCCACTGGTTCTGGAGAAGATTTTTGTAATAATTTTTCTATAATTCATACGATGCTATCCGAGTTATGCCCCATACAGAGCCCCCATGGGACAGGGCCATTTCATTTGAACAAACATGAATTGCCATATAGTAATGAACATCCACATGAAGTTTCGTGAAAATCGGACCAGTGGTTTCAGAGGAGAAGTCGTCTGAAAAATGTTCACGACGACGGACGACGATGGCCGGCCGGTGATAAGTTAAGCTCCCTTCGGTGAGCTAAAAAACAATTTTTTCTTCCTTGCTGTGGGTCCACCTTGATTGATAATGGGTCAGAGTCAAAAGATACGCCTATTCCAATCTGCATTTGTGGCATTTTATTAACTGGTAAAGTACCGGTACTAAATTATTTTTCAATGGTGAATTGTCACACTGGTATATTTTTCCAAAGAAACCATCCTACAGGCAAGAGAAACTTCTGTTCTTAGATATTTGTTGTTACAAATATATTACAATTATTATATTTTCAGCACTCTTCAATACAGCCACGATCGTGAATTCAATTGAGCACTCAAGCAGTTAACTACACCCCCACCCCCACCACACACAACTTTATTCAATTATTTTTTTATTTACACACACATACACACACACACACACACTCTCTCTCACACACACACACACACACACACACACACACACACACACACACACACACACAGTCTTGTTTTCCCTACATACCGAGGTACCCCATTGTCTGTCCTTTGTGTGGACTAACGGTTTCAACCTCGTTTTGCCGGTACAGTTCTGGGAAAACAACCGAGGTAAAGGGTTTCTTTTGTCTTTTGTACCTCGGTAAGGCGAAACACGTAAACTCTTTTGTCTAGTTACCTCGTCAAGTTGGTAAGACAAACGCACACACACACACACACACACACACACACACACACACAGTCTTGTCTACCCTACATACCGAGGTACCCCATTGTTTGTCCTTTGTGTGGACTAACGGTTTCAACCTCGTTTTGCCGGTACAGTTCTGGGAAAACAACCGAGGTAAAGGGTTTCTTTTGTCTTTTGTACCTCGGTAAGGCGAAACACGCAAACTCTTTTGTCTAGTTACCTCGTCAAGTTGGTAAGACAAACGCACACACACACACACACACACACACAAACACACACACAAACACACACACACACACACACACACGAGAAAACCATGGCTCTGATCATAAATGGCTTGTTTTTTGCGTAACATCCTTGTAAGGACTAAATTAGAGCCCATCAATGAATAACATCAATTTTTGCCAGTCAGTTTAACCAGTTCCTAAGCTCATCACTTAGTTTAAATCAATTTTATGTACTTTTTTGTCATGTTTGAAACCAATCAGGGTTCAGTAAATGAAAACAATTTTTCGGCGGCATATTAAAAGAAAACTAGAGGATGGCCACCAAAGGGTGGCTGATTCCCCCGAAAAAAGCCTTGATAGCCATTCCAACCTTATTCGCGACACACCCTCTGGTTGTGGGCAATAATATACCAAGTATCATTAATATCCTTGAAGGCTGTAAGAAGTTATGGAGCGAATACGAATTCCGTCTACGCCCGGACGGACAGACAGACAGACGGACAGACAGACGATGTCACGGCTAGATTCCCCCGAATTTTTTTCGGGGGAATAAAAAACGTTTCAGTAGGAAATGTCTGTGCCAGTGCGATTTTTTAACCTCAAACACACACACACACACACACACACACACACACACACACACACACACGAGAAAACCATGGCTCTAATCATAAATGGCTTTGTTTTTTAACACAAAGCTGAAAAATCTTTAAATGCAGTAGAGAAAGCCTTTTGCAATTGTTATGGCCCCCATATTATATTGAGATTGATATATCCTTAGTTGTTAAATATATGAGATAGATATTTTTATTTCTGCATTTTCTGACTGGTGTGACTCATTTGCACTGAGTGACCTTTGTTTACATCTTTGTTACACTGATCTATTGTACATATAGCTGTTGATTGTTTAAGGACCTTGTTTATTTGAACTATAACAGAATCACCTAGAAACTGATAGAACATTGTAGAATTTTCATCTTCTGGAACATTCAATCTGGTTACTATATAAAGGTTTGTCAACAGAATTCAAAATTCATTTTTAGAAAGCCATTTCAGAAAGACTCACTTCAGTTGTTTCCATTGGAGATTATTGTTGTTTCAGAACAATGCATTTATTATAGAAGCAGTGCTTCTTTGTGAATTTGGAAGATTGATTCCAAAAGAGAATTAAAAGTTTCTGTGAAACAGAATAATATTATTTTGTGAAAAGCCAGGATTCTACTAGATTATTTGGAAATTACCTGTGGCGCCAAAACTTCTTGGATTTTTACTCCATTTGAATTTTGCAGAGCATTTTATATATTATATCTGATTGGAGACTGCTGAAATTTCTAAGTGAAAATTTTATTACAAATCTATGGGATACTGTTCCTGAAGACACATTCTTGGATTTAATACTACCAGCTGGTAACTTTCTTCACAAGATTCTTCACCACTGGATTACTGGATTCTGTCAAAACTGTACTTTGGACTAATTCAATAATTGATAAGTACCGCTGTTTTTATTTTCTGTAAACCAATTAGTGTAAAAGATCTTTGTACCATTTTTTTTTATATCAATTTTTTTTAAATAAAATTTCAGAATAGTTAAATTCATAGTTATTGTTGCTGATTCTCAGATTTCTTTCTGTTACCAATATCAACAAGATCAACGCTAACGCATGTGCTAATGTCCCCGAAGGTGAACTCAAGCCATCTGCAAAAAGTATGTTGGCGAAGTGCCAATAATATTATTATTAGTTATCTATTATTAGTTATAATTATTTTCTTCATATGTTTTGTAACAACAGACAACAGCTTCACTGCTGCTACATTGCAGAACAACACTACATTGCAGAACAACAGTAAGGAATGGCAAAGTGCCAATAAAATTATTATTACTTATATTTTGTTAATATGTTTTGTAACAACAGACAACAGCTTCACTGCTGCTACATTGCAGAACAGCACTAAGGAGTCAGTAATAGAGAAAAAGTTATAAAAATAATTGCAGATGACTTGAAAGGTGCCATATTGAATAAAAACTGAAAGAGGCAAAAATAGGCCTAGTACATACCTTTGTTAAAAATTCTCAAACCAGTGAAAAAGTAGAACTGGTCTTGCATCTTTTCCAAGTGAAAAAGGGGGCATAACTGCATCAAAAATTGCCGAGTCAAACCTCAAATTGAAACAGACCTGAACTTTGACATGAGTAATCAGCATATAAAATTTGAAACTCATCGGTTCAGCCAAACAATTTTAATTGGTAGGAAATCAAAAAATCATCAATTTTCAAAGTAAATAAGGGACATACCTCCTGTAAGATTTGTCGGACGAAACCCTAGGTACAAGGGCATCCGTTCCCCCAAGCTGCCCTATCACCATACCAAAGAACATTAAAATCCAACAACTGATGTTCGTCGTTCGAGTTATAATACAAAATGTTCGTACGGGCAGACGGAAAAAGTAAATAAGGGACATAACTCCTGTAAGATTTGTCGGACGAAACCCTAGGTACAAGGGCGTCCGTTCCCCCAAGCTGCCCTATCACCATACCAAAGAACATTAAAATCCAACAACTGATGTTCGAGTTATAATACAAAATGTTCGTACGGACGGACGAAAAAAGTAAATAAGGGACATAACTCCTGCAAGATTTGTCGGACGAAACCCTAGGTACAAGGGCATCCGTTCCCCCAAGCTGACCTATCACCATACCAAAGAACATTAAAATCCGACAACTGATGTTCGAGTTATAATACAAAATGTTCGTTCGTATGGACAGACGGGCGGACGAACGGACGGACGGAGACCTCCACTATATACCCCTCAAAAAAAATTGTCGGGGGCATAATAATATTTCCACACCGTAACAAAAATTGGGGGCTCATTGTCGAGATTGAATATTAGATAACAAGAAAGCTTTATTTGCATATTGCAATTATTACTTTCGCTCACATTCAAAACATTTAAATTTTCCTAGAAAATTTCAGTATTATTATTTTATATAATCTGAGAACCAGCAAACCTTTTCAGCATGGTATTTATTGACAGAAGTTATTTCTGAATTTGAAAGCTCTCCTAGTTTAGCCCTTTTAGAATCTCTTAAGAAGGAGGATTTATTCCAACTTGCTCAGTATCTACAATTACCGGCCACCCCTGGACTGAACAAGCATAAACTTAAACAGCTCATTGTTAATCATTATATGGAAGAAGGTCTTTTGCCTCAGTCTGAACCCCCCCCCCCCCCCCCCCCCCCCTCTGAACCACAACCTACTGATGCTCTTGAACACAAAAAGTTAGAATTGGAACTAAAGAGATTAGAAATGCAACAAAAAATGAGGGAAATTGAAATTCAAGCCCAAAAAGAAAAAGAAGAAAGAGAAAATGCAATTAAATTAAAAGAAATTGAAGCTCAAAAAGAGGATAGGGAATTAAAATTAAGGGAAACTGAAACTCAAAAAGAAATGGAACAAATTCAGGCTCAAAAAGAAATGCATTTAAGAGAACTACAAATTCAGGCCCAAAAAGGAATAAAAATTAAAGAATTAGAATCACAACGTCAAGGCTCAAATGTAATTTCCCCAAGTAGATTTGATGCAACTAAACATGTTAGGCTAGTTCCCCCCTTTCAAGAAAAAGAAGTTTATAAATACTTTTTCCATTTTGAAAAAGTGGCAGCAAGTTTAGAATGGCCAAGGGACGTCAGGACTTTGCTATTGCAAAGTGTTTTGAAAAGGAAGGCTCAAGAAATCTATTCTGCTCTATCTTCTGAGCAAAGCAATAATTATGACGCTGTTAAAGAGGCTATACTTAAGGCATATGAACTTGTTCCAGAGGCCTATAGTCAGAAATTTAGAAATTATTACAAAAGCGAAAATCAAACTCATGTGGAATTTGCAAGAGAGAAGCAAAATTTATTTGACAGGTGCTGCCATTCCAAAGAAATTGGGAAAGATTTCTCTAAATTAAAAGAAATGATGCTGATTGAAGAGTTTAAAGGAAAGATACATTCGGATATAAAGGCCCACCTGGATGAACAAAAAGTTGACACATTAAACAGAGCAGCTGTACTAGCAGATGACAATGCCTTAACTCATAAAATGAGTCGTTACGCCGCAAATCTTTGGCCCCACAAGAATTCTTTCCAAACTGGACCTTGACCAACTTCAAGTTCAGATAAAAGTCACCCTTCCAATCCTCCAAACTTTTCACCACCCAAATTTAATAGGAAGCCTAATGAAAATAAAATCTCTAATGCCAGCCCAACACCATTACAAACCAACAGGTCAACAAAAACTTGTAATTATTGTAAGAAACCAGGGCATTTACTATCTGATTGCTGGCTGTTAAAAAGGAAAAATGAGTCCTCAACTTCACAGAACACACTAGCATGTGCACCATGCCCTGAAAATTATGTAATAAAGCAAGATGCTTTAGAAAATTATAAGCCATTTATTTCTGAAGGCTTTGTTTCCCTTGGGGGGATAAACACTGTACCTTACCAATAAAAATACTGAGAGACACAGGGGCTACTCAGTCCTTAATGTTAGAAGGCATTTTGCCATTTTCTGAAGAAAGTGCGGCAGGGACACAAGTTCTAGTATCGGGTATTGAGTCAAACTCTTTAAACGTCCCATTTCATAAAATAAATTTAAAAAGTAGTTTAGTAAATGGGACTGTGACAGTAGGAATCAGACCTACTCTACCTGTAAAAGGTATTTCTTTATTATTGGGAAATGACTTAGCTGGTGACAAAGTCTCTGTAGAACCTCAAGTGGTGGATAAGCCAAGCACAGATGAAAGTATTATTAATTTGAAGGAATGTTTTCCTTTTGCCTTTCCAGCATGTGCTGTGATTCGGTCCATGGCAAAGAAAGCTGAGGTTGATAACAACCTCAATTGTGTTGATTTAAACAGCAAAGCTGAGGATAAGAACAGTCACAGAATTACGGATTCTGAAGACATTGATTTGTCTCAGACATTTTTAAATCAATGTGATGACTCCTCCAGAAACTGTAAAGAGGCCACTACACATGAGAGCGATAGGGGGACCTCCTTGAATGTCATTTCCCGGTCTTCTTTAATTCAGGAATGGGAAAGTGATCCTGATCTTGCCGAGCCACGTGAAAGGGCTCTAACAGAGGCAGAAGCCCAAAACTCCAAGGGGCCTTAATCGCTCACCGGGCAAAGTGATTCAAACAAAGTGGTTCAATGAAGTATTTGGGGTCACATTCAGTTAGACATGGTTCATCAACACTACAAAGGAATGAAGACATGAGAGACAAATTTTATGGAACTAGGGACATGGCTTGAACAAACTTGACTCTTACCACCACCCCCCCCCCCCCCCTCCCCAAGGATGCTGCATACCAAATATCAAAAGCATTCATCTGCTGGATCTGAAGAAGAAGATTTTTAAAGAAAATTCCTCATTTTGAACTAAGTTATCATTCGGGCTCCCACAGTGAGCCCAAATATGAACCCAAGGACTTGGCTTTAACAAACTTGAATCTCACCCCCATAAGAATGCTACACACCACATATCAAAACATTCTGACTGCTGGATCTGAAGAAGATTTTTAAAGAAAATTCCTCATATTGAACGAAGTTACAATTCAAGCTCCCACAGTGAGCCCAAATATGGACCTAGGGATATGGCTTGAACAAACTTGAATCTCCCCCTCTCCCCCCCCCCCCCTCCCCCCCCCCCCCCCCCCCCCAGGATGCTGCATACCAAATATCAAAACATTCTGACTGCTGGATCTGAAGAAGAAGATTTTTAAAGAAAATTCCTCATTTTGTACTAAGTTATCATTCAGGCTCCCACAGTGAGCCCAAATATGGACCTAGGGACATGGTTTGAACAAACTTGAATCTCACCCCCCTAAAGATGCTGCATACCAAATATCAAAACATTCTGGCCGCTGGATCTGAAGAAGAAGATTTTTAAAGAAAATTCCTCACTTTGAACTAAGTTATAATTCGGGCTACCACAGTGAGCCCAACAATCAACCCAGGGACTTGGCTTGAACAAACTTGAATCTCACCCCCTAAGCATGCTGCATACCCAATATCGAAAGATTCTGTCTGCTGGATCTTGAGAAGAAGATTTTTTAAGAAATTTGCCTGAAATGTACTAAGTTCGAATTCGGGCTTCTATACTGAGCCCAAATGTGAATCCAGGGGGCCGATTTGAACAAACTTGAATCAGATCCACCCCACAATGTTGCATACCAAATATCAAAAGATTCTGCCTGCTGGATCTGGAGAAGAAGATTTTTTAAGAAATTTGCCTGAAATGCACTAAGTTCGAATTTGGGCTTCTTTTGTGAGCCCAAATATCAATCCAGGGGGCCGATTTGAACAAACTTGAATCAGACCCATACCAAGATGCTGCACTCCCAAGTATCAAAAGATTCTGCCCACTGGTTCTGGAAAAGAAGATTTTTTAATAATTTTTCTATAATTCATGCGGTGCTATCAGAGTTATGCCCCATACAGAGCCCCTATGGTACGTGGCCATTTCATTTGAACAAACATGAATTGCCATATAGTAATGAATATACACATGAAGTTTCGTGAAAATCAGACCAGTGGTTTCAGAGGAGAAGTCGTTTGAAAAATGATCACGACGACGGACGGCCGGTGATAAGATAAGCTCCCTTCGGTGAGCTAAAAATCTGATGTACTCATGAGGAAATGGCGACCACCAGAAGTACCCTCCAGTAGTGATTGGGAGGTTATTTATCAAATAGTTGTCCCCACTAAATACCGGAATGAAATAATAAGCCTGGCTCATGAAAATCCAATTGCTGGACATTTGGGAGTTAGGAAAACCTACTCTCGTATTCAGCAAAGTTTTTACTGGCCGAAGCTTCGACAGGAAGTTGTTGAATTTTGTAAAACCTGCCACACCTGTCAAATTGTACGCAAACCCAACCAGAAGATTCCTCATGCTCCCCTTCAACCAATCCCTGCTTTTGAGGAGCTATTTAGTAGAATTATTATTGATTGTGTTGGCCCATTGCCTAGAACAAGATCTGGAAATGAATATCTTCTTACCATCATGTGTGCTTCTACACGATTTCCTGAGGCTATACCTCTAAGAAATATTAAAACTAAGACTATAGTTAAGGCCTTGATAACATTTTTTATGACTTTCGGTCTACCCAGGTCAGTGCAATCAGACCAAGGCTCAAATTTTATGTCAAACATTTTTCAGCAGGTGATGTATGAGCTCAAAATTAAGCAGGACACATCAAGTGCCTACCATCCCGAAAGTCAAGGAGCTCTAGAATGCTTTCATCAAACACTGAAGACCATGATGAAGCCCTATGGGGAGGATAATGAGAAGGATTGGGATGAAGGAGTACATCTCTTATTTGCAGTCTGTGAGACTGTACAGGAATCTCTGGGGGTCAGCCCTTTTGAATTAGTGTTTGGACACTCAGTGAGGGGTCCACTCACTGCTTTGAAGGAGAAATGGCTCGAGGAAGAGCCACCTGAAATTTCTCTTCTGGACTGTGTCCACTTTTAAGGAAAAATTGCACCAAGCCAGAGAAATGGCAAATAATCATTTACAGAAAGCCCAAGGTCATATGAAGACCTGGTACGATAAAAAGGCGAAATTTCGCACATTTAAACCTGGGGACAAGGTGCTAGTATTATTCCCTTTAAAGGGCAATACTTTACAAGCAAGATATTCGGGCCCTTATATTGTTAAGCACAAGATCAGTGATACTGATTATGTTGTTGAGACTCCCGATAGACTCAAAAATACTCAGCTGTGCCATATAAATATGTTGAAAACATATTATGAGAGAGAACCAAACTCTCTACCAGTCTCAACAGTAACCCACATGGACGAGCTGGAAAGTTAAAAAATTTATAGTAATTTATATATTTTTTATACTTACCAATGACCCAGACATAGCTGGCGCTAATTCTCAAAATCTAGGGCCAAACACAAATTTTGCCCCCCAATCCCCAAAATTTGCATCTAAAACCAAAAAAATCATGTCCTAAATGGTCCTCCATACTTTTCCTCCACTGCGCATGCGCAGTGTCAAGGAGGTCTCGAAATTGGCGCCAATTATCATTCTTACAAACAGTGCCTGGTCAGCGCTATGTCCTCAGCGGGGAGGTATGCGTTCCCAACTCCTGGGAGGGCCATCCCCGTCTGGGTCATTGGTAAGTATAAAAAATATATAAATTACTATAAATTTTTTAACATTGTTATACTGTACCAATGACCCAGACATAGCTGAATAGAAAAAAGACTGGAGGGCCTAGGACATAGAGGAAAATCCAATAAGCTCAACTATATATAATAGAGTTATCCCCTCGAGGAGAAAAGGAGTATTAGGTTTTACATGTATCTTTCTTATTTATGATAAATTAGAAAGACACAACACCCTTCATAATTGAGCATAATAACATCCATGTTCTCTATTAACATCCAGTATAACCCTTCATACTAATTATTTTTAAAGTAAGCCAATAAATAAAGTAAGTCCAGAGAATTGAGACTCTTTATACTCTTTAAAAGTGTCCGAGGATTGTATATTAACGCCCGTTTGACACGTGACATATACAAATGCTTCACATCGAGCTACACTTTAAAAATATGACATGAATGAATTTAAACATTACCTTTACACTTTAAAACCATCCCGGTACCGACACAGAATTACTGACTCCGGAGGAGGTATCCCCTTGCTTTTCACTATAAAGCAGATGACCTAAGGGAACACCCTCCCCCCCCCCTTCCCCTTGCCCTGGGTCAAATAGCCCAGAGCAAAGAGGGCAGCAGGACAGAGTCACTGCCAGAACAGAAAGCCTGCATAACTATAGCTGCAGCTGTTTAGTGGACGACATTCTGAGCTACAGATAACAGACCTAAACAATGCAGGTCTCTAGAAATGGACTCAATATTTCCGAGATAAAAATTCGTGAATGTGGATGGCTGAGACCAATATGCAGCCTTCATTAAATCTGTAATAGCAACACTATTTGCGTAAGCCCAAGATGTAGAAAGAGCTCTTACTTCATGAGCCAAAATCTTAAGCACAGACTGCTGAGTTGAAGATAGCTTATCATAAGCAGTACGGATAGTTAAGTGAATCCATCTAGCAATAGAATGGACCATAATGTCCTTTCTATTAGGCATCAGAGACAGAAAGAAGCATTTTCGTCCCTTTCTGATGAACTGAGATCTTCGTTCATAAATACGTGAAGCTCTAACCGGACAGAGTAAAGGCCTATGCCCATCTGAAGACGGAAGGGCCCTAATAACGATAGGTTCCGGATATTTATTAGGAGCCTGATTCTTAGCCAAAAATCCAACATTACTAGTAAAGGTAATAGTGTTCCCGACACTACGATAGTGAGAATCGTCCACAGATAGTGCATGAAGCTCACTAACTCTTCTAGCCGAAGAGAAAGCTAAGAGAAATGCTGTCTTATAAGATAAGAATTTGAAGTCCGCTGTCTCAAGAGGCTCAAATGGCTTTTCTTTTAGTTTAAGAAGAACCCAAGCTAAATTCCATTTAGGAATTAATCTAAGGGTTCTAGGTCTATTTATCGAGAAGTTTCTAACTAATTTAGAAAAAGAGACATTAGATCCAATTTGTAAACTATCATGGTGTGCATAGGTATCAGATAACATAGACCTATAACCTTTAATAGTAACAGGCTGCAGTTTGATCTCATCAAACAAGTATACTAGAAAGTTTGCAATGTCTGGAATGGAGGGATCAAAAATGTCAACAGAATGATCCCTACACCAACGACAAAAGACCTTCCACTTAGCTGCATAGTTTAGCGAAGAGGAGGTCCTCCTACAGTTAGAAATTGCGTCCACTGCTCGTCCTGTAAAATGCTTGCCGTGCAAGAAGGACCGCACAACGGAAATACGTGAAGGTTGAGACCTTGCGGGTTGTGATGTAGTTGACGCTATTTCCCCTGCGAAAGAAGATCCTCTCGTGGAGGAAGCTTCCGCGGTATGTCCCACAGCAGACACCTGAGTAGATTTATCCACGGTCTCTGTGGAGACTGAGATGCTACCAACAAAATTTTGCATTGAGACTGTTTTATCTTTAGCAATATCTGCTGAATCAACGGCACTGGAGGATACGCATATCCTATCATTCCGTCCCAAGAGATCGATAGAGCGTCTACTGCATATGCTCGGGGATCCGGACAAGTTGACACATACATCTGCAACTGATTGTTGAGCTGTGTCGCAAATAAGTCTATAATTGGCCGCTCCCATTGGTAGCAAATCTGATTGAATACCTGTTTGTTGAGAGTCCATTCTGACGGCAACAAGCGACCCTTCCGTGAAAGGGAGTCTGCTAATACATTCAGACGACCCGGAATATGACGGACCGAAAGAAGAACTTGGTGTTCTAGTACAAACAGAAGGATTCTTTCCGTTAAATTGAATAACGGAACGGAATGAGTGCCTCCCTGGTTCTGAATATATGCTACTACTGTCGTATTGTCCGACAGGATTTGTGCTTTCTGAATAATGTCCATCCAATGACGTAGTGCAAGCCAAACTGACATCATTTCTTTGATGTTTATGTGCTTGCCTAGAAACTGCGGATCCCAAAGACCCTGGCACTTCGAATCCGTTGGGATCAATGTTGCACCCCAACCTGTTTGACTGGCATCCGTCATAATAGTAAAACTCGGATCCGGCAACTGCAGTGGAACTCCCTGAGCCAACCACTGAATGTTTGCCCAAATCTGAATCTCTTGTTTCACTTGATTTGACAAGAGAACGTCTATATCGAGCGAATAAATCTTTACACTCCAATTCTGAGTCAAGAAAATTTGGAGAGGACGAGTGCGTAACCGCCCCATCGGCATGAGATCCGCAGCGGCTCCGCACAGACCTATCAGTCTCATGAACTCTCTCGCTGTGACTTTGTCTGAGTGAAGACAATAGCGAGCATAACAACTGATTAATTTCGCTCTGGTTAACAGCAGACGAACGAGATTGTTGTGCGTCTCGAAGCTCATTCCCAAGTGGGTGAATGACTTGGACAGCACCAGATCCGACTTCTCCTCGTTTATTATAAAACCGAGACGTCGGAGTAATAGAAGCAGATTCTGCACATCATTCTGAAGCGTTAACTCGTTAACTCGTTGCCGTACCTCTGAAGAATGTCGTCCAGGTAGGCCGACGTTACCGCAGACGAATGAGCTCGGAAATGTATCATTACCGAGTTCATTATTCGAGTGAAAGCCCAGGGCGCTAGGTTCAAACCGAAGCACATCGCTCGGAACTGATATACAACTCCTAGGACTGTGAAGCGTAGATACTTTCTGAATGTGGGATGTACCATGACATGAAAGTACGCATCCTTGAGATCTATGCTTGTAGCATAGTCGTTCACCCGAATACTCGCTCTAACTGATCGAATTGTCTCCATATAGAACTTCGGAGCGACGATCAGCTTGTTTATCCAGCTCAGATCTATGACTGGACGGAACGAGCCGTCTGGTTTCGGAACCAGAAACAGATGGCTGTAGAAACCCGGTGACTCCTGGTCTTCTACGACCTCTACCGCCTTCTTCAGAAGAGACTGTACTTCTGATAGAAGAGCGTCTCTTTTCTGCGGATTCGCCGGAAGCTGGGTCCATTTTGGACTTCGAGTTAATGGAGGCTTTCGTTTGAAGGATATTCTTAGTCCTTCGGAAATTACCCCTCGAACCCAGTGGTCGTCCGTAATTGACGCCCAATTGTTTATAAAACTCGACAATCTTCCGCCTACCGGAACACGATAGAGGTTCATACCATCACCTCCTGGACCTGCGAGGCTTGCGGAAGGAGAAACTACGTCCTCCACGACCCGCACCTCGCCCCGTCGACCTAGGGACGTCTGACCGGTTATCTCGGCCAGAATAATGTCCCCACGTGAGTCGCTGCCTTGACGGTCTCTAGAATAAGACCTAGAGGACACATAGGAACCTCTATAGGAACTTCTCTTGGGCGTACTTATCCCAGAAGTGCCTGTCTTACTCTTTTCTGCTGTATCCAACTTTTTAGAAGCGGATTTGAAAAGCAGAGAATCCGAAGCTTTCTTAGTTATCTTATCATAAATTGCTGAAAGCTTGCCGTCGAAGAGAAACTCTCCGGAGACCGAAGCGACTCAGAGAGTTTTTCACCTTACCATCCACGCGCGTGGATGTAGCTAGGGCCGCGTCACGTCTAACCAACTCCAGGTTTGCCACTGAAAGGGCGGAGTTATACGTGAAATAAGCTATTGCCCTTGAAAGAACTCTTAATGAGGATTGTATATCCTGGAATTCTTTCCCTTGAAGACGTAATGATAACACTTTAGTAAGGTGATCTGCGTATGATAAAGCGTCTAAGTTAACTCTATTAGACATAATTGTCGTTTCCAACGTCGTGGTTGGAATTGACATAGATGACGGTATAGACAATTCTAGGTCTTCAGCCTGGCCGTCTAGATACAGAGGAACTCTCGGTATGCCCTGTCCTGCCGTTTCGAATTTATTCCTTGAATTGATGAAAGGCAGATGTAGAGCATTTGCGGACAAGAAACCATACTTGCTCGTTTTGGTAGCAAGCTTATATATAGCATCATTCAATAATTCAAATGTTCTTGTGACATTATTGGACTGTGTCAGAAACTCAGGGACGATGTCCCTAAACCGATCAAAAAATTCTGTGTCCAATGCCGCTATCAGTCTCTTATCCGGCATCGCAGCATTCTGGTCCGACGGAACAACCTCTGGAAGACAATGCCGGATAAAATCTACAGCAGCTTTATGTTGTTCCAAAAGGGAAAGCTCCAGATCCTCTGAATCCCTTTCGCCATCCTGTCGGACCCTATGAAGTTCTCGGTCGTCCGTACCTGATGCTTCAGCGGAGCGTACCGACCCAGCGTCGTCGGATAATTCCTGATCCGACACAGATTCTGTCGTCTGCTGGGATGCTGCGATAAGTTGTGCTATTTGTGATAGCACGTCTGTCACTGAGGCCTGTGGAGCAGCGGTCTTACGTTGCTTTGCCGCTGGAAGCTCCCTGGACGTTGACTCCTGCATACTTCTTTTATGCGAACATCCGGAGTCTACAATCCTCGTGTCCCTGGCTACCTGATGGCGTGACCTGGTCGCCGTGGAATCCCTGATCAGCGAAGCTGGCTGGATATCCGTGGTCACGTAGCCAAGGTGCGGTCGTGTGCGCTGCCGTGAGGATGAGGAAGCCATATCGACAGTCTCTCCGGACTGTCTATATAACGGAGCGTCCCGAGCGGCAGACGTATGCTCCGAATGCGAAACGTTTTGTACCACAACATCTGGTCCCAGATGTTGTTGTACGAGAGAGGGACCTCTCTCGCTCGCAGCCCGGATGGACCTGGACGAGCTAGGAACCGGACTAATAGGCTTCCTCCGTTCTATCCTCTGATCCGTCGTCACTGGGTGTGCACTTTGTCTTATTATAGTGCTCGCATCACCCAAATCTCCTTCCTGGACCGCAACAGACAAACCCGGCTGCCGAGCCATTCGATGAATGGTCGCTACACCAGGCGAGCTAGCGGACGCCAATGCCGTTGATCCTACTAGGGACCTCTTAGGCAATTGACATATTTCCATGAGAACTTTTGCCGCTAGCTCTTCATTTAACTGTGACGATGGAGGCACACTTTTGGAAGACATCACGGAAACATCACCCTGTTCTTGTTCCTCTGAAAAAGAGATTGATAAACTAGAGTGACCCTGCAGAGAAAGGACCGGCATGGCCTTTTCCCCGCTAACAACATACCGTGACACACGTTTCCAATGTTTGTCATCCCAATTGACACACACTGAACAGGAGTTAGTGCGAGTACACTGACTACAATTAATACAATGATTGTGAAAGTCAGAGGAAGATTTCCTCTTATTACAATTTGAACAATATCCTTTCATTGTGAAAAGAACACAAACAGTCCTAGTACTCGCACCAACCCCTGAAAACAAAGATACATAATAACATGATCCATTAACATATAGAAAAAATATTTTTTCAGAAAAGCCCAAGTTTCTGAAAGTAACAGTGAGCCCCAATGGATCCCAAAAAAGCCTAAGTGTGGACACAAATTTTTAAAATATTTCAAAAAAATTAATGCAACACTTACGTATAATAATAATGTATCTTGTTATGATTAAACTAATACAAAGACAAGAAATCACGCTCAACAGAAACCGTTGTCAATGTAAACAAGAAGTGTATAAAAACCAGAAACATGACTCCAGGCACTGATAAACATGGCCCGAAATCAGTTACCAAATACAACACTATCTGATGCAAAACAGAGACTTCCCAGGAAGAAACTGCAGAACATCAGATGGTAGATGCAGGACACAATGCCTAAACACCCATGGGTGAGGACGTAAACATGGGGAAAAAACAGAATTCATTCTGTTACCAAGCTAAAACTCCCAAGAAATTTTAGTAATAATATTACAGAAAATATGCCAAAAGCATGGGAGAATAGCAAGGGGGGACTAAAGGAAAGGGAGAGAGGAAACACTGAACAAGCAGTGTAACTTTATAGCAAGAATGACAACAACAGGCCCATGCCTTGAAATTGGGCAACATAACATAATTTCATAAAAAAAATTTAAGTTACAGCCCTGATTATTTCCTGCCACTAATTTTTCCTCTCCTCCTTCTATTTCCTCTTTAGATCCACCATTTCTCTAATATTTATGTGTCTGGCATCATTAAAACTGAGATTTACAAGCACAAATATCAGTCAGATGTGAACTGATGAAGAGCCAAACAAAGAATGATAATTGGCGCCAATTTCGAGACCTCCTTGACACTGTGCATGCGCAGTGGTGGAAAAGTATGGAGGACCATTTAGGACATGATTTTTTCGGTTTTAGATGCAAATTTTGGGGATTGGGGGGCAAAATTTGTGTTTGGCCCTAGATTTTGAGAATTAGCGCCAGCTATGTCTAGGTCATTGGTACAGTATAAAAATATCCTGAGGTGCCAATACTTCTTGGATTTTTTACTCCATTTGAATTTTTCAGAGCATTTTATTATATTTTATTAAAGACTACTGAAATTTCTAAGTGAAAATTTTATTACAAATCTACGGGACACTGTTCCTGAAGAGACATTCTTGATTTAATACTACCAGCTGGTAACTTTCTTAACAAGATTCCTCACCACTGGATTACTGGATTCTGTCAAACTGTACTTTGGATTAATTCAATAATTGATAAGTACAACTGTTTTTATTTTCTGTAAACCAATTAGTGTAAAAGATCTTTGTATTGTTTTTTTTTATATTAATTTTTTTTAAATTAAATTTCAGAATAGTTAAATTCATAGTTATTGTTGCTGATTCTCTGATTTCTTTCTGTTACCAATATCAATAATATTTCCACACCGTAACACAATGCAGTTGCCCTTTTTTGAAATGCTTAAACGCTTTGCTATGATTTAAAGTTTTGATTTGAGTGTAAAATATGCATGAAAAAATATATATGTTTACAGAAAAAAGGAATTTAACCTTTTTCAGCCATCCACTATCGCAAAACTTCCATGCCTTATACTGAGTTCTGATGTTCTTAGTCCCCTACCCAAAGCTGGTCAAACTCCACAGTATATGGAAAGTGGACTGCAACTAAATCGCCCATGGAGTGGCATTATCCTCCAAAGTATCACTTTCAAATTCTGTAAATATGGACAAAATTGTCAAAAAACACAAGCAATGTTTCAGCCAGTGGACCTCCGGGTTTAACCCAGAGGTCCATTGGCTGGAACTTTGCTTGAGCTTGTTATGCTTTGCAACAAATTTGATATTAATTCTGGGGTGGAATTGTAACAGATTGAGAGAGAAGTGTGGGAGCCAATGCTTGAACCGTCAACCTCAAGCACACAAAGAAACTGATCTACCATGAGTCTAAGACATCCGGACCAACCAGGCTGGTTGGTAAATGGCCCTTATACCTTAACCGCTACACTACTCTCACATTCTTCCACATCAGAGCAGTTGAAACATCCACCATGCTTCACCGCAGCGTCCAAAACGCCACCAGCTACTCAGGGCTGGTCACGACACCAATGTAACAGATCAAGAGAGAAGTGTAGGAGCCAAGGCTCAAACCGTCGACCTCTAGCAAACAAAGCGACCGATTTATCACAAGACTAAGAGATCCTGACCAACAAGGCTGGTTGGTAAATGGCCCTTATACCTCGATTGCTACAGAATCTCCACTATACTGGTGATTTAGTCTTAATACACTCTCCATGTACTGTAAGTGAAGTGTTTTTCTTCCAAATTTTGGGCTAAACTTGAAGCTCATAAATGTTTCTTATATTGTTAAGTCTTCTTCTTCTGCTGATAATGGCAAGCCATCACAATTGATGATTAAATGTCATGTGCTGGAAAACCTTTTTTATTTATTTCATTTTTTTGTTATTTAGAAAAGAGGATAAAACTATGTACAGCTGTTGTTGTTAGATTTTCAAGTGTAACAATCGGGAATAAGGGATGGCAGATTTGAATGCATCCACTGTATCTACTCTCACAGCTGACACTGGCAGGAAATTCCATTGTGTGATCGATGGTGCAAGGGTAGAATGAGTATTTATAGGAGTCTTGGGCAGTTTGGATCTGTTTGAAGGCATATGTGTTGTGGTGATGTGATCTTGTTCGGAGGTCAGCAGGCTTGAGAAGGTTTGCTGAAGGATATATAGCTCCTTTATGGCTGATAATTTTAAAGAGCATTGTTAGTCTAGATTGCAATCTGTGTGTGCATAAGGGAGGCCATTGTAGATTTTCTATCATCTTGGTTAGTGCTGTGGTACCAATTGGAGGCATAACGAGCAGCACAGTGCTGTACTTTTTCGATCTGGTTTACATGGTTTACTAAATGTGGGGCATACAACAGTTTTGAAGGCATGGTGGGAACAGGTCAAAACGTCACACAACCAAAACATCACATTTCAAAATGGTCAAAACATCACATTTTTGGGTCAAAACGTCACATACTTTTGGTCAAAACGTCACATATTAATTATTTCTAAGCTGACAACTTAACAAATATAAGGGACCCAAGCAATTCTCTCCAGCTTCCTCCACCCATAAAACTGTCCAGGGAAATGTGGGAACAATAAGCTATTTTCACCATCCGATAATATCTGATACCGGTAGTAAAAATTACTCTTCTGACTTCACTTTGTTGTATGAGCCGTAGATTATTTTTCACAATCCACATGAATCTATGCAATTTATAGAGATAGAATTTACATATTTTATTTTTTTTAAAAACTGAACTAATAATTCTAGCGTAGTCGTTTCTGCCTTTTTGGAACAAGCAATGCATACAGATGTATTGTCTAAATATGATATCCTTTGTTTAATGTATTGATTTATTGATATACTGTTGGGTTTCAGCCAATCTTTTTCTTTTTTTTTTTTCATATTTGTCTGCAAGTCTTTCGACTGTTGAGCTTCTGTCACCTAAACCCACTTATTAATCCACCCTTTTCGAAGAGTACTCGATTTCGTTGTAGCCTAAACCTACTAGTATTTGTATTGTCAGGAAGAAAATCAGTGTACACACATTCATATTCGATATGCTCATCATCCCTGTGTGCCTTCGGCGTGCTGAAACTTTCATTCATTCTATTTCTTGCTTTCACAGTGTACAGAAAATAGTTTGCTGTAGTAAATGCCTTGTTATCTTGCTTTCTGGGTGTGTGACGTTTTGACCAAAAGTATATGACATTTTGACCAAAAATATGTGATGTTTTAACCAAAAAATGAAAAATTTAAAGTAATTTGTATATTTTTTATACTTACCAATGGCCCAGACTAGCTAGCTGGTGCAAACTAACTGTTATTAAGGGCCAAACACAAATTTTGAACCCCCCCCCCCCCCCCAATCCCCAAAATTTGCTTGCAAAACCAAAAATTAAAGTCTTATCTGGTCCTCCATACTTTTACCCTCCGCTCATGCGCTGCCATCAGGAAGTGACCGAAACTGGTGCCAACATCATTCTTTGTAGATGAGCTTACTACATAATAACTCAGTGGGGAGGTATGAGTGTCCACTCATGGGAGGACCATACCCGTCTGGGCCATTGGTAAGTATAAAAAATATACAAATTACTTTAAGTTTTTCATATTTTTATACTATAAACCAATGGCCCAGACTAGCTGAATCATAAAAAGGTGGAGGGCCTAGGACTTCAGAATTAGCAGACCAACATAGTTTCTAAGCCTGCAATCCAAGGTGAAAGGAAAATTAATTTTAAAAGGAATTACATGTACTATGTCTCTCTAAACAATAATAGAGAAGACATATCATAAATAAGGAGTCCAATTCCAGTAATTCCTTATTCTTAGCATGAATGACTATGCTAATTGCGTGTAACGAGTTCCCAATTTTAAAGGCTAGTTCGGACTAAGCCCCATAAATTAGGATGGCATATTCGAGAGTGAGAGGTTAACCCCCACAAACCACGGCAAATACAATAATAAAACAAGCTGTATCCACTATCCAGGATTCGATATAATCTACAGACAAAACAGCTTCACTCATAGTTACACGCAATCAAGTTGGAGGAGATTTTTAGAAATCCACCCTCCCCCCCACACTTTTTTTGGAAGGAATCTTCTTCAAAAACAAAGAAGGGGTGGGGGGGGGGGGAAGCGCTCTGGAATCAGTAAAAGCAGTACCAATTAACAATTAATTATTATTAAAAAAATCAGGGTATTTTTTGTTTCTAAAAATTTGATTAGCAATTTCCATCTTGGTTTCCAAAACTGATGCTAAATAGTGCATATAAAGCCAATATAAAAGAAAAATGGTTAGCAATTGGACTTTTTTGACTAGCATTTTGCGATGCAAATCCAGTTATCAAATATCCTGAAAATAGGTGCTTAATACCACTTCAGAAGCTGAGGCTATAGCGGCGATCCCGGTAATTAATTGCGCACATAGATAGGTTAAAAACCGATGATAAATATATACAAAGTTAATAAATTTATAGTAATTTATATATTTTTTATACTTACCAATGACCCAGACTTAGCTGGTGCTAACTCTAAAACATCTAGGGCCAAACACAAATTTTACCCCCCAATCCCCAAAATTTGCATCTAAAACCGAAAATTACATGTCCTATATGGTCCTCCATACTTTTACTCCACTGTGCATGCGCAGTGTCAAGGAGGTCTCGAAATTGGCGCAACTATCATTCTTACAACCAGTGCCTGGTAAGCGATATGTACTCAGCGGGGAGGTATGAGTTCCCAACTCATGGAAGGGCCATCCCCGTCTGGGTCATTGGTAAGTATAAAATATATATAAATTACTATAAATTTTTTAACATTTTTATACTGTACCAATGACCCAGACTTAGCTGAATAGTAAAAAGGTTAGAGGGCCTAGGACATAAAGGAAAATCCAATAGACTCAATTACATATAACAGAACTATCCCCTGAAGGAGAAAACGAGAGATAGGCTTTACATGTATCTTTCTTATTTGTATCAAAAAGAAAGACACAACACCATTCTGTAATTGAGCGCAATAACATCAATGATCTCTATTAACATCCAGTATAACCCTTTATACTAATATTTTTTAAAAGGAAAGCCAATAAATAAGGAAGTCCAGCAAAATGAGACTCTATATACTCATTTAAAAGTGTCCGAGGATTGTATATTAACGCCCGATTAACACGTGATATGTCTCACACCGAGCAACACATAAAATATATTACATAGATGAGTGAACATTAGCTTTACTTTAAAACCATCCCGGTACCGACTCGGAATTACTGACTCCAAGGGAGGTATTCGCTTGCTTTACACTATAAAGCAGGAGACCTAAGGGAACACCCACCCCCACCCCTTCCCCTTGCCCTGGATCAAATACTCAGAGCGAAGAGGGCAGCAGGACAGAGTCACTGCCGGAACCGAAAGCCTACATATATATAGTTGCCACTGTTTAGTGGACGACATTCTGAGTGAAAAATAACGGACCTAAACAATGCAGATCTGCAGAAATGGACTCAATATTTCTCAGATACAATTCGTGAAAAGTGGAGGGCTAAGACCAATATGCAGCCCTCATTAGATCTGTAATAGCAACATTATTAGCATAAGCCCATGATGTAGAAAGAACTCTTACTTCATGAGCTTAAAACTAAAGCACAGACTGGTGACTGAAGATATTATCATAAGCAGTACTGATAGTAAATTGAATCCATCTGACCATAGAATGGACCGAAATGTGGAGGAAGCTTCCACGGCATGTCCCACAACAGACGCCTGAGTAGATTAATCCACGGTCTTTGTGGAGCTAGAAATGCTACCAACAGAGATATTAACTTGAGCAATATCTGCTGAATCAACGGTGCTGGAAGATACGCATATCCTATTATTCCGTCTCACAAGATCGATAGAGTGTCTACTGCAAACGCTCGAAGATCCGAACATTGTGACACATACGTCTGCAACTGATTGTTGAGATGCGTCACGAATAAGTCGATCATTGGCCGCTCTCCTTGGTAGCAAATCTGATGGAATACTCGTTTGTTGAAAGTTCATTCTGGCTGCAACAAGCGGCCCCTCTGTGAAGGGAGTCTGCTAATATGTTCAGACGACCCGGAATATGACGGACCGATAGGAGAACTTGATGTTCTAGTACAAACAGAAAGATTCCTTCTGTTAACATGAATAACAGAATGGAATGAGTGTCTCCCTAGTTCCGAAAATATGCAAATACCGTCGAATTGTCGGACAGAATTAGCACATGAGCATTCTGAATAAAGTTCATCCAATAATGTAGCGCAAGCCAAAATGACATCATTCTTGATGTTAATGCGCTTGATTATGAACTACGGATCCCAAAGAGCCTGGCCCTTCAAATCCGTTGGGTTCAATGATATGACCCAACCTGTTTGACTGGCATCCGTCGGATCTGGCAATTGCAGTGGAACTCCCTGAGTTAACCACTGAAAACCTGCCCAAGTCTGAATCTCTTATTCACTTGATTGACAAGAAGATGTCCGTATCGAGCGAAAAAATCTTCACCCTCCAATTCTGGATCAGAAGAAAGTGGAGAGGACAAGTGCGTAACCGCCCCATCGGAATAAAATCGCGGCAGCTCCACACAATCGTATCAGTCTCATACGATCTCTCGCTGAGACCTAGTCTGGGCGAAGACAATAGTGAGCATAACAACTGATTAATTTCGCTCTGGTTAATGGCAGACAAACGAGAATGTTGTGCGTCTCGAAGCTCAACCCCCAGTGGGTGAATGACTTGGACGATACCAGATCCAACTTCTCCTCGTTTACTTATGAAACCGAGATGTCGGAGCAATAGAAGCAGATTCTTCACATCGTTTTGAAGCGTTAACTCATTGCCGTACCTCTAAAGAATGTCGTCCAGGTAGGCCGACGTTATCACAGACGAATGAGCTCAGAAATGAGTCATTACCGAGTTTGTTATTCGAGTGAAAGCCCAGGGGGCTAGATTCAGACCGAAGCACATTGCTCAGAGCTGATACACGACTCCTATGATGAAGAAGCGAAGATACTTTCTGAACGCCTGGTGTACCATGACGTGAAAGTACGCAACTTGAGATCTATGCATGTAGCATAGTCGTACACCCGAAAACTCGCTCTGACCGATCGGATGGACTCCATATATAAACTTAGAGCCACGATCAGCTTGTTTATCCAGCTCAGATTTATGAGTGGACGAAATGAGCCGTCTGGTTTTGGAACCAGAAAAGGATGGTTGTAGAAACCTGGAAATTCCTGGATTTCTGTGGTCTCTATCGCGATCATTCCAGAAGAGACTGGACTTCTGATGGAAGCGAGCCTCTTCCCTGCGGACTTGATGGAAGCTGAGTCCATCTTGGACTTCGAGTTAACGGAGGTTTTCGTTTGAAGGACAATTTAGTCCTTCCAAAATCACCCCTCGAATCCAAGGGACGTCCGTAATCTACTCCCAATTAATTGAGAAACTTGACAGTCTTCCGCTCACTGGTACACGATAGAGGATAATACCATTACCTCCTGGTCCTGCGAGGCTCGCGGAAGGAGAAGCCATGTCCTCCACGGCCCGCACCTCGCCCCGTCGACCTAGGGGTGTCTGGCCGGATGTCTCGGCCAGAATTACGGCCCCTACCTGAGTTGCTACCCTGACAGTCTCTAGAGTAAGACCTAGAGGACACATAGGAACCCCTATAGGAACTTCACTTGGACGTATTCGTCCCAGAAGTGCCTGTCCTACTTTTCTCCGCTGAATCCGACTATATGGAAGCGGATATGAATAGCAGAGAGTCTGAAGCTTTCTTAGTTATCTGATCATAGACTGCGGAAAGCTTGCCGTCGAAGAGAAACTCTCCGGAGACCGGAGCGACTCTGAGAGAGTTTTTTCACCTTACTATCCACACGCGTGGATGTAGCCAGGGCCGCGTCACGTCTAACCAACTCCATATTGCCACTAAAAGGGCGGAGTTTTACGCGAGGCCCTTGAAAGATCTCTTAAGGAGGTTGTACATCCTGGAATTCTTTTTCCTTTAAGACATAATGATAACGCTCTGGTATGGTGATCTGCGTAGGATGATGCATCTAAGCTAACCCTGCTCGACGATATTGTCGTTTCCAACATCGTGGTTGGAATTGACATTGACGATGGTGTAAACAATACTAGGTCCTGGCCTGGTCGTCTAGATGCAGAGAACTCTCAGAATGCTCTGTCCTGCTGTTTCAAATTATTCCTTGAATTGATGAAAGGCAGATGTAGAGCATTTGCCGATAAGAAACCTGACCTGCCCATTTAGGTAGCAAGTTATATATATATAACACAGCAGCTAAGATCATTACCGGTGTGAAAAAATATGACCACATTACACCAATCCTGAAATCTCTGCATTGGCTGCCAGTTGAGTCTCGCATTAAGTATAAGGTATTGGCGGTGACACACAACATCTTACATAGCGACAAAGCACGAATCTACCTTAAGCAGGTCATCAAAGTACACACACCGCCGAGGAATCTCAGATCAGCTTCTGAGAGTCTCCTTGTCGTACGCGAATTCGATCAACGGTAGGGAAGAGATTGTTCACTTTCGCAGCTCCCTCACTCTGAACCTTAGAAAAGACTCTATATACTCATTTAAAAGTGTCCGAGGATTGTATATTAATGCTCGATTAACACGTGATATGTCTCACACCGAGCAACACATAAAATATATTACATAGATGAGTGAACATTAGCTTTACTTTAAAACCATCCCGGTACCGACTCGGAATTACTGACTCCAAGGGAGGTATTCGCTTGCTTTACACTATAAAGCAGGAGAACTAAGGGAACACCCACCCCCCCCCCCCCCCTTCCCCTTGCCCTGGATCAAATACTCAGAGCGAAGAGGGCAGCAGGACAGAGTCACTGCCGGAACCGAAAGCCTACATATATATAGTTGCCACTATTTAGTGGACGACATTCTGAGTGAAAAATAACGGACCTAAACAATGCAGATCTGCAGAAATGGACTCAATATTTCTCAGATACAATTCGTGAAAAGTGGAGGGCTAAGACCAATATGCAGCCCTCATTAGATCTGTAATAGCAACATTATTAGCGTAAGCCCATGATGTAGAAAGAACTCTTACTTCATGAGCTTAAAACTAAAGCACAGACTGATGATTGAAGATATTATCATAAGCAGTACTGATAGTAAATTGAATCCATCTGACCATAGAATGGACCGAAATGTGGAGGAAGCTTACACGGCATGTCCCACAACAGACGCCTGAGTAGATTAATCCACGGTCTTTGTGGAGCTAGAAATGCTACCAACAGAATATTGCATTGAGATATTAACTTGAGCAATATCTGCTGAATCAACGGTGCTGGAAGATACGCATATCCTATTATTCCGTCTCACGAGATCGATAGAGCGTCTACTGCAAAACGCTCGAAGATCCGAACATTGTGACACATACGTCTGCAACTGATTGTTGAGATGCGTCACGAATAAGTCGATCATTGGCCGCTCTCCTTGGTAGCAAATCTGATTGAATACTTGTTTGTTGAAAGTTCATTCTGGCTGCAACAAGCGGCCCCTCTGTGAAGGGAGTCTGCTAATATGTTCTAGTACAAACAGAAAGATTCCTTCTGTTAACATGAATAACAGAATGGAATGAGTGTCTCCCTAGTTCCGAAAATATGCAAATACCGTCAAATTGTCGGACAGAATTAGCACATGAGCATTCTGAATAACGTTCATCCAATAATGTAGCGCAAGCCAAAATGACATCATTCTTGATGTTAATGCGCTTGATTATGAACTACGGATCCCAAAGAGCCTGGCCCTTCAAATCCGTTGGGTTCAATGATACGACCCAACCTGTTTGACTGGCATCCGTCGGATCCGGCAATTGCAGTGGAACTCCCTGAGTTAAATATGATTGAATATGACCGGTCACGTAGCCAAGGGGCGGTCGCATGTGCTGCCATGAGGATGAGGAAGCCGAAAGAGCAGTCTCTCTGAACTGTCTATATAACAGAGAGTCCCGTGGACATATGCCCTGACTGAGGAACGTTTTGTACTACAACCACAACATCTGTGCCCAGATGTTGTAGTACGAGAGAGGGACCTCTCTCTCTCGCAGCCCGGATGGACCTGGACGAGCTAGGAACCGGACTAATAGGCTTCCTCCGTACAATCCTCGTATCCGTCGTCACTGGGTGTGCACATTGTAGTTATAGTGCTCGCATCACCCAAATTTCCTTCCTGGACTGCAAAAAACGAACCCGGTTGCTGAGCCATTCGGTGAATGGTCGCGACACCGAGCAAGCTAGCGGACGCCAAAGCCATCGATCCTACTAGGGAACTCCAGGCAATTGACGCATCTACATGAGCCATTTTGCCGCTAACTCTTCATTTGACTGTGACGACTGAAGCACACTTTACGAAGACATCACGGTAACAACACCTTGTTCATGTTACTCTATGAGACCTGTGGAGCCGCGATCCTACGTAAATTATCCGTTGGAAGCTCCATAATATGCGAACGTCCCAACTGGAAAGGTCTCGTATCCTTGGCTAGCAGATGGAGTGACCTGGTCGGCGCATATTCCTTGGTCGGCGAAGCATGAGCACCAGTGACGTTCAATCCTGCATTTATATAATATGCGAACATCCCCTGGAAATCTGTGGTCACATAGCCAGGTGCGGTCATGTGTGTTGACGAGGATGAGGAAGCCAATATAACATGCGACGGAGCGTCCCGATCAGGAGGAGTGGACATAAGCTCCGACTAAGCGAACAAACATACAACAACATCGCGGCGCAGATGTTGATGCAAGAGAGAGGGGGCCTCTCTCACTAGCGGACCGGGTGGACCTGGACGGGCTAGCTACCGGACTGAGAGGCTTCCTCTGTACTATCTTCGGGTCCGTCGTTGCTGGGTGTGCACATCTGATGTTTTATAGTGCTCGCATCACCCAATCTGCTTCCCTGGACCGCGACAGACGAACCCAGGTGCTGAGCCATTCGGTGAATGGTCGCGACACTGGGCGGACTAGCGGGCGATCAATGCCTTCGATCGAACTAGCAAACTCCCGGCAATTGTCATAATACCTTGAGCACTTCCCGCTAGCCCTAAAATTGCAACGACGGAGACACACTTGTTGAAGACATCACTCTGAATTCTGAAAAAGAAACTGATAATATAGAGTGACCCTACGTAGAGAGGACTGTAATGGACCCCTCACCGCTAACAAAATACCGTGACACACGTCTCCAACGTTGTCATATCAATCAACACACCCAGAGCAAGAATTAGTGCGAATACATTGACTATAAGAAACACAATGAACCTGTGAATTAGAGGAAGATATCCTCGCATTACAATTTGAACAATATTTTTTCAACATGAAAAAATATTCACCGTCAAATTACTCGCACTAACCCTTGAAATAAATATACATAATATAATTATAATCCATTATAACATTTCAAAAGAAAATAATTTCCAAAAAAAAAAATTTTTTTTTTTTGTTTTTTCTGGAAAAAATTTTCAGAAGAGCCCAAGTTCCCAATGGGAACAATGAGCCCAAATGGATCCAAAAAATGCCTAAGTGTGGACAAAAATTTTAAAATCATTTCCCAAAATTAATGTAACACTTACGGACAATATTAATGTATCCTGCTATGACTGAACTAAGCAGAGGACAAGTAATCACTATAAGAAGTAACCGTTGTCAAAATAAACAAAAAGTGTAAACAAACCGGAAACATGACTCCAGGCACTGATAAACATGGCCCGAAATCAGTTACCAATTTAAACACTATCTGATGCAAAACGGTGACTTCCAGAGAAGAAACTCCAAAACATCAGATGGTAGTTGCAGACCAAAGCGCCTAAACACCCAAGGGTGAGGACAAAAACATGGGGAAAAAAACAGAAAATAATTCTGTTTCCAAGCCAAAACTCCCAAGAAATTTTAGTAATAAACATTACAAAAAATAAGCCAAAAGCATGGGAGAATAGCTAGGGGAGAATAAAGGAAAAGGAGAGAGGAAACACTGATTAAACAATGGAACATTCATAGCAAGAATGACCACAACAAGGTCATGCCTCGAAAATAGGTAACATGAATAATTTCGTAAAATAATTATAAGTTACAGCCCTGAACATTTCTTTCCACTGTTTTTTCCTCTCCTCCTTCTATTTCCTCCTTATATCCACCATTTCTCTCATAATTATGTGTCTGGCATCACTAAAATGAGATTTACAAGCACAAATAACAGTGAAGTGTAACTGTATTGAGGGCCAAACAAAGAATGATAATTGCGCCAATTTCGAGACCTCCTTGACACTGAGCATGCGCAGTGGAGTAAAAGTATGGAGGACCATATAGGACATGTAATTTTCGGTTTTAGATGCAAATTTTGGGGACTGGGGGGTAAAATTTGTGTTTGGCCATACATATTTTAGAGTTAGCACCAGCTATGTCTGGGTCATTGGTACAGTATAAAAATATACACTTATTCAAAAGAATATCAATGAACAGTCTGTACTCTCTGGAGAGTAAACACGCTTCCAAGGCAAGCCACAGGCGACCCCGTTCAGGTGTACAATTAATTCCAATAAATAATACTCCCAGACGTACGAATATACATGTACCGGAATACATAGAAATCTTCATTCGATTTCCATGTAAAATGTGTACTGAAACTATATAACCTGGATTTAGAAATGGATCGAGCTATGATTAACAGATTCGTCACGGACCACCCCAAAATACATTATTTTTCCTGAGGTCCATAACATACAATAATGTGTCCGTCTAATAAACACATGTTATGTACACGAGCCTTGAATCTTGCATGTAATGATCAGAATGCCAGTTAACTGACTTGTCAGACAAACCGGTACACAAAGGCTAGCAATTTATTGATAATGAATCATATGCTCGTATATGACTTATAACGAACAACCACAGGAAACAAATCAACTAAAAAGTGGATGTGCTGAAAAGTGGATGTGCCCATGAGGTCGCCATAGAACACGACCCAGCCACCAATTGATAAGCCCTGAAAGGCATGCAAATACTTAAATGCATACGAGGCTTGTGGGAAGGAAACGTCCTGTCTTATAATAGCCTCTTAACATATTGGCGGTGGGGGGGGGGCATTCGATGAAAATTTCATATTGAACCCCCCTCACCGGCATTACTTGAATCGTTCATGTGTTAGTCATAACAAATACACCGTATTTTCATAATAACTCACACCAAACCATACCGGCTGGAAGAGAATGACCTCCTCTAAGAAACGGTATTATGTCCAAAAGGACAACAAACTCAACCCAGCTAAGCAGCTAAAGGTCTTCCTATACGTGAAGACAATAAAGCTGATAAGACAGATATATTGGTGTAAGCTGCGACACTGAAGGCTCACTGACTGGAGACTTACAACTATCATCGCACAAGGTAGGGAATGAAAAACTGTTAAATAAACAGCCCTAAATTCACAATATAATAGACCGCAGTCTCAAGAGATTTTTAATTCAGTTATGTCACTGCATAATACTGAAAAAATCTTGCACATAATTCTAGTTAGACTACAATGGTGTAAACAATAAGACTTAAGTCCATAACACCTGGGAAAAAACAAACCGAAAAGCACAGTACTTCTTTTCGGCTTTATTCCCAAAAGACAGTGGTCAGAGCCTAACTAACATAGCTAGAAGTCTTCTTCTCCGTGAAGACCGATATCTCGGTGTAATTAGTGACTTAATCATCACGCAATTAGGGAATGATGAGCCATTTTCCTAACAGCTATAATTCCCAAAAGATTGCTGTAACCGTACATAAGGCTACCATGGCATCCACAATGACATAACTGCCTTGCTGCCAAGGAATATCTCAGCCTATCTATGCACTATCCTTCCTGATAGAGGATGAGATACAGGGGATTATAAAAAACTGGAGAATAATTTTGACGACATCTAATGCTTTTCTTCAATAGGAGCTTGGACCTCCAGAAGGAAAGCCTCTTTTGGAAGACTGTCCCACAAGTATTTCTTGTAAGTGGAGCTTGCTCGGGCTGATAGCCGCCGGCCTGCCGAGACTATTCTCATCCACTGATCTTCCGCAATATTATCCACTTTATTGCGAGGCTGATAACCTACCACTAAGTGGATTTACCGAAATCTATTCTCGAAGACCTCAATTCTTCCCTTAATAAGAGAGCCTTAACCTCCATTAGGAGCGATTCTCTTTGAAGGAACTTCCGTTAACGTCCAGTTCTTGTGAAGATGATAACCATCAGTCCACTGATAAACAATAGAGGTCATATCCAACACCTGTACGACTTACGAAGCTTACGGAAGGAGAAACTACATTCTCCTCCCGAAGCAGCTCGTCTCGTCGATCTCAATAGTTCCCTCCAATAAGAGAGTTTTGCCTTTACTTGTAGAGACTCTCTTTGACAGGAACTTCCGTGATTAACTTCCAGTCTCTCATGGATACCTTCCGTTAATCGACGGCCTAGGGGGGTCTGATCCACAGCCTTGATCAGACATATGCCCCTTTCCCGAATCGCTATAATGATGACCTCCGGAATAAATATAAGAGGTTATCTCCCTCGCAAGACATTCTCTTGATGCTTTCTTAGAAGAACATCCTCGCTTACCCTAGTCTGCTGAAGTGTGTTGATGAGACACCTACTTCAATAGCAGTGCTCTGGATGTAGCCTGCTTATATCGCAGAGCAAGCTTGTCGTCAAATAGTGTATTTCCGGTGACCAGAGCGATTTGAAGAGAGCTTTTCACCTCGTCATCTAAAAGTGATGATGACGCAAGGGCAGCATCATGTCTTACCAACTCCAAATTTTCCACTGTCAGTGCTGAGTTGAACGTGGCATACATGACTGCCCTGGAAAGAACTCTTAGTGAGGAACAACGTCCTCATATTCCTTCCCATTGAAACATTGCATCATAGCTCTGGTAAGGTGATCTGCATAGGACACCACGTCCAGATTCGCTTATTTGATGAGACAAGAGGCCCCAGGGGGCCTGAGGGTGCTCACCTGACATGGTAGTCTAAATATCAAACCAGGGACTTGACTTGAATAAGCTGCATACGCCCCTCCTAAGAAAAGCATATACCAACTAGATGAAGCGATTGTGCCCACACAATACACAGGATTTTCCTTCTATTTTCAGTTCCTGCTCTTTTACGTCCCAAAATTGAGATAAACTCATAAAAAACAGATTTTTTCCCAAACAAAATACTTTCAGTCTAAATTTTTTTCTTCTTCTTAAAACGCATAAAAATCGATAAAACTAATCTCCGGATTTTGGTCCAAAATTTTCGAAGTCCCACCCGCACCCCAAATTTTCAGGGGAAAAAACAAAAAAAATTTTTTGTCTTAAAATTGACAGAAATGCAAAAAAAACAAAACAATTTCCGGATTTTTGTCCAAAAGTCCCACCCGCACCCCAAATTTTCAGGGGGCAATTATTTTTTTTTTGTCTTAAAATTGACAGAAATGCATAAAAAACCAAAAAAAAAAAATTTCCGGATTTTGGACCAAAATTTTCTAAGTCCGCAACGGGACCCCAAATTTTCAGCCTAAATATGAACTCAGGGACTTGGCTTCAACAAACTTGAATCTCACCCCCCTAAGGATGCTGCATACCAAATATCAAAAGATTCTTATTGGTAGATCTGAAGAAGAAGATTTTTAAAAAATACTCCTCATACTGCACTAATTTAAACATTTGGGCTCCCATAGAGAACCCAAAAATCGACCCAGGCAATTGATTTCAATAAACATGTGAAACATTCTTCCAAAGATGTCATATGTGAAATTTGAAAGCTTTTGGAGCAGTGGTTTGGGAGAAAAGTAGTCTCAAATGTTTTTCCCATTACCCATTACCCACAGTGTTAAAAAATGCTGACTCAGCACTTTTTCAAAGTCCCCAAAAAGTACCCCATGATAAAACCGATGGCAATTTTTTTCTACATTCCATTCTGTCGGTCCTAAGGAAGCTTCACAACAATTAAGAATTCTCAGTGCCGTGTAGTTATGGAGATATGGGCATTTTAATTTTTTTCTATTTTTAGCTCCTGTGGTTCCCACGGGGCTATGGGGGAAAAAAAATTCTGCATAATTTAGGTACTTATGACCCAATAAGCACTCACGTAAAATTTGGTTCAAATCGGCCTCGCAGTTTGGAAAATAGAAATTTGAGGCGGGGCCAAAATTTTTGCCCCTCCTTTAACATCGTCAAATATAGCCCCCCGAACTTCTCTTGAACAAACTTGAGTCTACACCTCAAAAGGAAGCTGCATCCCAAATATCAAGTCTCTGCTGTTGCTGGTTCTTGGAATTGGAGTGTTTTTGCCCCATCCCTCTGCTCAATAAGAGCCGAAACCTTATTTGACAAAAAATCAAAATGCCCTCATTTTACCCCTACTCACATGAAATTTCATTTATATGCGGCCAGTGGTTTGGGAGAAAAAGGCCCAAACACCACCTTCACGACGGACGCCGGATGCTGGACGACAGACAAAAAGTGATCAGAAAAGCTCACCCTGACTTTCAGTCAGGTGAGCTAATAACACATTCCATCAATTCAGAATATATATTAAATGATGCAGGTAGAAACAGTTTTTCATCGCCGGCCTGCTCATTTAAATGTAGATGAGCTCTCTGTATATCTTCTCCAACGTTATAAATGAACCTTGTCCAAGGAACGATGAAGATGTTGATAAGAAACTGCCTTCCTCCTACCATTAGAGAGGTAGAATATGGTGTAGTCAATGCGTCCGAAGGCCTGCGACACCTGTCTAGATAGTGTTGGAACGGAAAGAACATCCTCTTTCCTCCGCACCAAGTCTGCTTCCAGAGACGACAGCGGTTTCTCTCTAATAGATACAGCATACTAATCAGGTGTAACAGATGCAGGATAGTAATGCAGTCCATCGCTACCCTATGCTGTTCCGAAAGGGAAGGGTAATTCTCTTCCTCGTCCCTTTCATCATTTGACTGAATCAACTATGACATCCGGTCCCTTGCATCTGCGTGTACAGATGACTGGATCGACCCAGCACCATCCTACAGTTCACCTCTGGAGTCTGTGGGAGGCTGCTCTTGCACTCGCTGGGATGCTGCGATTAGCTGCGCGATCAGCGACAGCATTTGCGTTACCGAGGCTTGAGGAGCAGTGGTCTTCTGTATCATCACCGCTCCCCCTGGGACGAATATCCGGAGGTAGCACTTCGGAGCATATATATAATGATCCAGGTAGGGACATTTCTTCATCCCTTGCCTGCTCATATCTTCTCTGAAAGTCCCTGTACTTGAGGAGCAGCAGTCTTCTGTTCTTCGCCGCTACCCCTGGGAAGAATATCCGGAGGAAGTAGTTCCGAGCATATATCAAATGATGCAGGTAGGGATAGATCTTCATCCTCGGCCGACTCATGTCTTCTCTGAACGTCCCGTGATCAATGCCTCGGATCGCTAGCTACTGGATGGTCCGACTTCACAGGTGAAGAATGCTCTGTCTTCGGACAACTGTGGCTATACAAAGTCGGGTAGCTAATCCTCAATAGTAGTCGCAGCATGCTGATCAGTTTGAACAGATTCAAGACATTACTGATGAATGAAGTCCATAACTTCATAAACTGTTCCGAAAGGGAAGGGTAATCCTCTTCCTAGTCCCTTTCACCATCCGACTGAATCAGCTATGATGTCTGGTCCCTGGCATCTGCATCTGCAGATGACTGGACTGATCCGGTACCGTCCGACAGCTCACCTCCAGAGTATGCGGGAAACTGCTCTTGCATATGCTGGGATGCTGTGATTTGCTGCGCGATCTGCTACAGCCAGTCCATTACCGAGGCTTGTGGAGGAGTGGTCTTCCGACTTATGCGCCTCTTGCTGTTCCTGGGACGAAGATCCGGAGGGAGGTATATCTCTTCTCCTAATGTCCCATTGATCAATGCCTCGGAGCGCTAGCTACTGGATGGTCCGACTTCAGGGGTTAAGAATGGCTCTGTCTTCGTGCAAGTGGCTGAATATCTGAAGTGCAGTACCTAGATTGTGGTCGTGTGTGCTTTAATAACATAGTGGAGGAAGCCGTGACTGAAGCTGAACCCAAGGCTGTAGACTTGACGTAGCGTCCCGAGCGGTGGTTGGACGTATGTTCCGTTCATACAAGTTTCTCAAAACAACATTTGGCCCCAAATGTTGTTGGGTTGGAGAGGGACCTCTCCCGCTTGCGGTCTCATCAGACCTCACTGAGCCTCCCGAAATGAAAACTTGGTTCCGGCTTGCAGAGGAAGTCTTGACTGAAGCCGATCCCGGCTGCAGACTAGACAGAGCGTCCCGAGCAATGGGTGGACGTATGCTCCGGCTCATGCAAGTTTCTCAAAACAACATTTGATCCCAAATGTTGTTGGGTTAGAGAGGGGCCTCTCCCGCTCGCAGTCTTATTAGACCTTGGCGAGCCTCCCTAAAAGAAACTTACCGACTTCCTCCCTATTCCTCCCTTTTTCCATCGTCGCTGGGTGAGCCTTTATTTTAAGGTGCTCGCTCTACCCACATCTACACACTTCCCTCGACCGCAATGGACTTACCCAGTGTTACGGCTCTCCGGAGGGAGTAACTGCTTCACCGGTCGAGCTAGCTGCTTGCAAGGATCCCTTGCTTATATTTGAGCTAGCTCTATTTCCTCTTTAGCTCAACCGAGTGCGACGACGGTAACACACTTGGATGGATGTCACAGTATCATCACCACGTTCATGTTCCTCTGAAAAAAAAAAACTGAAAAATATTATATCACGGAAGAGGCCCCACATAGGAACCTCACTGCCAACAACTTACTGCGACACTAGTCTCCAACATTGTAGTCCCACTGTACACAAGTAGGACAAAAAATGCCGCTCAGGATCACCGATCCAATGTCGAGTTGTGACAACAGTTCCTCGCACCAAGGCCAACACACCTATGAAGTTTCATGACTCTAGGTTGAACCACTATCAAGTTCTCATCCGGAAACCAATTGTTGCGATATACTATGTTCAAGGTCACTGTGACCTTGACCTTTGACCTGGTGAGTCCAACATCAATAGGGTTCTTCCTCGCACCAAGGCCAACATGCCTGTAAAGTTTCATGACTCTAGGTTAAACCACTATCAAGTTATTATCCGGAAACCAATTGTTGCGATATACTATGTTCAAGGTCACTGTGACCTTGACCTTTGACCTGGTGAGTCCAAGATCAATAGGGTTCTTCCTTGCACCAAGGCCAACACACCTATGAAGTTTCATGACTCTAGGTTGAACCATTATCAAGTTATCATCCGGAAACCAATTGTTGCGATATACTATGTTAAAGGTCAGTGACCTTGACCTTTGATCTGGTGAGTCCAAGATCAATAGAGTTCTTCCTCGCACCAAGGCCAACCGACCTATGAAGTTTCATGAATGTAGGTTGAACTACTATCAAGTTATCATCCGGAAAGGAATTGTTGCGATTTACTATGTTCAAGGTCACGTTGACCTTGACCTTTGACGTAGCGAGTCCAAAATCAATAGGGTTCTTCCCCTCACCAAGGCCAATCTACCTATGAAGTTTCATGAATGTGAGTTGAACCACTATCAAGTTATCATCCGGAAACCAATTGTTTAAGATTTACTATGTTCAAGGTCACTGTGACCTTGACCTTCGACGTAGCATGTCCAAAATCAATAGGGTTCTTCCTCCCACCAAGACCAACCTACGTATGAAGTTTAAAGAATGTGAGTTGAACCACTATCAAGTTATCATCCGGAAACCAATTGTTTACGCCCGCCCGCCCGCCATTCACCAAACTATAAGTCGAGTTTGACTTCGTCACAACTCGACTAAAAATCCGCAGGATTGCAGCGACTAAACACGATAGCACTAATGCAACTCATATATATATATAGATACATGAATAATAGAAATCAAAATAAATTCCCCCCCCCCCCCCCCCCCCTAAAAAAAATTTTTGAAGAAAAGCCAAAGTTCCCAAAGGGAAACTACAAGCCCGATAGAGCCTAAATGTGGACAAAATCCAGTTTTTTTTAGCTACACTACCGGAATAATAACAAGAGGCCCCAAGGGCCTGAGGGCGCTCACCTGACATGGTAGCCTAAATATCAACCCAGAGAATTGATTTCAACAAGTTGCATCTGCTCCTCCTAAGAAAAGCTTATACCAAATATCCAAAGATTCTGACCAGTGGATCTAAAAAAAAAAGATTTTTAAA
Source organism: Pictodentalium vernedei (assembly GCA_031216915.1). NCBI lineage: Eukaryota > Metazoa > Mollusca > Scaphopoda > Dentaliida > Dentaliidae > Pictodentalium > Pictodentalium vernedei. The sequence continues at coordinate 456,317,318 of CM062296.1, forward strand.
GAATATTCCTCATATTGAACTAAGTTATAATTCAGGCTCCCACAGGGAGCCCATATATGAACCCAGGGACTTGGCTTTAACAAACTTGAATCTCACCCCCTAAGGATGCTGCACACCAAATATCAAAACATTCCGACTGCTGGATCTGAAGAAGAAGATTTTTAAAGAAAAGTCCTCATTTTGAACTAAGTTACAATTCGAGCTCCCACAGTGAGTCCAAATATGGACCTAGGGACATGGCTGAAGAAGAAGATTTTTAAAGAAAAGTCCTCATTTTGAACTAAGTTACAATTCGAGCTCCCACAGTGAGTCCAAATATGGACCTAGGGACATGGCTTGAACAAACTTGAATCTCACCCCCTAAGGATGCTGCATACCAAATATCAAAACATTCCGACTGCTGGATCTGAAGAAGATTTTTAAAGAAAATTCCTCATTTTGAAGTAAGTTATAATTTGGGCTACCACAGTGAGCCCAAATATGAACCCAGGGACTTGGCTTGAACAAACTGAATCTCACCCCCCTAAGCATGGTGCATACCCAATATCAGAAGATTCTGCCTGCTGGATCTTGAGAAGAAGATTTTCAAAGAAATTTGCCTGAAATGCACTAAGTTCAAATTTGGGCTCCTATACTGAGCCCAAATATAAACCCAGGGGGCTGATTTGAACAAACTTGAATCAGATCCACCCCACAATGTTGCATACCAAATATCAAAAGATTCTGCCTGCTGGATCTGGAGAAGAAGATTTTTTAAGAAATATGCCTGAAATGCACTAAGTTAAAATTTGGGCTCCTATACGGAGCCCAAATATAAACCCAGGGGGCCGATTTGAACAAACTTGAATCAGATCCACCCCACAATGTTGCTTACCAAATATGAAAAGATTCTGAAGCTGGATCTGGAGAAGATTTTTTAAGAAATTTGCCTGAAATGCACTAAGTGCGAATTCAGGCTTCTATATTAAGCCCAAATATGAATCCAGGGGGCCGATTTGAACAAACTTGAATCAGATCCACCCCGCAATGTTGCATACCAAATATCAAAAGATTCTGCCTGCTGGATCTGGAGAAGAAGATTTTTGAAGAAATTTGCCCGAAATGCACTAAGTTCGAATTCGAGCTTCTACAGTGAGCCCAAATATGAAACTAGGAAGCCGATTTGAACAAACTTGAATCAGATCCACCCCACAAAGTTGCATATCAAATATCAAAAGATTCTGCCTGCTGGATCTGCAGAAGAAGATTTTTTAATAAATTTGCACGAAATGCACTAAGTTGCGAATTTGGGCTTCTATATTAAGCCCAAATATGAATCCAGGGGGCCGATTTGAACAAACTTGAATCAGATCCACCCCGCAATGTTGCATACCAAATAACAAAAGATTCTGCCTGCTGGATCTGGAGAAGAAGATTTTTGAAGAAATTTGCCCGAAATGCACTAAGTTTGAATTCGAGCTTCTATAGTGAGCCCAAATATGAATCCAGGGGGCCGATTTGAACAAACTTGAATCAGATCCACCCCGCAATGTTGCATACCAAATATCAAAAGATTCTGCCTGCTGGATCTGGAGAAGAAAATTTTTTAAGAAATTTGCCTGAAATGCACTAAGTTCGAATTCGAGCTTCTATAGTGAGCCCAAATATGAATCTAGGAAGCCGATTTGAACAAACTTGAATCAGATCCATCCCACAATGTTGCATACTAAATATCAAAAGATTCTGCCTGCTGGATCTGGAGAAGAAGATTTTTTAATAAATTTGCTTGAAATGCACTAAGTTCAAATTTGGGCTCCTATACTGAGCCCAAATATAAACCCAGGGAGCCGATTTGAACAAACTTGAATCAGATCCACCCCACAATGTTGCTTACCAAATATGAAAAGATTCTGCCTGCTGGATCTGGAGAAGAAGATTTTTTAAGAAATTTGCATGAAATGCACTAAGTTCAAATTCGAGCTTCTATAGTGAGCCCAAATATGAATCTAGGAAACCGATTTGAACAAACTTGAATCAGATCCACCCCACAATGTTGCATACCAAATATCAAAAGATTCTGCCTGCTGGATCTGGAGAAGAAGATTTTTTTAAGAAATTTGCCTAAATGCACTAAGTTCGAAATCGGGCTCCTATACTGAGCCCAAATATGAACCCAGGGGGCCGATTTGAACAAACTTGAATCAGATCCACCCTACAATGTTGCATACCAAATATCAAAAGATTCTGCCTGCTGGATCTGGAGAAGAAGATTTTTTAAGAAATTTGCCTGAAATGCACTAAGTTCGAATTCGGGCTTCTATAGTAAGCCCAAATATGAATCCAGGGGGCCGATTTGAACAAACTTGAATCAGATCTACCCCGCAACGTTGCATACCAAATATCAAAAGATTCTGCCTGCTGGATCTGGAGAAGAAGATTTTTGAAGAAATTTGCCTGAAATGCACTAAGTTCGAATTCGAGCTCCTATAGTGAGCCCAAATATGAATCTAGGGAGCCGATTTGAACAAACTTGAATCAGATCCACCCTACAATGTTGCATGCCAAATATCAAAAGATTCTGCCTGCTGGACCTGGAGAAGAAGATTTTCAAAGAAATTTGCCTGAAATGCAGTAAGTTCAAATTTGGGCTCCTATACTGAGCCCAAATATAAACCCAGGGGGCCGATTTGAACAAACTTGAATCAGATCCACCCCACAATGTTGCATACCAAATATCAAAAGATTCTGCCTGCTGGATCTGGAGAAGAAGATTTTTTAAGAAATTTGCCTGAAATGCACTAAGTTCGAAATCGGGCTCCTATACTGAGCCCAAATATGAACCCAGGGGGCCAATTTGAACAAACTTGAATCAGATCCACACTACAATGTTGCATACCAAATATCAAAAGATTCTGCCTGCTGGATCTGGAGAAGAAGATTTTTTAATGTTTTTCCCATTGCCTACAGTGTTAAAAAGTGCTGACTCAGCACTTTTTCAAAGTCCCGAAACTGTACCCTATCATAAAACCGATGGCAATTTTTTTTAACCAATCCTTTCTGTTTGTCCTAAGGAAGCTGCACACCAAATAAAAATTCTCAATGCCATGCAGTTTTGGAGATATGGGCGTTTTAAATTTTTTCTATTTTTAGCTCCTGTGGTTCCCACGGGGATGCAGGAAATTTTTTTTTGCATAAATCAAGTACTCATGACCCAATAAGCCCTCACATAAAATTTGGTTCAAATCAGCCCCTCGGTTAGGAAAATAGAAATTTTGGGCGTGGACAAAATTACTGCCCCTCCCATAACAATGGCAAATATTGCCCCTCAAACTTTCTGTGTACAAGCCTGAGTCTCCAACCCAAAAGGAAGCTGCAAACCAAATATCAGGTCTCTGCCACTAATAGTTCATGAGAAGAAGATTTTTAAGGATTTTGGTGCCCCTTGGGGGTGTGGCACCACCCAGGGGGAGAGGCAACTTTATTTGAACAAATCCGAATTGGTATTGGTGGACGAATATTTGACCAAGATTTGAATAAAATTGGGCTATTGGTTTGGGAGGAGAAGTCGATAATGTAAAGTTCACGCCGGACGACGGATGCCGGACGACGGACGGCAAGTGATAAGTTAAGCTCCCTTCGGTGAGCTAACAAGAGGCCCCACGGGGCCTGAAGCGCTCATCTTGTACAGAACACAATTTAAACAGAGTCCAAGAATGAGTCTACATTAAGCAAGCCATCTCCATAGGCTACACTGTCAATCCTTGAGTCCCTCAGGAGTGACAAAAATAATCTGGGCATCATGCCTTTTCTTCAGTTGATCATAAGTAAAATGTAGAGCTCCCATATGAAGCCCCTTGATACAACCTATGTGGATTAATCTTAGTACCTCTAGAGGGTATTGAATACAAAATTTTTAATTCTTCAGCAAAATGGCCAATTCCGGCTCCCATAGAGAGCCCAAATATTAACCCAGGCTCTTGATTTGAACACAGTTAAATCTGACTTCCCTAGAGATGTTGTGTACCGAATATGAAAGCATTCTGACTGTTGGATCTGAAGAAGAGAAATTGTAAAGAAATTTCTTCAAACTGCACTAAGTTCAAATTTGGGCTACCATAGCGAGCCCAAATATTAACCTATGGATCCGATTTGAACAAACTTGAATCTGACTCCCCTAGAGATGTTGTATACCAAATGTGAAAGTATTCTGACAAGTGAATCTGAAGAAGAAGATTTTTGAAGAAATTCCCTCATATTGTACTAAGTTAAATTTCATGTTCCCATATGGAGCCCAAATATTAACCTAGGCACTCGAATTGAACAACCTGGAATCTGACCCCCCTAGAGATGTTGTATACCAAAGATGAAAGCATTCCGACTGGTGGATCTGAAAAAGAAGATTTTTTTAAATTACCCTCCATATTGGACAAAGATAAAATTTGGGCTTCCGTAGGAAGCCCAAATATTAACCTCGGGACTTGGTTTGAACAATCTAGAATCTGACCCTCATAACAATGATGTATACCAAATATTAAAAGATTCTGACTGGTGGTTCTGAAGAAGATTTTTAAAGAATATTCCCCATATTACCCTATGTTAAAACTTCGGGCTTCTATAGAGAGCCCAAATATGAACCAATGAGCTTTATTTCAACAAACTTTTATCTGCCCCCCCCCCCCCCCCCTCCCCCCCCCCTATGAATGCTGTATACCAAATATCAAAAGATTCTGATGATTGGTTCTGGATAAAAGATTTTTTTACATTTTTGCAAATATGCTGACTCAGCACTTTTTCGATGCCCATTACAGAACACCCTAACATAACCGATTGTAATTTTTTTTACCATTCAATTCTACTAGTCATAAGGATACTTCATACCAAATAAAAGCTCTCTGTTCCGTGGGGTTTGGGAAATATGGGCGTTTGAAAATATTTCTATTTTTAGCTCCCAGGGTTCCCATGGGGATGCGGGAATTTTTTTTTTGCATGGGTCAAGTACTTATGACCCAATACCACCACAAACCAAATTTGGTTCATACCGGACCATCGGTTCAGAAAATAGAAATTTTGGGCGGGGCCAAAAATCTTACCCCTCCTATTACAAAACCATATATTACTTCACGAAGTTCGTTTGAACAAACTTGACTCTACACCTCATATGGAAGCTCCATAGCAAATATCAAGTCATTGTACACACTGATTCTTGAGAAGAAGATTTTAAAAATATTTTGGAGCATTTTCCCCCACTCCCTCCCTATGGGGCTGGGCATGCCGAGTTGAACAAAAATGAAATGCCCCTTTGGGACCATCACTCACACAAACTTTCACTTGAATTGGCCCAGTGGCTTTGGAGGAGAAGAGCAAAACATGGTGTTGATGGATGACAGACGCCGGACGACGGACGGAGAGCGATGAGATTAGCTCAGCTTGACTTTGTCAAGATGAGCTAATAATAACTGAATCCTACAACAATTATATAGCAATATAATATGAAATACTACACATATTGAGGACGTTGTCAATGTAAACAACATCAAAAGAAAAACCGGAAACAAGACATCAGGCACACAACAAGGCACAACGTCCATAACCAATTTGCTGCTACCAGATGCAAAGCAAGATCTTCATACGAAGAAAAAAAAACGATACATCGGAGAGAAGATGCAAGACTAAATGACCTAACAGCCCTAGGGTGAAGACGTAACCATGGGGATAAACAGAATAAAAATTTTAATAAAAATTAGCCCAAAAGCTTAGGAGTTTAACAGGAAGGGTTCATGGGAGGATAGGGAAAGAATACTCAACAAACAGTGGATAAATCATTTGTAATGAAAGTGTCAATGACACTGTAGCTCAACTTGTTTAAGACATGTACATGTATAGTATGTGACACAGCAATGACAAACATCTAGGTAATGACCTGATAACAAAGGTACATGTAAAGTATTGTAACGGTCTGTACATAAATGCTGACAGTAGCCTGCAACAAATGTGTAGGTAAAGTATTGTAAAGGTGGGCGACAGTTAGATGCTAAACTGAAAAAGAAATCTTTGAGACCCAGAGTGGGTCTGACTGAACCCAAAAATATTTGTTCTCATAGCACAGTGATAACAAAGGCACCCAAAAACACTCGTACTCTAAGAAGTTTCGTGAAGATCAATTCATAAATACAGACTCTAGCCCAAGCCGTACTGACATGTGCACTTACTGTGAATAAGTAGCACAGAACAAATCAAAGTTCATCTAATTTGCATAATTTCTGCACGAGGAAAAAACCTGTATTATATGTGATGTATTCCATGTTATTAAACATTCCTACAAAAATTTATTCAAATCAGAACTTTCATACAGAAGTTCTGTACAAAAAACTGATTGCACTAATTTTGATACAAAAAGGTTGCCGACGGCCATCTTGAATTTTGGACCACACTCAAAAACACTTGTTCTCGTCCCATGGTGATAACAAAGGTACCCAAGAAGTTTCGTAAAGATCGGTTCATAAATATGGCCTCTAGCCTCAGCTGTATAGAAGTTGTGTACAAAAAACTGATTGGATCTAATTTCGGTACAAAATGGCCACTGGCAGCCATCTTGAATTTTGGACCGCACCCAAAAACACTCATTCCCATCCCAAGGTGATAACAAAGGTACCCAAGAAGTTTCGTGAAGATCGGTTCATAAATACAGACTCTAGCCCGAGTCGTATTGACATGTGCACTTATTGTGTATAAGTAGCACTGAATAAATCAAAGTTCATCTAATTTGCATAATTTTTGCACGAGAAAAAAACCTGTATTATATGTGATGTATTCCATACTACTAAACATTCATACAGAAATTTATTCAAATCAGAACTTTCATACAAAAGTTCTGTACAAAAAACTGATTGCACCAATTTTGGTACAAAATGGCCACCGGCAGCCATCTTGAATTTCGGACTGCACCCAAAAACACTCGTTCTCGTCCCAAGGTGATAGCAAAGGTGCCCAAGAAGTTTCGTAAAGATCGGGTCATAAATACGGCCTCTAGCCCAAGCTGTATTGGCATCTGCAGTTACAGTGCTGAAAGTAGGGCTGCAATGATACGTCTCACTCACGAGACAATATGTATCGTGATATTTTTTCACGATACGTTACATGCAGTACATTGCGAGTGAATTATCAGTAATAAAAGGCGCAAAAACTCCACTGAGTCCAACTTTCATTTGGCCAGTAACATCCAATTTATTTTTTTGTGCTTGAGAAAGACCAGCAAGTTTCAGCCAATGGACCTCTGGGAGTCTGGGTTCAACTCAGAGGTTGTCTCAAACTATGCTTATAATTTAGACAGAGTTGATATTTTACTGAAATACAAATGAACAAGTGGAATCACAGGAGTCTGAAATTCTATCAGTACAGCTATAATTCACATTCAACGTGATATTTACATTCCCAACATAATCCCCTTCTGAAGGGGATTACGTTGGAAACGTAAGTATCACGTTGAAAGTGAATTATAGTTATACTGATAGAATTTCAGACTCCTGTGGTGGAATTGTAAGTTGGAAAAGCACAAAATAGACTTGTTGGGCCTGAAAATGCATCTTCTGACTACATCATGCCAACCTTCTGGAAGTGCATCGTTTGTATCGTGATACACATGAAACGATACGATATGCGTATCATGTACAAATGTATCGCGATGCATTGAAATCGCGATGAATCGTTGCAGCCCTGGCTGAAAGTAACATTAAATAGATCAAAGTTAGTCAAATTGGCATAATTTATGCACGAGAAAAAAACCTGTATGTGATGTATCCCATGGTACTAAACATTCACACAGAAAATTATTCAAATCAGTGCTTTCATATGGAAGTTCTGCGCAAAAATCTGATTGCACCTAATTTTGTACAAAATGGCCGCCAGTGGCCATCTTGAATTTCGGACTGCACCCAAAAACACTCGTTCTCGTCCCAAGGTGATAACAAAGGTGCCCAAGAAGTTTTGTAAAGATCGGTTCATAAATACGGCCTCTAGCCCGAGCCGTATTGGCATTTGCACTTACAGTGCTGAAAGTAACACTAAATACATCAAAGTTAGTCTAATTGGCATAATTTATGCACGAGAACAAAACCCGTATTATATGTGATGTATCCCATAGTACTAAACATTCACACAGAAAATTATTCAAATCAGCGCTTTCATATGGAAGTTCTGTGCAAAAATCTGATTGCACCTAATTTTGGTACAAACGGATGGACAGGCGGATGATGGGCCATGGCAATACCTCAAATTTGGCTTCGCCAAAGTTGAGCTGAAAATGATGACGTCAGGCGAATGTCCCAAAATTGGGAAACATGAAATAATTTTATAATTATTACAGCCCTGAACATATGAAACCACCATTGTTCACTTCCATCATCCAATAATAGCCTTGGATCCACCAATTCTTGCATTGATTTGTGTCGGGCATCCTCAAAAAGTAGATTTTCAAAGCACAGATGTCAAAACATTGTTATTGACTGAAGGGCCAAACAAAGAATGATGTTGGCGCCAGTTTCGGTCACTTCCTGATGGCTGCGCATGTGCGGAGGGTAAAAGTATGGAGGACCAGATAGGACTTAATTTTCGCTTTTGCAAGCAAATTTTGGGCATGGGGGGGGGGGGGTTCAAAATTTGTGTTTGGCCCTTAATAACAGTTAGTTTGCACCAGCTAGCAAGTCTGCGCCAGTGGTTTATAGTATAAAAATATGTGACATTTTGACCATTTTGAAATGTGACATTTTGCTCGTGTGACGTTTTGACCAGCACCCAGCATGGTTCCGCTAATTAACATAATTTACCCTGTCATTTTTCCCATGTGAACTCTGAGGTTTCAAAACTAAATAAATTTTATGTTCACCTCCAATCTACTACGTGTCGTACGCAGATGATTTGGGGTCAAAGATAATTTATATTACTTTTACACTCTATTGTCAGGTAACTTTCAACACCTATTGGTCGGATATGAGTGAGCTGCGGCTATGCCGGTTAATTAAATTTACTTATCAATTCTTGAATTGCATGTGTGGTTTCTTACCTAAGACTTTTTAATTTTTCATATTCCTTCTGGTGATGGTTCTGTAGATACATGTATCTTTTAAGATATAAGACATTTGCTACCACTATTTTGGGGTGATTTGATGTCAATCTTCTCGAAGTAAGCATAAACATCACAGCATTTACCTTTGCCTGGCATTTTAGCCTTTGGTGTGTGAAACGCATGGGATTGAGAGGTCATAAAACTTGGGGGCACGATTGCGCTGTGTACTAAGGCGTACTGCACGTCGAAGGTACGCATGTCTTCAACCAATCTAACCCTGCCTGTGCCACAGTGCAGAGTTCAGAGTTACGATGTTGGAGAGCTGACAGCTGCTCGTCGTTGCTCGGTGGTTCTCTCCGGGTACTCCAGCTTCCTCCACCCGTAAAACTGTCACCAACATGATATGACCCTGGCTGTTAATGTGTCGTTAAACCCTAAAATAAAAAAAATAATAAAAAAAACAAAACAAACCGAACCAAACCGAAAAAACGGCGATAAACCAACCAGCCCTACTTTATGTAGTGGATTCAAAATTTGCATAAAGGATTTTATTTATTTTGAACAGGATTTTTTTATTATTAATATTAAAGGTACATGTAAGTACAATTAGTACATAAATTAAGTGGCTATATAAGTAATGTAATTTTGATTATTTTGAAAATTCTCGACCTCTGATATTCCTTCAAGTCAAATTAAATATACACAAAATGTACATCAAAATGAAGACTGAGATGTAAAGAACACGAAACACATGTGTAATCAACTCATTCATGTAGAGTCGATCGTAGGCACCACTGGTACCTGGAAGTCTGCTACCGTATTCGTACGAGAACTGATAATTTAATAATATTTCATGACAACAGCTTGTGGCCAAATGTGCTTTACATATCCAAGAACAAAGCTAAGGTATCAAAATTCTTCAAAACACAGTGACAGAGCTGCATGGGGGTAAATTCCAAAACCTTTGCTTTTGTTTACATATGAATTTACTTTCGATTTCCGGTCGACGTCATCGGACTGAAAAAGCATTTTTTACAACGCTGTCTAAAATCAAATAATGAGAAAGATCGCCATAATACAGTATACTGTTATTGGCTAGAGACTGCACAGCTGCCATATTCAATGCAAGGTATCATGATACCTGTTGAAATGTCTTAGAATTTCGATTTTTTTTTTCGATGGAAATTCGTGGTATTGAGTGATTTGTGCATGTCTGTCGAATATGGAAATCATCTTCAATAAAAAATGCAGACAGTGTTGTCCTTTTCCAAAATGCAGTCCTATCGCTGCACTCAAAAGTGTCTTGAATGCCAAGCTTTGTTATTGAATATCTGAAGCACATTTGGCCACGTGTTGTTCTTGCGAAATATTATTTTATTATCAGTTCTGGTACAAATACAATAGCAGACTTCCAGGAACAAGTGGTGCCTGCTGTCAACTCTATGAGTTGATTACATATGTGTTTCGTGTTCTATACAGCCCAACCTTCATTTTGATGTATACTTTGTGTATATTTAATCTGAATTGAAGGAATATCAGAGGTGAGAATTTCAAAATAAACAAAATTCCATCACTAAAATAGGGTCCTACTAGATACCGATGGCCACCGAAGGCTACCAAAGGTCACCGAATGCCACCAATGGCCACCAAAGGCCACCCAAAAAAACTAAAACCGTTGCATTTAAAGGCATTTTTGAAGTCAAACAATCTTTATTTGTCATAAAGCGAACGTTTGTAACACTCGTTCTTCAAATTAGTTGTTTTATTTCAAAAAGAAACTATTTTCAAATGCTACCGAAGGCCACCATCACCAATGGCCACTCTAAATATACCTACTGTCGCACTGTAAAGCGTGATTGAAATCGGACAACCCTAAATTACCCTAAATTAGGAGGGGGAGGGGGGGGAGGGGGGGGGAGGGGGGGACTAGAGTTTCAAAACCACGCAAGCATAGACAAGTGTTACCGATGACCACCTAATTCATACTGTTTGAAACGAATTTGCAGTTAATTCAGTCTTTACTGTTGTCTAAATCTATTTATTTTACATAAGCTGATAATTATAACAACATCTCCCTTATCATTTTAATGAGATTACGGGTGGCCTTCGGTGTCGCTTTCATTCAGAACAAAAAAAAAAAACGGTGTTCTCAAATTGAAGACAAAATTGTCAATGGCCACCGAATGCCACCCGATGTAACTAAAACTGTTGCATTTAAAAGCATTTTTGAAGTCAAACACTCTTTATTTATCATAGATCGAATGTTTATAACATTCGTTCTTCGATTTAGTTTGGGGTTTTTTAGAAAAGGAACTATTTTCAGATTCGATCCCCACTCATACCCTGTCAGTCGAGGAGAGTTGTTACCAATGGCCACTTCATCAAACTGTTTTAAATGAAACTGACAACTTAGTTCCAGTTATTTCAGTTTCCTGAAGTTTGATCTACTGGGTCCGTAATCCATTTATTTTACAAAAAGTGGCTAAAAATGTTTTGGAATGGCAATAACATCCCGCTGTTAGTGCAGTGAGATTAACGAAGGCCACCTGAGCCAACATTGTGATGAAAATCCGATCATCTTTTCAGATTGAAGCCCAGATTTGTAATACTTTGTACAATGACAACAGATAAGGATGCTATACTCTATAGTTTCGCGTAGACTTGTATTAAAGTCATGAATGCATGAGTTGTCTGATTCTGAGGGCATTTGTGAAAGAACAGACAATTTGTTAAAACATTATTTTTATTCCTCATAAAACTAGATAATCAACAAAAACAAGTGATATTTATACAAACATCAACAGAACAGAAACATTGACTTCAAAAATGCTTTTAAATGCAACAGTTTTAGTTATATTGGGTGGCCTTCGGTGGCCATTAGTGACCTTCGGTAGTCATCTGGTGGCCTTCGGTATTTAGTAGAAGCACTTATATACCCCCTTAATATTCCATAATTCATTAATTGTCTGTTTTTTACTAAAAAAATTTAAAAATTATAAACATAAAAGTTAGTAAAACAAGAGGCCCCAAGGGGCCTGAGGGCGCTCACCTGACATGGTAGCCTAAATATCAACCCAGAGAATTGATTTCAACAAGTTGCATCTGCTCCTCCTAAGAAAAGCTTATACCAAATATCCAAAGATTCTGACCAGTGGATCTAAAAAAAAAAGATTTTTAAAGAATATTCCTCATATTGAACTAAGTTATAATTCAGGCTCCCACAGGGAGCCCATATATGAACCCAGGGACTTGGCTTTAACAAACTTGAATCTCACCCCCTAAGGATGCTGCACACCAAATATCAAAACATTCCGACTGCTGGATCTGAAGAAGAAGATTTTTAAAGAAAAGTCCTCATTTTGAACTAAGTTACAATTCGAGCTCCCACAGTGAGTCCAAATATGGACCTCGGGACATGGCTGGAGAAGAAGATTTTTAAAGAAAAGTCCTCATTTTGAACTAAGTTACAATTCGAGCTCCCACAGTGAGTCCAAATATGGACCTAGGGACATGGCTTGAACAAACTTGAATCTCACCCCCTAAGGATGCTGCATACCAAATATCAAAACATTCCGACTGCTGGATCTGAAGAAGATTTTTAAAGAAAATTCCTCATTTTGAAGTAAGTTATAATTCGGGCTACCACAGTGAGCCCAAATATGAACCCAGGGACTTGGCTTGAACAAACTTGAATCTCACCCCCCAAGCATGGTGCATACTCAATATCAGAAGATTCTGCCTGCTGGATCTTGAGAAGAAGATTTTCAAAGAAATTTGCCTGAAATGCACCAAGTTCAAATTTGGGCTCCTATACTGAGCCCAAATATAAACCCAGGGGGCCGATTTGAACAAACTTGAATCAGATCCACCCCACAATGTTGCATACCAAATATCAAAAGATTCTGCCTGCTGGATCTGGAGAAGATTTTTTTTAAGAAATATGCCTGAAATGCACTAAGTTAAAATTTGGGCTCCTATACGGAGCCCAAATATAAACCCAGGGGGCCGATTTGAACAAACTTGAATTAGATCCACCCCACAATGTTGCTTACCAAATATGAAACGATTCTGAAGCTGGATCTGGAGAAGAAAATTTTTTAAGAAATTTGCCTGAAATGCACTAAGTTCGAATTCGAGCTTCTATAGTGAGCCCAAATATGAAACTATTAAGCCGATTTGAACAAACTTGAATCAGATCCACCCCACAATGTTGCATAACAAATATCAAAAGATTCTGCCTGCTGGATCTGGAGAAGAAGATTTTTTAATAAATTTGCCCGAAATGCACTAAGTGCGAATTCGGGCTTCTATATTAAGCCCAAATATGAATCCAGGGGGCCGATTTGAACAAACTTGAATCAGATCCACCCCGCAATGTTGCATACCAAATATCAAAAGATTCTGCCTGCTGGATCTGGAGAAGAAGATTTTTGAAGAAATTTGCCCGAAATGCACTAAGTTTGAATTCGAGCTTCTGTAGTGAGCCCAAATATGAATCCAGGGGGCCGATTTGAACAAACTTGAATCAGATCCACCCCGCTATGTTGCATACCAAATATCAAAAGATTCTGCCTGCTGGATCTGGAGAAGATGATTTTTTAAAAAATTTGCCTGAAATGCACTAAGTTCGAATTCGAGCTTCTATAGTAAGCCCAAATATGAATCTAGGGAGCCGATTTGAACAAATTTGCATCAGATCCATCCCACAATGTTGCATACCAAATATCAAAAGATTCTGCCTGCTGGATCTGGAGAAGAAAATTTTTTAAGAAATTTGCCTGAAATGCACTAAGTTCGAATTCGAGCTTCTATAGTGAGCCCAAATATGAATCTAGGAAGCCGATTTGAACAAACTTGAATCAGATCCATCCCACAATGTTGCATACCAAATATCAAAAGATTCTGCCTGCTGGATCTGGAGAAGATTTTTTAATAAATTTGCTTGAAATGCACTAAGTTCAAATTTGGGCTCCTATACTGAGCCCAAATATAAACCCAGGGGGCCGATTTGAACAAATTTGAATCAGATCCACCCCACAATGTTGCTTACCAAATATCAAAAGATTCTGCCTGCTGGATCTGGAGAAGAAGATTTTTTAAGAAATTTGCATGAAATGCACTAAGTTCAAATTCGAGCTTCAATAGTGAGCCCAAATATGAATCTAGGAAGCCGATTTGAACAAACTTGAATCAGATCCACCCCACAATGTTGCATATCAAATATCAAAAGATTCTGCCTGCTGGATCTGGAGAAGAAGATTTTTTAAGAAATTTGCCTAAATGCACTAAGTTCGAAATCGGGCTCCTATACTGAGCCCAAATATGAACCCAGGGGGCCGATTTGAACAAACTTGAATCAGATCCAACCTACAATGTTGCATACCAAATATCAAAAGATTCTGCCTGCTGGATCTGGAGAAGAAGATTTTTTAAGAAATTTGACTGAAATGCACTAAGTTCGAAATCGGGCTCCTATACTGAGCCCAAATATTAACCCAGGGAGCCGATTTGAACAAACTTGAATCAGATCCACCCCACAATGTTGCTTACCAAATATGAAAAGATTCTGCCTGCTGGATCTGGAGAAGAAGATTTTTTAAGAAATTTGCCTGAAATGCTCAAAGTTCGAATTCGAGCTCCTATAGTGAGCCCAAATATGAATCTAGAGAGACGATTTGAACAAACTTGAATCAGATCCACCCTACAATGTTGCATGCCAAATATCAAGAGATTCTGCCTGCTGGATCTGGAGAAGAAGATTTTTTAAGAAATTAGCCTAAATGCACTAAGTTCGAAATCGGACTCCTATACTGAGCCCAAATATGAACCCAGGGGCCGATTTGAACAAACTTGAATCAGATCCAACCTACAATGTTGCATACCAAATATCAAAAGATTCTGCCTGCTGGATCTGGAGAAGAAGATTTTTTAAGAAATTTGACTGAAATGCACTAAGTTCGAATTCGGGCTTCTATAGTAAGCCCAAATATGAATCCAGGGGGCCGATTTGAACAAACTTGAATCAGATCTACCCCGCAACGTTGTATACCAAATATCAAAAGATTCTGCCTGCTGGATCTGGAGAAGAAGATTTTTGAAGAAATTTGCCTGAAATGCACAAAGTTCGAATTCGAGCTCCTATAGTGAGCCCAAATATAAATCTAGGGAGCCGATTTGAACAAACTTGAATCAGATCCACCCTACAATGTTGCATGCCAAATATCAAAAGATTCTGCCTGCTGGATCTGGAGAAGATTTTCAAAGAAATTTGCCTGAAATGCAGTAAGTTCAAATTTGGGCTCCTATACTGAGCCCAAATATAAACCCAGGGGGCCGATTTGAACAAACTTGAATCAGATCCACCCCACAATGTTGCATACCAAATATCAAAAGATTCTGCCCGCTGGATCTGGAGAAGAAGATTTTTTAAGAAATTTGCCTGAAATGCACTAAGTTCGAAATCGGGCTCCTATACTGAGCCCAAATATGAACCCAGGGGGCCGATTTGAACAAACTTGAATCAGATCCACCCTACAATGTTGCATACCAAATATCATGATAAAACCGACGGCAATTTTTTTTTTACCAATCCTTTCTGTTGGTCCTAAGGAAGCTGCACACAAAATAAAAATTCTCAATGCCGTGCAGTTTTGGAGATATGGGCGTTTTAAATTTTTTCTATTTTTAGCTCCTGCGGTTCCCACGGGGCTGCGGGAAATTTTTTTTTGCATAAATCAAGTACTCATGACCCAATAAGCCTTCACATAAAATTTGGTTCAAATCAGCCTCTCAGTTTGGAAAATAGAAATTTTGGGCGGGGCAAAAAATTTTGCCCCTCCCATAACGACGCCAAGTATAGCCCCACAAACTTCTCTTGAACAAATCTGAGCCTACACCTCAAAAGGAAGCTGCACACCATATATCAAGTCTCTGCTACTGCTGGTTCATGATAAGAAGATTTACAAAGATTTTGGTGCCCCTTGGGGGCGTGGCACCACCCAGGAGGGGCAACTTCATTTGAACAAATCTGAATTGGCATTAGGTAATAAACATTTAGCCAACATTTGAATAAAATTGGGCTAGTGGTTTAGGAGGAGAAGTCGATAATGTAAAGTTAACGCCGGACGGACGACGACGGACGACGGACGGACAGAAAGTGATTAGTAAAGCTCCCCTTGAGCTTCGCTCAGGTGAGCTAATGACCTGTAGACTGTGCTAAAGGTTTTCAGGCTTCCGGCTCGGGCAGCCATCATGGTTGAATGATTGCAACCAAAGGGGACAACCTCATCTGGGCATCATCTGGAGTGATCCTACGAAGTTACACTGAAATCCCTTTATAAATATGACCTGTAGACTGTGCTCAAGGTTGTCGGGCACCTACAAGCATCACAGTTGACCAATCATGACCAAAAGGGGATGTCATCATCTAGGCATTATATGGAGTCAACCTAACAGGTTACAATGAAATCCTTCCATAAATATGACCTTTTGCCTATGCTAAAGGCTGAATGATCGCAATCAAAATGGGACGTTCTCATCTAGACATTATTTGGGGGTCGTCCTACCAAGTTACAATGAAATCCTTTCATAAATATGACCTGTAGACTGTGCTAAAGGTTTTCTGGCTTCGGGCCCCTATAGCCGTCATAGTTGCCCAATCAGGACCAAAAGGGGACTTTCGCATCTAGACATTGTATGAAGTGAACCCACCAAGTTACAATGAACTTTCTCAATAAATATGACCTGTAGACTGTGCTAAAGGTTTTCGGGTTTTGGGCTCCGGCAGTCATCACGGTTGGCAGATCACGCCCAAATGGAGAAATTCTCATCTAGAGATCATAAGGAGTCATCCTACCAAGTTATAATGAAATCCCTCCATATTAAACATGACCTGCAGACTGTGCTAAAAGTTTTTGGGTTTCGGGCTTGGGCAGCCAATAAATTTAGTGCTGAAATAGCACCTCAGATTTCCTCTGGACAACGAATGATTAATGGGTGGATGAACTCATCTTGCATTAATAGTATGGCACAAAAACCAACATATAGAAATATCTTGCTTATTTTTCTCAGATGATACATGTCCCTGACATTGATTCTTGGAAAGCACTCCTCTATGTCAAGAGCTTGCATTATCAATAAGGAAATGAAAGTGTCAATGACACTGTAGCTTAACTTGTGTGTTGTGTTTGATGAAAAGGATAATGTTCAATGTTTATGAAAGGATTATTAAATAAGACAAGAATTGTGATAATTGGGAATATGTTCATTTCTGTTCCCTGTATGCTATGTTTTTGATAAAAAATAATATGAGGTGTACACTGTACTAAAGAGCTGAGGGGTGGGTTAATAATACCTCACAGTTAATGTATGTGGCCCTCTCAGTTAACTTATATCGACGAAAGTTACCAAGTTACAGTGAAATTATTCCAAAACGAGTCATCCTATCAAGTTACATTGAAATCCCTTCATAAATATGACCTGTAGACTGTGCTAAATGTTTTCGGGCTTCGGGCCCCTGTAGCCGTCAGTTTCCCAATTGCGTCCAAAGGGGACGTTCTCATCTAGACATTATATGAAGTCAACCTACCAAGTTACAATGAAATCCCTTCATAAATATGACCTGTAGACTGTGCTAAAGGTTTTTGAGCTTTGGGCTCGGGCAGCCATCATGGTTGAATGATCGCAACCAAAAGGGGACATTCTCATCTGGGCATCATCTGGAGTGATCCTACGAAGTTACAATGAAATTCCTTCATAATTATGACCTGTAGACTGTGCTCAAGGTTTTCGGGTTTCGGGCCCCTGAAGCCGTCACAGTTGACCAATCACAACCAAAAGGGGATGTCATCAGGCATTATATGGAGTCAAGCTTGCAGGTTACAATGAAATCCTTCCATAAATATGACCTGTAGACTATGCTAAAGGCTTTGGGGTTTTGGGCTTGGGTAGCCATCAAGGCTGAATGATCGCGACCAAAAGGGGACGTGCTCATCTAGACATTATTTGGAGTCATCCTACCAAGCTACAATGAAATCCCTTCATAATTATGACCTGTATACTGTTCTAAAGGTTTTCGGGCCCATATAGCCGTCACAGTTGCCCAATCGTGTCCAAAAGGGGACGTTCTCATCTAGGCATTACATGGCGTCAACCTAACAAGTTACAATGAAATCCTTCCATAAATACGACCTATAGACTATGCTAAAGGTTTTTGGGCTCGGGCAGCCATCAAGGCTGAGTGATCGCGACCAAAAGGGGACGTTCTCATCTAGACATTATTTGGAGTCATCCTACCAAGGTACAATGAAATCCCTTCATAATTATGACCTGTAGACTGTTCTAAAGGTTTTCGGGCCCATATAGCCGTCACAGTTGCCCAATCAGGACCAAAAGGGGACTTTCGCATCTAGACATTGTATGAAGTGAACCCACCAAGTTACAATGAAATTTCTCAATAAATATGACCTGTAGACTGTGCTAAAGGTTTTCGGGTATTGGGCTCCGGCAGTCATCACGGTTGGCAGATCACGCCCAAATGGAGAAATTCTCATCTAGAGATCATAAGGAGTCATCCTACCAAGTTACAATGAAATCCCTCCATATTAAACATGACCTGCAGACTGTGCTAAAAGTTTTTGGGTTTCGGGCTTGGGCAACCATCACGGTTGATAGATCCTGCCCAAAAGGGGACGCTCTCATCTAGGCATTATACAGAGGCATCCTACAAAGTTACAATGAAATCCCTTCATAAATACGACCTGTAGACTGTGCTAATGTTTT
Organism: Pictodentalium vernedei; assembly: GCA_031216915.1. Taxonomy (NCBI): domain Eukaryota; kingdom Metazoa; phylum Mollusca; class Scaphopoda; order Dentaliida; family Dentaliidae; genus Pictodentalium; species Pictodentalium vernedei. The sequence goes on from CM062296.1 coordinate 456,336,138, forward strand.
TTGGGTTTTGGGCTCGGGCAGCCATACCGGTTGTCCGATCGCGACCAAAAGGGGACGTTCTCATCTAGACATGACCCCAAACATGCACATGAAATTTCGTGACGATCAGACAAGAACTGCGGCGTGTAGCCCATGCTAAAGGAAAATGTGAACAGACTCACAGATTCACAGACTAACAGACTTCCGCACGCGTGATGGCAATCGCTTATCTTGACTATGTCAAGTTAAGCTAAAAACAAAACGAGAATTTTCTCTTGCACTCATCCCCCAGTATTCTCTACTGGTACTCCACAAGCAAAATATTTCCAAGGGTTACTCAAATTGACCACATAACACCACAGATCCTGTGCAATACGGACCCTATAATTATCCCTTTACCTCATGAAATAGAAATATCTGGCCAGTGTTTACATTCACAAACAAGAGTGATGCAAACGGTGATGCAAATGGTGTCATAATGCCAAGGTGGCCATATTGAATTGGCAATATGGACCAAAATCGAAAGGAAGCATTGTCTAGTCATCCACAAGTAATCCCTAATATTATGATTTGATCAAATAAGCAGTTCTTTAGTTATTGGATGGAAACCAAAAGTTAACGGATGGATGGTTGGATGGACGGACGGACAGATGGATGAATGGTTGGACGGACAGATGGATGAATGAATGGATGGACAGAGCGAAAACAACACAACGCTCATGAGGGTCAGGGGCATAACAATGGCATTCCAATTATTTTTTTTTAATTTTGTCTTCCAAAACATAGCTTATGACCTCTCATTGCAACAAGTATTTATTATTTATTTATTGGTGTTTTAAGGTCATATACTTATGCACAATGGCTAATCATGATCATGGCAGTTTTACGGGTGGAGGAAGCTGGAGTACCCGGAGAGAACCACCGAGCAGCTGCCAGCTCCCAAACATCGTAACTCCGCACTGCAGACTGGTTGAAGACATGCGTACCATCAACGTGCAGTACACCTTACGTCATCGTGCCCCCATGTGGACAATCGGGGTTAAGTGCCTTGCCCAAGGACACAACGCAGCAGTCCGAATCGATCGCTCAGACGGTCACCCATCCAAGGACTAACCGGGTTCGACGTTGCTTAACTTTGGTGACCTGACGAGAACCGGTTACTGCAATGCCACCGCGCCCCCCCATTGCAACAAGTTTTGGTTATGAAATTCTTTTGCTTTGTCTTCCATTTGTGATAGGTAAACGAATAACATTTTTTCTTGACATTAACACTTTCATCAGCCAGGTTCTACTTGTGTTAGATCGTTTTATGGGTGGATGAAGCCAGAGTACTGGAGAGAACCACTGGGCAGTGGCAAGCTACTGTCGGACTCCCCACAATCAGGGTTAGCATTGATTGACATGTGTGTGCATCATCGATGTGCAGTATGCCTCAGTACACTATGCCACCCTGCCCCCTACATGGGTAATCAGGATTGTGCCTTGCCCAAGGACACATTGTAGTTATCCCTGGTGGTGATTCAACAGTTGAAAGTTCAGTGGCAAAACTACTGAGCCACCATGCTACCAAAAGGTTAACTTAGGCAGTGTATACTTCATGGAGTTATTGGACTAATAAACAATGGCATGAGTTGATCTTCGACTATTGGGCGGCAGACCTTACACTGCCAGTTTCTATAAAAACCGTAAGATTGGCATCTTTTCATGCAATTAGGCTTGCTTAACTGGTAGAGTGCTGGAAGCCCATATCTGGGCTTTATTCTTAGGTACATGGACTGCAACTTAAAAGCTTCATATCCTGTGCATGTACTTCGTATCATCTTTGAAGGGAAAAGATTTAGCCTGCATAGATTTGACTTGTTACAATTTATGGGAGAGTGCCAATAGGCACTCTCCCATAAATTGTAATGACACAGAATCATGTGAATAAATTCTGGCAACCAAAAATAATTTAGCACTCTACCAATTAATATAACTTTCAGCATCTATGGCTAGATTATAACTGCTCTACAAGATGAAATAAAGTTTCAGCAGTTGTTTACACCTATGCTACCTACTTTAGAGGACTTCCATCCCAGGCACAGGTTACTACATACTAATTTATTAGTAAAAGACAGCCTGTTTCCAACAGTAACCACAGATGCCTCTACATCCTGTGGTTCTATGAAGAGGCACAAGATTGAAATCCCATAAACTGTATGTACTGCATGGTGCAGTTTCAAAACTCAAACCATTTCTCTTTGCAGGGTAACTTCTTTACACTTTTCCAGTTTTTTAAACTGGAAACGGCATGAAAAAGTACATAATCATACATGATCAAACACAGGTTTAGATCCCAAATTTGTAATCTCAGTAAATCAAGATCACCCCCCCCCCCCCCCCCCCCATATACCTATCGGGTATTAGAGTCTCACAAATCTGATCAATGAATCTATTTCCATGCACCTGGGGGGTTTCCTGTCATAAATATTATTTGTTATTCTACACAATTCACTGGAATTAGAGTTTTGTAGATGGACTCCAACTGGGAATACCATTTGAGTCAAAAATAATTTCCTCAATGAATTTCAACAAACCATTTGAGGGATGTGAGGATAAACGGGTTAGAATTTAATGAGATTGGTTTGGTCCCCATGTTGAAACATCGCCCGTATACAGGATTAGGTAATATTTTAATTACAATTTCAGTTTGTCTGCTTCTTAAATAACTAGATATTTCCATTTTTTCTCTTTAACAGGTTGAGTGCTAGAAGCCACTATCATGGCTTTACTGAAAAGTGCTGAAAGCCCCTTTAGTGGCTTTATACTATTTACATTAGCACGTTATTTGCTCAGCAGTAGAAAAAAATTCTCAAAGTAAAACTGTTTTGTTACAATTTATTGGAGTGACCATTGGGACTCTCCAATAAATTGTAACAGAACAATTTTTTTTAAAATTCTCATACTACAAATTGTCTTTAAAAAATAATTCAGCACTCTACCAGTTGAAACATAGCTTATGACCATCCACTACAACACACTTGATTTTTGGATGTTAAATTTTTTAAAAATAATAAAAATTGAATGGAAATTTATACACATAGTTAGTGTTGGAGAGATAAGGCCATTAGCTTATGAACAGGTTAAATAAGGTAAATAAAACAGAAGCTTTAAAAAATCAATGTCAGGAGGGAGTACACTTAAAAGAAAATTTGCAGAAGAAATCCCGGAATGCACCCTCTCCCCTTATGTTCAGAATTTATGACCTTTGGGTTCTCTAGTTGGAAATCATCTCTAGTGTGAAACAAGGTGGCATCTACAATGCTTTAGATAGTTCATTGTTGCACACACAGGATGATTAATAATGACTCCAGTTAGAAAATGTAGTTAAAAATTGCTAAATGTATGCAGGGCCGGTGAGAGTGGGTGGGGGGTGGGGTGAGGTGGGGGGGGGGTGGAACTTTGGGGGGGGGTTGTCCCATGAATCCAAGATTTTTGATTTAGTCCAGTGGCTAGAAAGACTGTATTTTACTTTTTGGGGTTTGGTACGTCCTTTGAAGGGATGTACCAAACCACAAAATTAAAATACTGGCTTTCAGACCATGTTTGCACTCCCCCCCCCCCCCCCCCCCCCCCACATCCCTTCCAAGGTTCTGTCTGACTCCTGTGCAAACAGTCAAGAAGGGGGCTGTAACGTGAATGGAGCTCTGCACTTGACCAATGATTGAAATTTTGGACTGCATGATTTTTGAACCAATAACTTTATTAATTCAACTTGACGAAATAAAGTTATCACTTCAAGAATTGTGCAGTCAAAAGCTATAACTCCAGGTCACTGGATACTCAATGATGAACTAAAAAATTTGAAACATGCTGCAAAAAACATAATTTTGACAGCCAAAAAGTAACGTGTGTATTTTTTTTTTTTATCTCAAAAGCTGCCATAAGTCTCCATTAAATAAGTAATTTCAAATTTTTCTTAGGGAAGCCCATATCCCCTCCAACCTTCCTAGTATCACTGCTTGTGTCTTTGGCATCTGCATCAGTATCCCGACACTTTTGAAAGGGAGCCTGTCAAAGAATTAACCCTGGGGTCCAAATTGCCCCCCCCCCCCCCCCCCCTCCTGAATGTATGTTAAAAATGGTTGCAGCTACAGGGCATGGAATTTCCACCTGTTGTTGGTTTAAGGGTTAAAATTTGTAACTATTGAAGATTTTGGCTGGGATTGAGGAGCGCACCCACTTACACACCTCTCCACTCCCATCATCTACTCATCACTTCCATGCAGGAAGGCAGTATATATTGTGTGACTTAGGTTTTGGGGAGACATTTTTTTATGGCAGCTGTACTTAACATGGAATGCCAATTTGCCCTGTATAAACTGTGTCTATCTTTGAAAGTAAACAAAATAAAAAACAAGTTTGAATTGACATATGATAGAGAACATGCACACCAAATTTGGTTCAATTTGGTCCTGTAGTTTGTGAGGAGAAGTCGATAATGTAAAGTTCACGACGGAGGACGACAGACGACGACAAATGGCAAGTGATAAGTTAAGCTCCCTTCTGTGAGCTAAAAATTCCACATACTGCATTAAGTTAAATTTGGGCTCCCCCTGCGAGCCGAAATATTGGCCGAGGGACTCGATATGAACAAATTGGAATCTGATCCTCCCTTGAGATGTTGTATACCAAATATTGAATGATTCTGACTAGTGGATCCAAATAAGAAGATTTTTAAAGCATATTCCACATATTGCACGGAGTTAAAATTCGGGCTCCCATAGAAAGCCGAAATATTGACCAAGGGACTCGATTTGAACAAACTTGAATGTGCCCCCACTTGAGATGTTGTATACCAAAAGTGAAATGATTCTGAATGGTGGATCCGAAGAAGAAGATTTTTAAAGCATATTCCACATAATGCATTAAGTTAAAATTTGGGCTTCCATAAGGAGCTAAAATATCAATGCAGGAACTCAATTTGAACAAACTTAAATCTGACAACCACCCTCTCAGGAGCCAAAATATCAATGCAGGAACTCAAATTGAACAAACTTAAATTTGACAACCGCCCTCTCCCCCACAAGCCCCCCCCCCCCCCCCCCACCCCAGAGATGGTGTATACCAAATATGAAAAGATTCTGACTGGTGTATCTGAAGATTTTTAATGAAATTCCACATATTGCACTAAGTTAAACTTCTAGCTCCAAAAGGGAGAAAAAATATTGACCCAGGGACTCGATTTGAACAAACTTGAATTTAGCCCCCTAAAGATGTTGTATACCAAATATGAAATTATTCTGACTGGTGGATCTGGAAAAGAAGATTTTTAAAGCATATTCCACCAGCATGAAGTTAAAATTTGTGCTCCCATAGAGAGGCCAAATATTGACCTGGGGACAGTCCGACTTGATTTGAAAAAGCCCAAATATGAACCCAGAGAATTGATACTGACCTCCAAAGGGTGATGTATTCAAAATAACCAAAGATTTTAGTGGCGGATTTGAAGAAGATTTTTAAAGAATATTTGCCATATTGTACCAAGTTAAATTTTGGGCTCTCATATTTGAACAAATTTGAATCTGACCCTCCCTAGAGATGTTGTATACTAAATATCAAAAGATTCTGACTGGTGGATCAGAAGATTTTTAAAAAATATTTCCTTATATTGCACTAAGTTAAAATTTAGGCTCCCATGGGGAGCCCAAATATTAATCCGGCGACCCGATTTGAACAAGCTTGAATCTGACCCCCCTAAAGATGTTGTATACCAAATATGAAGTGATTCTGACTGGTGGATCTAAAGAAAAAGATTTTTTTTAATAGTCCTCATGTTGCACTAAGTTAAAATTCAGGTTCCCATCGGAGCCCAAATATTAATTCAGGGACTCGATTTGAACAAATTTGAATCTGACCCCCTAGAGATGTTGTATACCGAATATGAAGTGATTCTGACTGTTGGATTTGAAGAAGAAGATATTTAAAGAATATTGCCCATACAGCACTAGTTAAAATTCGGGCTCCCTTGGGGAGTCCAAATATTAAGCCAGGGACCCGATTTGAACAAACTTGAATCTGAACCTCCTAAAGATGATGTACACCAAATATGAAAGAATTCTGACTGATGATCTGAAGAAGAAGATTTTTAAAGAATTCCCATATGGAGCCCAAATATGAACCAAGGGACTCGATTTGAACAAACTTGAATCTGCCCCCCCCCCCCCCCCTCCCCCCGAGAGATGTTGTGTACCAAATATGAAAGAATTCAGACTTGTGGATCTGAAGAAGATGATTTTTAAAGAATTGTCCTCATAACGCCCTAAGTTAAAATTCGGGCTCCCATATGGAGCCCAAATATGAACCCAGGAACTCGATTTGTACAAACTTGAATCTGACCTCCTAGAGATGTTGTATACCAAATATGAAATGATTCTGACTGGTAGATCTGAAGAAGAAGATTTTTAAAGAATAGTCCTCATATTGCAATAAGTTAAAATTCGGGCTCCCATAGGGAGCCCAAATATTAACCCAGAGACTCGGTTTGTACAAACTTGAATCTGACCACCCTAGAGATGTTGAATACCAAATAGGAAAAGATTCTAATTGATGGTTCTGGAGAAGAAGATTTTTTTAATTTTTAAAAAAATTCATGGGGTGCCATCAGAGTTATGCCCTTGTGGTGCTCCCTCTGGTGGGCGCAGCAAGTTTATGTGTACAAGTTTGAATTGACATATGATAGGGAACACGACGGACGACGACGGACGGCAAGTGATAAGTTAAGCTCCCTTCGGTGAGCTAAAAATTCACTCATATTGCACAAAGTAAAAATTCAGGCTCTAATAAGGGAGCCCAAATATGAATCCAGGGATTTGCTTTGAACAAACCTGAATCTGACTCCCCAACAGAAATTGTATACCAAATATGAAATGATTCTGACTGGTGGATCTGAAGAAGATTTTAAAGAAAAAGTCCTCATATTCCACTCCCATAGGGAGCCCAAATGTGAACCTAGGAACTCGATTTGTACAAACTTAAATCTGACCTCCCTGGAGATGTTGTATACCAAATATGAAATGGTGGATCTAAAGAAAAAGATTTTGAAAGAAAAGTCCTCATATTGCACTAAGTTAAAATTTGGGCACCCATAGGGAGCCCAAATGTGAACCCAGGAACTTGATTTGTACAAACTTGAATTTGACCCCCCTAGAGATGTTGTATATCAAACATGAAAGAATTCTGACCAGTGGATCTGAAGAAGATTTTTAAAGAAAAGTCCTCATATTGCACTAAGTTAAAATTTGGGCTACCATAGGGAGCCCAAATGTGAACCTAGGAACTCGATTTGTACAAACTTGAATCTGACCTCCCTGGAGATGTTGTATACCAAATATGAAATGATTCTGACTGGTGGATCTAAAGAAGAAGATTTTGAAAGAAAAGTCCTCATATTTGCACTAAGTTAAAATTTGGGCTCCCATAGGGAGCCCAAATGTGAACCCAGGAACTCAATTTGTACAAACTTGAGTTTGACCTCGCTAGAGATGTTGTATACCAAATATGGAAGAATTCTGACCAGTGGATCTAAAGAAGAAAATTTTTAAAGAAAAGTCCTCATATTGCACTAAGTTAAAATTTGGGCTCCCATAGGGAGCCCAAATGTGAACCTAGGAACTCGATTTGTACAAACTTGAATCTGGCCTCCCTGGAGATGTTGTATACCAAATATGAAATGATTCTAACTGGTGGATCTAAAGAAGAAGATTTTGAAAGAAAAGTCTCAGATTGCACTAAGTTAAAATTCAGGCTCCCATAGCGAGCCCAAATGTGAACCCAGGAACTTGATTTGTACAAACTTGAATTTGACCCCACCCCCCCCCCACCCCCACCCCCCCCCCCCCCCCCCTAGAGATGTTGTATACCAAATATGGAAGAATTCTGCCCAGTGGATCTGAAGAAGAAGAGTTTTAAAGAAAAGTCCTCATATTGCACTAAGTTAAAATTTGGGGCTCCAATAGGAAGTCCAAATGTGAACCCAGGGACTCTATTTCAACAAACTTGAATCTGACCCCCTAGAGATGTTATATACCACATATGAAAAGATTCTGACTGGTGTATCTGAAGAAGAAGATTTTAAAAGAATAGTCTTCATATTGCACTAAGTTAAAATTCAGGCTCCCACAGGGAACCCAAATATGACCCCAGAGACTCAATTTGAACAAATCTGAATCTGACCCCCCCCCACCCCCCAAGAGATGTTGTATACCAAAAATGAAAGGATTCTGACAGATAGATCTGAAAAAAAAGATTCTTTAATGTTTTCCCCATTGCCTGCAGTGTTAAAAAGTGATGACTCAGCACTTTTTCAAAGTCCTGAAACTGTATCATGTGACAAAACCGATAGCAATTTTTTTTAACCATTCCTTTCTGTTGGTTGTAAGGAAGCTTCACAACAAATAAAAAATATCAGTGCCGTGCAGTTTTGGAGATATGAGCATTTTAATTTTTTTCTATTTTTAGCTCCTTGGGTTCCCACGGGGGCAGCTGGAAATTTTTTTTTTTTCGTAAACCAAGTACTTATGACCCAATAATGCCTCACATAAAATTTGGCTCCAATCAGCCCCTCGGTTAGGAAAATAGAAATTTGGGCGTCGCCAAAATTACTGCCCCTCCCATAACAATGGCAAATATTGCCCCTCGAACTTTCTGTGTACAAGCCTGAGTCTACAACCCAAAAGGAAGCTGCAAACCAAATATCAGGTCTCTGCCACTAAAAGTTCATGAGAAAGAAGATTTTAAGGATTTTGGTGCCCCTTGGGGGTGTGGCACCACCCAGGGGAAGAGGCAACTTTATTTGAACAAATCCGATTGGTATTGGTGGACGAATATTTGACCAAGATTTGAATAAAATTGGGCTATTGGTTTGGGAGGAGAAGTCGATAATGTAAAGTTCACGACGGACGACGGATGACGGACGCCGGACGACGGACGGCAAGTGATAAGTTAAGCTCCCTTCGGTGAGCTAAAAAACATTTTTTGGCAGATTAACCAGCCCCGAAAAGCGAATCAACTCTGGCAGTATTTGTGGGGGATGACTTTCACCCGGGCCGACTTGACCCGGGGCCTCTGGTTACGGATTGGACGTCATATCTGCTGGGGTGCATTTTTTTGCTCTCCAGGAGAGCTCCAGAAGGTCTCCAGTTGCATCCGTTTGTTGTGTGGAGATCTCCTGGAGATCTCCAGTCTCTCCATTCTAAAATGCAGGTAGAAGCTGGAAAGGAAAGCAATCAATCATGGCCGAAAATACACACTTGGGTTATTGTGTGATGAGTTCAAAGTCATTTTCGCAACCACCAAAGCATTTATTCAGCATTCGTGCATACAAAAAGAAGAGCAATTAACACAGCACCAATCAGGCGACGTAAATTTAACTTCCAAATCCCGCATAAACAATTTAATAAAGAATTTAAGGAATGTCACCCAAATTTGCCTGTTTGCAACTTCGCTCCTTACAAATAAATACATGTACCAAACGCCACCAGGGTTGTAACAATGTGGGGGAGGGGTGGAGATGGGACCCCCCACCCACCCCACGTGACTACATCACTGTAATGAATTCACCAATCCAAACTATTCATCAAAAATTTTGCTCTGCGTTTCTTTTTTGCGTGAATTCATATTTCACGAAAATTCGAAACGGAAAGCAATAACAGAGAAAAACGCAACATTTTCAAGATTGTAAATAAACTTGAATTTCTCAGACAGCGACATGTTGTTAAACGTACATCACACTTAGTAAATCAGCACCGATATCTGTGACCAGGTCACCGTTTCATCATTTTCGGAGAGTTCGTCGACGACAAGTGACAAAAAATACCTCCATTTTTGTTCTATTTATCTGTTGTGGAGATCTGCAAGACACGTTTTTGTAGTGCGACTACCAGAAGATCTCCTGGATATCTACTGGAGAGAGCAAAAAAACGCACCCCTGTAGATATCTAGTAGAAATCATTATACAGTGATCACAGGAGTCTGTAACCTGACATACATGCATGCAATATGATATATACATATACAACCAAGCGAAGTGAGGAAGGAGTGCAACGCACCCTCGACTGGTCACATCACATTCACGCCTCGCATTACGATTCAAATCAACTTACCACTTATTTTTCTCTTCACACTTGCTCTCAAATAATTTATCTAACGGCTGAATGGTTGGATTCACAATTCTCGATTACATACTTTATTAGTACACGCTTTTCCTTCAAAAAATCTAGGAATTAAATCTGCCACGACACCCATGTCACCCTTCATGGAAACTGAAGTAAACAGTCGACAGTTTTACTTAACGGATCAACAAAGCGAAACGAAACGGGTTTACTGCATGACGAAATCCCAGTGAAATCTGAATCGCTTTAAACGTGTCTAAAGCTATATTTGCTGCGGGAGCCGATAAAGTGTTCATTAGCTCTTATGAATCGCGCAGAACTGCAGCATGTCAAGTTTGCAAGACATTAACCTTCTGCTGCTGCTGCTGCAAGTAATAATAGAATATTGATACTTTTCGGAACGCAGTTGAAAATCTGTTTACCTTTCACGTTTTACAAGGAATATTTGCATTTATTAACAAATACACCTCCCAAAGTTTGAGTCCTAACACAGGAATTTGTAGCTTGTCATGTGGGCCACATATAAGACCCTCTAGAGGATATTATATGGCCCATTGGACAAGTTCCTGACTCTTGTGGTCCTAATTGGAAAAAGATCGATCTCATTTTTCCAGTAGTGTCTCATAAGCTATATTTTGGCGTGTTGATATTTTTGTAATGTGGACCTAAACCAAAGCTCATGCCACGATATGACAACAGGTGTGTCGAACCTTTTGTTATAAAGACACATAGGCTATAGATATTTTGGGCCAAATTACTAAAAATGTACAAATCCTGTAGCATTGTGTCGTCTGTTATTCCATTATTCCATAACCATTTTTCGGGTTATCATGTGCAAATCAACTGTGGCATAACCTTTTTTTCAAGTCATGCCTCCACCCCTCCCCCCAAAAAACTCACAAAATCAAGACCATGTGATTTTATTGTGATTTATTTATAGAAAATAAAAAACTTAAATAAGTGCATACAACTGTAATACAACACAACACACCAGGGGTGTAGCTGGGATTCTATAATTGGGAACCTAGACATTTTCTTTCTTTTTTTTTTTTGGGGGGGGGGGGGGGGGGGGGGCATATCATGCATGCTATTTGTAAAGTTGTTGTGGGGTATCGAGGGTCCTTGCCTAGCCCTAGCTAGGACCCTCCCGCTGTTACCCCTCCTCCCACTTTCCTTCATGGAAGTGGAAGGAGGGGGGTAACGACTGGAGGGTGCTAGTTAGGACAATGGTGTGGGAGGAGGGGGTGACGACCAGAGGGTCCTAGTTTGGACAAGGCCTTCCCCGAGAAAATTTTGCAAAATTTATTGCTCCAAGATCAAGTCTGGCAATTGTAGCATGTGTAGCCCAATATAGGAGAGCATTTTTGGGCTCTTAAGTTGTTTGAAACTTGCATTGGATCAATGTTTTGTTTGTTTTTTGTGGGGTTTTTTTTTTGGGGGGGGGGAGGGGGGGGTGCTGTGGCTACGCCACTGCAACACACCAGTACATTCTATATTTATTAATGTTTAACGTCATTGTCAGCATTTGGGCTTTATCATGACACAACATAAGTGTAAACGCAAGTTTTGCCAATCGTTTGTGCTTATGTTCGGCCCTCTGTTCCCAGCATGATTTCATAAGTCATGATGGAGGCGTGTAATGCCGATGTAGGTGTAGGTTTGGAAGAATGCCCCACCCCCACCCCCCCCCCCACACCCCACTGATGGAGTCCGAGGGCACCACCCTGAGAAATTGTGAAAAATTTGATGGCCTAAGACCGATTCTAGAGACTCGCTTGCCCAGGGATGGTGCGAAAGGGGGAGGGGGGGTTAGCCCCCCCCCCCTTTCGGGGAGGTTTCCCCCATCCCATCGGGGACATTTGGTAAGTTCGTCGGAAAGGTCTTCTCACTGCAAGCTTGGTTAAGGGTAGCAATAAACTCTTCTTGCTTCAAGTGACAACATTTTGGAAAATTTTAATGCCTTTATTTCGAGAGGTTACGGCAAGCCACGACCATAATTCTATTTCTTTGGGTGAGGAAATAATGCTTTTCAAAGGCTAATTTTTTAATTTCTAACAACGGGTCAAAGTTTTTCAAATAAGACTATGAAAAGCGCCATTTCCTTACTCAGAGAAATTGAACCCTGTCTGTGAATTTCCCCCCCCCCCCTCCCAGGGTGCCACCCTGACCAAATTCCGTCAGGCACTCCCCCAAAAAGTGATAGAGGAAATCTGTCACTTTTTGGGTGAGTGCCTGACGGAATTTGGTCGAAAACTTTTATGTGATAAAAGTGTAAAGTTGCATTGTGAAAATCAAATTCATCGGACAGTTTTCCTTATTTTTTGCAACCCAAACTTTCCCGAAAACATATGAAACTAACAGAACAATACAATTTTTTCCAAACTGGTTGGGGGGGGGGGGGGGGGGAGGGGGGGGGGGGGGGGGGGACCGGAGTTAAAATGTATGCGTTTAAAAATTATTTCTGGCAATTAGTACACCGAATGGATCATGAGGTGACCATTCAGTCGCCAAATGTTCTCACACAACAACTCAATTCAGCCAGCGTCATTCACAAAAATATGGAGCTTAGAATCCATGCGAAAATGAGATAATGATGCCCCCCCCCCCCCATCCCGAGAGAGAGAAAGAACATTGTAACCTTGACTCTCATGGGAAAAATCACTTGAACGCCCTATTGAGCAAAAAATGGTTGGAGGTCGGTTTGGGTGAAAATGTTGGCGGTTGGTTTAGGTAAAATTGTGGGGGCCGGTTTGGTTCCTTATTCGTAAGCAGCAAAGCTGCAAACAGGCGAATTTGGGTGACATTCCATAAATTGTTTATGCAGGATTTGAAAGTTAAATTTAAGTCGCCTGATTGGTGCTGTGTTAATTGCTCTTCTTTTTGTACGCACGAATGCTGAATAAATGCTTCGGTGGTTCCGAAAATGACTTTGAACTCATCACACAATAACCCAAGTGTGTTTTGCGGCCATGATTGATTGCTCTCCTCTCCAGCTTCTACCTGCATTTTAGAATGGAGAGACTTTAGGTTATGGACAACTAAATAAGTGAACACATGACTTGGAGCATTTGACACCCAATGTTGTGAGTAGGATTAAATAGGGTTGATCAGCTGATTGGTTAAATATATTTTGACTTTGAAACCATTAATTAAAATTTTGATTCGTCCACTTTAGAAAGGATTAATAAGTTTGTTTGTAATTTGGCGCCAGAATGTGTGAGAATCTCTCAAAAACATGAGGCATGACTAACATCCATGAGTATAATACAAGGAGTCATGTGGTTGACTTCCCTCAAAATTCCTGTGCTGTCAATAAAATATTTCATTTGGGCAGGGTACATGTGGAACTTTTTATGTCTTTGCAACACATTACGGAGAGAATTTTCCACCCGGAGGCCACTATGCCAGTGATAAGATAAAATAAATCTGTGATTTATTGATTTCTAAGATGCCTCTTATCTCAGTAAGTTATACATCTGGAAACACTATAAACTTCTGCCACTAAAACTATCATGGGAGGTCTTATAAGCATTAGGGGTTGGCTTTTTCACTGAATTGGTTGGTACGGTGTGGGTCAAATAGCAACTCCTGCCTGTTCCTTTGTTTCTGTTTTCCACTCAAATTATATGGTTATTTTGAGTCAAGGTGTGCTTCTCTGATATGGTGTATAATTGCCCTGTAAATATGTGCTATGTACAAACATTTGAGGAAGGAAAAGTACATTTTTTCATCTTTATTTTGAGAAGAATGAAGGGGTTAAAATATTCTTGCACTCAGTGTATTCTGAGATAATTGGGCTTTGAGGTACACATGAAGCTGATCTATTAATGTATTGATACAAAATGATGTCAGTTTGAAGAATATTATTTCAATAATTTTTTCACTATGTTCAATTATAATGAGTGAAATGGTGAAAATGTGTCAGGAATGTTTTTACTCAAAAAACAGGTCGGGTTAAATGAAATGCTGTGAGGTCAGAGAAAAAAACAGAGAATTTAAAAAAAATGTTTGGAATCAATTTGGTAGTATTTTATTTTGAATTTAAATCCCAAATTACAGATATTGTAATCAACTTTGGTATCTCTTTAGGTTATGAACAACTAAATAAGTGAACATGTGACTTGGAACATTTGACACCGAATGTTGTAAGTAGGATTAAATACTAAAATAGGGCTGATCAGCTGGTAGGTTAAATATAATTTGACTTTGAAACCATTAATTAAAATTTTGATTCGTCCACTTTAGAAAGGATTAATAAATTTGTTTGTAATTTGGTGCCGCAATGTGTGAGAATCTCTCAAAAACATGAGGCATGGAAAAAAAGTGTGAAGGTCATTCAATGAAAGACCATTTGTGAAAATTCCAAATTTAAACTGAAATTTCATGTGGCAACATATATTTCTTTCCAGTTTAATTTTTCAAGAGATGGTGTACTTTGTAGATGTATAGGTATTTTTCAAAAGAACTTGGTGTGTTGTACCGAGAGTAAAAGGTTAACACTATGGCCAATGTGATTTATTTTGCAATGTGATTTATTTTGTGGTTCATAACCTGGAGATCTTTACACAGCAAACGGATGCAACTGGAGACCTTCTGGAGCTCTCCTGGAGAGCAAAAAACGCACCCTTGGAGAGAGCAAAAAAACTTACCCCTGGAGAGAGCAAAAAAACGCAACCCCGGTCAAACGAAAAAAATAATCGCAACGGAGAATATGGCGCTGTTAAGGATAGTATACACATGATTAATAACAAAAAATATATAAACGCAAGCACACCTTCTCAAAGCACTTATAGTAGTTGACAACATTTTGAGCTGTCTGCAGTGTTTCCAATAAATGCAACAGCTTGCCGAGGTCGACGTTATTTTCAGGACTGCAAGGGGTGCGAATATCTGGAACTTTCAGATTGGAACGTGAACCGGAAAGGGAGTCGGACGACTCGTGCACAGTCGTTTCGTGCACGGCAATTTAGGACGTTTGCGAGTTCGATCCCCAGTCGGGGAAACGTAACGTAATGCAATACCGGCCCAGTGTGGATTCAAAACCACACTGCTCCTCCATACCGCTATGTTCGGGGTGGCGGTATGTCCGTCCTATCGGGTGAGGACGTAAATGGCTGTCCCGTGTGCAGTAATTACTGTGCACGTTAAAGAACCCTACTGCAGCAAAGGAGTTGCAGTCTAGCAAATTACCTGACCCCCCCCCCCCACCCCACCCCATGCAACATAGTGCGATGGAAAGACAGTTTCCGAGAGTGGGTGCGTCACCCCGAGCATAGGGCTTGCCGGGACAGAAAGTACCCGCTGGTCGGCGAAATCATCATCCCGGTAGCATGCAGTCCCTAGCGGTAACATTGGATTCCACACTGCTAATCCTGCTACGCTAAGTGCAAAAATTGATGTGTATAATGATGTATATGTACCTGTGCAATCACAGGGTGCTCCGAAAAATTAACGGAGGAATTTTCAATAACATAATAATGATAACACTTTGGCCAGCCGCTGATTTGTCGCGGTTCTCGGACGAGAAGGCCATGGTTACCCCTGTACTCCCAACTGCCTCCCTATTCCCACGCTTCTCCTCTCCTCCCAACACTCAGAGACGAACTGCTTGATGATATCCCTTGTCCCATTCTTCCCAATATCTCCGATTAGCATATTAACCCTCTCCTTTGAGTCTCCCCCTAACCACATGTCCTTCATTCTCCCATCCCACTTCCCCATTATACTCTCAGTGAATCTCATTCTTTTAGACTGATACTTTGGGCATTCTAGAAGAAAGTGTTCCAGGGTCTCCACCATGTCCAAGTTACACACCTGGCACTCCCTTTCACCGTCTTTCCCAATTTTTCCCCTCAGCTCCAGGGATCGCGACCTCAGCTTGAACAACAGTGACCCCCAAAGGTGCCATCAAGGTACTCTTCAAAACCTGGCTTCTCTTTATCACGCAGGCCACCCAAAGACCTCTTTGATTTGACCCCCTCTCGCCAATTACGGTTACAATCTTCCGTGACCCTTTATCTGACGATTTTTTTTACCCTGGTTTGCCCCAACGTCCAGGTCCGAGATCTCCAATGAGTAGTTCTCTACTAGCTCCCTCACTTGGACCATCCACCCCGTTTTGATATTTGAGTTGAAAATTCTCAGGAACATTACTTTACACCATCGGCTGTCGGGGAGATTTACCAAATAATTAAGATGACCGAGCTTCAACAGGTCTATCCTGTCCTTGATCCTCATCCACCCAAGCTCTCCCCTGATTGCTTCTAGCGCTGGGGCATTACTCGACTCCGTTATCCATCGGCATGCATCGTTCTGCAGGATTTCCAAGCTCTTTACGGCCGTCTGGTTTAGGGGTACCACTTCCGTACCGTATGTTATACTTGGCAGCCCCACCATTTCCCAGATGGTTTTCCCCACGAAAACCTTATTGAAACTGTTTCTCCCTACAAGTTTCATTTGGTTAAGGATTCGCTTCCCCTTCAGAATCAATTTATACATAACACAAACTTTTAGGACGTTTCATACGTGTACAAGGTTGGACGTTTCGTACGTGGGGTTATGACTGTCTTGTAAAAATAATAAATTTATTGCAATAACATATTTATATAAATACAATTCAAACTAGAATGATACAAATATAAAGTTCTACAAAGATAAGTCTGACATTGTGCAGTAGGGTCTATACAAATAGAACATACTGGAAAATATAATTTATTATAATTATAAGTAACTGTATGGGAATATAGCTCTAAAAATGTAATTTTAACATCGCTGGAAGCAGAAGTGCACCAAGCGATGTAAACAATTAGGTTTTCAGTGCTGATTCTCGTAGAGTGACATTATATATTTAACATTGCAATAATACTCAAAGCAAAGTACATGTTGTGGTAAGTGGTCTTAATAAGACTTAGGGTAACGGTCTACACTAGGAAACGTCAGTACGCCACCTATGCTGAGGAGGGGACTTGAGACTTTAAATTCCCAAGCCCCCCCCCCCCCCTTTTAAGGTAGGTGGTGTAATCCCTATATGATTATATACTGGATTTCCAATTTTCGTACACGGGATTTATGAGCCAAATGATGATAACATTATATGCCGATATCCCGATATCCGTAGACTGACGTAGCATATTTCTTCCACGAAGACCCCCCCCCCCCCCCCCCACCTCACCCCTAGTTTAAGTAAGACAACTTACTGATACGCCATGTTAGGATTACACCACCTATGATCTGGATGGGGCTTAGGGCTTTGAATTCCTACATGGCGGAGGTTTTGTTTTGTAGGTCTTTTAACCGCGTTTCAATAGTTTCTATTTTGCTAGCTCATGAAGTTCCTTTATCGGTGTCCACATGGGCTTTCATAGTGCCACGCGCAGGGGATGCTAGACAACTTATGCCTACGGCAACTCGTACCCGTCAAGTCGTACCCAAAATTGGACGACTCGTAACCATTTTTGGCTGGACAACTCGTACCCACGATTGGACAACTCGTACCCACAGCTGGACAACTCGTACCTGATATTATTTACAAGGGGTGGGCGGATAGTAATACTTCTGTAACAGACCAATGGAAATGCTATCATTTTTGTTTTAAATCATTACTACTTATTTATTTATTCATTGGTGTTTAAGGTCACCTATTTCTGCACAATGGCTAACCATGACCGTGACAGTTTTACGGATGGAGGAAGCCGGAGTACCCGGAGAGAACCACCGAGCAACGGCGAGCAACTGTCAGCTCCCCAACATACCAACTTCACACAAGCAGGGTTAGCATTGGTTGAAGACAGGTGCACCATCGACGTGCAGTACGCCTTAGTATGCAACGTCACCGTTGTCAGGGCAAAGCCAGCCTAAATATAGGGGCAAGGGGCCTCATATTTAAAGATATTGTAAGTTCAAAATATATTCCGCATCAAGGCGAAAAACCTACAGGAATTTCACTTCTCTGTAAAGCTGGAAAAACACACGTGGTGTATATCCAGCTTTAGCGCAGGGACCCAGGGGAGAAACGGTATGTTAGATAAGGTCTAATCTCATTTAACTTATACAGTAGTCGCGAGTCTAACGAGACGAAATCGGTTGGCGTCAAGATGTCGTCACGGTCAATTGAGAAACGAGATTCTAAAACGATAGAAATGTCTATCGTATCGTCACCTGATCATTAGGTAACAATCATGGCAAGAACGAATCGGTTTTCTCGACAAGTGAAGTCACCGTTAAGTCACGCGCGAGATGACTTGTATTGATTCTGCCTCGATATACGTCATCTCCCACCGTTTTGACAGGTGGACAGATGAGCGTCGGTCCACCTGACAGTTTAGGGTAAAAAGTATATATACCTTGAAGAGCAGAGCATTAGACACACACTTGGGGTCACACACACGTTGGTGAAGTCCAGGACAGGCGGACTCTGCTTCCTGGCATAAGGGTACCTCCGATCACAGGACCCTGAAACGGCTGGAATCGCCAGAGAGGGCATTCCATGATTGATTTAGCTTAAAGTTGATAGGCGGCTACGGGGCCGAATTCGTGAGAAGGAACACCCCAGGTGGAACGTTAAAGTTTAGATTGTCGAGTAGCAGGTATCGTCCTGCAATAGTCAGAAGTGTAGGTTAATTGTATTGTGCGTATTAACCCTTTGAAGCGTCAGCCTGATTGCGTTCTGAGTAGTTTGTTTTGCTGTCGAAACATCGTAATACCGACTGGAGATCGGTGTGAGTGACAATTTCGCCCTAGCACAAAAAGGGGCATTGGTGAATCGTGAATTCAACCAGGAACGGTGGATATTTCAATAGGACTTTCACGGAGGACTTTCAAAAGGCACATAAGGTATGAGTAGACAATATCTGACCCAAATCAGAAGTACGGTGGTTTATAGATGACGAACATTGCTGGTCGGAACCCTCCGACAGCCAGAGGTACAGTTACGCGCAGACGTTGACATTTGAGCCTAAGCGGGTGAAGCTCTTATGGCGAGCTCACAGTAATAACATTTCAGATTTGTGAAGCTCCTATGGCGAGCTCACGGTAGTAACATTTCCAGTGTGTAGACTATAGTGCCAGTACAGGGCTATAGAATGACTATATGATTGTTTAGAATTATTTAACCGTAGCGACCCATTTTCTGTGAAAAGAATCGAATTGTTGATTGTTGAAATATTGAAACGGATTTATTTTTATGTGTAAATAAAAGAATCGTTGTTACTTTAAATCATTCTTTCCATTATACAGCCTGAAGTGATTAGGAATCACACCTAACGGAAATCGAACCTATTTCAGGCCAATTTGGCAGAGAAGGAATCACGGCGTCGGTCTAACTCAGCTCTCTGCGCCGAGTTCGCGACACTTGGATTCCGACCCTCCACGTTGGTCTAATTTCCCGCAACTTCATCAGCGGGACTAAATAACCCCACGTCAGCCCAGGCCTTACGGGGCCTTAGGTGTCCCTGACATTGATTGGCGAGCGCTAACCAGGATATTTCTAAAAGGTAAAAAATGGCTATATGGAAATTTTGTTTTATTTTAACGGCGGTTCTGTTTAGGTTTTGACGCGTTCGGTCAGTTGATGCCGTTCAGGGGTTTAATATCGCAATACAGTAGTCCCCAAAAGGATACTTAATAGCCACTCTAACTGCGGTAGGTTTCAGAATATTTGGGGCGTTTAATTACGTTAAATTACAGAGGTAAATTAGGATCAATTGCCATATTTTTTTTTCTTTCTTTCTTTTCCTTCTTCATTCTTTCTGACGAGTGTTGAAGATAGAAAGAAAAAATCAAAATGGATGTTGTTACACCCCTCGCCCAACTGGTATCATTAGGCAAGGAAATGGGCCTTGAGGGAGCTGAACTTCAGAAGTTCGTTAAAGATGAGCAGAAACGTGAGGCCAAGGAGATTGCCTTACGTAATGACGCGAGGGAGAGAGAAGCCCAATTAGAACGAGAGCGTGAGAAAGACGCAAGAGAGGCGAGGGAGAGAGAAGCCCAATTAGAACGAGAGCGTGAGAAAGACGCAAGAGAGGCAAAAGCGAGAGAGATTCAATTAGCAAATGAGGCGAGAGAGAGAGAAGCCCAATTAGAACAACAGAGGCACGAGAGAGAATTAGAGCTCCTCAGAGCAAGGGCCGATGTGGAGAATGGAAGTCGGCGCTCAGGGGACGGGAGTGCAGGGGTAGCAATTCATGCCCCACGCCCCCACCTCGCTCATTTTAATGAAAATACAGATGACTTGGACTCGTACTTGGAGAGGTTCGAGCGTTTTGCCTCCAGTCAAATGTGGCCAGAAGACACATGGGCTATGTGCTTGAGCCCGTTGTTGTCAGGTAAAGCCCTCGAGGCTTATACCAGTATGCCTCCTGCACTTCTTAACGACTACGGTGAGCTGAAGAATGCCATCCTTCGGAGATACCAGCTCAGTGAAGAAGGATTCCGGACCAAGTTCCGAGAGATTAAGCAGGAGAAGGGAGGAACAGTACCTCAGTATTTTGCCCGAGCTAGGCGGTACTTTGACCGCTGGACTGATCTCGCAGAAGTGAATGAGTCATATGGAGCCCTGCGAGATCTATTTCTCCGGGAGCAGTTTTTAACTACATGCTCCAAGGAGTTGGGCCTGTTCATCAAGGAAAGGGGTCCGCCCACCTATGATGAGATGGCAACTGTGGCAGAACGCTACATCGAGGCCCACGGTGGGAGTATAAGCGCACCCAAATCGGCTAGGGTGGGGCAAACGGGTTGGCAATGACACCCGTAAGGCAACACCACCCCGATCCTCCTGCGTCGCAGACCAGCCGGAAGGGGAGCGCTCCCAAGGACACCACTTGTTTTATCTGCTACAAGCGGGGTCATATTGCCAGGGACTGCTGGCAGAAGCAGGTAAGGACCACTGGGAACATTAGACCACCTCAGCAGGGGGCCGGGAACGCAGCGCCAAGGGGTTGGAAGCAAGGTGACCGCGTAGATCCAGGGCCCAGTAGACAGGCGGCAGCGTTCTGTCAAACTATCGGTCCAGAACACAGTCCCCTCCGGGAATGTATACAAGAGGGAGAATTAAGGCTGGAAGGCGGGAAGGTTGTCCCGATAATAAGTGGCATGTGTGAGAGGCTCACAACTTCGCAGGAGAAGGTTGATATGCCAGTGTACCCAGGGTATGTGGGACAAAGGGAGATCCGTCTGCTCCGGGATTCTGGGTGCTCCTCTGCAGCGGTTAGAAGGCAACTGGTTGACGACAAACAATTGTTGGGGCGTGACCATTTGTGTATTTTGATAGATGGGACCGTTAGAAGGTTCCCCATCGCGAGAATAACTGTGGATACCCCATTTTATTGTGGCGAATTGGAAGCCATGTGCATTGAATCACCTGTGTATGACCTGGTCATAGGTAATATCCCAGGGGTGAGGGCAAGCCCTGATGAGTTATGGTCCAGGGATAGGGGGCCAAGTGAGGGCCCAACGAGTAAGGAAGGGAAGGTTCCCAGGGGGAACCAATCCGATGGTCCAGGGGATGGCCCCTACACGACGAAATGTCGGGAAGTTTCAGGAGGGACGACTCCTGTCCTATTAGGGAGAAGGGGCCGCAGGCGGTCCAGGCGTAACGCCAAACAGCGAGGGAACCCAATGGGATCATTGGGGAAAGACCCTCAAGCAAATTTATGTGGGGGAGTTGAGCGCCCCACGAAGTCGGTGTCACCCGTGTGGAGAGGGGAGGCCAGACCCACGCAAATGGCTGGGCAAACTTCCCCAGAATTGAGAGGGCACTGGTCAACACAAGTTGAGTATGTTAAAGTGGATGGGACCGCTAAGATGGGTGCCCAGGGGACCGAGGAAAGGGTCCACAAATCAAAGGAGAAGCATCCTAGGTGGCGGAGACCACGTAGAGAGTGCCGGAGGCGCACAGCGCCCAATGTGCGCAAGAAGTCGTCGCAATGGACCGGGGAGTCGACGGCACAAGGGCCAAGGGCGGCCGGTGTCGTTCGAACGAAGGTAATCGCCGGGAAGAGTGAGCCTGGAGGATATAGCGCCAAGGGAAGCTCTTGGGAATGCGAAAATGACAGGGTATGGGGACCCTGGTGGAATACCCGTAGAAATAACGGGGCGAGAAGTAGGGGTGTGTCGAGGGTTACCCAAGGGGATTCTGGGAACCGGGCCCCTACCAATGGTCGGTGGTTATAAAGAAGCAATAGTTGGGTGGCTGCGGGCCTGGTGTCTGGGACGGGGGCTCCAGTCGCAAATATTTTTGTTGGTGAGGTGATGGGCTTCGTAAACTCGGTGTTAAGGCCCGGGGGAATTTTCTTATTTTAGTATTATTATTGCTCTGACTGCTGACTAGAGTTGGTTGTGAGTGCGAATGTGAGAAACACTGCCCTGTCTGTCGCGTGTGCGTGGACGGGGAGCCTGTGCGTCGAGTTTTGTAAGTATGGGATGCACAAACCCGGTGTTAAGGCCCGGGGAAACCGCGCTTGTTTTTATTGACGAGAGTTTGTTGTGAGTGAGAGGCACACTAACCCCGTCTGTCGCAAAGGCGCGGTCGGGAAATCTGTGTGTTGAATGTGTGAGTGTGTGAGGCACAATTTTAATCCCCTGGTTGAGCTTTGCGAGGGTGAGGCTCAACATAATGCAGGGGTCGTTTGCCCCTTCACAAGTCATAGGGGAATGGGAGGCGAAGTTACACTCCGTTGGAATTAACCCATCTGACGCAAAGGCGCGGACGGTGTTACTCGTCGGAGTGAGTGCCAAGTGAACTGTTTGCAAAATGGGCGAATGTGTATAAAAATGTGGATGTTTAGGTGTAAATATATAGTATTACAGAGAGAGAGAGAGTGCTGCAAATCTAAGAATAAGGTTATTCTCCATATGTAAACCCGCAAGACGGGAGCATGTGGTAGCGTGTGTGTCGTGGGAATCGGTATGGCCGACGCATGAGCCCGGTCATGAACCCCACGACCGCTAGGGTACAGTTTTGTAGTCTTGAACATGATGGTAGATCGTAAAAAGGTGTGAGAGGCGAGCGTGCGTGGCTTTGCCCCTTGTGTTTTAAGAGATACACAGGGTGTTTCTCTCGGGAAGGGAGTTGTCAGGGAAAGCCAGCCTAAATATAGGGGCAAGGGGCCTCATATTTAAAGATATTGTAAGTTCAAAATATATTCCGCATCAAGGCGAAAAACCTACAGGAATTTCACTTCTCTGTAAAGCTGGAAAAACACACGTGGTGTATATCCAGCTTTAGCGCAGGGACCCAGGGGAGAAACGGTATGTTAGATAAGGTCTAATCTCATTTAACTTATACAATAGTCGCGAGTCTAACGAGACGTAATCGGTTGGCGTCAAGATGTCGTCACGGTCAATTGAGAAACGAGATTCTAAAACGTTAGAAATGTCTATCGTATCGTCACCTGATCATTAGGTAACAATCATGGCAAGAACGAATCGGTTTTCTCGACAAGTGAAGTCACCGTTAAGTCACGCGCGAGATGACTTGTATTGATTCTGCCTCGATATACGTCATCTCCCACCGTTTTGACAGGTGGGCAGATGAGCGTCGGTCCACCTGACAGTTTAGGGTAAAAAGTATATATACCTTGAAGAGCAGAGCATTAGACACACACTTGGGGTCACACACACGTTGGTGAAGTCCAGGACAGGCGGACTCTGTTTCCTGGCATAAGGGTACCTCCGATCACAGGACCCTGAAACGGCTGGAATCGCCAGAGAGGGCATTCCATGATTGATTTAGCTTAAAGTTGATAGGCGGCTACGGGGCCGAATTCGTGAGAAGGAACACCCCAGGTGGAACGTTAAAGTTTAGATTGTCGAGTAGCAGGTATCGTCCTGCAATAGTCAGAAGTGTAGGTTAATTGTATTGTGCGTATTAACCCTTTGAAGCGTCAGCCTGATTGCGTTCTGAGTAGTTTGTTTTGCTGTCGAAACATCGTAATACCGACTGGAGATCGGTGTGAGTGACAATTTCGCCCTAGCACAAAAAGGGGCATTGGTGAATCGTGAATTCAACCAGGAACGGTGGATATTTCAATAGGACTTTCACGGAGGACTTTCAAAAGGCACATAAGGTATGAGTAGACAATATCTGACCCAAATCAGAAGTACGGTGGTTTATAGATGACGAACATTGCTGGTCGGAACCCTCCGACAGCCAGAGGTACAGTTACGCGCAGACGTTGACATTTGAGCCTAAGCGGGTGAAGCTCTTATGGCGAGCTCACAGTAATAACATTTCAGATTTGTGAAGCTCCTATGGCGAGCTCACGGTAGTAACATTTCCAGTGTGTAGACTATAGTGCCAGTACAGGGCTATAGAATGACTATATGATTGTTTAGAATTATTTAACCGTAGCGACCCATTTTCTGTGAAAAGAATCGAATTGTTGATTGTTGAAATATTGAAACGGATTTATTTTTATGTGTAAATAAAAGAATCGTTGTTACTTTAAATCATTCTTTCCATCATACAGCCTGAAGTGATTAGGAATCACACCTAACGGAAATCGAACCTATTTCAGGCCAATTTGGCAGAGAAGGAATCACGGCGTCGGTCTAACTCAGCTCTCTGCGCCGAGTTCGCGACACTTGGATTCCGACCCTCCACGTTGGTCTAATTTCCCGCAACTTCATCAGCGGGACTAAATAACCCCACGTCAGCCCAGGCCTTACGGGGCCTTAGGTGTCCCTCACATTGATTGGCGAGCGCTAACCAGGATATTTCTAAAAGGTAAAAAATGGCTATATGGAAATTTTGTTTTATTTTAACGGCGGTTCTGTTTAGGTTTTGACGCGTTCGGTCAGTTGATGCCGTTCAAGGGTTTAATATCGCAATACAGTAGTCCCCAAAAGGATACTTAATAGCCTCTCTAACTGCGGTAGGTTTCAGAATATTTGGGGCGTTTAATTACGTTAAATTACAGAGGTAAATTAGGATCAATTGCCATATTTTTTTTTTCTTTCTTTCTTTTCCTTCTTCATTCTTTCTGACGAGTGTTGAAGATAGAAAGAAAAAATCAAAATGGATGTTGTTACACCCCTCGCCCAACTGGTATCATTAGGCAAGGAAATGGGCCTTGAGGGAGCTGAACTTCAGAAGTTCGTTAAAGATGAGCAGAAACGTGAGGCCAAGGAGATTGCCTTCCGTAATGACGCGAGGGAGAGAGAAGCCCAATTAGAACGAGAGCGTGAGAAAGACGCAAGAGAGGCGAGGGAGAGAGAAGCCCAATTAGAACGAGAGCGTGAGAAAGACGCAAGAGAGGCGAAAGCGAGAGAGATTCAATTAGCAAATGAGGCGAGAGAGAGAGAAGCCCAATTAGAACAACAGAGGCACGAGAGAGAATTAGAGCTCCTCAGAGCAAGGGCCGATGTGGAGAATGGAAGTCGGCGCTCAGGGGACGGGAGTGCAGGGGTAGCAATTCATGCCCCACGCCCCCACCTCGCTCATTTTAATGAAAACACAGATGACTTGGACTCGTACTTGGAGAGGTTCGAGCGTTTTGCCTCCAGTCAAATGTGGCCAGAAGACACATGGGCTATGTGCTTGAGCCCGTTGTTGTCAGGTAAAGCCCTCGAGGCTTATACCAGTATGCCTCCTGCACTTCTTAACGACTACGGTGAGCTGAAGAATGCCATCCTTCGGAGATACCAGCTCAGTGAAGAAGGATTCCGGACCAAGTTCCGAGAGATTAAGCAGGAGAAGGGAGGAACAGTACCTCAGTATTTTGCCCGAGCTAGGCGGTACTTTGACCGCTGGACTGATCTCGCAGAAGTGAATGAGTCATATGGAGCCCTGCGAGATCTATTTCTCCGGGAGCATTTTTTAACTACATGCTCCAAGGAGTTGGGCCTGTTCATCAAGGAAAGGGGTCCGCCCACCTATGATGAGATGGCAACTGTGGCAGAACGCTACATCGAGGCCCACGGTGGGAGTATAAACGCACCCAAATCGGCTAGGGGTGGGGCAAGCGGGTTGGCAATGACACCCGTAAGGCAACACCACCCCGATCCTCCTGCGTCGCAGACCAGCCGGAAGGGGAGCGCTCCCAAGGACACCACTTGTTTTATCTGCAACAAGCGGGGTCATATTGCCAGGGACTGCTGGCAGAAGCAGGTAAGGACCACTGGGAACATTAGACCACCTCAGCAGGGGGCCGGGAACGCAGCGCCAAGGGGTTGGAAGCAAGGTGACCGCGTAGATCCAGGGCCCAGTAGACAGACGGCAGCGTTCTGTCAAACTATCGGTCCAGAACACAGTCCCCTCCGGGAATGTATACAAGAGGGAGAATTAAGGCTGGAAGGCGGGAAGGTTGTCCCGATAATAAGTGGCATGTGTGAGAGGCTCACAACTTCGCAGGAGAAGGTTGATATGCCAGTGTACCCAGGGTATGTGGGACAAAGGGAGATCCGTCTGCTCCGGGATTCTGGGTGCTCCTCTGCAGCGGTTAGAAGGCAACTGGTTGACGACAAGCAATTGTTGGGGCGTGACCATTTGTGTATTTTGATAGATGGGACCGTTAGAAGGTTCCCCATCGCGAGGATAACTG
The DNA here is from genome assembly GCA_031216915.1 of Pictodentalium vernedei. Classification (NCBI taxonomy): domain Eukaryota; kingdom Metazoa; phylum Mollusca; class Scaphopoda; order Dentaliida; family Dentaliidae; genus Pictodentalium; species Pictodentalium vernedei. The sequence goes on from CM062296.1 coordinate 456,362,806, forward strand.
TGGATACCCCATTTTATTGTGGCGAATTGGAAGCCATGTGCATTGAATCACCTGTGTATGACCTGGTCATAGGTAATATCCCAGGGGTGAGGGCAAGCCCTGATGAGTTATGGTCCAGGGATAGGGGGCCAAGTGAGGGCCCAACGAGTAAGGAAGGGAAGGTTCCCAGGGGGAACCAATCCGATGGTCCAGGGGATGGCCCCTACACGACGAAATGTCGGGAAGTTTCAGGAGGGACGACTCCTGTCCTATTAGGGAGAAGGGGCCGCAGGCGGTCCAGGATTAACGCCAAACAGCGAGGGAACCCAATGGGATCATTGGGGAAAGACCCTCAAGCAAATTTATGTGGGGGAGTTGAGCGCCCCACGAAGTCGGTGTCACCCGTGTGGAGAGGGGAGGCCAGACCCACGCAAATGGCTGGGCAAACTTCCCCAGAATTGAGAGGGCACTGGTCAACGCAAGTTGAGTATGTTAAAGTGGATGGGACCGCTAAGATGGGTGCCCAGGGGACCGAGGAAAGGGTCCACAAATCAAAGGAGAAGCATCCTAGGTGGCGGAGACCACGTAGAGAGTGCCGGAGGCGCACAGCGCCCAACGTGCGCAAGAAGTCGTCGCAATGGACCGGGGAGTCGACGGCACAAGGGCCAAGGGCGGCCGGTGTCGTTCGAACGAAGGTAATCGCCGGGACGAGTGAGCCTGGGGGATATAGCGCCAAGGGAAGCTCTTGGGAATGCGAAAATGACAGGGTATGGGGACCCTGGTGGAATACCCGTAGAAATAACGGGGCGAGAAGTAGGGATGTGTCGAGGGTTACCCAAGGGGATTCTGGGAACCGGGCCCCTACCAATGGTCGGTGGTTATAAAGAAGCAATAGTTGGGTGGCTGCGGGCCTGGTGTCTGGGACGGGGGCTCCAGTCGCAAATATTTTTGTTGGTGAGGTGATGGGCTTCGTAAACTCGGTGTTAAGGCCCGGGGGAATTTTCTTATTTTAGTATTATTATTGCTCTGACTGCTGACTAGAGTTGGTTGTGAGTGCAAATGTGAGAAACACTGCCCTGTCTGTCGCGTGTGCGTGGACGGGGAGCCTGTGTGTCGAGTTTTGTAAGTATGGGATGCACAAACCCGGTGTTAAGGCCCGGGGAAACCGCGCTTGTTTTTATTGACGAGAGTTTGTTGTGAGTGAGAGGCACACTAACCCCGTCTGTCGCAAAGGCGCGGTCGGGAAATCTGTGTGTTGAATGTGTGAGTGTGTGAGGCCAATTTTAATCCCCTGGTTGAGCTTTGCGAGGGTGAGGCTCAACATAAAGCAGGGGTCGTTTGCCCCTTCACAAGTCATAGGGGAATGGGAGGCGAAGTTACACTCCGTTGGAATTAACCCATCTGACGCAAAGGCGCGGACGGTGTTACTCGTCGGAGTGAGTGCCAAGTGAACTGTTTGCAAAATGGGCGAATGTGTATAAAAATGTGGATGTTTAGGTGTAAATATATAGTATTACAGAGAGAGAGAGAGTGCTGCAAATCTAAGAATAAGGCTATTCTCCATATGTAAACCCGCAAGACGGGAGCATGTCGTAGCGTGTGTGTCGTGGGAATCGGTATGGCCGACGCATGAGCCCGGTCATGAACCCCACGACCGCTAGGGTACAGTTTTGTAGTCTTGAACATGATGGTAGATCGTAAAAAGGTGTGAGAGGCGAGTGTGCGTGGCTTTGCCCCTTGTGTTTTAAGAGATACACAGAGTGTTTCTCTCGGGAAGGGAGTTGTCAGGGCAAAGCCAGCCTAAATATAGGGGCAAGGGGCCTCATATTTAAAGATATTGTAAGTTCAAAATATATTCCGCATCAAGGCGAAAAACCTATAGGAATTTCACTTCTCTGTAAAGCTGGAAAAAACACACGTGGTGTATTTCCAGCTTTAGCGCAGGGACCCAGGGGAGAAACGGTATGTTAGATAAGGTCTAATCTCATTTAACTTATACAGTAGTCGCGAGTCTAACGAGACGTAATCGGTTGGCGTCAAGATGTCGTCACGGTCAATTGAGAAACGAGATTCTAAAACGATAGAAATGTCTATCGTATCGTCACCTGATCATTAGGTAACAATCATGGCAAGAACGAATCGGTTTTCTCGACAAGTGAAGTCACCGTTAAGTCACGCGCGAGATGACTTGTATTGATTCTGCCTCGATATACGTCATCTCCCACCGTTTTGACAGGTGGACAGATGAGCGTCGGTCCACCTGACAGTTTAGGGTAAAAAGTATATATACCTTGAAGAGCAGAGCATTAGACACACACTTGGGGTCACACACACGTTGGTGAAGTCCAGGACAGGCGGACTCTGTTTCCTGGCATAAGGGTACCTCCGATCACAGGACCCTGAAACGGCTGGAATCGCCAGAGAGGGCATTCCATGATTGATTTAGCTTAAAGTTGATAGGCGGCTACGGGGCCGAATTCGTGAGAAGGAACACCCCAGGTGGAACGTTAAAGTTTAGATTGTCGAGTAGCAGGTATCGTCCTGCAATAGTCAGAAGTGTGGGTTAATTGTATTGTGCGTATTAACCCTTTGAAGCGTCAGCCTGATTGCGTTCTGAGTAGTTTGTTTTGCTGTCGAAACATCGTAATACCGACTGGAGATCGGTGTGAGTGACAATTTCGCCCTAGCACAAAAAGGGGCATTGGTGAATCGTGAATTCAACCAGGAACGGTGGATATTTCAATAGGACTTTCACGGAGGACTTTCAAAAGGCACATAAGGTATGAGTAGACAATATCTGGCCCAAATCAGAAGTACGGTGGTTTATAGATGACGAACATTGCTGGTCGGAACCCTCCGACAGCCAGAGGTACAGTTACGCGCAGACGTTGACATTTGAGCTTAAGCGGGTGAAGCTCTTATGGCGAGCTCACAGTAATAACATTTCAGATTTGTGAAGCTCCTATGGCGAGCTCACGGTAGTAACATTTCCAGTGTGTAGACTATAGTGCCAGTACAGGGCTATAGAATGACTATATGATTGTTTAGAATTATTTAACCGTAGCGACCCATTTTCTGTGAAAAGAATCGAATTGTTGATTGTTGAAATATTGAAACGGATTTATTTTTATGTGTAAATAAAAGAATCGTTGTTACTTTAAATCAGTCTTTCCATTATACAGCCTGAAGTGATTAGGAATCACACCTAACGGAAATCGAACCTATTTCAGGCCAATTTGGCAGAGAAGGAATCACGGCGTCGGTCTAACTCAGCTCTCTGCGCCGAGTTCGCGACACTTGGATTCCGACCCTCCACGTTGGTCTAATTTTCCCGCAACTTCATCAGCGGGACTAAATAACCCCACGTCAGCCCAGGCCTTACGGGGCCTTAGGTGTCCCTGACAACCGTGCCCCCATGTGGGCAATGGGGGTGTAAATCAATACTTATTTGACCTTCGGAATATATACTTCTATAAGTTTATGCAATGGAAACTTGTCGGCAAATGTCGCACGTGCTTGGATAATGATTTGCTCTGTAAGTTGCTGTCAGTCGGGGTTTTTTTCTAATTAAGTACTTATCAAGTTTTTTTTCTTTCTCTGTGCTCTAATTACTTGTTAACATTAGACACCCCTGCTCGGTGTAAATAGTTAAGACATGATAAGGTAATAGTGCTTTTTGTTTGTTAATAAATATCATGGAATTGAACCATTGTTCAGTTATTTTTCTGTCACTACCAGCCCTCGCTCATGTAAGCAATGGCATCCGACCATTGGTCTGTTATTTTTGTGTTGCTACCCGCCCAACCCCTAACAAATAATATCAGGTACGAGTTGTCTGGCTGTAGGTACGAGTTGTCCAATTGTGGGTACGAGTTGTCCAGACAAAAATGGGTATGAGTCGTCCAATTTTGAGTACGACTTGACTGGTACGAGTTGCCATGGGTACGATTGTCCTGATATCGCACAGGGCATAATTTTGTAGCTCATCAATCCCTTGTACAATGCTGCTTCCTGCTACGACTAACTTACTTTTATTCTCCTTCCCACTCTCCTCAGACCCTATATCACCTATATCACCTGGAACTTGCATCGTTTAAATGGCGTCCGACCTCTTCTTCCTTTCGATCATTCTTCTTGTCCTGTCTGTCCGATCAGCACCACAAACCACCTCCTCTCTCTTGTCCTCTCTCCCATCCTTTCATCCAAATGCATCAGAATCTAAGACACAGAATCTATTTTCTAAGCACCGCTTTGTAGCCTTAGTAACCCTACGCTGGTTTTGACCTCCTGCCTCTACCCTTTCCTGGCTTGGCTCTACCCTTCGAAGTTTCCGACTGGACCTATACCCTCCTCACTTGCATCCTCCACATCAAGCGTTCTCCCTCCACGCTTCCGATTTTAATGCACAACCACTTTGCACCACTCCTCCGCCTCACCATCGTAAATAACTTTCATCGGAGTTACCCCAGCTATACCAGCCCTCCAAGCCTGCCCTACAGCGCCGCAATTTCCTGCTCGAACCCAACACACTTCTGTTCCGACACGTGATGACCCTGGCTGTCGAAAGTGTCATTAAATCCAAATAAATAAATTACACGCTTCTCCAACAACTGTAATATATCCCCGCACTTCTGACACACCCCACTACTGCCATCCCCAAACTTTATATTACATTTCCTACAAGCCCCTGCCGGCTCCTCCTCTCCACCCTCTACCAAATATACAAGCCTCTGCCTCCTCCATATGCACACCTCGACTCACCTCCGACTATTGGAGCACTTGCATCCCTCTGCTAACCATACTTACCACCATTTGGACACCGGTTGATCACTTACCAACCACGTTTACAAATTAAATAATCAATAACCAAAAACAGCCGACACGCACGAAAAAGGGCAATGTAAAATAAATCAACAAACATTTCCGAGAATCTAGGTCTTAAACCTACTTGCTTCACCCCATATTACTCCCCCACAAACACCTACAAAACCAGAAATATAAACTAAATCCTCTCGAAAATAACCAGATAATTAAAAAATACTTGAACACTGATAACAAGCACTACATTAATAATATTTTCTCTTTAGATACATAATTTTATGGGGTTCTTTCTTTCACTTTTTTTTATGTTTCAGACATGTCAATAAGTCACTTGGAGACAGCCCAGTATAAGCCTTTGGCTTGTTGCTGAATCCATTTACATGTTTGTTACTTTTTTGTCAATTTATGCTTGTTACTGTATAATTTAAACATACTTTGGAAATAAATATTGTTTAAACTAAGTCACTTCTGCACGTTTTGGCAAACTTGTTAAGGAGCGTATTCATTTATTTATGTTTTTGAGAGTTCATTTATTTTTAAGGAGCGTATTTATATTTCAAACTCAGTCGTTAGGTTGATCCGGGGTCAAATAATGAGAATCGAAATAAACTGGGCTAACCGACCGAATGGAAGTTTGTACTCTGTCGGAATTTTCCGTGAGTGATCGTATACTAAATTTTGACCTCCACGTCTATTGGGAATAAATCTAACATTAAATTGAGCATTTGCCATTGTAAACTAGTTTGAATTTAAGCATCCAGATTGCACATCAGCGGTAGTACGACCCATTCTCACTCCTCTGGATTGAGATGAGGTGTGCTGTTGCTGATTTTGGACGCCATCATAACACGTCCTCCTGCTTTACTTTGCCTATACATAAACAAATTGAATGACCAAACGAAAAGTTATCATGTCCCCCAAGTAGCTCGGACCATTCCTGTCCGCGTTAAATGACCTCGTCTGGGGATGTATTCTAGTTGCGGGCCGCACTTAAGATGAACAATGGATCGTAGCAAATTTGTGTAACTCCCTTACACGAACTACCCATTTTAGGTCGCTTCCTATGCAGCACACAGTCAGAAAGCCCCAAGAAGAAAGTCATCCTCAAGAAATCACTTTAACTGCTAAGTCCAGCACTACCCTTACATAGCAAATTCTCTATAACCGATGAGATGATTTTCACAAGAAGGTCGACAGTCTTGGCTCGTAAACAGTGTGGCAATACATTCCTTAGGGAGATGACAGGGAGACAGCCAACCTGGCTATGTCATCTCCCAGTAGTATACAGCATATTATTTGTGAATTGAACTGTGTGATTTGTAATCATTGTACTTCTTGTATGCTACTGAATGATTAAATAGCTGTCTGTCTGTCTGTCTGTCCGTCCGTCGGCCCGTCGGCCCGTCCATCCAGCCAGCCAGCCAGCCAGCCGCTAGCCAGCCAGCCAGCCAGCCAGCCAGCCAGCCAGCCAGCCATCCATCCATCCATCCATCCATCCATCCATCCATCCACCCACCCACCCACCCAGCTACCCAGCCACCCATCCCTCCATCCATCCATCAAAGTTCTATTGTGGGGTGCATCAATTTGTCTAGGATAAATTTGCCAGTTCACAAAGAACTGCAGGTCGAATGTTACCCAGGGGCCACTCTAAATAAGTTTCAAACTATGGCCAAAAACTATCAAAGACGCAGTACTTATCCAGAGAAAGTGCTGTTGAACATTGGCATCAATTCAAAAGACGCCCCAGCACCGAAAATTGTCAACCAAGTGCGCTTAATGCTCTCTGCAGTTCGAAACGCTTTCCCCAAATGAAAAAGTTATTTTGCAGAGATAAATTACTCCTCGGAACTCTCACCTTCGGAACGGCAAACACTCGACCTGATCAATAGCACGGCCGGGTCTAGCAAAAATGTTACTCTGGTTCCAAAGCTCCCTGATTCGGATTTCGCTGTTTCGAAGTACAACCAATGCAGAGTACACTGGGACGAAAAAAACCGCAAACACCATCTACAAACATTGGGTATGTTTCAGTGAGCTATTCCGGTTTACTTGGTTTATTGTGAGCATGCGTAGACACAAGGAATAAAAACCAGGTCGTTTCATAGAGCAGTTTATATTCTGGTTTATCATTCTGAATTGAACCAACTAAACCTCCTAGAGAGCAGGGTTATCTGGTTTATCATTGTATTCTTGACATGCGCAGTGGAACGCACATAAAAGTTCTACGCCTCGCACAAAGACAGTAAAAAACATTCAATTTCGAGTGTCAAAAAAGAAATAAACAGTGCAAGGTTCATGAAAAATGCTACAACTCAAGAGAGAGAAACTATAAAAAAGTTAATAACATTTATTTAGCCCATGAAAGCGGCATTTCAAAAATATTCGATTCTCAACTGAAAGGGTGTTTTTCTCCCAGAAATAATTGTTACAACTTTCAGAAGATCCTTTTTTGGCCATTTTATTTTCATGATAGCAGTCACGCAATTTTTGACACCATCACTGGAAAGTTTCTGATGAGGGCCTTTTTAACCATGGGTTTCTAAGATTGTTTAAAAATGAAAGCAGGGATATGTTTCCCACGCTTTGGATGTCCCCCCTCCTAACAATACTTTCATGCGTCGCGTTTCCTAGCAACATCAAACGGGTTTATGTGGAATAGTATTCGCATTAAACATATCGTTCTGTTGTGATTTCTAAACGTAGTTTAGGTTTACATGGAATAGTAAACTAAGTAAACCGGAATAGTTCACTGAAACATACCCATTGGCTTTCCCACTTAGATTTAAACTAATTGCGAGCAGGGCAATGGCCAGCCCTGTTCATTTGGGTTTAGGTACTAACATCGTTAATCTAACAAATATCTCTCTCTCACAGGACGAAAAATCTCTCTTGGGTCGGGGATTAACATTTGTGCCGACTCCAATCAAGCGCGACGAGAAATTAATCGTATTAGATCGAATTCTTTTAGATCTCTGTAAGGAAAAAGGGTCCTCTCGCGATTTTATTTATGATGATATCAAAGCACGCGAACCGAAGCGATTATATTTTCCATTCTACAAACAAATTGCTTTAACTAATTTCTTTGGTGAAACCTCGGGCAATAAGCAACCCTTCACGGAAAAAAAGGCTGGGTCCCCGAACCGAAACAAGTGGACCCCGAAATAAGTAAATCTCATAAAAATTTAATTGAAACAGTCAGTAAAAGAGAAAAGTTGAGGGATAAACAAAATCTGTCGCGGGCCGAACAAAAATCATTGGCCTCCTTGTGAAAAAACGAAAATATTATTATAAAACCGGCAGATAAATCATCGGCAACTGTACTTATGAGCCGGGAAAATTATATTGAGGAGACCACCAGGCAGCTCAATAATGCCGAACACTACAGGAAAATTGATCAACCCCTATGGCCGGAAAATATATCAAAATTTAATGAAGTATTGAAGGAACTTGCAGATAATAACTGTCTTTCAAAAACACAACTCGAATATTTGGCACCTTCTCGGGATAAGGTTAAACCTCGGACTTTTTATATTCTTCCTAAAACGCATAAGCCAGTCGACACCTGGACTAATCCATTAATGTCTAAAAGAAGGCCTATCGTATCAGATTGTGGGTCGGAATCGTATCATATTGCACAATACATAGATCACTATCTTAAACCCATCGCAAACCGCTGTGCAAGCTATCTAAAAAACACTGAAGACTTTTGGGCTAAAATTTCTAATATCAAAATCTCAAAAAATGCTTTTTTGGCTACACTTGACGTCGATGCAATGTACACAAAGATCGATATCGAATCGAGCCTCAATTCAATCAAAAACGCCTTTGAAAAAGTTCCCAGACCCACAACGACCCGACAAGCAAATACTTAAGCTGTTGGAAATTAGTTTAAATGGTAATGATTTTGAGTTTAACGGTCAGATTTATCAACAAATTAAAGACACGCCTATGGGAAAAACTTACAGTCCCTCTTTTGCGTCTATTTTCATGGCAGATTGGGAAGAAGTAGCGCTCGAAGCAGCTGAAAAAAGTCGTCAGTATTTTTGAGGTACCTGGACGATATCTATCTGGTTTGGGAACATTCGAAAAAAGATTTTCAATTTTTTTTAGACTTTTTAAATGGTCGCGATCAGAATATCAAGCTGAAGGCAACCATTTCGGAGCAGTCAGTTGATTTTCTTGACGTCACCGTCAATAAAGGTGAAAAATTTCATGCCACGGGATCTTTGGATTACAGGACATATTTTAAACCAACTGATTCCCACCAATTACTCCACAAGGATTCTTTCCATCCAAAACATACATTCAGGGGTATAATAAAATCGCAGATTATTCGATTCCATAGAAACTCGAGTAGCAAGAATAATTTTAATTCGGCTTGCTCAATTTTATTCCGGGCTCTCAGGGAACGAGGATACAGCGAAAGATTCTTGCGTTCCATTAAATCGGAAACAGTTAAACAGATAGAAAGTACTAACTTGGAAACATTTATTGGCCACCAACCGACCAAGATACAGCACAACCGCCCAATCATAGGCGAAGGGAAGGCTGTCCCCTGCGACAAGACGCGGTGTAGACAAAGTTACTTTTTCAAAGAATCTGACCATTTTCTTAGCCATCGGACCAAAAATAAACACAAACTATGCGACAATTTTGACTGTGATTCAAAAAATATTATTTATCTTATAACTTGTGCCCGGTGCAATTCTCAGTATGTGGGAGAAACCAGCCGTCCTTTAAGAACAAGGGCAACTCAGCATGTATCGGACATTATCCATGAGAAGGGAACACCAGTCTCAGAACACTTCAACACGCCGGGGCGCAACATTAGGCAAGACTTTAGACTATTCCCCATCGAGAAAATACCACCCCAGGAAAATGAGGAATCCACAAATGAGTTTCGCAAAACACGCGAGGGTTTCTGGATAAAAGAGCATCAGACTTTGGCACCGCTCGGAATTAATGAACTCCCAGGCTATCAAGGTACGAAACAGTTTCTTCCCTTTAGTGTTTCAAAATAATCGTCTATCGGTTCAAATCGGGCGCATGTTCAAGGAAGAGTTCAAAAACCTAAACTCCAGATTAAAATCACCCATTCATGCGCGCCCTCTAATTGCATATTCTAAAAACCGCAGTTTAAAAGATATTCTAGTCAGTTCAAAATTAAAACCATTGGGTACAAACTGACATAAGATAATCACAGGTAACACATTCCCGTTTCAGTTTTCCCGTCATCCCTTTGCTTCAACAATGATCGTACGTTTTGGGAGGGAGTTGGGTGGGAGTGCTGCTTTGGGGGGGGGGGGGGGGTAGGCTCCATGTACACATCCAGGTCTTTATTCATTCATTTATTCTATCCACTTTTTAATTGCTTCTTATTTATTTATTTATTTATTTATTTATTTATTTATTTATTTATTTATTATTTTATTTTATTTATTTATTTTTTTGTTTTGTTTTGTTTTATTTATTTTATTTATTTTTAATATTATTATTTTTTTATTTTATTATTATTATTATTATTATTATTATTATTATTATTATTATTATTATTATTACTCTGGCTATTTATTTTTGATATAGTCAGGGGATGTGATTTTTCAGTTTAAAATCTTATCATTTTCGGTGCCGAAGATGTGAATATGTATTCCATCAATTTGCATGAAGATGGACTTTCGTTCTTTTTTTTTTCAAATTTATGGACTAAGTTATTCAGCAGCATCAGATCCACATTTATATGCTTGAGCCAAATTTTGGCACTCACTTATTTATTTATTTATTTATTTATTTATTTATTTATTTATTTATTTATTTATTTATTTATTTATTTATTATTCATTATTCATTTTTTATATTTTTTATTTTTTTATTTTATTTTATTTTTTATTTTTTTATTTTTTTTATTTTTTTAATATTTTTTTTTTAGGGGGGGGGGGGGTTCTGCGATGATTGAATGTCCGAGAGGGGCATATCCATTGGGGGTGTGGTGCGTCGCGAGTTTCGGTGTAGACTGCGTTATCGGGGCAAAGAATGCTTTGGTGATGTGATTTGCACGGGGACCTCTGCGTGCCCGGCTTCCGATGGCTGTTTTGTGCCTGCTTCTTGGGAACTGAGCGGAACTTTATTTATTTATTTATTTCCTAGTTATTTATTTGGGTGTTTACTATGTTTCAGTTTTATTATTATTGTTTTTTTGTATTTTTTTTCTTCTATTTTTATTTTTATTTTTTTAATGGTGGGTAGGTCGATGTTGAATGCAGTTTACCAGCGCGCTTTACTTCCGACATGCGACGCCGCGTGTGGTTCTTTTGAAACCACATGCGACGTCGCCTGTCTGAGGGTGATACGCTCTGATGGACGGCCAGTCTCTGACCGGAAGGTATCGATCATTAATCTTTTTTGACCCAATCAATATCGGGCCTATAAAACAAAAGCAAGCCTCGTAAACAGGTTTAGTCAAGAAAGTGAATTAATTCATTCACTCTGTGCTAGCGCGTATCTACCTATCGAAAATATCAATCTACCCCCCCCCCCCCCCCCCTATCTTCTCTCTATGTTTGGGGTACAGGACGTTTTTTAAACAGACAGACTCCCACCAGCTACTTCGCAAAAATTCGTTCCACCCAAAACATACTTACAGAGGTATTATCAAGTCGCAGATCATCACAGACATTCGAGCAGTAAAAATAATTTTAACTCTGCATGCTCCACGCCATTCAGTGCCCTACGGGAAAGGGGGTACAGTAACAGATTTTTGCGTGATATTAAATCGGAAACTCTCAGACAAATGGAAAATACTGACCCCGCGTCGTACCATCCCAGTCTACCCGTTAAAATCAGGCACAATCGACTAGTTGTTGACAATGGAAAGGCCAACCCTTGCAGCAAAACCCGTTGTAAGCAAAGTTACTTCTTCAAGGAGTCTGACTCATTCTTCAGTCATCAGACCAAGTGCCAATACAAACTACGCGACGAGATGGACTGTGACGCGAAAAATGTTATTTTACCTGATTACTTGTACTTTGAGTAAATGCCAGTATGTAGGAGAAACCAGTGGCCCTTAAGAACAAGAGCCACCCAGTACGTGTCCGGCATTGTCAACGAGATTGATACACCTGTTTCTGAGCACTTCAATACTTCAGACCACAACATCAGGCAACACTTTAGAATAATTCTAATCGAGAAAATTCCACTTCAACAAGGCGAGGAATCTACCAATGAATTCCGTAAGATCCGCGAAGGTTTTTGGATCCGAGAACTTCAAACTTTAACACCTCCTGGTATGAACGTGCGCGCAGGCCGCCAAGGTGAGAACCAATTTCTTCCCTTTGTCTTTCAGTATAACCGCCAGGCCGTCCAAATCGGTCACATGTCTGAATAAGAATTTAAAACCCTCAATTCCAAGTTAAAACAGCCCATCCAGGCGCGACCCTTGATAGCCTATTCTAAACATCGCAGTTTAAGGGATATCCTCGCCAGTTCTAAATTTAGGCCATTGAGCGTAAACTGAATTTGTAATGAGAACATGATTTACTGTGAACGAAAGGGGGGGGGGGGGGGATTGGCGGGGGGGGGGGATTACACATCTCGCAACGCTCCTCATTCGTGACAGATGGGGCCGCGCCTAAGTTCTTTTGAATTTACACGCGACCTCACTTGTCTTGCAATGCTGGGCGCTGTTGGATGTTCAATCCCTCTTTCTCTCCCACATTAAATGAGGCCTTTAGGTACATTTAAAAATGAAATAAATCTACAAAAAATCGACCCAGTATTATTAGGATAGTTAAAAAATCCAAAAGCAAGTCCCGTAAACAGGTTTAGTCAAGAAAGTGATTTCGTTGACTCTGTGCTAGTGCGTATCTATCTATCAAAATATCTATCTATCTATCTGAATTGGTACGATCCATTGCTCTCCTTAACCAAATGAAACTGATGGGGAGAAACAGCTTCAATAAGGTTTTCGTGGGGAAAACAATCTGGAAAATGGTAGGTGTGCCAAGTATAACATATGGTACGAAAGTGATATCCCGAAACCAAAATGGCTTTAAGTAGCTTGGGAACCCTACAGAATGGTACAGACCGATGATTAACTGGGCCGAGTAATGCCGCGGCACAAGAAGCAACAAGGGGTGAGCTTGGGTGGGTGAGGATTAAGGACAGGATAGACTTCATGAAACTCTGCTGCCTCGCCTACTTGGTAATCTCCCAGACATCAGATGGTGTAAATTAATGTCCCAGAATATTTGAATTCAAATATAAAGACATGGTGGATAGACCAAGTGCGAGAGTTAATAGAGGACTATTCATTGGGGATCTCGGACTTAGAAGCGGACACAAACCAGGGTAAAACGATCGTCAGAGAAAGAGTCATGGCAGATTGTAACCTGAATTGGAGAGAGTGGGTCATATCAAAAAGGTCTTTGGATGGCCTGTGTGATATAGAGAAGCCATGTTTCGAACAGTTCCTTTATGGCACCTTTAGGGAGGGGGCACTGTTGTCCAAGCTGAGGTCGCGGTCCCTTGAGCTTAGGGAGATATTGGGAAATACAGTGAAAATGAGTGCCAAATAAGTAATTTAGGCGTAGTGAAGGCTCTGTAACACTTTCTATTAGAATCTCCAAAATACCAGTCTAACAGAATAAGATTCAACGGAATTATGATAGGGAAATGGGATGGAAGAATGAAGGACATGTGGTTCGTGGGTGACACAAAGCAGAGGAGAGATTGGACAGATTAATGAACGGAATGTCATCAAGCAGTTCGTCTCCGAGTGTTTTAAGGAGAGAAGAGGCGTGGGGATAGGGAGGCATTTGGGAGAATAGGGCTAATCAAGGCCTTCTTATCTGAGAACCGCAACAAATTAGCGGCCGGCCAAAGTCTTATTATTATTATTATTATTATTATTATTATTATTATTATTATTATTATTATTATTATTATTATTATTATTGCACAAAACACTTTTTTGTAGTTAACTGGGTTTTATTCCGTCATGTGGGCTGAGCAAAGAATGTTAAATTCACTATACGAAATAATCAAATGGGTCAGAATTTAAACAAGAAGCCCAATGGGGCTTGAGGCGCTCACCTGACCAAAGTTGTTTAAAGAAAGATTTAACTACCGTCTATGGCTAGTTAACACAACAGGGGAATGAAGTTATTTAATTATTTATTTATAGCCTTGATGTCCATGCCAAATGGGTTCTTTCTAGGATTTGATTCTACCACAGAAATAATGTCCTGTAATGGAAAACTAGGGAACCCAAATAACAACCCAGGGACTTTATTTGAACAAATTGTATCTGAACCCTCAAAGGATACCGTACACCAAATATCGACAGATTCTGATTGTATCTTAAGAAGAAGATTTTTAAAGATTATTCCTCATATTGAACTTAGTTAAGAAATGTGGCTCCAATAGGGTAATAATGATGTATACCAAATATGAGAGGATTCTGACTGGTGAATCTGAAGTAGAAGATTTTAAAAGAAATTCCCTCATATTATAGGAAGACCAAATATTAACTGAGTGACTTCAATTTGAAGAATCTTGAATCTGACCCTCATAACAATGATGTATATCAAACATTAAAAGATTCTGACTGGTGGTTCTGAAGAAGATATCAAGCATACAACTTGTATACTTAACTGTTAATCTAATTGCGTGCCTAAAATATGTCCTACAGTTCTGTATAGAAATAGATATATCAAAGTGTGCTATCCTCTGGACCATGGATCCATACCCAGACACATACCTACACACATATGTGCAGACACTCGCATAGACACTCACTCATGCACGCCCGCACACATATCTCACACCCACTCCGAATAGCTTAAATACATTACTTCATGAGAGTCGGTTGATTATTCACAATCCATAACATAGTTTATTTCCAAATGAAACAAAATACTGCATTTTGATTGGCTGAGAGGTACAGTGTAACTTCAATCCACAGTAGCTTTTTTTGCACCGTGGTTAACCACGGTGTAAAAACAAGAATACACAATAGCAGGCTATATGGCTAAAAATGTGCCTATTTTTAATTATTAATTCTTACCTTCTGGTCGGTCATGTTAGAACAAAAATAAAAATACAGGAAGTTTAATATTTTTGTGCAATAAAATATTACAGATATAGATGTCATTGGAACTGGCTCATTGAGCCAGTTCCAATGACATCCATATTTGTCTGGTTTTATTAAGAAACTTACAAAGAACAAATTTTCTGTTAGTTTTTTCCCACAATTTTGGTTAAAATATTAAGTACATCGAAATTCTTGGAGATAAATCCGTTATCCTTGTGTTTTCCAGGGTTTTACCCATTTTTTGAATAACAGTTACACAGACAACTTTTTTTATGACCCCAACTCCTCCATTAGAGATAATAAATACTATAAAGGCAATGAAATCGAGTGAGAATTTCAACAATATAATGTCAAAGATGGTCAAACTGGCAGGCGATATAATTGCTTTACCTTTTGCACACATTATCAGCATTTCTTTTGAACAAGGAGCGGTGCCGGACAAAATGAAAACTGCTAAGGTCATATACCTGTATTTAAATCGGGATCTGATAAAGAATTTACCAATTAGCGGCCAATAAGTATATCGCTAGTATTTTCTAAAATTTTGAAAAAGATTGTGTGCAACAGGCTGACAAACTTTTTAACTGATTTTGACGAACTCTCACCAAACCAATACGGATTTCGAAAAAACATTCCACATTACACCCAATTCTGCAATTACTAAAACATATAGCAACCACAAATAATAAATCGACTAAAGACCACACATTGGCGATATTCTTAGACCTGGCTAAAGCGTTCGATTCTATAAACCATGAAATTTTATTAAACAAACTTGCTCATTACGGTATCAGGGGCATATGTAATGACTGGTTCAAAAGCTACTTGACAAACAGAAAACAATACGTTCAGTGCGTCAACACAAAATCCTCTCTGATGCCCATAACGTATGGTGTGCCTCAGGGTTCAACTTTGGGTCCCATTCTGTTCCTACTCTATATCAATGATATTCACCAAACCACCTCTATTAATCTTCTTTCTTTTGCAGACGATACTACGGCGTATTCGTCTGACTCGGACGTACGACGACTGACACGATTTGTTAATAATGAACTTCAGCATATATTTACATGGTGTTCCACCAATCAAGTTCTTTTGAACTGCAAGAAGACAAAATATATTTTAATCAATCCCGTTCGAAAAGAGTAACCCCTTTTAACGAACCCATAAAAATCAATGATACTGTATTAAAACGGTTGGGTGTAAACGGGGATGAAACATTTATTAAGTTTCTGGTCATTAATATTGACGAACACCTGTCTTTTAAATCACATATCTCCCATCAGTGTTCTAAGAAAGCGTGCGAAAATTATGCACTTAACAGGATCAAATCTATACTTCCCCATGATGTCATGGAAATATTATATTTTGCATTGATATACAGTCGTCTAGTATATGGTATACAGATATGGGGAAACTCAAAATCAATCAACCAATTTTTCCTACTTCAAAAACGCTCAGTTCGCATAATTAATATACTACTCAAAGTTTGCTAAGCACCACATATTTGACACACCATTGTGAAATTTTCTTGTGACACATTTGCGATATGTTTGGTGGACAACTTGTGATGAGTTCTATAGGCATTTTAAAGATATAGAGGAATCTTTGATACGAGATGTTCAAAATAATTTAATCGACAACTTGGTGGATGATCCACCTGAATTTAGAGGGTTAGATAATACTGTGTTAAACCAGAGTATATCAATGCTAGAATTACAAGATGCTGTAAAGGGTATTCAACTGGGTAAGGCCCCTGGAATTGATGGAATATCGAATGAGTATATAAAATCAGCCTTCCCGAAAATTAAAGATGTTTTACTGGGACTATTTAATACTATTTTAAATACGGGGCACCTGCCTCATGATTGGACGATAGGTGTTATAAAACCAATCTTTAAAAATAAGGGTAATTCGCTGAACCCGGATAATTATAGAAAAATAACCCTGGTTAGTTGTTTATCAAAACTATTTACTAGTGTTATTAGTAAGAGAATAACGTATTTTATGAATTATAACCAGCTATTCTCCGAAACACAAGCCGGCTTTCGTGCTAATTACTCAACCCTCGATCACATTTTTAGTCTCTATACTATTATTGAGAGTATGAAAACCCGTAAGCGCTATCTGTACTGTGCGTTTGTTGACCTATCCAAGGCTTTTGATACAGTTTGGAGGGAAGGTCTGTGGAGAAAGTTAATATCTTATAATATTGAGGGTAAAACTTTGAAGATAATAAAAAATATGTATTATGAAATAAAATCTTGTGTTAAACTTGACCAGAATCAATCGGAGCTATTCAACAGTAATATTGGTGTTAGGCAGGGCGAACATTTGTCACCGATTCTTTTTGCTATTTACATGAATGATCTGGAGAATTTTTTGAGAAATAGAAATGTGGGGGGCGTCACTATTGCGACAAATGAGGATAATGTTAATGAATATATTAAGCTTTTCTTCTACTTTATGCAGACGATACGGTGCTATTAGCCGAAAATGTGGAAGACCTACAAAATTTACTCCTCAATTTTAAAGATTATTGCGATATTTGGAAATTAATGATAAATTTTGCGAAAACTAAATGTATGATCTTTGGAAAAAAGCCCCAAAACACAGTTCCGGTATATATCGAAAACAATCTTATAGAGTATGTTGATAGTTATAATTATTTGGGCGTTACGTTTTTGCGCACAGGATCTTTTGTGTTGGGGAAAAATACTCGATGTAAAAAGGCTAAAAAGAGCTATGTTTTCTTTAATTAACAAAATTAGAATTAACCCAATTTCTTTGGAATCAGTGTTAGAACTGTACGAAAAATCTATTGTCCCCATAATACTATATGGTTGCGAAATTTGGGGGTTTACAAATATTAACTCATTAGAAAAATTGGAACTGTGGTTCTTAAAATACATATTAAAATTAAAGAAGAATACACCATCGTCGTTTATATTTGGCGAACTATGTTTATATCCGATTAGTGTAAAAATAAAACAGAGAATCCTAACCTTTTGGGGTAATTTAGCATATTACTCAAGTAAGAAAATATCTAATATGTTATACATTACGTTATTTAATAACGAACGCTGTGGTAATATGAGGACTGAATGGATTACCAATGTCAAAGACTCATTAAACGGCCTAGGGTTTTCAGATGTATGGTTGTCCCAGGGTTTCATAAATAAAACATGGTTTAAAAAAGAAATTAAACAAAGATTACAAGATATATATATACAACAGTGGTCAGGCACTCTTAACGCTTCTAATAAATATGAATTATATCGCAATATAAAAACAGTCATTGAAAGAGAGCAATATCTAACAAAGTTATCAGGGAAGAGTATGACAAACCTACTACGATTTAGGGTAAAAACCACAGATTGCCAATAGAGGTAGGAGCTTGGTATAGCATAGATATCTCAAACCGAATATGCATATTCTGTTGTGATGAATTAGGTGATGAGTACCATACTCTACTAAAATGTCCCTCTTTTGATAAAGAACGAAAATATTACTTACCGAAATATTATTTTGTCCGCCCAAGTATGTGGAAACTATGTGAACTGCTTAATTGCAAGAACACCAGCGTACTACGTAAACTTTGCAAAATTCATCAACAAAGTTTTTGATAAATTTAAGCTAATAAATAAAAAGGATACATACTGGTACTGAAATTTTACCAACTAGCGCACGCGATTATGGGTGTAGTTGGGGTGAGCACTATCAGATGGCTCCCACTGACAATCCATACTTGTCAGTGTGGTTGACAGATCTTGCTCGGATACCCATATCCGTACTGAAACCCAGCCAACTGGTGGACAGGGCTATGGATGTGATTGAGTCGAGCTCTGTGAGTTGGCCTCACTGACACCCATGGCTGTGTGTGCAGTTGGCGAATTGCTCTTAAATACTATTATTTTTGAGGCCTAATCTGTGTTTACAGTATTATATTGTACTGTGTGGTTGACAGATCTTGCTCAGATACCCATATCCGTACTGAAACCCAGCCAACTGGTGGACAGGGCTATGGATGTGATTGGGTCGAGCTCTGTGAGTTGGCCTCACTGACACCCATGGCTGGGTGTGCAGATGGCGAATTGCTTTTGAATACTATTATCTCTGAAGCCTAATCCGTGTTTACAGTATTATATTGTCAACCAAATTCGTTTGTAGGTCGGTGACTAGGTCGGTGTACATCTATTGGTAATCTGTAGTCAGCTCTGGGAGCAGGTCCAGCTGACACCTGTACCAGTGTGGTACTGCCGGCTAAATATTTGTTATGAAAAGCGCAATATTTATAACGATTGGTCAGCCTTGGGGAAGAGGTATTAGATAACAAGTGTAGGAGGTATGGTGGATTGGAGGGGTGTGATAAGCTGACCCTTTGCTCCGAGTATCTGTCAGGGCCAACAAGGCATTCTCATGAAAATCCCCTGTCAAATTTTGTTGTGTTTTCGGTTTTTGTCTCCGGAGCATGGCTTGTGGCCTCTCATTGAAGTGGGCTCGTTGGGCTCATTCCATTGATGGGTCATCGGCTGTGCTTCTGAGGCAGAAATTGAAAACTACATAGTCATTTAAGATATTGATCATGTGTTCGTGTTGGATGGAGGGTTAAATGCCCTGATTTCAGATGCACTTGTTAGAAATCATTAACAACTATCGGTAAAAGTATACTCATGGCTATCCAATATATTTACAAACTTACGAACTAATGTGTGGGTGTGTGTGTGTGGGGGGGGGGGGTGGTCTATATATATATACATACGTGAAATATGCTAAAATAGTATGAAGACCTGTCAACGCTGACATCCGGGTGTGTATGTATGTATGTTGTATATTGTACAAACCAGCATGTACTCATTCTAAACCCGAGTTATTCGGGATACAGAAATAAAATTGAATAATAAAAATTGAATAATAATAATAGGTATGTATTGAAATAGTCCCCAGTGTTTACATTAGCTCTCTTGACAGGCAGACTTTTCGTGACACTCATGGAAAGCATGTACCCCTTGATTTCCACGATGTGTTCGTGTACTGTGTACATGTACATGAGATGTGTAGGGTATTCAGTCTTCATTTCAACACAAAGCCTTGTGATTTAATGATTGAATATGGCGAATGCAAATGTAAGAAGACATTTGTCTGAAGCAAAAATGTGGTGGGCCGTAGGAATGGTGGAACAAGGGGCTACCCATCGTCAGGTTGGTGAAGCCCTTGGTGTGCACCATACGGTGATCACCAGAGCCTGGGCACGATTTCAGCAGTATGGCACACCAGTCAGACGACATGGTGGTGGCAGAGACAGAGCAACAACTGCAGCTGAAGACCGCTTTTTGATCATTCAGGCCCGTAGGAACCGCTTTGACACAGCAACCCAGCTTCGCAGTGACCTTCAGAATGCATCCGCTGTAAATGTTTCGACGCAGACTATCCGGGCAAGGTTGCACGAAGGTGGTCTCCGATCGAGAAGACCATGTATTCGCATTCAGCTGTCCCAGAACCACCGCCAGGCACGATATGAATGGGCCATGGATCACGTTGGATGGATCAGAGAAGACTGACCTGTCCTTTTTGCAGATGAGTCAAGGTGCTGCCTAAACAACACAGATAGGCGTTCTAGGGTATGGAGAAGACCAGGAGAGCGGTTCCATGCAGCCAGCATTGCTGTATTGATCGCTATGGTGGAGGGTCAATAATGGCCTGTGGCGGCATTAGCTGGGATGGACGAACTGAGCTCTGTGTTCTTGACCGTGGTACATTGACTGCACAGAGGTATATTGATGAGATTCTAGATGTCCACATCAGATTGTATGCAGGTGCAGTGTGTGATAGATTCATTCTGATGGACGATAATGCCCGTCCCCGTGTTGCCCATGCTGTCCGGGAGTACCGACAAAGAAAGAGGATTGAGCGTATGGACTGGCCAGCAAGAACCCCTGACCTTAATCCAATCGAACATGTCGGGAATGAGTTGCAGCTTGCAATTTCAGTCCGTCCAGTCCAACCAAGAAGTGTCCAGGAGCTTGGTGCTATGCTGGTCCAAGAATGGAACAACATCCCGCAAAGTACCATCTGGAACCTGATTGGGAGCATGAGAAGGCGTTGTCAAGCTGTAATTAACAATAATGTGTCTCATACTCGATAATGAACCCATATCAGTTTCGACGTCAACTTTTTGGCAAATGTGAAAAATTTCCTCTTTTACCAATACTATCCATTTTCCATGGTTATCGTATTCAAAAGCTAAAAGATAATGTCAAACACAAATAAAATCTTAACTTCTGTACTTAAATCATTAAAGATATAATTAAACATAAAATATATACACTTTTCATAACAACATTTCAACTAAAACGTAAAACATGTATTTGGATATACTTGGTGCTTAGCAAACTTTGAGTAGTATAACACACGTTTCATTGCCCACACTGACCCCCTATTTGCTCAAGATAAAATAATGAAAGTTACAGATCTTTTCAAACTCCATGCCATGTTATTTTTATTCGATTGGAAAAATGAATCTCTTCCCCAGTCATTAAATTCTATGTTTTCACTCTTTAATAATAATGCTACTGGTCCCACTATAGAACAAGAACAATATTCTTAGATTACCACCCTTGTTTCAACTATCCTAGGCTTTGGAATGACCTGGAACCGAGTATAAGAAATGCTATAAATCGTACTGCATTTAAGAAAATGCTAACGCAAAATCTTTTCTCAGATTATCAAACACAATTAATATGTAACAACCCGTATTGCCCTGACTGTACCAGATAGTTTACTATACTAATCTGTAATTCAATTTTTCCTCAGATTTGCTTTTTGCTTTTATCGGCTAGCTCGTCACTCAACTTATTCCAAAATTATCTAAATTATTTAAACCATTTATTTTCAATATTATTTTCAATGTATTCTAAAATATCATTGCTATTATTATGAATCTTGTTTCTCATGCAGCAATGCAACAATTCAACATTAGTTCAAAATAATCTGTATTTCTTTCTTCCCTACTGTTTACTCCGTCTGATATGATGTTGCTCCAATTATATCTTCTACCTTGGGGCATAGCAAGAAGACAGCCAATCTGGCTATGCTGTCCCCCAACGGTATGTATATGTATTACAGCATTATTTTGTAAATGTATTGATTACCATATTTTACATACCATTAAATAAAAGAATAGAATAGAAGATTTTTAAAGATTATTCCTCCATATTGCCCCAAGTTAAAAATTCGGGCTCCTGTATTGAGCCCAAATGTGAACCAAGTGGCTTCATTTTAACAAACTTGTATCTAACACCCCCCCCCCCCCCCCTTCCTCCCCCTGTTGATGCTGTATACAAAATATCAAAAGATTTTTTTTTTGATCAGTGGTTCTGGAGAATTTTTTTTTTAATTTTGCAAATATTCTGACTCAGCAGTTTTTCAATGCCCCCCTACCGAACACCCTGACGCAGCCGATGGCAACTTTTTTTACCATTCAATTCTACTGGTCCCAAGGATGCTGCATATCAAATAACAGCTCTCTGTTCGGAGTTCAGTCAACTTCAGTGTGGTTTTGGAAATATAGGCGTTTGAAAACATTTCTATTTTCAGCTCCAGTGGTTCCCACGAAGAAACGGGAAATTTGTTTTTGCATGAGTCATATACTTATGACTCAATAATACCACATACCACATTTGGTTCAAATCGGACCATCGGTTCAGAAAATATAAATTTTGGGCGGGCCAAAAATCTTGCCCCTCCCATTACAAAGGCAAATATTGCTCAACAAACTTCGTTTGAACAAACTTGATTCTACACCTCAAACGGAAGGTACATACCAAATATCAAGTCAATGTACCCACTGGTCATGAGAAGAAGATTTTTTAAAACATTGGAGGATTTTTCCCCAACACCTCCCTGGGCAAGTTGATTTGAAGAAATTGCGATGTCAGAACAAGCAATCGCCTCAAATTTAACTAAAATTGGTTCAGCAGTTTAGAAGGGGCGGGTGCACCATGTTCACAGGCAACAACATACGCAGAAATGCCCAATGGAAGTCAACGTGGTTGTCGACTTTTGGTATGCACTAAAGGTTATTTTTATGCAGTGAAGGTACATGTAAGACATTCAACTTAGATGTAACGTCGTTATGATACGCGATCACAATCTACAGCG
This sequence comes from Pictodentalium vernedei, assembly GCA_031216915.1. Classification (NCBI taxonomy): domain Eukaryota; kingdom Metazoa; phylum Mollusca; class Scaphopoda; order Dentaliida; family Dentaliidae; genus Pictodentalium; species Pictodentalium vernedei. Next base: position 456,385,856 of record CM062296.1, read on the forward strand.
CGATCTCGATTTCCTATACGCGAATTACAACCTTAAATTTTAACACCATTGTTAATTTCTTATATTTATATAACAATAAAAACAACATAATTTATAAAAGCCACAGATAGATATTGATGTAAATTGTGAAATGAATAGTTGTATATACTTTGTTATTATGTTCTAGTTTTAATAAATAAAAAGCTGTATATATTTGTTATATATTTTGTTATTATTTTCTAATTTTAATAAATAAAAAATACGTATTTAATCTGACCAGTCTAACGTTATTATTAAGTCTTCCCAGTCCACACCTTTTGTGTGGAGGCGACTTCATCCGTTCCAAAAAATGGGTGCTGTTTGAAATTGCGATCTCAACTGGTGCTGTTTTAGTCAGTCTGTGGCATAGATATCGGATAGAACACAGAGATACCGGATAGAACCTGTGGCATAGATATCGGATCTTCTATCCGATATCTATGGTATGTGGTCTTCACTTGGTGATGTTTTACCCTTGTTCCAGTTCGTCCCCTAATATTTCCAGTAGAATACACTCCTTAATCTTGAAAGGGGGTATCAGGACAACTCGTACCCACGGCAACTCGTACCAGTCAAGTCGTACCCAAAATTGGACGACTCGTACCCATTTTCGGTTGGACAACTCGTACCCACAGTTGATCAACATGTACCTGGTCTTTAATTGTATGGGCGAAGGCGAATATTGGCTGAAGGACTTGAGAAGATGAGTGTCTGCTTTCGATGGGTGTGCATAAAGGCAAAAACTTTCCATTTTTAGCATTTATCTCAGCAGAACAGACTTCGCCGAAAGTCAATTTCGCCGGTATGAACATTTCATCAAGAGAGCAATTCGAAGGAAACAGGAAATATTTAAATTATATATTAGTGCAGTGGTGTAGATACGGAAGACGACACCCCCACCCACCCACCCACCCTCACCCCCAAAATCGGGTAATCTTTGGCTCTTCGTTAAACTTCTGAGGGCTTGTCTACGTAATATTTTGTTGAACTGGTAGTCATACCCAGCATTTCACGTGTTGAGGGGTTAACGCAAAATTAGATGCGATCGGGGCTCATTCCCCCACCCTACCCCACCCCTTCATTGGTTCAAGCATTAACGCAATCGGGGCTCATCAGAAGTCCCTTTCCTGGTCAAATTACATCTATATAGACCTGTGCCAATTTTTATTTCGATCGGTAGAGAGAGAGAGAGAGAGAGAGAGAGAGAGAGAGAGAGAGAGAGAGATTCACTTTTATTCACCTTTATAGTCTAATTGCAAACCTTACAAAAATGCTAATTATCATTCAATTTTCATGATTGTCATGGAAGATAATTGTTAGAAAAACACACCTCCCAACTGGAAGATTAACTTAATTGGCGATAATAATATGCACAGATAATTGGAAGAAAATTCAACACCAATCGACTATAAGGTAATAGATGATAGAAAATAATTCTTCCGCCTTCATGGCGAAGTCAAGGAAGCCCTCAAAGCTGAAAAAGAAGCCAACTGGGAAAAGGCAACAGACAATCTAAACGGGGTCCAAGATGCCAAAAAAATCCTGGGACTCTTTCAAAATCCTAACTGGGCAAAAAAACAAGGGCGGCAAAGCCGCTACCAAACCTCTTAAAAGGGAAGACGGTTCCTTCACGCGCACCGACAAAGACAAGGCCGACACTTTTGCCGACCTCTTAAGAAGAACGCCCGTATCAAGGCACTGGCAATGATGACGCCGCCATTAACGCGATCGATGACCTCATCAATGAACACCCTGAAATCTACCGTGACCCCAAATTCGATAACGAGCCAGAGGACGGGGATGACGATGACCTCGTCACCTCCATCACCAATGACGAAATCATCAACGTCATAAAAAAATGCAAAAATTCCTCCTTCTCACCCGGTGAAGACGAAGTGAGCTACAAAATTCTAAAACAAAGCCCAAACTCCCTAATCGAAAAGCTAAACAAACTGTTCAACGCATGCCTCACCCATGGCTACTTTCCCAAATGTTGGAAAAAAGCCAAACTGTCCTTCAACAAACATACCGACGACATGGCGAAAAAAGCTACCAAACGCATTAACTTACTGAAAATGCTTAAGGGAACTTCATGGAAGCCAACCAGTCCACCCTACTCAAACTATACAAAGCCTTTGTGCGCCCAGTACTCGAATACAGTGCAATCATACTAACTGGCCTCAACCAAACTAATATGGGAAAACTCCAGAAGGTCCAAAATCACACGCTTAGAGTTGCCCTCCGCGCCCCATGGGACACACCCATCAAAACACTCCACGACAGGGCCGATATCCCCACCATTAAAGACCGCCTAGCCACCCTGGCCGCGAAAAATCATGACCGGTTAGCCGACAGGGAACTAATCTCCGAACTTGGAGCCATTTGCGAAAGCCGACAAAAGCCCAAAAATTGCAATCAAAACTAAGACCCCTCGAATAAAACTAGGGAACGAGAAGGTGAACTAACAGGCAGAAAAACAGCTTAACTGTGGCCTTCTACCAGAAAGGGCTGCCTTCACCGACTCAACTAAACTACTTCAGGATTAAATATTGTTAAAAAACTAAATAAATAGGGAACGAGAAGGTGAATAAACAGGCAGAAAAACAGCTTAACTGTGGCCTTCTACAAGAAAGGGCTGCCTTCGCCGACTCATCTAAAATTACATCTCACATCCGGCCGGGGGGGGGGGGGGGGGGTGTCGGTCCACAAAGGACGCTCGCAATACCAGGCGCGAGCGTTTTGTGTGGGCTGCCCCCCCCCCCCCCCCGGCTGGGGTGGGATTTGCAGTGTTTAATCGTGACCAAAAATAAACTCAAACTAAACTAAATACGGTCGAAACCAGCGAAGGGCATAACAGAAACACCCTCGAGTGTGGTTTAGTGTCTAAACCTGTTACCCTCCCGCTACAAACTCACTATCACCCTGAGAAGGTGATCTAACTGGCAGATTAACAGCTTAACTGTGGCCTCCTTCCAGAAAGGGCTGCCTTCTCCGACTCAGCTAAAGATTAGATCACAAAATTAAAACAATGTGCCACTTTTATCTTTTTATTTTTACATATTCTAATGAAAACTAATTCTGCCTTCTTCTTTTAAGCAGATACACAGAAGATGCTTTTTGACCAGCACCCCAATAACCGCTATGGGCAGTCTAACCGTTATGGAAACGGTAACCCCCATGGTTCCTGAACATCCTCCACTCCATCCCTAAAAGTGGTCGACCACTTTAAGGGAGGCGAGCGTTGGTCCTGCGTCCCGCCTCTGCACTTTTTTGTAAGCGCATTGCGCATCTTTTGTCCAAACCCAATAGGATTACAATGCAGGCCTGTCCCCGAACCAGGGAACTTCGGGTCTTCTTCTTGGTGGTCCCCGAAAGGGGTCGTTGTTGTTTCCTTCAAAGACATCCTATCAAACAGAGACAGTCTGAGGCAGATTATACTTGCCAGTGAGGTCATCACTCAATATCATCTCCGAAGTGGCAGACTATACTTGCCCGAAAATCCAGATCGACTGCACCCTCGGGGAGAGGTAGTACCTTTGTGAGAGGACCCAACCTCTCACACTGGTCCTCACCCGAGGGTTCAACCGACATCAGTCAAAGAGACCACCACGCCGCAACCGGTGACACCTGCCGAGTACCTGAACCTGTTCCTCCTTCAACACGAGTAGACGTGTGGAAATTAGTCATTTACAGTCAATGAGGGTCGAAAGGGGCTTGTTCCCCATACCGTCCCCGCGCGCCTTATACGGCGCGTTAAACCATTCCATTCGGCATCTTGTGTTTAACTCATAATTCTTCATGATCTCACACCTGTCACTGCCGGGTAAGTCTAAATTAAATGACTGTCGAGTTTTTCAGGTGAGGCGCCACTCCGGTCAGGAAAGGCAAGAGTTAATGCGACAAAGGCTATGGTTTCCACCCTGATAATTTGCAGAGCCTAGGCGTAGATGCAAGGCCTTTTAGTTTTTTCCAGTACTCTATTTCCCAATATTGAAGCGCAGAAACCGGGTGTCGGGGTTGGGGGGGGGTCATTCACCCCAGTTCTCGTACGAATACGATTGCAGACTTCCAGGAACCACTGGTGCCTGCTATCAACAAAGTACGGTCAATGAATATATGTTTCCTGTTCTGTGTATCACAGCCGTCATTTAGACGTAAAAATTGTGTATATTCATTTATATTCATGGAATATCTGACGAAGGAATTTCGAAGTAAACTGATTTCTATTAATATTATAGCACCTTAAACGGATCAAACAAAAGCAAAAACCCGGCTTCTATAGTTCTTAGGCCAATAACTGCCTTCGTCCAAACAATTAAACACCATGTACAAGTTGACCAGCCATAGGTACGAGTTGTCCAACCTTGGGTACGAGTTGTCCAATTGTGGGTACGAGTTGTCCAGCCGAAAATGGGTACGAGTCGTCCAATTTTGGGTACGACTTGACTGGTACGAGTTGCCGTGGGTACGATTGTCTAGAAACCTTGAAAGGGTGCCCGTCTATTTTTTTATAAAAACTTCTCAAATAGATTTGGTTAGAGATTATACAAATGGCGGCATCCTTTTCAAAATTCGTTTGTAAAATTCTACTATTTTTCTCGAATTTCGCATCCTAAAATACGCAGTAAACATTATCGACAGCCTAAAACTCGAAGGTGAGATTCAATAACGCAACATATGCACAGATATCTATAAACGCGTTTGGAGATTAGGAATTCTTGAGTTGCAAAACGTGACTGGCGTTTCCGTTGCCAACTTCTTGGAAATTGGAATGAAAGTTCAAGTTAGATTTGCATGAAGCACAGGCGCCTGGAAACTCATTATATATAGCCAAATGCGGTAAAGGTGTAGAATAGGGGACTTTTCGTTTTTTTAAAAAAATAACGCCTTTTTCGTTATTTTTTCTCTGTTTTCTTAAAGTAAACTATATTTTGAACAAAATGACACAAAATCACATACTTTTATCGTTTTTTTAAAGAAATATTAACGATTTTATTGTGACAGCGCCGTCGAACTCACTGCAATCGCTCCATTCCATTATCGCTATCACAGGGGGAGAGTTTAGTAATTGAAATCTCGGCTGACAAACCCTGCCCCCTCACTAAACTGACCCTAGATCAAATTTTAGTGTCAGTCTAGTAAGGGCCAGGGTTAGCTTACCGATTAGCTCACCCTGGTCCTAACTGAACTGACCTTAAATCGAGGAACACGCACACAAGCGAAGCGCATCTGCTAAAATGCACACAAGCGAAGCGCACCTGCTATCATATAGAATGATTTCTCCTCTGTGACGTCACTCGTAACAACGAATGAAAACAACAGATGCTGCGAAATTTTCAGCGGTTGAAACAAATGGCAACTGAGAAACAAGCAATTCAACGGGATTTAAAATCTATTCTCTGACATGTTATAACATGATAGAGGTACCCAATTTTGTGTCATTTTGTTCAAAATATAGTTTACTTTAAGAAAACAGAGAAAAAGTAGCGAGAAAATCGTTATTTAAAAAAAAAACGAAAAGTCCCCTATTCTACACCTTTACCCCAAATGCTTCAAAATAGCCCTCATATATGCCATCCCCCTAATATATATAATAACAATAGAAAGGCTGGAAACTTCAAACGCTCAAAATTTCATACCACGAAATTAAGTTACTCTCGCATCAAAGTTTTGAATCGAAAGCGGGGACACATACGTGTGTCTTCTGATGCTGAAATGACTATTCTTTCAGAATCCGGTGCCCTTTGTAAAATTAATTTGCGTTAATAGCTTTTTCTAAGACGTTTTATTTGGATTTTCATGCTAAAATCTGTTTACAGCCACGCCATTGTTGGGAGTTCTCGGCAATGAATATTATCAGTCAGGGATATCGAGTGTTTGACTTGTACTCTTTCTCTGGCGTCAGGTTTTTAGTACTTGTACTCTTTCTCTGGCGTCAGGTTTTTAGTCTTTGTGAAAAAAATAAACGATCGTATATTTTTTCAAAAGACTGTGTTTAATATTAATATAATATTTTTTTTACATTAATGATGCAATTGAGAATTTTAGAGAGACGCTGCTAATATTCGATATCCCTGACTGATATTCACTGCCGAGAACTCCCAACAATGGCGTGGCTGTAAACAGATTTTAGCATGAAAATCCAAATAAAACGTCTTAGAAAAAGCTATTAATGCAAATTAATTTTACAAAGGGCATCGGATTCTGAAAGAATAATCATTTCAGCATCAGAAGACACACGTATGTGTCCCCGCTTTCGATTCAAAACTTTGATGCGAGAGTAACCTAATTTCGTGGTATGAAATTTTGAGCGTTTGAAGTTTCCAGCCTTTCTATTGTTATTATATATATTAGGGGGGTGGCATATATGAGGGCTATTTTGAAGCATTTGGCTATATATAATGAGTTTCCAGGCGCCTGTGCATGAAGTGACATTGACAGGGAATAAAAACCCCTTTCAATTCTGTCAAGTAAATATTAGCGAGCATATAAGTAATAGAATTTTGTTTATTTTGAAATTCCCGCCTATGATATTCCTTATAATACAGTCATTTTGCCGATATCGAACCACTTTCAGACCATATCTGATTTCGTTTTGAAAATGGGGACTGGACTTTTCGCCGGAAAGACAGTTCGTCGAAACTTTGGACAGTTCGCCGGAATTTTCGAGACACTTCGCCGTAAGTTTGGACAATTCACCGAAAGTTTGGACAGTTCGCCGGAACTTTTAAGACAATTCGTCGAGATCTTGGACATTTCGCCGGAATATTGGACACTTCGCCGGAATATTGAACACTTCGCCGAAGTTTGGGCAGGTTGTTGGATTAGTTCAGCGATCTGAACGTAGTGGCTACCCCTCTACATTCAGATTCTTCCCATTCAATCCTATAGAAAAAGTTCCCATCAAGTTTTTATGGGAACTCAAAACTCAAAATTAGGAATATATATCAAGCTTTCGCCCTTATTACCGGCTGCAATCGATAGTACACGTATTTCCTTACATTTGGGAAGAGTTTATTAATCCAAACTAGGTTTTATCCTTTAATTGTCATCATTTGTGTACTCGTGAGGCGGCGACGGAGATTTCAAAATCGGCCATGTTGTTGTTTAAATATAAAACAGTAAAAACGATAACCCGGTAATGGCGCCGAAACGAATAGACCTTTTCATCGATGCGGAATAGGAAATTCGATCGCAATTGTGCAGAATGGGTTTGATAATCTGCTCTGTGCGAATGCGACCGAGTTTGATGGCCTCCTCCAGTCCTTAAAATTTAGAAAACACCACGTGCGCTATGTATCGCGCTTGTGGTTTGAAGGCTGCCCGCGCTTTCCGAATGACGAGACTTAGTCAAAAAACCTAATAATTTTTCACCACAATTACTACTGAATACTTCGTATTTTGAACCGTACCGACGATGGTGGCATTACTCGTAGCTATAGCGGCTCGCAAAAAATGATACTAACACGTCCCACTCATGAAATATTTTCCCGATATTCGCAGACATATGGTGGACATAATCTTCTATTTACCTTACGACGAATGACTTTACCCTGGCAGAAAAAGATTGTAGGCGGCACATGACAAACATCACGTGATCGATGTCAATAATTTGAACTGAGAGCCGAAACGAACCTGGAAATGCCCGACCTACGGTAACTACTTTACTCGTCAAGACTTCCCTACGACACCAACTCACCTAGCAAATCAATACCAACGCCCTAGACCACTCTGCCGGTGGCCGAGTGGTCTAGGGCATTGGTATTGATTTGCTAGGCGAGTTGGTCAGTTGGTCCCGTATGGAAGTCTTTCGGCACTGGGCACGGGCTCGAATCCCAGTGGAGCCATTTAAAAAATCAACAGAACACACAAGACTTCCCTACGGCACCAACTCACCTAGCAAATCAACACCAACGCCCTGGACCACTCTGCCGATGGCCGAGTGGTCTAGGGCGTTGGTATTGATTTGCTAGGCAAGTTGGTGCCGTAGGGAAGTCTTTCGGCAGTGGGCAAGGGCTCGAATCCCAGTCGAGCCATTTCAAAAATCAACATAACACATAAGACTTCCCTACGGCACTAACTCGCCTAGCAAATCAATACCAATGCCCTAGACCACTCTGCCGGTGGCCGAGTGGTCTAGGGCGTTGGTATTGATTTGCTAGGCGAGTTAGTGCCGTGGGGAAGTCTGCCGGCACGGGCTCGAATCCCAGTCGAGCCATTTCAAAAATCTATAAATAGCGTCCTGTGATAATAAATCTTCCGTTCCGGTGAATTTGAAAAAGACAAGTGTCGCTGATTTGCCTCGGGGAACAAACCAAGTAGATTTAATCACCCTGATGCATTCCGGAGGCGGAAGCATTCGTCAATATATAGGCCTAACTTGTGTTGGTTTGTAAAGGGACAGAAGGTAGTATCTTCGCACAAGTATAAGATCGAGTGATTTGACATTTCGAGTTAAACTAAATAAACTGCACAAACTCGTGCGTAATAAAATGTTACGACAAATTACATGGTTCAAACACTTTAATTTGTTAAAATGATGATGGTTTATTATCCGGGTATTTCCCTGCGGATGTTCAACCTAGCAAAATGAATATGGTAACGGTTTCTTTCTGAAACTTTCAACGTTCTTGTTGGGGGTATGCGGCTTATTCGGACCTCGGCTCATTCGGACTTTGGCTTATTCGGAGACGGACCCTGGCCTTTTCGGACCCGGGCTTTTTCGGACCTCCAGCTTATTCGCCTCCTCTAGTGGAATTAGATGAAAAACCAACTCGTATACAATTTTTTTATTGATTTTATTACGTAACATCAATTTATGACAAATAACATCAGAGATTTTGCAGATTCTTTCAACAGTCAACTCGCGGAGATGTCTTTGGCTGAGTATTAGAGAAAGGGTGGTGGTGAGGAGATATAAGCCGGAGGTCCGAAAAAGCTAACAACATTCACTGATTCAGCATAAATATTATTTATTCCCATATTTCCACGAACTTATATGAGAGGGACGTCGTTCAACATAAATATTCGTTCCCATTTTTATTTTATTTTATATTCTGATTTTAGAGAAAGGGTGGTGGTGGGGGGGGGGGGAATAAGATGGAGGTTCGAAAAAGCCAACGTCATTGAGCATAAATATTTTTTCCCATATCTAATCGTTTATTTTATTACGTAATACCATACATGTGGGAATAAATATTTATGCTGAATGGCGTTGGCCTTTTCGGACCTCCGGCTTATCGCCCCACCACCACCCTTTCTCTAAAATCAGAATATAAAATAAAATAAAAATGGGAACGAATATTTAAGTTGAACGACGTCCCTCTCATAAAAGTAAGTTCGTGGAAATATGGGAATAAATAATATTTATGCTGAATCAGTGAATGTTGTTGGCTTTTTCGGACCTCCGGCTTATCTCCTCACCACCACCCTTTCTCTAATACTCAGCCAAAGACATCTCCGCGAGTTGACTGTTGAAAAAATCTGCAAAATCTCTGATGTTATTTGTCATAAATTGATGTTACGTAATAAAATCAATAAAAAAATTTGTATACGAGTTGGTTTTTCATCTAATTCCACTATAGGGGGCGAATAAGCCGGAGGTCCAAAAAAGCCAGGGTCCGAATAACTTGCTTTGACTGATAATCAGAGACAGACTCGTCCGTGTCCATGTTTTCGAGAAGTAATGACAAAGACAATGAATGAGTGGAGAATCGGTCGCCGAATGTCACGTGATCCCCTGCGATAAGAGATCTGAGATCAAAGAGTGCACTGCCGACACATGCTCCACATCAAACAACAGACAGGAAGCCGCGTACATGGCATCGTGAGCTGTTGTCACAGAAGTCGAACTCAACGGCTTTGATGACGTTACGTTGTTGCAATATAAATTATCTGTTGTTAAGTTGTTAACCAGTAACCGGCCAATATCTCAATGAACTACCTAAAATTGTACAAGCGCTACTTTTTTAACCCTGCGCGCACTTTATATAACGCACGATAATTTTAATTTGCCCGCGCACTGCGCGCGCCGCGCGATCGCGCACGCTAAATTTTAAGGACTGCCTCCTCTGCGCGAATGAGATAGAATTTCCTATTCCGCATCGATGAAAAGGTCTATTCGTTTCGGCGCCATTACCGGGTTATCGTTTTTACTGTTTTATATTTAAACAACAACATGGCCGATTTTGAAATCTTCGTCGCCGCCTCACGAGTACACAAATGACGACAATTAAAGGATAAAACCTAGTTTGGATTAATAAACTCTTCCCAAATGTAAGGAAATACGTGTACTATCGATTGCAGCCGGTAATAAGGGCGAAAGCTTGATATATATTCCTAATTTCGAGTTTTGAGTTCCCATAAAAACTTGATGGGAACTTTTTCTATAGGTTTGAATGGAAGAATCTGAACGTAGAGGGGTAGCCACTATGTTCAGATCGCTGAACTAGTTGTTGGATGTTTGGACAGTTCGCCGAAAGTTTGGACAATTCATCGAAATGTGCCAGACAGTTCGTTAAAATGTGCCAGACAATCGCCAAGGTGTCTCAAGCGGGTGCTAGACGTTTCGTGCACGGGCGTTTCGTACACGCCAATTTAGGACGTTTCGTACACAAAATGCCTGGACGTTTCGTACACAGATTTTAATTTCGCATTTTCTCTTTATATCTCACTTTTTTTCCTTCTAATTTCAGATTTTGGGTTTAAAAGCAAGAAAGAAAACTTATTTTCTTGCATGAAATAATTTTATTTTCCAATAAATATGTGGTGATTTTAGTTGAAATCTCATACATACTAAATTAAAATAAATTCATAAGCCAATTTCGAAACTGCCATCTTGGCTTTTAATCTATGCAAGGTCACAGGTCGCGAGGTATAAACATTCCAAGAAAACGCTTTGTTAGCAATGAAATCGCACTGTTTACACCTCGCGACCTGTGACCTTGCATAGATTAAAGTCCAAAGATGGCAGTTTCGAAATTGGCTTATTACACAAAAATAACATGTTTTGTTTTTATGTGTTTGGTGTATTCGGCATGTGATTTTATTATATTACATCAATATAAAATTTATTGCTATCTTTGATAGTGATAAAATGTTATTCCGTTTTTATGACAATTTATCTCCAGCGATACTGTACATTTTCGGCGAATCACCTCATTGCATTATGCTAAACTGATTTTATTTTATCGACATTTGCCCTTTATTGATAGCAACAGTATTTGGTGTCATTTAACATCACCAGTATGTTGTAGATTCTGAGCTCCTCTTCGTCATGTATGAATACGCCCAAACCGGCCTCCAGCCAAACCTGCCTCCGACATTTTGGCCCAAACCGGCCTCCACTTAACCCAAACCGGCCTCCACATTTTTACCCAAACCGGCCTCCCAATATTTTCATCGTCGGCGACGGTCAGACTCTTTGCAATTTACCGCTGACTAGATTAGCCATCGCATGTACAAACAACATAACCTAAAAACATCCCGGCAATATTCAAACAAGTCACTTATCGGTAAAATCAAACAGTAAATCAAACAATAAATAAAAGAAACCAAGGAAAATTAACCTATTCAACATGCAATTAAACACCAACAGTATCTATAAAAACAGGAATAATTTTACATAAATATTCACAGGAGATATTCATAAATGTAAAAATATTAATTTAATGTAACAAAAATAATAAATAATTTTATAATACAAGGTCTAAAACAGATAATTAAACACGTGTACGAAACGCTCACTTCGTGTACGAAACGTCTTATTTGTGTACGAATCGTCGCGTGTACGAAACGTCAGTAAACCGTCTCAAGCAATCAAGCATTCATTCAGTATTCAATTACAGCACAACAGATTTATGCACACCCTTTGTGATCAACAATAAGTTCAAGACAATGAAATCCGGAAGGAACGATTTTGCGCGTAAAAGGCGCGCAGGGACGCTATGGGGCAGGCCGATTTCGACCCTCGGTGACTGTTTATGATCGATTTTGTCTCATGTCAAGGCATGTTGAAGGAGGAATAGGTTCTGATACTCGGCAGATATCTCTGGCTAAGGTGCCGCGAATGTGTGGCTACGTTAACTGGTGTGGGTTGAACCCTCGGGTGAGGGCCAGTGTGGGAGGTTGGGTCCTCTCACAAGGTACTACCTCTCCCCGAGGGTGCAGTAGTGTTACGTTTTCGGGCAAGTATAGTCTGCTACTTCGGAGTTGATGTTGATGGCAGGCCATCATTGGCAAGTATAGTTTGCCTCAAGCTTGTCTAAGTCGGGTTACAGGTTCATGGATGGACGTCTTTGGAAACAAAACAACAACGACCCCTTTCGGGACCACCAGTAAGAAGACCCAAATTTTCCTGGTTTGGGGGCAGACCTGCATTATGATTCTATTTGGCCGGATCAAAAGGATGCGCCATATAGACGCTTACAAAAAGGGGCTTAAAAAAGCCCTTTCTGGTAGAAGGCCACAGCTATGCTGTTAATCTGCCTGTTAGCTCACCTTCTCGTTTCCTATTTTGTCTTGATGTTTCCGATTTTTTGTGATTTTCGTTGAGTTGGTGGAGGCACCCTTTCTGGTAGAAGGCCACAGCTAAGCTGTTAATCTGCCTGTTAGCTCACCTTCTCGTTTCCTATTTTTCCGATTTTAGACGACTAGGTGAAAGCAGCCCTTTCTGGTAGAAGGCCACGGCTGAGCTATTAATCTGCCTGTTAGTTCATCTTCTCATTCCCTATTTTGTTTTGAGTCGAAGAACAGGCTTACACACAGAGCCACACCCAGGGTGTTACTTTCCAGTCTTGTCCTCGTTTAAGGTCCTAGTTTTATGATTGGTTCAAGACAATAAAAGAATTCAGTTACAATATACACACTTTGTCATCGACAATACGTTTACGACAATAAAAAGATGATAATTTCCAACCAGGGAAAAAAGTTAATAATTAGCGAAGGTGTAAGTTAATAATTAGGCAACAAAAAGAAAAAAGAAAGAATTATAACACCTTGCCGCCTGAGATGATAAGGAAATTTATTGCTATTGTAGCTCTGGGTCATCAACACTGATAGCAGACATCACATCCTGCAAAATATATTCTTGAATAACAAGAACAAATTTATTTATTTGTTTTAAAAACATAGCTTATGACCACTCATAATTTGTTTTTGTTGCATTTCACAACACTGCCATATGCCATGTCGATAGAAAAAAAGAATGTGCCATCAGTGTTAATTGGCATTTTGGCTTGTCGGCGAAAAAAAAATCATTGTGTTCAGTTAAACGCTTATTGCAGTTCAGAATTTCATCCTCAATGGACCAGTTTTGACCTGTTAAACGGATTTTAAAAAATGGGTAAATCATTTTTAAAATTTTAAAATCTTTCCGGTGAACTGTCCAATTTTAAAACTTCCAAGTTCCGGCGAAATGTCTTTTCCGGCGAACTGTCTTTCCGGCGAAAAGTCCAGTATTCTTGAAAATGTTCTCCACCAATAACTTTTCTATGCTGTTTCAATTCAGAAAAGTATCCCAAATCATGTGATAAAAAATGGAAATTATTCTAAATGTTATATTTTAAGGATAAGGAAATCGTTGGACCTACCCATTTTACCATATTTTTATACTGTACCAATGACCCAGACTTAGCTGGTGCTAACTCCACAAAAACCAGGGCCAAACACAAATTTTGCCCCCCAATCCCCAAAATTTGCATCCAAAACAAAAAGAAATCATGTCCTAAAGGACCTCCATAGTACGACTCTACTGCGCATGCGCAGTGAGGCAGTCGTCCCGAAATTGGCGCCAAATATCATTCTCTGTTTGGCCCTTCATCAGTCAACATCTCACTGATCTTTGTGCTTGTAAATCTCAGTTTAAAGGATGCCAGACACGTAATTCTTGGAGAAAATGTGATTCTAAGGAGGATAGAAGGAGGAGAGGAAAAAGGAAGTGGCAAAAAATAATCAGGGCTGTACTTAAAATTTTTTGTTGAAATTATGTTAAGTTGCCTATTTTCGAGGCAAACGCCTCTTGTTGTCATTCTTGCTAATTGTTGCACTGCTTATTCAGTGTTTCCTCTCCCCTAACCTTCTAAAGTCCCCCCTTGCAATTCTCCCATGCTTTTGGCATATTTTTGAGAAGTTTCATTTCTAAAAATTCCCTGGGAGAGTTGCTTGGTTACAGAATGTTTTTCTGTTATTTTCCCCATAGTTACGTTTTCACCCATGGGTGTATAACGTTTGTGTTCTGCATCTTCCATCTGATGTTCTGCAGATTCTCCCCTGGGAGTCTCTGTTTTGCATCAGATAGAGTGTAATTGATGACTGATTCCGGGCCAGTTTTTTCAGTGCCTGGAGTCATGTTTTCTTCTGTGTTTACACTGTTTGTTTTCATTGGCAACAGCCTTTTTTGAGGGGGGCTGTTTGCCTTTGAGGTAGTTTATCTCATTATAAGATACATTTATATTATCCGAAAGTGTCTCATTAATTATTTTATATAATTTTAAAATTTTTGACCACACTTTGCCATCGGATCCATCGGGGCTCAACGTTACTTTTCAGCAACTTGGGCTTCTCTGAAAAAATATTTTTTCAAAATTATTTTGTTTTGCAATTGTTTTTTCATTTATTAATGGATCATGTTATTATGTATCTTTGTGTCAGGGGTTTTTGCGAGTAACTAGGACTTATTGTTGTTCTTTCACAATGAAGGGAACTTGTTCAAATTGTAATAGGAAGAAATCTTCCTCTGACTTTCATGATTATTGCATTAATTGTAGTCAGTGTTCTCGCATTAATCCCTGTCCTGTATGTGAACATTGGGATGAGAAACATTGGAAACGTGTGTCACGATATGTTGTTTCTGGAGAAAGAGCGATGCCGGCTCTTTCTCCACAAGGTCACTCTACTCTCTCAGTTTCTATTTCAGAGGAACCAGAACAGGGTGATGTTTCCATGTTATCTTCTTCAAGTGTGCGTCCGTCGTCACAATTAAATACAGAGCTAGCGGCAAAAGTGCTCATGGAGATTAGACAAATGTCGTCCGCTAGCTCGCCCGGTGTAGCGTCCATTCACCGAATGGTTCGGCAGCCGGGTTCGTCCGATGCGGTCCAAGAGGAAATTTTGGGTGATGCGAGCACTATAAAAATAATAGATGCACACCCAGTGACGGCGGATAGTGAACGAGAACGGAGGAAGCCTTTTAGTCCGGTTCCTAGCTCGTCCAGGTCCAGCCGGGCCGCGAGCGAGAGAGGCCCCTCTCTCGTACAACAACATCTGGGACCAGATGTTGTGGTACAAAATGTGTCTTTAGCGGAGCATACGTCCGTCGCTCGGGACGCTCCGTTGTATAAGCAGTCCGCAGAGACTGTTAAGGCTTCCTCTTCTCGCCGGCGCACACGACCGCACCTTGGCTGCGTGACCTCCGATATTTTGCCAGCTTCGCCGATGAAGGATTCTTCGGCGACCAGGTCACACCATCCGGCAGCCAGGGATTCGAGACCGATGGACTCCGGACGTTCGCATAGGAAAAGTATGCGGGAGCCATCTGATGCGGAGCTGCCCTCGGCAAAGCAGCGAAAGACCGCTCCTCCGCAGGTCTCGACGTCGGACATTCTAGTGCAGATAGCACAGCTTATCGCAGCATCCCAGCAGCCGACAGAGACGGTGTCGGATCGAGAATTATCCGACGGCGCTGGGTCGGTACGCTCCGCCGAAGCATCGGGGGCGGACGACCGGGAACATCGGGAGGTCCGACCGGATGGAGAAAGGGATACGGATGAATTGGAGCTATCCCTTTCGGAACAACACAAAGCTGCCGTGGACTTCATCCGGCACTTTCTTCCTCAAGTTGTTCCGTCGGGCCAGACTGCTGCGCTTCCGGACAGGAGAATTATAGCGTCATTGGACTCTGATTTTTTCGAGCGGTTCAGGGACATCGCTCCCGAGTTTCCGTCGCAGTCCAATAATGTTGCAAGAACATTTGAATTATTGAACGACGCTATTTTTAAACTTGCTTCCAGGACGGGGAAAGCAGGCTTCTTGTCCGCAAATACTCTCAACCTGCCTTTCATTAATGCAAGGAATAAATTCGACACGGCAGGTCAGGGTATACCGAGAGTTCCTCTGCGTATGGACGACGAGGCGGAAGACTTAGAGCTATCATTACCGTCGTCAGCTTCTATTCCAACCTCAGTGTTGGAAACAGCTATTGCGTCTAACAGAGCCAATTTAGATGCCTTATCTTACGCAGATCACCTTACGAAGGCGTTATCACTGCGTCTTCAAGGGGAAGAGTTTCAGGATATACAATCCTCCTTAAGACTTCTTTCAAGGGCAGTAGCTTATTCCACGTGTAACTCCGCCCTTTCAGTGGCAAATCTGGAGTTGGTTAGACGTGACGCAGCCCTGTCTACATCCACACTAGTGGATTCTAAGGTGAAGAACTCTCTTAGAGTCGCTTCGGTCTCAGGAGATCTTCTCTTTGACGGCAAGCTTTCCGCTATTTATGATAATATTAAAAAGAAAGCTAGTGATTCTCTGTTGTTTAGATCCGCTCCTAAAAGGTCGGATACAGCAGACACGAATAAGGCGGGCACTTCTGGGTCTTATCCGCCCAAGAGAGGTTCCTATAGAGGTTCCGGTGCGTCCTCTAGCTCTTATTCGAGAGACCGTCAGGATAGCGACTCTCGTTCGGGACGTCCTTCAGGCCGGGACAATCGGTCGGACGCCCCGAGGTCGACGAGGCGAGGTGCGGGTCGTGGAAGACGTGGTTTCTCCTACCGCAGGCCTCGCAGATCCAGGAGGTGATGGCTCAAACCTCTATCGCGTTCCGGTTGGCGGAAGGTTGTCGAGTTTTTCTCAAGAGTGGGCGTCGATTACGGACGACCCGTGGGTGAGAGGAGTGACTTCGGAAGGTCTAAAGATATCCTTCAAACGAAAGCCTCCATTAACTCGAAGTCCAAAGTGGACTCATCTTCCGTCAAACCCTCAGAAAAGAGACGCTCTGCTATCAGAGGTGCAGTCTCTTTTAATGAAGAACGCGGTAGAGGTCGTAGAAAACCAGGAATCGCTGGGATTCTACAGCCATCTGTTTCTGGTTCCGAAACCAGACGGCTCGTTCCGTCCAGTCATAGATTTGAGCTGGATAAACAAGCTGATCGTCGCTCCGAAGTTTTATATGGAGACGATTCGATCGGTCAGAGCGAGTATTCGGGTGAACGATTATGCAACGAGCATAGATCTAAAAGATGCGTACTTTCACGTCATGGTACATCCGACATTCCGAAAGTATCTACGCTTCGCAGTCCTAGGGGTGGTGTATCAGTTCCGGGCCATGTGCTTCGGATTGAATCTAGCACCCTGGGCTTTCACTCGGGTAATGAACTCGGTAATGATCTACTTCCGAGCTCATTCGTCTGCGGTAACGTCGGCCTACCTGGACGACATTCTTCAGAGGTACGGCAACGAGTTAACGCTTCAGAACGATGTTCAGAATCTTCTTCTATTGCTCCGACGTCTCGGTTTCATAGTAAACGAGGAGAAGTCGGATCTGGTGCCGTCCAAGTCATTCACTCATCTGGGAATGAGCTTCGAGACGCACAACAATCTCGTTCGTCTGCCGTTAACCAGAGCGAAATTAGTCAGTTGTTACGCTCGCTATTGTCTAAATACAGACAAAGTCACAGCGAGAGAATTTATGAGACTGATAGGTCTGTGCGGAGCCGCCGCGGATCTCATTCCGATGGGACGGCTACGCACACGGCCTCTTCAAATTTTCCTGACTCAGAATTGGAGTGTGAAAATTCATTCGCTCGATGTAGACGTTCTCTTGTCAGATCAAGTGAAACAAGAGATTCAGACTTGGGCAAACATTCAGTGGTTAACTCAAGGAGTTCCGCTGCAGTTGCCGGATCCGAGTTTTACCATTATGACGGATGCCAGTCAAACAGGTTGGGGTGCATCATTAATCCCAACGGATTCGAGATGCCAGGGTCTTTGGGATCTGCAATTCCTGTGCAAGCACATAAACATCAAGGAAATGATGTCAATTTGGCTTGCGTTACGTCACTGGATGGACATTATTCACGATGCTCATGTCCAAATCCTATCCGACAATACGACAGTAGTGGCGTATATACGGAATCAGGGAGGCACTCATTCAGTTCCGTTGTTCAATCTAACGGAAAGAATCCTTCTGTTTGCGTTGGAACATCACGTTCTTCTTTCGGTCCGTCACATACCGGGTCGTCTGAATGTGCTAGCAGACTCCCTTTCACGAAAGGGTCGCTTGTTGCCGTCGGAGTGGACTCTCAACAAACAAGTATTCAATCAGATTTGCTACCAATGGGAACGGCCAATGATAGACTTATTTGCGACACATCTCAACAATCAGTTGCAGACGTATGTGTCCCCGTGTCCGGATCCAAGAGCATTTGCAGTAGACGCTCTATCGATCCCTTGGGACGGAATGATAGGATATGCGTATCCTCCAGCGCCGTTAATTCAACAAGTATTGCTAAAGATAAAACAATCTCAATGCAAGATTCTGTTGGTAGCATCTCTGTCGCCACAGAGACCGTGGATAAATCTACTCAGGTGTCTGTTGTGGGACCTACCGCGGAAGCTCCCTCCACGAGAGGATCTTCTTTGGCAGGGGAAATCGCGCCAACTACATCACAACCCGCAAGGTCTCAACCTTCACGTTTTTCCGTTGTGCGGTCCTCCTTGCATGGCAAGCACTTTACAGGACGAGCAGTGGACGCGATTTCTAACTGTAGGAGGACCTCCTCTTCGCTAAACTATGCGGCTAAGTGGAAGGTTTTCCGTCGTTGGTGTAGGGATCATTCTGTTGATATATTTGATCCCTCTATACCAGACATTGCTAACTTTCTAGTATACTTGTTTGACGAAATCAAACTGCAACCTGTTACTATAAAGGGTTATAGATCTATGTTATCTGATACCTATGCACATCATGATAGTTTACAAATTGGATCTAATGTCTCTTTATCGAAATTGGTTAGAAACTTTTCGATAAATAGACCCAGAACTCTTAGATTAATTCCTAAGGGGAATTTAGCTTGGGTTCTCCTTAAATTGAAGGAAAAGCCATTTGAACCTCTTGGGACAGTAGATTTCAAATTCTTATCTTATAAGACAGCTTTTCTCTTAGCTTTCTCTTCTGCCAGAAGAGTCAGTGAGCTTCATGCACTATCGGTGGATGATTCTCATTATCGTAGTGTTGGGAACACTATCACCTTCACTACTAATGTCGGTTTTTTAGCTAAGAATCAGGCTCCTAATAAATATCCGGAACCTATTGTTATTAAGGCTCTTCCGTCTTCAGACGGGCGTAGGCCTTTACTCTGTCCTGTTAGAGCACTACGTATCTATAAACAGAGATCTCAGTTCATCAGAAAGGGACGGAAACGTTTCTTTCTGTCTTTGATGCCTAATAGAAAGGACATTTCAGTCCATTCTATTGCTA
This sequence comes from Pictodentalium vernedei, assembly GCA_031216915.1. NCBI lineage: Eukaryota > Metazoa > Mollusca > Scaphopoda > Dentaliida > Dentaliidae > Pictodentalium > Pictodentalium vernedei. The sequence goes on from CM062296.1 coordinate 456,405,348, forward strand.
GATGGATTCAGTTAACTATCCGTACTGCGTATGAAGATTTATCTTCTTCTCAGCAGTCTGTGCTTAAGATTTCTGCTCATGAAGTAAGAGCTCTTTCTACTTCCTGGGCTTATGCTAATAGTGTTGCTATTACAGATTTAATGAAGGCTGCTTATTGGTCTCAGCCATCCACATTTACTAATTTTTATCTCAGAAATATTGAGTCCATTTCTGGAGACCTGCATTGTTTAGGTCCGTTATCTGTTGCTCAGAATGTCGTCCACTAAACAGTTGCAACTATAGTTATGCAGGCTTTCTGTTCCGGCAGTGACTCCGTCCGGCTGCCCTCTTCGCTCTGGGCTATTTGACCCAGGGCAAGGGGAAGGGGGGGGGGCGGGTGTTCCCTTAGGTCACCTGCTTTATAGTGAAAAGCAAGGGAATGCCTCCTCCAAGACAGTATTTCTGAGTCGCTTCCGGGATGGTTTTAAAGTGTAATATTAATGTTTAATTTCATTCATGTCTTATTTTTAAAGTGTAGCTCGGTGTGAAGCATTTGTATATGTCAAGTGTCAAATGGGCTTTAATATAGAATACTCGGACACTTTTAAATGATTATAAAGAGTCTCAATTCTCTGGACTACTTTATTTATTGGCTTGCTTTAAAAATAATTAGTATAAAGGTTATACTGGATGTTAATAGAGAACATGAATGTTATTGTGCTCAATTATTAAGGGTAGTGTATCTTTCTAATTTAAATATTAAATAAGAAAGATACATGTAAAGCCTAATACTCCTTTTCTCCTTAAGGGGTTACCTCTTTATTTTATAATTGAGCTTATTGGATTTTCCTCTATGTCCTAGGCCCTCCAGCCTGTTTACTATTCAGCTAAGTCTGGGTCATTGGTACAGTATAAAAATGTTAAAAAATTTATAGTAATTTATATATTTTTTATACTTACCAATGACCCAGACGGGGATGGCCCTCCCTGAGTTGGGAACTCTTGCCTCCCCGCTGAGTACATAGCGCTGACCAGGCACTGCCAGTAAGAATGATATTTGGCGCCAATTTCGGGACGACTGCGTCACTGCGCATGCGCAGTAGAGTCGTACTATGGAGGTCCTTTAGGACATGATTTCTTTTTGTTTTGGATGCAAATTTTGGGGATTGGGGGGCAAAATTTGTGTTTGGCCCTGGTTTTTGTGGAGTTAGCACCAGCTAAGTCTGGGTCATTGGTAAGTATAAAAAATATATAAATTACTATAAATTTTTTAACTTTCGAACCAATTTATGATAATCGAATCAGGGATCAGGTCGTTTCGTCCCATGGTCGTTTCATCCCAGGATGTTTCGTCCCATGTAGATTTTTCACTTTGGTCGTTTCGTCCCATGTGGATTTTTCACTTTGGACATTTCGTCCCATCCGAGATTGACGTGAAAGCGACTAGCTTCCCTAATTTAAAAACTTATCTTGTTCTGTAACAAACATGTAATTGTTGTTTTTTAGGTTCTTTTTTATTTGTGTGAATTTGTCGGTCAATCAAACAAACCATTATGTCGTTTGTTACTAAAATCACAATGTGGACTCGCAGTATTTTTTGTTTGTTTTCAATAATTTTGATAATGATTGTAATTATATTTTTGTTGTTGTTAATTGTGTGAATAAGTCGGTCTGTCAAACACTTTTACTTGCTGGTTGTTACAGCCTTCTGTTGTGTGTGATTGATCAAGCCGGCTCTTTGTATAAACACCAGTGCGTCTCTTTGATATGTCTGTATGGGCATAATAGGACCGACTGCTGCCTTTCAAACCTAGGAGACTTGTTTTTATATGCTTGACTATATATTTTACAACATCCACCCATCAACATCATTTCTGTACTGTAACTGGTACTGTTACAATCATGGAACGCGGTATTCCAAATTCGTGTATTTCCTGTGGTAATGAAGTAAGATTTCGCCAACAAGGTCTACAATACGACGACTGCATGCGTTGGCAACACCGTACTTGTGGCACGGAAATCACCCAATCTTAGTATAAAATGGCAGCCAGAAATAATGGTATCATTGACTGGACATGTGATGACTGTACAGCTGCTCGAGACGCCAGTGTTGATGTTGGACATTTCTCAGTGACCATGTCGCAGACTTCGTCGACAAACACTTCATTAACAGCGGGGAAAATCTCCACCTGCTTCCGGGCCTCCCTTCCCCGAGATATAAATTTCGGGGAAAAAATGCTGGCTTCCCATCCACATGTCACTGGTCGTCAAGGACGGAACAGTTGTAAAATAAAACCCGAGCCTCTGTTATCAATGGGGGTTGCAAACAACGAAGAAAATATCCACTTGCTGCCGGGTCTCCCCGATATAAATTTCGGGGGAAAAATGCTGGCTTCCCCATCCACATGTCACTGGTCGTCACAGACGGAACAGTTGTAAAATAAAAAGGGTTGTGACTTAACCCTTTAACAAATCGGTCAAAACTGCCCCAAAAATGAATAAGCCTGAAATGTCTTACATTTTCCCCAGTAAAACCATGTGTATATGGATATTATTGGAACTAACTGATCAAGCTGATTCTGATGATATCCATATTTGCATAGTCTCACTGAGAAATAATCACAAAAAATCAACCAAATTTGAGATTACCTAGCCAATCTCGGATGGTACGAAACGTCCAAAGTGAAAAATCTACATGGGACGAAACGACCAAAATAAATGGGACGAAACGACCATGGGAAGAAACGACTAGAACCCATCGAATCACCACAAATCTTTTCGTAAATTGAACTTAATTGCTGGAATATGTTCTTTCACATACTGAATGAAATCGTTGGTCAGTTTTCTCTTCCGTGCGTTGGATAACAGGTGCGTCCTCAACTTTCATCCATGAATATCTAGTTGAAATAATAAATAACAAGTATATAAACATTTACAAATACCGTTCACACTTTAGCTATGAAAAAATATATGTAGTATTGCTACAAATTCCTGGAGAATGCCACAAGGCATTCTGCAGGAATTTGGACCAATATAGGCATACTGTTAATCAATAAAAGGCTCTTCCAAGTCGAATAGGCTTCTACGACCTGCTGGTCCAACTTGGGCTGTGCTAGGAAGGCTGAATATGGTTTACCCATGCACAGACATGGTGTGTGTAAAAAAGAATTTCGGCCTCTGATCAACTTGACATGCTTCCAGGGGCGTAGGAAGCATATTGGATTTGGGAGGGCATTAGCACATACCGATACAGCTGGAATTCACCACAATAGTAGCTTTTCCCTCCAATACTACATACGTCATACATGGTTAAAACCCACAACTTTGTTCATAAATATTATATTTTTACAATTTCCTGGAGAATGCCTTAAGGCATTCTCCAGGAAATTATAATAATAATCTTTTATGAACAAAATATTTTCCATAAAATCTATCATTAGTACATATTTATTCATATTACCCATACATATACCGATGGAGGAAAGTTGGAGGGGCATGTGCCCCCTACCCCCCTTCCCTGGTTCCTAGCCCCTGATGCCTTCTATCTCTGAACACCTGTATACACAGGGTGGTGGTATCAACGAGCGACTCATATGATGATGCATGCTTCAAACTCCACATATGGTGACAAATGATTTCCTGGCCCTTGTACCTTTTGTTGGTGATCTTATGAACCCCCCTGGCATATTTTCTTTTCACTTTTGAGGCAAGCTTAACAACAGGACTTTCTGCACTCTTTTTCTTGGCCTTTGGCATTTCTTTAAGCTGTATAAGAAATAAACCTTTGTTTAACCCCCTGCACTCTGATATCAAACTTCCAATGATGTAAAAATTTTAACTTTTTATGTAGGTTTACCCCACTTATGTTGGCAAAAATTCATCAATTGATATTTTGTTTGAAATAGCGCCATTGGAGCTCTGTCAAACAAAATATAAATTGATGATTTTTTCCCAACACAGGGGAGATGACCCTGCATAAAAAGTGAGAATTATCGACATCAGAGTGCAGTGGGTGAAACATTTTAATGTAATGATGTCTCCTTGATGCCTCACTTAACTCCTTGGAGCCTCAGCTAAAGCGAGGGTTGGTGGCGCTGATGGAATCCCTGGGTCAGGAGACATGTAATTTAATTTTTGTATCATGGCCGGTCTCCCAAAACTCTCTCTCTCGCTTCTCTCGCTCTCGCCTCTCTCTTTCCCTCTCTCTCTCTCCTCTCTCTCTCTCTCTCTCTGTGTGGAGGGGGGGAGGCAAAATTGCAGGAAACAATGTTATTCCTCCAGACACCACCCCCAAAAAAAACCGACAAAAAGTCCCCACAAACTGCTTCCACCACCCTGACGGCAGTGATCTGGATGACTTAAGAGCATCCCAGTCTGGCGTGTATGTGTGTGTGGGGGGGGGGGGGGGGGGGGGGTGCGTGTGTGTGTGTGTGATGCCTAGGTCACGCTACCACTAATTTTAAATGTGACCATATAATATTGACCAAGATAACTGGTGTTTTGCCTATGACCCCCAACTCTTCCTTTGATCACAAGTGGAGAGGCGGGCACAGGTAATAGCAGGGTAACTTGATCACATTCAAAAAAGTTTGGGGTTGTGCGGCCTGGGAATCACTCAAATCCCCACCCTATCCTCCCACTACACCATTTACACAATTATTCTTCACCTTATGGAATTCTGCCATTGCAACCAACCCCCAACCCACCCCACCCCACATAATTTGTCAGTTTGACAGAGCTGTTGCAAACACTGACACAACATACTCCACAGAGTCACCCAGATACAGTTCACGTCTCTTTGATTTACACAGTTCTAGTTGACCGAGAAAAGTTCGGAAAAAACAATCAATCTCGAGTTATTTCTTATTGATCAAGTGTGGATTTTGCCGATTCGAAATAGGTAAAAATACACGCAAGCAAAACTAAATTCATCGTGAAAAATAGAATGCAGATAAATATGTACTTTTCCTCCTGCTAAAAGGTGAATGAAATGCAATGCTTTCAGCCGAAAAGTAAGTCTCGGTCCGGTCGAATGACCCTGTTGTCGAAGAGTGAAAAAAATAGAACGGGGAATTCCCATACACAAAATTTGGAAACTAGACAGGGTGCTAATGATTTCCAACTAAATAACATAATATGCAGATTCCAGATAACACTGTAACTTTATCATTTAAAGAGTAAAATATTAATGAAACTTTTGATTCAAAGTTTTGTTCCTTTGTGTTACCTTTCGATTTTTGCGACGTGATTAAAGTTGAAGTGACCCGCATTTGGTAAAGAGTCGATATCGGTAAAATGACTGATATTCAAATGGTAAAGCATGACTGGTAATAGCAAAATGTAGAAAAAAGGCGAGAAAAATGCGTTGTTTTTACATAAAAGGGAAAGTCCCCTATTCTTCAGCTTTACCATTCAAATTAAGGGGCTATAGCCTATATAAGTAATGGAATTTGGTTTGTTTTGAAATTCTTACCTCTCATATTCCTTAAGGGCCTATATAAGTAATGAAATTTTGTTTTTGAAATTCTCACCTCTCAGATGCCTTAAATTCAGATTAAATATACACAAATTATACATCAAAATGAAGGTTGGGATGTATAGAACACGAAACACATGGGTAATCAACTCATAGAGTCGACTGTAGGCACCACTGGTTCCTGGAAGTCTGCTGCCGTATTCACACCAAAATTGAGTTTCTGAGGCATTGGGAAAAATGTCAACAAATTGACCAAAGTTAGGTTGGACGACCCCTTGTTACGGTGTGGAATTATTAATGATATTGGTAACAGAAAGAAATCTGAGAATCAGCAACAAAACTATGAATTTAACTATTCTGAAATTTAATTAAAAAAAAATTGATATAAAAAAATGATACAAAGATCTTTTACACTAATTGGGTTACAGAAAATAAAAAAAACAATGGTACTTATCAATTATAGAATTAGTCCAAAGTACAGTTTGACAGAATCCAGTAATCCAGTGGTGAAGTATCTTCTGAAGAAAGTTACCAGCTGGTAGATGTAGTATTAAATCCAAGAATGTCTCTTCAGAAACAGTATCCCGTAGATTTATAATAAAATTTTCACTTAGAAATTTCAGCAGTCTCCAATAAAATATAATAAAATTCTCCACAAAATTCAAATGGAGTAAAAATCCAAGAAGTATTGGCGCCACAGGTAATTTCCAAACAATCCAGTAGAATCCTGGCTTTTCACAAAATATTATTCTGTTTCACAGAAAGTATAAATTCTCTTTTCCAAGACGAACAAATTCTCTTCAAAATTCTCTTTTGGAATCAATCTTCCAAATTCACAAAGAAGCACTGCTTCTATAATAAATGCACTGCTCTGAAACAATAATAATCTCCAATGGAAACAATTGAAGTTAGTCTTTCTGAAATGGTTTTCTAAAATGAGTTTTTGAATTCTGTTGACAAACCTTTATATAGTAACCAGATAGAATGTTCCAGAAGAGGAAGTTTCTGCAATGTTCTATTAGTTTCTGAAGAATTCTGTTAAGGTTCAAGTAAACAAGGTCATTGACCTATTTAAACAATTAAACAATCAACAGCTATATGTACAATATATCAGTGTAACAAAGATGTAAACAAGGTCACTGAGTGCAAAAGAGTTAGACCAGTCAGAAAATGCAGAAATAAAAAAAATCTTTCTCACATAATTATCAACTTGAGGATATCAATCTCAATATAATATGGGGGCTATAACACACCCCGCCTTAAAAGAAAAAGTTTGAAGGTACTGAAAACTTTTTACATCATAATTTTAGCAGACTCTGACTGGTTTACAATACACACACCCCATAATCTTCACAATTTTTTTTTTTTAATAAACATATATACACTTGAAGTGAATAGGGACCGATCATATCATTTTAAATTAGGATATTCTGGAAAGAGCATCAGCTACAACATTATCTCTTCCCGAAATATGCCTAATCTGTAAATTATATTCTTGAAGGGCTAAACTCCAGCGCAATAATCTTTGATTCTTGTTTTTCATTTTATTGATAAATGTTAAGGGGTTATGATCGGTGTAAACTGTAATTGGACATTGGGCGGTTCCTAGATACACATCAAAATGGATTAATGCCAAAATTAGAGCCGAAGTTTCTTTTTCTACTGTAGAGTAATTCTTTTGATGTTTGAGAAATTTTCTGGAAAAATAACATACAGGGTGATCAATACCTAGGGAATCTTCCTGGGCAATATACCCACCTGCTCCATTGTCACTTGCATCTATGAATAATTTGAAGGGCTTTTCATAATTGGGACTGGCCAGGACAGGGGAATTATTTAATAAAGTTTTTATTCTGTTAAAGGATTTCTGACATTCCTCAGTCCAAACAAACCTAACCCTTTTGCTCAATAAACCGGTCAAAGGGGAGACAACATCTGAAAAATTTAAACAAAATTTTCTATAATATCCAGCCATGCCTAAGAATCTCATGAGCTCTTTTTTAGAGTTTGGTACTGGAAAATTTACAATGGCATCAACTTTAGCCGCAATCGGTCTCACCTGCCCCTGCCCCACAACATGACCTAAATAATTTACAGTTGCTTTGCCAAATTCTGATTTTACCAAGTTAATAGTTAGGTTGGCTTGGGTCACTTTGTCAAAAAATTCTTGAATATGCTTTAGATGATCAGCCCAATTTGTATCTGTGTGTATAATAACATCATCAATATAAGCTTCACTGTGATCTTGGTCTGCAATTAAGTGGTTAACCATGCGCTGGAACGTTGCCGGAGAGTTTTTCATGCCAAAAGGGGTTACTTTATATTGATACAACCCAAATGGGGTAACAAAAGCAGATATTTTTATACTGTACCAATGACCCAGACATAGCTGGTGCTAACTCTTAAAATATAGGGCCAAACACAAATTTTGCCCCCCAATCCCCAAAATTTGCATCTAAAACTAAAGAAAACATGTCCTGAAAGGCCCTCCACACTTCGCCCCTACTGCGCATGCGCAGTGTCAAGGACGTTCCGAAATTGGCGCCATTAATCATTCTAAGTTTGGCCCTTCATCAGTTAACATTTGACTGATTTTTGTGCTTTTAAATCTCAGTTTAAATGATGCCAGACACATAAATATTAGTGAAATGGTGATTCTAAGGAGGATAGAGAAGGAGGAGAGGAAAAGAATGTGTGACAGAATATTATCAGGGCTGTAACTTAAAATTTTTTAATGAAATTATGTTAAGTTACCTATTTTCAAGGCAGCAGCCATTTTGTTGTCATTCTGATTATTTAGTTGCACTGTTTTTTTTAAGTGTTTTCCTCTCTCCCTGTCCTTTAAGTTCCCCCTTGCTATTCTCCCATGCTTTTGGCATAGTTTCTGTAATTATTATTACTAAAATTTCTTGGGAGTTTTAGCTGAATAACAGAATGAATTCTGTTCTTTCCCCATGTTTACGTCTTCACCTACGGGTGGTTAGGCGTTGTGTTCTGCATCTACCATCTGATGTTCTGCAGTTTCTTCCCTGGAAGTCTCTGTTTTGCATCAGATAGTGTATTTTTGGTAACTGATTTTGGGCCTGGGTGCCTGGAGTCTTATTTTAGTGTTTTTACACTCATTGTTTACATTTACAACAGCCCTCTGTGTGAGGGGGGGATTTCTAAAAAATAATATCTTTATGTTATTTTAATCATAACTAGATACATTATTATTGTTCGTAAGTGTTGAATAAATTGTTTAAAATATTTTTAAAATTTTTGTCCACACTTAGGCTTGGGATCCATTGGGGCTCAACGTTACTTTTCAGAAACTTGGGCTGTTCTGAAAAAATATTTTTTCAAAATATTTTGATTTCAATTATTTTTTCTATATTAATGGATCATATTATTATTATGTATTTTGATTGCCAGGGGTTAGTGCGAGTACCAGGACTTGTTTTCTTTTCACTTTGAAAGGATATTGATCAATTGTTTTAAGAGGAAGTCTTCCTCTGACTTTATTATCATTCTATATGTGGTCAGTGTACTCGCATTAACTCCTGTTCTGTATCGTATGATTTCGATGACAATATGGGAAGCGTATGTCACGGTATGTTGTTGGGGATTTGGACACTTCGGTCCTTTCCCCGCAGGGTCACTCTACTTTATCAATTTCTATTTCAGACGATCAAGATTAGGGTGATGTATCTGTGATGTCTTCCAACAGTGTGCCTCCGTCGTCACAATTAATGAAGGGCTAGCGGAAAAGTGCTCATGTAAATACGCCAATTGCCTAAGAGGACCCTAGTAGGTTCGACGGCCTTTTGACGTCCGCTAGCTCGCCCGGTGTAGCATCCATTCACCGAATGGTTCGGCAGCCGGGTTCGTCCGTTGCGGTCTAGAAGGAATTTTGGGGTGATGCGAGCACTATAAATTAACTTAATGCACACCCAGTGACGGCGGATCGGAGGGAGAACGCAGGAAGCCTTTTAGTCCGGTTCATAGCTCGTTCCGGTCCATCCGGACGGCAAGCGAGAGAGGCCCCTCTCTCGTTCAACAACATCTGGCCCCAGATGTTGTGGTACAAAATGTGTCGCAAGCGGAGCATACGTCCGTCGCTCGGGACGCTCCGTTGTATAGGCAGTCCGCTGAGACTGCTAAGGCTTCCTCTTCTCGTCAGCGCACCTTGGCTGCGTGACCGCCGATATATTACCAGCTTCGCCGATCAAGGATTCTTCGGCGACCAGGTCACAACATCCGGTAGCCAGGGACACGAGGCCTGCAGACTCCGGACGTTCGCATAGGAAGTGTGCGGGAGTCAACGTACACGGAGCTTCCGGCGGCAATGCATCGTAAGACCGCTACTGCACAGGCCTCGGGAACGGATGTGCTTTCCTTAATAGCACAGTTTATCGCAGCATCCCAGCATCAACTGAATCTGTCGCATATTTTTTATCCGACGATGCTGGGTCGGGACGCTCCGCGGAAGCGGGTACGGACGTCCGAAAGTTTCATCCGGTCCGACGGGATACCGAAAGGGATTCGGAGGATTTCGAGCTTTCCCTTTCGGAACAACATATGCTGTTGTGTATGTCATCTGACTTGGTCTTCTACAGCTTCTTTCATCGGACCAGAATGCTGCGATGCCGGATAAGAAACTGATAGCGTCGGTGGACTTAGAAATTTTTGGTTCGGTTCAGGGACATCGTCCCTCAGTTCCGACATAGTCCAATAATGTCACACAAACTTTTGAATTATTGAACGACGCTTTATATATTATTATTTTATGCTTGCTATCCAAGCATTTCTGGTTTCTTGTTCGAAGAGTTATGGAGATGTCTTTCAAAAGTGTGCCTCTGTCGTCATAGTTAATGACGAGTTAGCGGCAATAAGTGCTCATGGAATATGTCTATCGCCTACGGAGTGACATTCGCTAGCTCACCCGGTGTAGCGTACATTCATCGAATGGTTCGGCTGCCGGGTTCGTCCGTTGCGGTCTAGGAAGGAGATTTGGGTGATGCGAGCACTTTAATTACTTTAGTACTCACCCAGTGACGGCAGATTGAGGACAGATCGGAGGAAGCCTGTTAGTCCGGTTCCTGGCTTGTCCAGGTCCGTCCGGGCTGTGAGCGAGAGAGGTCCCTCTCTCGCCCAACAACATAGGGGACCGCATGTTGTGGTTCAGATATTTTACATTCGGAGCATATGTCCGTTGGTCGGGACGCTCCGTTATATTGACAGTCCGAGAGACTGTCTTTAATGCTTCCTCATCCTCACAGCAGGGCACACGACCTCACATTGGCTACGTGACCTCGAGTATCCGATCAGTTTCGGCATTCAGTGATTCCACGGCGAATAGGTCGCGCCATCCGGTAGCCAAGGGACACGAGGCCTATACACTCCGTTCGCTCGCATATTGGAAGTATGCACGGGGTAACGATCACGGAGCTTCCAGCGGCAATGCATCGTAAGACCGCTTCTCCTCAGGCCTCACTGACGGACGTGCTATCTGAGTTAGCACAGTTGTTTCGCAGCATCCCAGCAATTGACAGTTTCTCGGTCGAATCAGGAATTATCCGACGGCGCTGGGTCGGTGCGGTCCGCGGTTGCATCAGCTACGGACGACCGAACGCTTTATAGGGTCCGACAGGATGGCAAAAGGGATTCGAAAGATTTTGAGTTTTCCCTTTAGTAGTATCGGAAGATGCCTTTCATATCTTCTGGCATTATCTTCCAGTGATTATTATTTCGGACTTCATTGCTGCGATCTTGGATAAGAGACTTATAGCGTCATTGGACTCGGATTTTTCGATCGGTTCAGGGACATTGTCCCTGACTTACCGACGCAGTCCAATATTGTCATTACAACATGTGTTTTATTTTTCGACGCTATATATATATATATATATATATATACAAGCCTGCTACTAAGCATGATAGTTTAGTTTCTTGTCCGCGTTGCTCATTTCTGCCATTTTATCATTTATACAAATAGTTTATTTTGGCAGAGCAGGGCTTACCGAGAGTTCATATGCGTCTAGACGGTGTGATTAAAGACTGCATATATTCTTTTTCGCCGTTTATGTCTTTTCCAATTTCAATGTTGGGAACGACATTATGTATAGTAGACTTAACTTAGACGCTTTATTATACGTAATCCGCCTTACTGAGGCGTTATCATTACGTCTTCAAGAAAAGATTTACGGGATATTATTCTCAATGTAATTTCTTTTGAGGGCAGTAGTTTGTTCACGTATAACATCGCCCTTCAGTGGCTGATTGGAGTTAGTTAGACGTGACGCAGCCCTAGCTACATCCACACGCGTGGATAGTAAGGTTAAGAACTCTCTCAGAGTCGCTTCGTTCTCGGAGGAGCTTCTCTTCGACGGCTACTTTTCGGCAATCCATTAATTGCTCGATTTATACGTTCTCTTGTCTATCTAGTGTTACAAGAGATTCAGACTGGGGCAAACATTCGGTGGTTGACTCAGAGAGTGCCGCCGCAGTTGCCGGACCCGAGTGTGGCTGTTATGACGGTTGCCAGTCAAACAGATTGGGATATAATACTGATCCCTACGGATTCGAAGTGCCAGGGTCTTTGGGTTCCGCAGTCTTTTAGCAATCAGTTTAACTTCCGCGGAATAATGTTTTTTAGGCTTGCTTTATGTCATTGCATGAACATTATTCAGAAACGCATGCCCAAATTCCTGTCCTTTAATTCGACAGTAGTGGCGTATCTCCGGAACCAGGGAGGCACTCTTTCGTTTCCGTTATTCAATTTAATGGAAAGAATCCGTCTGTTGGTTATAGTACACCAAGTTCAGTTTTGGTCCGTCATATTCCGGGTCATCTGATTGTTTTATCGGACTCCCGTTCTCTTACGGGTCGCTTGTTGCTGTCAGAATGGACTCTCAACAAACAAGTATTCAATCAGATTTGCTATCTATGGGAGCGCCCAATGATGATTTATTTATGACACAGCTTGCTAATCAATTGCAGACGTATGTGTTGGCTTGTCCAGATCTCTGAGCTAATATTGTTAACGCTCTATTGATCTATAGGACGGAATGATAGGATACGCGTATCCTCCGGCGCTGTTGTTTTAGCAGGTATTGCTAAGATAAACAACCACAATACATTTCTGTTGATAGCATCTCTATCTTCACAGAGATCATGAGTAATTTACTCTCTTGTCTACTGTGGGTCTTAACGTGAAATCTTCCTCTATGTGAGGATCTTTTTCACTGGGTAAATCGTGTCATCTTTATCACAACCAGCAGGGTCGCAACCTTCATGTATTCCGTTGTGTGGTCCGTATTGCATTGTAAGCACTGTACTGGACGAGCTTTGGACGCGATTTCTTACTATAGGAGATCCTCTTCTTCGCTATTCTATGCGGCTAAAGTGGAGGCTCTTCCGTCGTGGTGTAGGGATCATTATGTTCATATTGTTGATCCCTCCATACTACTCATTGCTATTTTTTAGTATACTTGTTTCACAAGATCTTCTGCAGCCTGTTATTATTTAGGTTATAGGTTTATGTTACCTCATACCTATGCACTCTACGATAGTTTACAATTGAGTCTTTTGTCTCTTTATCTAAGTCAGTTAGTAACTTTTTGATAAATAGACTTAGAATCTTTAGATTAAATTCCTATACGGATTTTAACTTCGGTTCTTATTTAGCTAAGTAATCATTTGAGCCTCTGGAAACAGTAGTTTTCAAATTCTGACCTTTTAGACAGTAATTCTGTTGGTTTCTCTTTTACTGTAGAGTCAGTGAGTTTCCTGCACTATCGATGGATGATTTTCACTTTCATAGTTTCGGAATCAATACTTCCGTTACTATTTAGGTTGGATTGTTGCATAAGAGTTAGGCTCCTATTATCCGGAACCTATTATTTTAAGGTCCTTCCGTCTTCGTATGGGCATAGGCCTTTACTCTTTCCGGGTACAGTTTATGTATTTATAAACAGATATCTGTTTATTACAAAGGGCGTAAGCTTCTTCTGTCTTTGATGTCTAGTAGAAGGACGTTACGCTCCATTTTATTGTTAATGGATTCTATTAACTATCGGTACTGCTTATGGTATATCATTGACTTAGCAGTTGTGCTTAAGATTTCGGCTCATGAAGTAAGAGTTCTTCTACTTCTTGGGCTTACATTAATAGTGTCGCTATTATAGATTTTTGAAGGCCGCTCATTGCGCTCAGCCATCCACATTCATGAATTTTATCTTAGAAATATCGAGTCCATTTCTGGAGGCCTCTATTGTTAGGTCTATTATCTACTGCTCAGAATGTCATTCACTTAACAGTTGCTACTATAGCTAGGTAGGCTGTCTGTTTCGGCAGTGTCTCCGTTCGGCTGCCCTCTTCGCTCTGGGCTATTTGACCCAGGGCAAGAAAAAGGTGGGGGGGGGGGGGGGGGAGGGTGTTCCCTTGGGTCACCTGTTTTACTATGAAAACAAGGGGATACCTCCTCCGGAGTTAGTAATTCTGAGCTGTTATTGGGATGGTTGTTTAGTGAGAAGTTTAGGTTTTTAAAATTCATTCAAGTCTTAGTTTTTAAAGTATAGCTTTTGAATATTGCATATGTCAACGGACATGATTATGCAATCCTCAGACACTTTTAGGAGTATAAGAGTCTCTATTCTCTAGACTTACTTTATTTATTGGCTTACTTTAAAAATTATTAGTATAGGATTATATTGGATATTAATAGAGTACATGGATGTATGAAGCTCAATTTTGGAAGGTGTTGTATCTTTCTAATTTATCATAAATAAGAAAGATACATGTAAGGCCTATTACTTCTTTTTCCCTACAGGGGATGACTCTATTTTATTTTATTGAGCGTATTCCATTTTGCTCTATGTCCTTGGCCCTCCAGCCTTTTTACTATTCAGCTATGTCTGGGTCATTGGTACAGTATAAAAATGTTAAAAAATTTATAGTAATTTATATATTTTTTATACTTACCAATGACCCAGACGGGGATGGCCCTCCCAGGAGTTGGGAACTCTTGCCTCCCCGCTGAGTACATAGCGCTTACCAGGCACTGGTTATTAGAATGATTAATGGCGCCAATTTCGGAACGTCCTTGACACTGCGCATGCGCAGTAGGGGCGAAGTGTGGAGGGCCTTTCAGGACATGTTTTCTTTAGTTTTAGATGCAAATTTTGGGGATTGGGGGGCAAAATTTGTGTTTGGCCCTATATTTTAAGAGTTAGCACCAGCTATGTCTGGGTCATTGGTAAGTATAAAAAATATATAAATTACTATAAATTTTTTAACATTTCTTTTGCTTTTTCTGTTAAAGGGACTTGCCAATAACCCTTTAACAAGTCAAATTTTGTCACAAATTTAGCATGGCCAAGTTTGTCAATGCAGTCATCAATTCTTGGAATTGGATAATTGTCTGTTTTGGTGAGGCTGTTCACCTTTCGGTAATCCGTACAAAATCGGTAACTGCCATCAGGTTTTGGGACGAGTATACAGGGCGAACTCCAGTTGCTATGGCTAGTTTCTATGATATCATTGTCCAGGATATACTGTATTTCCTTTCCCATGATCTCAGCTTTGAAAGGGTTCAATCTATATGGATGCTGTTTGATGGGATTTGCCTCTCCTACATCAACATCATGAAAAATAACAGATGTCCTACTAGGCACGTCGGGAAATAAGTGTTGATATTTGAAAATTAAATCAACTAAATCTTTTCTTTGGTCAGGCAGTAAATAATCTGTTTTATTTTGTAGATCTCTCAGGACATCTGAGTTCTGTAACTTCAGAGGTACATTTTCGCCGCCTTCATGAATATCCTCTACAGGATTTTCCAGCTCATCCATGTGGGTGACTGTTGAGACTGGTAGAGAGTTTGGTTCTCTCTCATAATAAGTTTTCAACATATTTATATGGCACAGCTGAGTATTTTTGAGTCTATCGGGAGTCTCAACAACATAATCAGTATCACTGATCTTGTGCTTAACAATATAAGGGCCTGAATATCTTGCTTGTAAAGCATTGCCCTTTAAAGGGAATAATACTAGCACCTTGTCCCCAGCTTTAAAGGTGTGAAATTTTGCCTTTTTATCATACCACGTCTTCATATGACTCTGGGCTTTCTGTAAATGTTTATTTGCCATTTCTCTGGCCTTGTGCAATTTTTCCTTAAAAGTGGACACATAATCCAGAAGAGAAATTTCAGGTGGCTCTTCTTCGAGCCATTTCTCCTTCAAAGCTGTGAGTGGACCCCTCACTGAGTGTCCAAACACTAATTCAAAAGGGCTGAACCCCAGAGATTCCTGCACAGTCTCACGGACTGCAAATAAGAGGAGATGTACTCCTTCATCCCAATCCTTCTCATTATCCTCCCCATAGGCCTTTATCATGGTCTTCAGTGTTTGATGAAAGCGTTCTAGAGCTCCTTGACTTTCGGGATGATAGGCACTTGATGTGTACTGCATAATTTTGAGCTCATACATCACCTGCTGAAAAAGGTTGGACATAAAATTTGAACCTTGGTCCGATTGTACTGACCTGGGTAGACCGAAAGTTGTAAAAAATTTTATTAAGGCCTTAACTATTGTCTTAGTTTTAATATTTCTTAGAGGTATAGCTTCAGGAAATCGTGTAGAAGCACACATGATGGTAAGAAGATATTCATTTCCAGATCTTGTTCTAGGCAATGGGCCAACACAATCAATAATAATTCTACTAAATGGCTCCTCAAAAGCAGGGATTGGTTGAAGGGGAGCAGGAGGAATCTTCTGGTTGGGTTTTCCTACAATTTGACAGGTGTGGCAGGTTTTACAAAATTCAACAACATCCTGTCGAAGCTTGGGCCAGTAAAAACATTGTTGAATACGAGAGTAGGTTTTCCTAACTCCCAAATGTCCAGCCATTGGATTTTCATGAGCCAGGCTTATTATTTTATTCCGGTATTTAGTGGGGACAACTATTTGATAAATAACCTTCCAATCACTATTGGAGGGTACTTCTGGTGGCCGCCATTTCCTCATAAGTACACCAGATTTTCTGAAATAACCGACTGGGGAGTTTTGGGCTTCAGCCTGTGTTAGAGCCTTTTCACATGGCTCGGCAAGGTCAGGATCACTTTCCTGTTCCTGAATTAAAGATGTCTGGGAAATGACATTCAAGGAGGTCCCCCTATCACTCTCAGGTGTAGTGGCCTCTTTACAATGTCTGGACAAGTCATCACACTGACTCAAAAATGTCTGAGACAAATCAATGTCTTCAGAATCCGTAACTCTGTGACAGTTCTTATCCTCAGCTTTGCTGTTTAAATCAACACAATTGAGGTTGTTATCAACCTCAGTTTTCTTTGCCATGGACCGAGTCACAGCACATGCTGGAAAGGCAAAAGGAAAACATTCCTTCAAATTAATAATACTTTCATCTGTGCTCGGCTTATCCACCACTTGAGGTTCTACAGTGACTTTGTCACCAGCTAAGTCATTTCCCAATAATAAAGAAATACCTTTTACAGGTAGAGTAGGTCTGATTCCTGCTGTCACAGTCCCATTTACTAAGCTACTTCTTAAATTTATTTTATGAAGTGGGACCTTTAAAGAGTTTGACTCAATACCTGATATTAGAACTTGTGCCCCTGTAGCACTTTCTTCAGAAAATGGCAAAATGCCTTCTAACATTAATGACTGAGTAGCCCCTGTGTCTCTCAGTATTTTTATTGGTAAGGAACAGTGCTTATCCCCATCAAGGGAAACGAAGCCTTCAGAAATAAATGGCTTATAATTTTCTAAAGTGTCTTGCTTTATAACATAATTTTCAGGGCATGGAGCACATGCTAGTGTATTCTGTGAAGTAGAGGACTCATTTTTCCTTTTTAACAGCCAGCAATCAGATAATAAATGACCTGCTTTCTTACAATAATTACAAGTTTTAGTTGAACTGTTGGGTCGTAATGGTGTAGGGCTGGCATTGAATGACTTATTCTCATTAGGCTTCCGATTAAATTTAGGTGGTGAAAAGTTTGTAGGATGGGAAGGATGATTGGAAGGATGAGTTTTATCTGAAGCTGGTCGAGGTCCACTTAGGAAAGAATTCTTGTGGGGCCAAAAATTTGTGGCGTTACGACTCATTTTATGAGTTAAGGCATAGTCATCTGCCAGTACTGCTGCTCTATTTAATGTGTCAACTTTTTGTTCATCCAGGTGGGCCTTTATATCTGAATGTATCTTTCCTTTAAACTCCTCAATCAGCATCATTTCCTTTAATTTTGTAAAATCTTTCCCTATTTCTTTTGAGTGGCACCACCTGTCAAATAAATTTTGCTTTTCTCTGGCAAATTCCACATGAGTTTGATTTTCATTTTTATAATAATTTCTGAATTTCTGCCTATATGCCTCTGGAACAAGTTCATATGCCTTAAGTATTGCCTCTTTAACAGCGTCATAATTGTTGCTTTGCTCAGAAGATAGAGCGGAATAGATTTCTTGGGCCTTCCCTTTCAAAACACTTTGCAGTAGCAAAGTCCAGACATCCCTTGGCCATTCTAAACTTGTTGCCACTTTTTCAAAATGTGAAAAATATTTATCAACTTCTTTTTCTTGAAAGGGGGGAACTAGCCTAACATGTTTAGTTGCATCAAATCTACTTGGAGAAATTACATTTGAGCCTTGACGTTGAGATTCTAATTCTTTTATTTTTATTTCCTTTTGGGCCTGAATTTCTAATTCTTTTAAGTGCATTTCTTTTTGAGCTTCTATTTCCCTTAATTTTAATTCCCTATCCTCTTTTTCTTTTTGAGCCTGAATTTGTTCCCTTTCTTTTTGAGCCTGAATTTGTTCCCTTTCTTTTTGAGCCAGAATTTGTTCCCTTTCTTTTTGAGCTTCTAATTCTTTTAATTTCATTTCATTTTCCTGCCTTTTCATTTCTTGTTGCATTTCTAATCTCTCTAGTTCCAATTCTAACTTTTTGAGTTCAAGGGCATCAGTGGGTTGTGGTTCAGAGGGGAGAGTTTCAGACTGAGGCAAAAGGCCTTCCTCCATATAATGATTAACAATGAGCTGTTTAAGTTTATGTTTGTTCAGACCAGGGGTGGCAGGTAATTTTAGATACTGAGCAAGTTGAAATAAATCCTCCTTCTTAAGAGATTCTAAAAGAGCCAAACTAGGAGAGCTTTCAAATTCAGAAATAAATTCTGTCACCATAAATACCATGATGAAAAGGTTTGCTGGTTCTCAGAATATAAATAATAATACTGAAATTTTCTAAGAAAATTTAAATGTTTTGAAAGTGAGCCAAAATAATAATTGCAATTTGCAATTTTCTCGTTATCTAATATTCAATCTCGGCAACGAGCCCCCAATTTCTGTTACGGTGTGGAATTATTAATGATATTGGTAACAGAAAGAAATCTGAGAATCAGCAACAAAACTATGAATTTAACTATTCTGAAATATAATTAAAAAAAAATTGATATAAAAAAATGATACAAAGATCTTTTACACTAATTGGGTTACAGAAAATAAAAAAAACAATGGTACTTATCAGTTATAGAATTAGTCCAAAGTACAGTTTGACAGAATCCAGTAATCCAGTGGTGAAGTATCTTCTGAAGAAAGTTACCAGCTGGTAGATGTAGTATTAAATCCAAGAATGTCTCTTCAGAAACAGTATCCCGTAGATTTATAATAAAATTTTCACTTAGAAATTTCAGCAGTCTCCAATAAAATATAATAAAATTCTCCACAAAATTCAAATGGAGTAAAAATCCAAGAAGTATTGGCGCCACAGGTAATTTCCAAACAATCCAGTAGAATCCTGGCTTTTCACAAAATATTATTCTGTTTCACAGAAAGTATAAATTCTCTTTTCCAAGACGAACAAATTCTCTTCAAAATTCTCTTTTGGAATCAATCTTCCAAATTCACAAAGAAGCACTGCTTCTATAATAAATGCACTGCTCTGAAACAATAATAATCTCCAATGGAAACAATTGAAGTTAGTCTTTCTGAAATGGTTTTCTAAAATGAGTTTTTGAATTCTGTTGACAAACCTTTATATAGTAACCAGATAGAATGTCCCAGAAGAGGAAGTTTCTGCAATGTTCTATTAGTTTCTGAAGAATTCTGTTAAGGTTCAAGTAAACAAGGTCATTGACCTATTTAAACAATTAAACAATCAACAGCTATATGTACAATATATCAGTGTAACAAAGATGTAAACAAGGTCACTGAGTGCAAAAGAGTTAGACCAGTCAGAAAATGCAGAAATAAAAAAAATCTTTCTCACATAATTATCAACTTGAGGATATCAATCTCAATATAATATGGGGGCTATAACACCCCTTAAATTCAGATTAAATATACCTACACATATTATACATCAAAATGAAGGTTGGGATGTATAGAACAAGAAACACATATGTAATCAACTCATAGAGTTGACAGCAGACATCACTGCTTCCTGGAAGTCTGCTATCGTATTCATACCAGAACTGATAATAAAATAATATTTCATCAGAACAACTTGTGGCCAAATGTGCTTCATATATTCAAGAACAAAGCTAGGCATTCAAAACACTTTCGAATACAGCGATAGGACTGCATTTTAGAAAAAGGACAACACTGTCTGCATTTTTTATTGAAGATGGTTTCCATGCTCGACAGACATGCGCAAATCACTCGTTACCACGAATTTCCATCGAAAAACAAAATCGTAATTCTAAGAAATTTCAACAGGTATAATGATACCTTGCATTGAATATGGTAACTGTGTAATCTCTATCTAATAACAGTAAACTGTATAAAGGCGATCTTTTTCATTATTTGATTTTAGACAGCGTTGTTTTTACATGCTTTTTCCGTCCGATGACGTCGACCGGAAATCAAAAGTATACTCATACGTAAACAAAAGCAAAGGCTTTGGAATTTACCCCCATGCAGCTCTGTCGGCGTGTTTTGAAAAATTTTGATCTAGCTTTGTTCTTGGATATGTAAAGCACATTTGGCCACAAGTTGTTTTCGTGAAATATTATTAAATTATCAGTTCTGGTGCGAATACGGCAGCAGACTTCCAGGAACCAGTGGTGCCTACAGTCGACTCTATGAGTTGATTACACATGTGTTTTGTGTTCTATACATCCCAACCTTCATTTTGATGTATAATTTGTTTATATTTATTTTGAATTTAAGGAATATGAGAGGTGAGAATTTTCAAAATAAACAAAATTTCATTACTTATATAGGCCCTTAAGGGGACGTCCAACCTAACTTTGGTCAAATTTCATGCAATTTTCTTTCAAGTCTAAAAAAGGCCCAAAATGAATAACCCCAATAAATAATATACCAAAATTCTTGGAATGAAACATAGAACGTGTGGAAACTGAAATTTGCCATGGAACTGCTGCCATGTGTAAGTAGCACCACCTGAAAGTCTGCTATGGCATAAGTAAGAGAACAAAATTTTTACAATAAAATACCTCAAAATAAAATAACAGCTCTATTCTATAAACATTGAAAGTACATACTCGAAGAAATCTTTTCCTAATTCATGAAAGTAATAAAGATTGAGACCAAATGTTATAAGTGGAGTGCTCAGTGATTGAAGGCAGACATTTTCTTTTGTTTATGTTTTGATTTGGGGAGTTCAACAAAGGTCAACTTGAAGGAGTCCACCAGAAGAAGTATGGAAGGACAAAAGAGTGTCTCCCAATATAAAGATATATGTGTCACTGTGGTGGTTTGGAAAGAAACTATGATATTCTCCTATGTAGAATGCACTGCAAAGTCATACTCTTGTGACTCGAATAATAGAATGGGTCGGAATAAAAGTATGGGGTGGAAAACTGTCGCATAATTAATAAAAGTATTTGTTTGAATAAAAGTAAGGGGTGGAATTTCCTATTGAAACATAGTTAATACCCTGATTTCAAACTGCCTTAACCAATTAAGGCTCCATACTTTAATGCAGCAACAAAATACCCCTTTATATTGCTTTAAAAAGTGGTCCCCAAGTGTATTCTTCATCTACAAGACTACAACTCAACTTGGAATCAGATTTTATCTTAACAATGTTATCTACGGGTGTGTACATGTATACATGCTCGCATGCTCGTCGTCGTGGGACGTGTTGTTCAGTCTTGGGACATTTTTTCGGAATCTATTGCAAAATTGTTGGATTGTTATCCAGGAAAGTATTGATAATTGACTTTTGGATATCTCAATGATTGGTACTTACGGAGATGAGAGATAAATCCACCCCAAGACGACGTAGTAGGGGTTCTGATGGTCAAACTCCTAAACCACATCAGAAGGTCAGCAAGATGGCATCTGGAGACGAGGAGATCAGTTTCAGTGAGAGTGGTGAAGATTTAACGGTTGCTCAACAGTTGTCAAATTTGGTTAAGGTAGTCTCTGATGTTAAAAGGGGACAAGAAGGGCTGCGTTGGAGTGTGGATAGCAAGTTGGACAAGTTTAAGGGAGAACTAATGGCATCTTTGGATGAAAAGTTTAAATTATTTAAAGATGACGTTGATGTTCAGATTACAACACAACAGACTCGTATCGATCAGTTGTTTTCACGGGTGAATGATTTACAAACGCAGGTCAACCTCACTGACCAGAAGATTGATAACATAAACAAAACATGTTTGTCGGATAGCCAACGCACTCATAATGATGACAGTGACACTGTTATAATTGCTACCAATATATCGGAATCGGAAAACGAGAATGTTTTAGACATTGCAAACGAAATAATCTCAGCGCTGGGAGACAATGTTAGAAGTAGTGTTAAGGTCATAGATGCTGAACGTTTGAAAAAACGCTATCGGGATAAGCCAGCATTGATCAAAATTCGAGTTGATAACCAAGAAAATAAAATTAAAATCTTGAGGGCCAAGAAGAACCTTCTCTCCTCTGATTGTTTCAAGAGATGTTTTTTACGCGGTGGTAAATCACATATAGAGCGCCTGGTAGAGCTTAATGCCAAGACAATACTGAAAGAACTGCCCAATGGTAGAGACTTCATTGTCACGGGGAGTGGTCGTATTGTGAAAAGGACTGACGAGGAATCTTCCGGAAGGTAGGGGCTCGATGGTGCAGAGACAATTGTTAATATAGATGACTCAGAGCATGGTGGAATAAGAGGTGGTAAGATTAAATTTGGACAGTTAAATCTAAACGGTTGGACACAAGACAAAACTGAATTTAATTCTAGACTTATAAAATCTATTAATTGTGATATTGTGTGTGTCTGTGAAACACATCTGTTGGACAGGGATGAGTTGTTTGTAGATGGATATTGTTTGATCGGGTCTAACCGTTTATTAAAGCACAAAAGGGCCCCCAAAGGGTCTGGTGGTGTTGGGGTATTAGTGAGAGAGTCACTACTGAGAAATTATGTACTGGAGGTCATAGATAAATCAATTGATGGTCTACTTGGTTTACATTTTAAACGTATCGAGGATGGCAGGGTGGTTGAGGGTGGGGATGATTTCATTTTATTTTCATGCTATTTACCCCCTCAAAATTCACCTTGGGGGAGAGACCCTGAGACTTTTTTTGCTCGTGTCTTAACTAACATATACATGCATTGTGATAACAACCCAGTTATAGTGTGTGGTGATTTCAATGCACGTATTGGTTCGTTATTAGATTTTAGTGAGGAATTTGATGATGTTTATACTCAAAAACCACTTGACTTAACTGTTAACCAGCACGGTCGAGCTCTGATTGAATGTTTGATTGAGTCTAAAATATGTTGTTTGAATGGAAGTGGGGATGTTGCCAAAGATAATTTTACTTGTGTTAGTTCTAAAGGGAAATCAGTGGTAGATTATGTGTGTGTTTCACATGAGATTTTAACAAGATGCTCAAATTTTCAAGTCCACCAACAATCGACTCTGATACACAATTTCGACTTACTTCAAATGATAGGAGATAGGGGGAAACCGTCAGACCATAGTTTTCTGACCTTCGAGTATGAATTAGATATATCAAATATGTCCTTGAAAAATGACCCCACTCCTACAAGGATACAAACTAAATTACGTAAGCCACTATCAGAAAACTATATGAACTCGGAGTTGGCATTGAGATGTCTGAACGATATAATAAATGGTATAGAATGCTGTCGCGAATCACAAAAGTCCCTAGATAAACTTTATAACAACTTTGTTGATACAGTTATTGATGAAATTAGGGTTTTTGTCCCAAATTTTGGACTGTTAAAAGGAACAAAATCACGTAAAAAATTCAAATTTTATAAACCGTTTTGGAATGAAGATCTAACATATTTATGGAAAACAATGAATGCGAAAGAAAAAGTCTTTCTACAGTGTAAACGAGATAATAAAAATTTCCAATGTGCTCTCTCAGAATACAAAGTCTCGCGCAGAGTATTTAATAGAAAATTGCGCTACTATGAACGAAAATATAATAAGGATCTGGCTCTTGAAATGGAGTCTCTAGTAACTGATAATCCTAAAATCTTTTGGGATAAAATAAAAAATCTGGGGGCCATCTAGAAATATTAAAATTCCAGACGAGGTGCTGTGCGAAAATGGGGAAGTGTCCACTGATACTAATAAGGTGTTAAGTGAATGGGCTGCAGCCTTCTCTAATCTTTATAACCCCATTTATAATGAAAGCGAATCGGATAGGGAGTTCTCACGACAGATATCTGAAGAAAAACAATTTATAGAAAATAAATTTTTAGATCCGCTGTATGAATTAAACACTGATTTAAATAAACCAATCGAATTGAAAGAAATTGAAAATGTGCTGAAGTTGGCAAAAAATGGTAAAGCTGTCGGGTGCGACAAATTACCGTATGAGGCTTTGAAAAGCCCAAAGGTTGTTAAGGTCTTACATAAGCTATTTCAATTTATTTTTGATACTGCAATAATACCGTCTGCTTGGAAAAATAGCATTATTTGTCCTATCCCAAAAGGTAAATCGTTGGACCCAAGGGTTCCCTTACATTATAGAGGAATTTCCCTTCTGTCTAATGTCTGTAAATTGTACGATAATGTACTGAATAGAAGACTAGTGAATTATTTTGATGAAAATAATTTGATCGTTGATGAACACAATGGATTCCGGCCAAAACGATCGTGTGTCGATAACATCTACTCCTTGACAGCCCTGATAAGAGGGAAAGCCGAAGTTTACGTGTCATTTGTTGATTTTAGTAAAGCGTTTGACCGCGTGGATCGCGACATGCTTCTGTTTAAACTTTTAAAATGCGGGGTAGATGGAAACATGTACCGATCGCTCAACTGTATGTACGGGTTTTCCCAATCATGTGTGAGAGTGAACAATAACACTACTGATATGTTTCGATGCCAATCAGGCGTGAAACAAGGAGATAATCTTTCGCCGACAATGTTCACCTTGTTTATTGACGATTTGGCACGGACAATAAAGAACGCAAATAAAGGGGACAGTATTGGTGACACAGAAGTGTCAATCTTATTGTATGCAGATGACATTGTATTGTTGAGTGAAAATCCGAATGACTTGCAAATATTGCTCGATTTATTGAATGAGTGGTGTAGGAAGTGGCGCATGTCAATTAATAAAGATAAAACCAAAATTATTCACTTTAGGGAGCCGAGGGTGAAGCAAACTAACTTTATTTTTAAACTAGGCGACAGCAGATTGGATATAGTCGGGACTTATAAGTATCTCGGGGTTGTTCTGAATGAATTTAAGAATTACAATGACACTGTTAATACATTGGCAAAGGCTGGTAGTAGGGCCTTGGGGGGCATGATATCAAAAATATATCCGTATAAAGATATTGCATTTGAAACTTTTAAAAAACTATACGACATTTGTGTTGCATCGGTACTCGATTATGCTTTGGAGGTATGGGGATTC
Organism: Pictodentalium vernedei; assembly: GCA_031216915.1. Classification (NCBI taxonomy): domain Eukaryota; kingdom Metazoa; phylum Mollusca; class Scaphopoda; order Dentaliida; family Dentaliidae; genus Pictodentalium; species Pictodentalium vernedei. Next base: position 456,430,659 of record CM062296.1, read on the forward strand.
AAAAAATACCCATGCATTGATACTGTGCAAAATAAAGCTTCTCGCTTTTATTTGGGAGTTCATAGATACATGTACACACCGACATTGGCCGTGAATGGTGAAGTGGGGATTAGCCCATCAACAGAAAGACGATGGGTTAATATGCTCCGTTTGTGGAATAGATTAGTTAGTCTTAGTGAAGACCACCTGTTACATACAATATTTTTGTGGGATTATGAAAATTGCGCGAAGGGGTGGAGTTCAGAAATGAAAAATATTTTTCAAAGTTTGGATCTAACGGATACATATGAACAGAAAATTCCCTGTAATCTTGAAGAATGCCAGAATACTCTAAAATGTCACAATAATGTGAAATGGTTGAATAGTATATCATTTGTCTCCAAGCTTAGAACATATAAAATATTTAAAAAATCATTTGACACGGAAGAATATATTCGAATGGGTTTGAACCGCTATCAGAGGTCAATAATGGCACAATTTAGATGCGGTGTTTTACCCCTGAGAATAGAAACTGGGAGATATAGGAATGAATTAGCACTCGACAGACTTTGTATTCTATGTGATAGAAACAAAGTTGAGGATGAGAGTCACTTTCTTTTGGAATGTCGATTTTATTCGGATTTAAGAGAGAAGCTTATGAGAGGTGTATCCACATATCATAAGCTTAGATTTCATAGCTCAGATAACGAAACCCTAAGTATTTTGTTAGAACACTACCCCAGACAATGTGCTGTATATCTTGTTAATGCTTACAACAGACGCAGAGATTATGTTTATAGATAACAGACAATTGAATTAAGCTCAAAAGTGAGGCTGAAAACTGAATGAAACCACCACTTGGTGGCATTTCAGGTGTGTTTACCTTTAGAATAGGATCAATACGTTTCATGGTTTCATGGTCTCTGCATGTCTCATGACGATGATCAAAAGTTTGAGAGAGAGAGAAAGAGAGAGAGGGGAGAGGGGGAGAGAGAGAGAGAGAGAGCATGCCTATTCTTTTCTTTCTGATAATCCCGTGACATATAGGCCAAAATGGCCGGGTACTTTTTGTTATGCTATATTTGAATACCTAAGTACTCCGTGTATGCACATGTCACGTAAATAAAGAACTACTACTACTACTACTACTACTACTACTGTACATACGGTAATAAGTTTACTGTAAAATTAATTTGTGGCCTCTGGTTAACACATTTCAATGTGCCTCCTGCGAGATAAATTATCTAAAAATTCTCAAATAACTCCCATGTTTCTATGGTTAATGCAAAATTTAAAAAAAATTAATCCAAATTGGGTATTTCCATGATCGGCCGATAGTGCAACATGGTGAAAAAGAATAAACATAGGGGTTCAAATAAGAATCATATGGGGTGGAAAATGGACTGAAAATTAATAATAGTATGGGTATGTTTATTCGAGTCACTAGAGTACCTTGTAACAAGTTGAATAAATATAAGTACAAACCCCTTGCACTGTAACCCCTTTTATACCATGCATCAATTTGATAGTGATTAAATTGTTAAATTTGTCTGGTTTATCATAAGTATAATAGCTTTGTTTACTCTTGGACACCAATATACTCATGATATCTGTTGGAGAAGAAATAAGGGTAACTGTAACCTGTCACTGCAATAAACCATCTAATGTACTTAAAAGTACATTGTTATTCAAAACACATCAAATCAACCTTACATAACCATTATTGTATGTACTTTCCCCAAGGAGGCTTATTGGCATATTGAGATCGGAAGGGCACATCCAGAGGGTCTCACATATTTTTTTCAAGAACGCAGTACACAAAGCAATCCCCAAAAGGTGACAAGTGAGCTCCATTTGACACAAAAATTTCCTGGGGGGGGGGGGGGGGGGGGGGGGGGGGGTTCTCTTCCTTGTATGACTCTACATCCGGCACTCAAGGCATATGCCTTTTTTCTCAAAGTTTAACTCTTTTTTTCTTTTTGAAGATCCTGGCCACACATATTCCAAACACAAACAGGTAACCCTCCAAATTAGTGTATCTGCAAAAATCATGTTACATAGCAAAACATTCTTTTTAGACTTAAAGTTCTGGACCTTTCATGCTTCTTACTTCCAACTATAACACTTGATTTATCGATTAATGGGTGAATAGAAAAGTCCTGCCATAATCAACATTTTGAGTTCCATAAGCCTTCATAACAGCTCCGATATAAGTGTCAAACATCAGATTGGTGGCTTTATACAGAATATTCATTAGGTTATTGCTTGATAAGTAAATATTATTTTGTAGCAATACATTTGAGGGTATCAGCAGGCACTTTCCAACAAATTGTAACAAATCAACTAGTTATAAACAAAAATTTTTAACTCAAAAGAGTGAAAAAGTACCACAACTCTGAAAAAATGTGGGAAGAAACACATGCTACAGCAGCTACACAGGCATTGTTTTCCCATGATGATCACAACACCAAATATCCTTCAAATTGGAGTAGCAGTGGTTGAGATACAAGGGAGAATGTTGGTACATGTAATGATGAATGGGTAAGACTAAGAGGACAGAGGTCACCACTGCACAGCCCTAGATGCACCTTTGATTTTACAACTTCCAGGTCTGGGGCATATTAATCGCAACACACCCATCTTATCAATTCATAATTTCAGTAAAATAAAAGGAATTATCAATTTTAATTAATTTATAGATGATGGGAAATATTTGGCTTCTTTCGCCTTCTCGTACTATTAATTACCACAAACAATATCAGTTTGATGCCGACAAACGAAACTGAACGCATGTGGTCTGGTTAAAAAGTAACTTGGCATGGATAATGAAGAAATTGCGAATATTTCGTGTATTTCATTTGTTACAGCTCAAGTATTTGCTGTCACCTGTTTGCAAATCTGCTCATACACTGTCTCGAACAAATAAAGGGCTTGATCACGTCCTTACGATTGCCCAAATTGAGTATTTCTGTAAGAACCACATCGTAATCAGATGACCGGAATAAGCATCATTGAAACATGGCCACATCCGGAACATCCAAAATTTGTGTTGGTGTTATTACATTCAAACATCAAAACCCACCAGAGTGTGTGTCCAAAAAATGCTTTCTCCGAGTCTGTAGTATGTTATCATTATATTGAGGACAAGGCTTTCAAATTACCGATTATTTTGTGGTTTTACCGGTTCGTTACTTACGCCATTGGCAAATTAATCTTCTTCAAAATCCTAAAATTCACATTTTTCCCTGAAAAAAATTATATGTACCTTTTCTCTGCACTTTACTCATTATTTTGATATATAATTTGCCTTTCCTTACTTCTCTTATCTGTTTCTGAGGCATTGGGAAAAATGTCAACAAATTGACCAAAGTTAGGTTGGACGACCCCTTAAATTCAGATTAAATATACCTTCACATATTATACATCAAAATGAAGGTTGGGATGTATAGAACAAGAAACACATATGTAATCAACTCATAGAGTTGACAGCAGACATCACTGCTTCCTGGAAGTCTGCTATCGTATTCATACCAGAACTGATAATAAAATAATCTCTAGAACAACTCATGGCCGAATGTGTTTCAGATATTCAATAACAAAGCTAGGCATTCAACACACTTTCGAGTGCAGCGATAGGACTGCATTTTGGAAAAGGACAACACTGTCTGCATTTTTTATTGAAGATGGTTTCCATGCTCGACAGACATGCGCAAATCACTCGATACCACGTATTTCCAGTGAAAAACAAAATCGTAATTCTAAGAAATTTCGACAGGTATCATGATACCTTGCATTGAATATGGCAACTGTGCAATCTCTATCTAACAGCAGTATCCTGTACGAAGGCGATCTTTCTCATTATTTGATTTTAGACGGTGTTGTATATACATGCTTTTTCCATCCGATGACGTCTATCGGAAAAGTAAATTTCTAATGTTAAAAAGGCAAAGGCAATTTACCCCCATGCAGCTCTGTCATCGTGTTTTGAAGAATTTTGATACTCTAGCTTTGTTCTTGGATATGTAAAGCACATTTGGCCACAAGTTGTTTTTGTGAAATATTATTAAATTATCACTTCTGGTACGAATTCAATACGGTAGCAGACTTCAAGGAACCAGTGGTACCTACGGTCGACTCTATGAGTTGATAACACGTGTTTCGTGTTCTATACATCTCAGTCTTCATTTTGATGTACATTTTGTGTAGATTTAATTTGAATTGAAGGAATATCAGAGGTGAGAATTTTCAAAATAAACAAAATTCCATTACTTATTTAGCCCCTTAAATATACACAAAATGTACATCAAAATGAAGATTGAGATGTACAGTACGTCCAGAGTGTATACCATATGAAACACTGGATGCTGTGTTTACATTTCATCAAAACACAGAGTTATCCGGTGAAACTCTGTGTTACAGCAGAGATAACTAACACTGTGTTGGTCGGTGATTTTGTTTGAAAGAGATTAGTGTTGTTAATAGGCAATAAACACAGTCTCGCAGAAATTGCTACTGTGTTCATTTAAGTCTTTTGTGTGTGACGTTCTTCTCATGGTTTGAATCATAAAAATCGGATATAAAAAGACTTTTCCGATTTCTGTGGTTTGAATAACAACTTACACGGTAACTGCACAGTTTGCAAGTTGGTATGCATCAATTCGGTAATAACTGTGCATGCAGTGTAATTTTTTGACGACGAGCCACAGAAACTGGCGAAGAGGCAATATAAAAACTCAGAAGACGAATCCCGTATCCATCAAACCCTACTGGATGGGACAAAGTTTTAGAGACGCTGAACACAGATTCACGAGAATAATAAAACAGTCTTAAATCAATTTCCCGAATCTTGCTCGAAATTTTGTACGCCATTTGCCCAACCCATATACAATATGCACCATTACAAATACTGCGAAATGACGCCTAAGGTAGCCGCCTACGTGTTGGCAGGATATATTCGCAGCAGGTCGATTTTATCGACTTAGAAAATGTACAGAATTTGCATTCAGCTGATGCATTGTAACAGAAAAGAAAAAACAAAAACAGAAACAAAAACAAAACAAAACATGCAGACTTAATCAATATGGATGTACCAAAAGACCGTATTAATATTTACAAGAATATACCAATTGTACGGGCATGCTACAACAAACTAAACTAGAAAGAAGACCGCTGATATAAATTTTACAGCATCGGGGAGTCAAGCAGAAATTCACAGCCTTGTGGGGTTCTATCACTACTAGTAAAAATCCTCGAACAAAAGCCCTTCTCATAGCAGAACAATAGAGTCTAGGCTCCTCATAAACTTGCATCTGTATCTGTATGAGGAATGAATCATGGGTAACAAATTACCAACTCTCCAAACACCACAGCCCCCACCCCCTTTCCACCACTAGCTTTGCTTTGGAAGCAAAAGATAAATGTTATTCTCAGGTTTTGCAGGTGGCCAGTATCATCTTTGATCAAGATTTGTAAGATTTATTCAAGCAATTAACACCAAAAGATACTGATTGCAAAAACACTAACAAGAGAGAGAGAGAGAGAGAGGGGGGGGGGGGGGATGGCAATATATATATATAAATACACGTGTATCTGAAAATTGTGCTCCCAACACACCAGACACATAGCCAGAACATCAGAGTTAGGGGGGGGGGGGGGGAAGCGTAATATCTAGGGAGGTGTACTCCGCATAGTCCTAAATCCTTATTCGTACAAGGAGGGAAGCATGGGTAACGAACTACCAACTCTCCAAACACCCCCCCCCCCCCCCCCTTTCCACCACTAGCTTTGCATTGGAAGCAAAAGATAAATGTTATTCTCAGGATTTGTGGGTGGCCAGTATCATCGTCAACCAAGATTTGTAATATTTATTCAAGCAATTAACACCAACAGATACCGATTGCGAAAACGATAACAATGACAATGAAACATTGAAATGAAAAAAGATGTTAAAAGAACACAAAAATATGGGTACTTATTTTATTCATCTCAAGTGCCTGTGTGAATTTGTGTAAGAGAGGGGGGGGGGGTGCAAAATATATACATGTGTGACTGAAAAATTATGCCCCCAACACACCAAGCACGTAGCCAGAACACCACACCCCATCCTCTTCACCACTAGATTTTGTTTTGGAAGCAAAAGATGTGTAAGGTTTATTCAAGCAATTGACACCAACAGAGAGACAATCTGCGAAAACTAAACAATAACAGTGACAGAATGAAACATTGCAAAGAAAAAGATGTTAGAAAACAATAAAAATAAACAAAAATATGGGTAATTATTTTATTCATCACAAATACCTGTGTGAATTTGTTAGAAAGAGAGAGAGAGGGGGGGGGGATTATATATAGATCTGAAAAATTGTGACCCCACCCCAAGCTTGTAGTCTGGACATCAAAATTAGGGGGGCAAGAGTAAAATCTAGGGGGAGGGGGGGGGGGGTACCAAATAAGATGCACAACATCATAACATCATCCGAGTCGTGCAGCTCCGAGATGGGGGCAATCACAGAAACAGAAGGGGGTGCCCCCCCCCCCCCACTTCATTGGCGAGGGCTTGTGACTCCTTGATTCCGAGTCCATTTGTGTCCATAATTTATAAGTTCCGAAAGGCATTAAAAATTAGTCCACATCACCACCAAAGAGAATCCGAATAAACTATGAAACCCAGGGGGTGGGGGGGGGGGGGGGGATTTCGCAAAAATATCCCCCCTCCCATCAGGCCACGCCAGTGCAACACACGTTTCCGTCAGTGGTTCGGTGGTGGTGTTGTTTATAACTTATGATAAGGGTATGCCTACCATTCACAACTGAACAACACTTTTTTTCTGAAGCCCACATTCCTACTCTTTCACAAGTGGACAGTCCACTCGAAAGTAAACCACAAATAAACCTTAAAATTTATTTATTAGCTCAACTTTGGCGAAGCCAAATTTATGAACCGATCTTTACGAAACTTCTTGGGTACCTTTGTTATGACCGTGGGACGAGAACGAATGTTTCTGGGTCCGATCCTAAATTCAAGTTGGCCGCTGGCGGCCATTTTGTACAGATTTAGGTGCAATCAGATTTTTGCGCAGAACTTCCATATGAAAGTGCTGATTTGAATAATTTTTGTATGAATGTTTAGTACCATGGGATACATCACATATAATGCGGGGTTTTTTTCTCGTACGTAAATTATGCAAATTAGACTAACTTTGATGTATTTAGTGTTACTTTCAGCACTGTAAGTGCAAATGCCAATACGGCTTGGGCTAGAGGCCGTATTTATAAACCAATCTTTACGAAACTTCTTGGGTACCTTTGGTTTCACCGTGGGACGAGAAAGAGTGTTTTTGGGTGCGGTCCGAAATTCAAGATGGCCGATGGCAGCCATTTTGTACAAAATTAGGTGCAATCAGATTTTTGCACAGAACTTCCATATGAAAGCGCTGATTTGAAAAAAAATTTGTGTGAATGTTTAGTACCATGGGGTACATCACATACAATACGGGTTTTTAGCTCGTGCAGAAATTATGCAAATTAGATGAACTTTGAATTTTTCAGTGCTACTTACAGAAGTACACATGTCAATAAAGCTCGGGCTAGAGGCTGTATTTATCAACCGATCTTCACGAAACTTCTTGGGTACCTCTGCTATCACCTTGGGACGAGAAGGAGTGTTTCTGAGTGCGGTCCGAAATTCAAGATAGCTGCCAGTGGCCATTTTGTACCAAAATTAGGTCTAGTCAATTTTTTGTACACAACTTCTATACGTCTCAGGCTAGAGGCCGTATTTATGAACCGATCTTTACGAAACGTCTTGGGTACCTTTGTTATCACCGTGGGATGAGAACGGGTGTTTTGGGTGTGGTCCGAAATTCAACATGGCCACCAGCAGCCATTTTGTACCAAAATTAGTGCAATCAGTCTTTTGTACAGAACTTCTGTATGAAAGTTCTGATTTGAATAATTTTTGTATGAATGTTTAGTAAAATGGAATACATCACATACAGTACAGGTTTTTTTCTCGTGCCGAAATTATGCAAATTAGATGAATTTTGATTTATTTAGTGCTACTTACACACTGTAAGTGCACATGTCAATACGGCTCGGGCTAGAGGCTGTATTTATCAATCGATCTTCACGAAACTTCTTGGGTACCTTTGTTATCACCTTGGGACGAGAACAAGTGTTTCTGAGTGCGGTCCAAAATTCATGGTGGCTGCCAGTGGCCATTTTGTACCGAAATTAGGTCCAATCAGTTTTTTGTCACAACTTCTATACAGCTCATATTTATGAACTGATCTTCACGAAACTTCTTGGGTACCTTTGTTTTCACCTTGGGACAGGAATGAGTGTGTTTTGGGGTGCCTTTGTTATACCCCACGCAACGAAGTTGCTGGGGTATAATGTTTTTGACTGGTCCGTCAGTCAGTCCGTCAGTCAGTCCTACTTGTTTTCCGGACTTTTTTTCTACACGCTTCCAGATATTGAGCTGATTTTTGGTATGTGAGTCTAACATGGCGGCCTACAGATCAAGTTTGCATTTTTTTCCGCTCCACTGATTTTTACCGAAATTACGGCCCTTGGACTCGGAAAAATTCATCAAAATTACAGTTTTCCAGACTTTTTTGTACACGCTTCCAGATATTGAGCTGTTTTTGGGTATGTTAGTCTAACATGGTGGCCTGCAGATCAAGTTTGCATTTTGTTCCGCTCCACTGATTTTTACCGAAATTACGACTCTTGGACTCGGAAAAATGCATTAAAATTACAGTTTTCCGGACTTTTTTGTCTACACGCTTCCAGATATTGTGCTGATGTTTGGTATGTTAGTCTGACATGGTGGCCTACAGATCAAGTTTGCATTTTGTTCTGCTCCACTGATTTTTACCAAAATTACGGCCCTTGAACTTTGAAAAATTCATCAAAATTACAGTTTTCCGGACTTTTTTCCTGCACGCTTCCAGATATTGAGCTGATTTTTGATATGTTAGTCTAACATGGTGGCCTACAGAACAAGTTTGGGTTTTGTTCCGCTCCACTGATTTTTACCAAAATTACGGCCCCATAGACTTTGAAAAGTTCATCAAAATTACAGTTTTCCGGGCTTTTTCTCTGCTTGAATGCTTTCAATACCGTTGAAACTACAGAACACTGTTTTCTGCAGTATTTCTAGAATCTATGTTTATTTTTAAAAAATGATTAGAGCTTGAAATATCAAGGGGCACGTGGGGTATGTGAGCATGCTCACTGAGGTTCTTTAATTATCACTGTGCCATGAGAACAAATATTTTGGGGTTCAGTCGAACCCACTCTGGGACTCAAAGATTTCTTTTCTAGTTTAGCATCTGACTGTCACCTTTACAATACTTTACCTAATCATTCGTTACAATACTTTATATGTACCTTTGTTATCAGGTCATTACCTAGATGTTTGTCATTGCTGTGTCACATACTATACATGTACATGTCTTGACAAGTTGAGCTACAGTGTCATTGACACTTTCATTTGAATGGTGATGTGTAATACTGTTATTAATTTTAATCAAACATGAAAATTATTGTGATGAACTGTGGCAATCGCATGCCCTTCTGTTGCACACTTCACTTCTCAATCTCATGTCACTGGACGATTCTGATTCGAAGAATTATTATCTCTAGGTTTGATTTTATTTTGAATTTGCTTCGATAAACATCAAATGTGCCTTGTTATATACCCCAACTGAACTTTGTGCTTAACTAATATCATTTGTGAGTAAATGTTTGAAAAAATTTTGATTTTTGACGACCGTCTTGTGCAAAGCTTCAGGCTCAAATTTTACAGTTTAGACACGTTGAAGTTGCGTTTTTCTTTATTGAGAAGACTCCCCTTTGATTTTAATCGGTATTTCAGTATACCGCGGTAATATTTTGCGATTACCGCGGTATTTATTTTCCCAATACCGCCCACCCCTACCTAAAGCCAATCGCCAGACGGCTTTATGATGTTCATGCGCGGAGGTTGAAATTGGCATTACATGCAGCCAATCACTGTGTGAGCCAGTGCGACACGGCAATATGAACAAGTTAATTTTAACTTGATAGTAAACAATATAGTAAACTTCATTCATAAAATATTAATGACAGGAGTGAAGGTCAACCGGCAAGTTGTTGATTGGACATCAGATATCTCTGTAAAAGGTGATTGCTTCACTGAGCTTACAATTGTCATTTGCAAGCAATAACAATTCCGATGAAGACTGGGGAAGCCTTGTTGTGCCGAGTTATCAATTCAATGACAAACTGACAATTGTTGAGGGGTCGACATTGGGCATAAAGCAATATGCCACAAGTAAAATTCTCTTGTCACGGACATGTTGGCCAATGCTAATGTGCACAATCGAATCGCAAGATGAAGTGAACCGTGAATTGTATCATAGCAAAATATTGCGGTGCACTAAAATCGCGGTGAATCATTGCATCGTTGCAGACCTAGATCTAAACTATAGGAATTGGAAAACTATTCCTCACTATGTCTTCAAACGTACGTTGTTGAGTACTCGACAATGTTCGTTTGTATACGTAATACGGAATAGTTTCTGCAATTACTAAGTACTCACGGAAATTGCCGATCATTAACGAAGACCTGAATGCCAAAGTCAATTATTTCTCAATATATACAACACGGCTTCGAGGTGTAATCTATCTCAAAGGAGAAGTGGCAGATTTACTACATTTTAACCATGGAATGATGATCGCTATCAATATTTCAGATAACCGGTCAACTGTTTTTGTAATTGTCAGGGCAAAGCCAGCCTGAATATAGGGGCAAGGGGCCTCATATATAAAGATAGTGTAAGTTCAAAGGATATTCTGCATCAAGGCGAAAACCCTACGTGAATTTCACTTCTCTGTGAAGCTGGACATGGAAAAAAACACACGTGGTGTACATCCAGCTTCAACGCAGGAACCCAGGGGAGAAACGGTATGTTAGATAAGGTCTAATCTCATTTAAGTTATACAGTAGTCGCGAGTCTTACGAGACGTAATCAGTTGGTGGCAGGATATCATCACGGCCAATTGAGAAACGAGATTCTAAAAGATAGAAATGTCTGTCGTGTCGTCACCTAATCATTAGCAAAGCAATGAGTGGCAGGAACGAATCGGTTCTCTCGACAACTGAAATCACCGTTAAGTCACACGCGAGATGACTTGTATTGATTCTGCCTCGATATACGTCATCTCCCACCGTTTTGGCAGATGGACAGATGAGCGTCTGTCCACCTGACAGTTTAGGGTAAAAAGTATATATATACCTTGAAGAGCAGAGCATTAGACACACACTTGGGGTCACACACACGTTGGTGAAGTCCAGGGCAGGCGGACTCTGTTTCCTGGCATAGGGGTACCTTCGATCACAGGACCCTGAAACAGCTGGAATCACCAGACAGGGCATTCCACGATTGATTTAGCTTAAGGTTGATAGGCGGCTACAGTGCCAAATTCGTTGAGAAGGAAAACTCAAGGTGAAACGTTAAAGTTTAGATTGTCGAGTAGCAGGTATGAGTCTGCAATGGTCAGAAGTGTAGGTTAATTGTATTGTGCATATTAACCCTTTGAAGCGTCAGACTGATTGCATTGGGAGTAGTTTGTTTTGCTGTCGAAGCATCGTAATACCGACTGGAGATCGGTGTGAGTGACAATTTCGCCCTAGCACAAAAGGGGCATTTGTGAATCGTTAATTCAACCAGGAACAGTGAACATTTCAATAGGACTTTCACGGAGGACTTTCAAAAGGCACATAAGGTATGAATAGACAATATCTGACCCAACTCAGAAGTACAGTGGCTTTATAGATGACAAACATTGCTGGTCGGAACCCTCCGACAGCCAGAGGTACAGTTACGTGCAGACGTTGACATTTGAGCCTAAGCGGGTGAAGCTCTTATGGCGAGCTCACGGTAATAACATTTCAGATTTGTGAAGCTCTTATGGCGAGCTCTCCATAATATAATTTCAGATTTGTGAAGCCCTTATGGCGAGCTCACGGTAGTAACATTTCCAGTGTGTAGACTATGGTGTACATTATGTCGGCATCCAGGGTGGCCCTCCATCATACAGCTTTCTGCTAGTTGCGCATATGGGTACACATCTGCCGATTTCATCGGCCTATTTTTAAGAATGCCAGGCCTGGTGTCATTGACACTTTCATTCATGTAAGCTACACACCACATGTGACGTTGGATGATGTCAAACATCATGGCTTGGGAGGAGTTATTACATTGATTGCCATGATGAAATCTTGGGGGAGCAGTTTGAGTGCAGGGTCCTGTGAATACCATGTTTTGATCTTGTGTTTGAACATGCTTTCAAAACATTGAAAGATCTAGTTTTCCATTCTGTGGTCATTGTTCTGGAAAACAACACTGTTTGGTGGAAACTCCATTTTAACTTTCATATGGGGTGTGAAAATTGAGCAATAATAAAAACCTGCCTGTATTCTTGCCATTATATGGGTGCACTCTATTTGTTTCTAAGTGTACTTGCCCCAGAAAATAGTGAATGGGTTACAGTGAGGTAAATAAACCAGGAATTCTTCTTGGAGAATCATGATATGCAGTTGACAAAAATTATGTACTTACTGAAATTTTTGTTGCAGAATTTTTTTCTTTCTAAATTAAAATGTATTTTATCTGCTTTAGTAAGTTATTTACATTTGAGAAAAATATATGCAATAAAGCAATCATGCAAAAGCTCTTTCATTCCCATTCTTCTGGCTCACTTATCACTCTTTTCATTTGACTTCTCCCTAGAATCTGTAATAAAGGGGGAAGTGACCTCTCCCTCAATTGACCCCCTAAGCTGGTCATTCATCACGATACATATTCATATTATGAGTTCCATATCGAAAACAACTGTACATCCCATAGTGATGTACAGCAGGATTGTCACTTGGATTCTCGCAAAACTGTATGGAATATAGGCCCTGCTGTATCTCCCATCCTAAGGTTTCTAGTTTTAAGTTATTCTTTCGCTGAATGTGTTTGTTTTTCTTTTACAGAATGTCAGAAGGACCATCTTCTCCAAAACGGGTAAGTGTTTCTTGTTTCATTCAGTCTACTTCACAGGATTCAGCTACATCCCAAGTTTTGCTGGTCCATAACAATTGGAAAAACCGTGGTTAAACATCATGCAGCTTACTGCTGAATAAATATTCAAGAAAGAAAGTATAATAGAAACAAATGTGAAAAAATAGCATAAAAGATGAAATATAATAGCTTTAATGTTGCATTTTTGTGGACAAGAAGTCATGCAAAGAGTTTAATGACATGTTGTTGTCCACCCAACCATATACAATTTTGCTATGGATTTCAAAATATCACGTGCTACCCGAGAATATCAAATTGATTGGGTGACTGACGATTTTCTTTGTGTTATGTTGTGCTAGAGAGCCTTGGTTCTTGAGAAAACACGCTAGTTTTTGTCTTCCGACATTTAAAAAAATGCCAAGGTTAACTGAAAATCAGAGGTTGCGTGCCACTGGTATGCATCAGGCCTCGAAATGTTGAAAATTTTCCACCTATCACAGGCGACAGGTAAATATATTTTCTACCTGTCACCTCCATAAAACTACCTGAACAAAAGGTATCTGACAGTGGAAGCCCGTCCTGCGAGCGAAGGAGATGCAAAGCCACAAGTGCCGAAGGCACAAAGCTGCGAGCACCAAAGGCGCAAAGCATTTGGCCGGGGGTCAGGGTCCTCCCCCAGAAAATTTTGAAAAATTGTTGTGCACACATGCGTTTTCCTGTGTACTGGCAATGGTTATAAGGCTAATTTTCGGTTCCATTTCATGTGATTTTTTTGTAGGGAAACATTTTTAATGCGAATAATTTTCAATATGCTCCCACCCCACGCACACACTGTAATGGCATAATCCCGCCTAAGACATTGATCATCGTTTCTATCACGTCTTTAAAACATGTGACCATGTTGAACCATAGGCTTACACCGTACCAATCTTTTTCAGAATATATGTAAATTTTAATAAAAGTTTACCTTGTTTCTTCCCAAGTGTTTTGTGTTCTTCCTAGCCCTGTTCTTCCGTCCAAAATTGTAATTCTTTTGAGATCACGCCGAAATACAACTTTTCGATGTTCCGACGAGATGTTCAATTGACACAACTAGAAGAACCGGAAAGCACTGGCAGGTATATGCGACTGATGCAAAATACATTATTCACTGACTCACCCATTATTTATGAACAGGTAGGCCTATTATTTCTTTATGGCAGGTAAGAGAAGGTGGGAGGAGGTAGCGGCCAGCTGAGGGAGAGGCTGTTTACATATGTTATTTTCTTTTTATCAAGTGTTGAAAATTAGCGGCAGTAATTTTCAGTACATAATAACAAAATAATATTTGTGAACAGGCATTATTTCTTCACAGGATGGGGAGGGGGAGGGATTTTAGGTGGGGAGGGGAGGGTTGATTTTATTCAACATGTTATAAAAATCTTAGAAACACTCTTATAGTTATAAAAATAATTATCTCATTGAAAGGCTGGCACACAGTGTCAGAAAAAAACTTAATTCCCAGGACAATAAAAGTTGTGCGCGAAGTCAAATTGGCCTTTCCTACATTGGGTCCTTTGGGGTTTTCTTTGACACTCAGTAAATTTTGAATACTCAAATTACTGTACAAAATTTGGGAATAAAATATCTGTAGCCTATAATTTATATGGATATTTTTTGAATTTCAAATTTTGTACAGTAATTTGGTATAAAATGGAAAGTACACGTAATTTGGAAAAATGAATGCTATTCAAAGTGCCATCAAATATTGTATGTCATAATTTGTCGTAATACGGCTTTTACCATCTTACGTACTTCTTTATTTATTTGGGAACCTGAGCTATTAAGAATTTCTGGAAGTACATTGAAAAACGCCATGAATGGATGAACGGTTTTAAATGCCAACACGAGCGAGACGATTCTTGGCATGCATGCACATTTCTTCGTCGGTTTGGCTCGTAAATGCAATGACAGAACAAATTCCATAGTCAGATGTAATCGAGGATGTCCGGCAGCAAACACGTCGGTGGAACCGTGGAAAACAGACTGGCCACCGCCATTTGCGATTTTTCAACTGCAGATTTGATGAAGGCAAACACACGAAGGTTGGTTGGTGGTTGGGGGTGGGGGGGGGGGGGGGGGGGTTCGATACAGCTATGAAATGAGAACGGAGGTCCCTTTAAAATTTATACTGTCAGTGCATTCCCGTATTTATTTGTTCTCTCTGACACACGCATCCGGTAGACACAATTCACTGGGCCCAAGATTCGCTGCCGCAACCGCAAGCATGTGCACCCAGCTTAAAACAACTTCACAAGTTGCAAATATTTCACCGAAGGCCCAAAATGAAAGTAGCAAATACGAGTTTGACGTCATATGTGAAGGAACATTATTTGATTGACAGTAAATTTCGGCCATTTGCGATCGCAGTGTTTCAAATAAAATCCCACGCAGCACGAAAAAACTTCTGTGTGTGTTCGAGATGCGGTGGAGGGGGGGGGGGGGGGGGTGGTGACGGCACAATACGAGTGGGAATGGTAAGGGCTTCTTAAACATTTGTTGATCTTTAGTTGAACATTTTAAGACTGACTGATGCTTATTGACAAAAGAAATATACCTGGCACAAACAATGCCATTTTTGTCCCTTTTCGCGCGTTGTCAGATATTTGAGCTCACCTGTCGGCGGCGACAGGTAACCACTATTTCTACCTGTCGCATGGCGACAAACACCTGTCGGCGACAGGCAGACAGGTGTACATTTCGAGCCCTGGTATGCATTATGCTGGGATACCTCCAGATGAGCTCACTGTTGAGTTCGGAGTCAATATGGCCACTATTTACTGTCTCATTGGAAGGTTTTGAACCACTGGATCTACTGTCGACCAACCGCGTTCAGGTCAACCAAGAGTTATGACCCCTGCACAAGACCGACTCATCAGGATGTCTCACTTGCGGGATTGCTTCCTCTGGGCGACTAGTACAGCAGCAATTACTCCTGGCAGAACTAACAATAGAATCAGTGCACAAACTGTCTGCAACAGACTCACTGAACACGGCATCCGAAGTAGGCGTCCATACCATGGACCAATCCTTACCCAACGCCATCGTACTGTCAGAATGGAATGGGTACGTCAGCATACTCACGGGACTCAGCAGCGTTCGAGCACAGTTCTTTTTAGGGATGAATCACGATTTTGTCTACGGCATGCAGATGGTAGGGCAAGAGTGTATCGCCAACGAGGAGAACGGTTTTCTGATGCTTGTGTGTGGGAATGCGACCATTTCGGCAGGGGTGGTATAATGGTTTGGGCAGGAATTTCCTTGCACCGTCGAACACAGTTGATCTTCATCGATGGTAATCTGAATGGACAGCGATATAGGGACAGAATTCTTAATGCTGTTGTCCTGCTGTTAATGCTAACGTCGGATTGCAGTTATTCCAGCAAGACAATGCCCGATGTGGCACGTATCTGTCGTGACTTTCTTGAGGAGCAGAGCATCGAACTTCTTCCCTGGCCCCCACTTTTGCCAGATTTGTCGCCAATCGAGCATCTTTGGGATCAATTGGACCGTCGAGTACGACTAAATGATCTTCAGATGATAGGCAATTTACGTAATGTTCTAAGGCAGGAGTGGAATGCAGTACCACAGGGTGACATCCAGAGACTTATCAGGTCCATGTGCTGTTGATATCTTGCCATCCAAGAGGCTAACGGTGGACATACACACTATTGACTGCATGTGTGAACTTTTCATTTCACCCCATGTCTGAATTATGACATCCTGACGTGACGCTGGCAACAGTAAGAACTTGGTATGTGTGTTTGGGGGTGACCTCTAGATGTGATGAGCTATTGATTTTTTTCATTTCTTTAAACAATTATTGTCATTATCACCAGCCTTTGAACTTACTGCATTTGTGCAGCAACTTATCCCTTTTGCGCTCTCTGAAGGGTATATTTATGAATTTCCATGAAAAAGACAAAAAAACATTGCCACAAGCAATGACCTTCAAACTTAGTGCATTTGTGTATTAACATCTTCCTTTGGCATGCCTCAGAGAGCGCATTCATCATCAGGTTGTTTTGAAACTTTGTATGCTTATGCAGGGTGACAAAGATAGGAGCTATTGATTTTCTTTTTATTTCCATCAAAAACTGTTGCTGTTCAAAACAATCTTGGAATTTATTACTTTTGTGCATCAACATTCTTCTTTGACATGGCCTACAGGACACATTTATCTTAGGATTGTTTTTGAACTCGGTGTGCTCATTAGCTGAGACCTTTAGATAAGAGCTATTGATTAGCATTCATTTCTGTGAAAAAAGTTGCCATTTCCAATAACCTCTGAACTTACTGCATTTGTGTATCAGCATTCTTCCTTTATCCAGCCTTACAGTTTACATTTAAAAATGCATGGATTACTCTGACATTGTGTACACACAATGAGTAATATTGAAGTTTCACCAAATAACATTGGTACCAATGATCTTCAATTTTGCCATTTCACTTTTAATTTACCAAGTTCAAGTTTGTCAAGTTGAGCTACAGTGTCATTGACACTTTCATTTGAAAGTTTTTCACTGAAACTCCGTCACTTGATTTGCTTTGGGTTTGGTAAACATTGTTTAAAAAGAAAGAGGTTGATTTGAGATTACATCGGTGCACTCATGCTAACTTCAGTCAGCTGTTTTGCTGTTCGGTTTCTTTACAGACCTGAAGCGCCACCACAAGATAATTTCCTCAAGACTGATACTGTTCGTACAACTTGATAATTTGAAAATTTGAGGACTGCAACTGAGTGCAGCATGAAAAATTCATTTTTTTCAGCTGGAAGTAATTATTCGGTTAAATAAATATATTTACAACATGGCTTCAGTAACCGGAAAGCATCACTTGGACCATTTTATTTTGGTGACGTTATCAATTAGTTTGACCCACTATTTGGGAAGAATCGTCGTCATCATACGTGATCATATGGAGAACTAGAAGGTCATGGTAAGTTGTGACAAAAATAAAACATCCAGTGATGAATGCACAGTCTCTACATTTATTAGTCACCGGAGGGGACTATAGGTTTGCACTCCGTCCATCCATCAGTCTGTCCGTCTGTCTGTCTCTCTGTCAGTCACAGTTTAGTTTTCCAGAGTTTTTTTGGAAATGCTTCAGTGGAATGATTTCATTTTTGGTAAACTACTATAGAACGATGACTTACAGATCAAGTTTGAGTTTCATGCTGATTGCATCATTATTCTTGTGTGAGTTACGGCCCTTGGAAATATGGGAAAAAGCACCAAAATATCAGTTTTCTGGAGTTTTTTTGGAAATGCTTCAACGGTATGATTTCTTTTTTGGTAAACTACTATACAACGATGACTTACAGATCAAGTTTGAGTTTCATGCTGATTGCGTTATTCTTGTGTGAGTTACGGCCCTTGGAAATATGGAAAAGCACCAAAATATCAGTTTTCTGGAGTTTTTTTTGAAACTCTTCAACAGAATGATTTCATTTTTGGTAAACTACTATAGAACGATGACTTACAGATCAGGTTTGAGTTTCATGCTGGTTGCATTATTCTTGTGTGAGTTATGGCCCTTGGAAATATGGAAAAGCACCAAAATATCAGTTTTCTGGAGTTTTTTTGGAAACGCTTCAACAGAATGATTTCATTTTTGGTAAACTACTATAGAATGATGATTTACAGATCAAGTTTAAGTTTCCTGCTGATTGTATTATTCTTGTGTAAGTTGTGGCCCTTGGAAATATGGAAAAGCGACAAAATTTCAGTTTTCTGGACCTTTTTGGAAACGCTTCAATGGAATGATTTCATTTTTGGTAACCTACTACAGAAGGATGACTTACAGATCAATTTTGAGTTTCATGCTGATTGCCTTATTCTTGTGTGAGTTATTGCCCTTGGAAATATGGAAAAGCGCCAAAATATCAGTTTTCCAGACTTTTTCTGGAAACGCTTCAACGGAATGATCTCATTTTTGGTAACCTACTATAGAACGATGACTTACAGATCACGTTTCATTTACACTCTGTCCATCCATCCATCAGTCTGTCAGTCAGTCTGTCGGTTATACTTTAGTTTTCCGGACTTTTTTTGGAAATGCTTCAACGGAATGATTTCATTTTTGGTAACCTACTACAGAAGGATGACTTACAGATCAATTTTGAGTTTCATGCTGATTGCCTTATTCTTGTGTGAGTTATTGCCCTTGGAAATATGGAAAAGCACCAAAATATCAGTTTTCCAGATTTTTTCTGGAAACGCTTCAACGGAATGATCTCATTTTTGGTAACCTACTATAGAACAATGACTTACAGATCACGTTTCATTTACACTTTGTCCATCCATCCGTCAGTCTGTCAGTCAGTCTGTCGGTTATACTTTAGTTTTTCCGAAGTTTTTTTGGAAACGCTTCAACGGAATGATTTCTTTTTTTGTAACCTACTATAGAATGATGACTTACAGATCAAGTTTCATTTGTGCTCTGTCCATCCGTCAGTCTGTCAGTCAGTCTGTCAGTCATACTTTAGTTTTCCAGACTTTTTTGGGAAATGCTTCAACCGAATGATTTCATTCTTGGTAACCTACTATAGAACGATGACTTACAGATCAAGTTTGAGTTTCATGCTGATTGCATTATTCTTGTGTGAGTTATGGCCCTTGGAAATATCAGTTTTCTGGACTTTTTTTTTGAAATGCTTCAACGGAATTCATGCTGATCACATCTAGGTTATAACATTTGTATAATTATTAATGCTCATTAGTCCGGTAGGGGACATTGTATTGCTTCAGCGATACGAGCACTCTTGTTTACTATACAAGTGGTGAGGTATATCGATAGTAAATACGTCACACATATGATCTCAAACATTTGCTGGGGATTTCTGCACACTTTGTACCACCGTATTTTCGCAAGAAATTAAATTGGCGGCGACCGGTCTCCATGTATTAAGATAAGAAAAAGCAACCAGCTTTCAAGTTTTGTCTTCAGTCGAATACGTCAGAAACACAGCTGAGAAATTAGGCAAATGGAATAAAAAAAATTAAGGCAACCTTTAGGCAAATGAAACGATCGTTTGCCCAATTTGTGCCTGATTATGTATTATGTGATTCAAAAACATATTTTGGATACGACTGTAGTACATGCCTCTTCAGCAGCCAGAGTAAATGGATGTCAAGAGTGGAGTCCAGCCTGGATATCTCTTCCCACCCACTCTCACCTCCCATAAGGCATTTTCCACAATTTGGTTTAGATGGTATTACTGACCATATTATAAGGGATTTCTGTTACCTTTCAATAAATATTCAAATTTGGTGCATTGCACTGTATATCAGATTTGTTATGTAGACGGGTGGTGGGTAGGGGGTAGATATCCAGGCCTGGATATCTTCCCCACACCCATGAATTTTTTTTCCCTTTTACCTCAATACTATTTGATGCTCAGATGTTCAGAATACATTTATGACATCATTTCATTGTCAGGCATTTGTTTTGAAAGAAAACATCACTCCACCAAATAGTAATGCCATTTAGGCCAGGCTTAACAAAGTCATGTACATGTTATCAATCACCATATCACAAACTGGTGAAAGTTTTTTTTTCCAAAACTCTGCTTAGATTGTGTGTGTCTCCACTTTTAAAGCAAAAAGGCTTTGAATTAATGAGAAACCAAATTGTGGAAACTGCCCAATGTGAGGTTGGGTGGCGGGGGGGGGGGGGGGGGGGGGGGGGGGGGGGGGGGGGGAGGATATCCAGGCCAGGATATCTAACTCCCCCATGAAAAAAGAGATTTGTCATTAAATCAGTTATGAAGAATAACGTATCCTCTGTATTAATTCTCTCAGTTCAGTTTGAAGGTAATATTTTTAACCCCCCCCCCCCCCCCCCCCCAGGTTACTGGGAGGGGACTTATGGATTGCACCCTGTCCATTTGTCTGTCCATCTGTCTGTCTGTCTATCCTGTTACCACCTGAATGTTATTTATTAGGGTTTAACGACACTTTTAACAGCCAAGGTCATATGTCGGTGACCGTTTTAAAGGGTGGAGGAAGCCAGATTGCCCGGAGAGAACCATCAATCAATGGCGATCAGCTGCCAGTGCCCCAACATCGTAACTCTGCACTGCTGCACAGGCAGGGTTAGATTGGTTGAAGACATGCACACCATCGACGTGCAGTACGCCTTAGTACACGGAATCACCGTGCCCCTATGTGGACAATTGGGGTTAAGTGACACAACGCGGGAGTCCGAATCGATCGCTCAAACGGTCATCCATGCAAGAATTAACCAGGCTCGACGTTGCTTAACTTCAGTGATCTGATGAGAACCGGTTACCGCAATGCCACCACGCCTCCACCTGAATGTTGGTGTTTCAAATTTTTAACCTTAATCAGACATGATGAAAATATGCACATCGAATGTTGCAGGAAAAAAAAAATGGCTGGATGGCGACAATTCTTGTTATTTTTTCATATTTTTAGCTCACCTGGCCTAACAGGCCATGTGAGCTTTTCTCATCACTTGGTGTCCGTTTGTCGGTCGTCGTCCGTAAACTTTTCACATTTTCATCTTCTCTGTAACCACTGAGCCGAACTCAGGCAGGAATGGTCTATGGGAGGTCCTCTACAAACGATCCTCATTTTGTTCCCGTTGGATGAAAAACATGGCTTCCAGAGGCATTCTTTGATTCTGGTTGGTGGACTTTCTAAAATCTTCTCTGAAACTGCCACTCCAAATGTTTCGAAACTTCATATAAATGATGACTGGGACCCCCTCAACCAATGATCCTCATTTAATGTTGATCGGGTTGTAAACATGGCCACAATTGTGGCTTATAGTCACTGTAGAAACCCTATGGGAAATCACATTTTCCTCTTCTTCTCTGGAAAAACCGAGGCGACGTGAAAACAAACCTGGCAGGGATAGTCTATGGGAGGTCCTCTACAAATGATCCTCATTTTGTTCCCGTGGGTTAAAAAACATGACCGCCAGAGGCATTCTATGATTCTGATTGGTAGATTTTCAAAAATCTTCTCCTCTGAAACTGCAGTCCTCGGAATTAGCAACGGCATTCGGCAATGCTGTCGCAAATGCCACCGCCGTGGGGCACAGCGGCAGCATTTTCTTGCCATCACAAATTGGCAGCCATAATATTTTTAGCTTAACTTGACATAGTCAAGATAAGCTATTGCCATCACGCGTGCGGAAGTCTGTGACGTCTGTTCACATTTTCCTTTAGCACGGGCTACACCCCGCAGTTCTTGTCTGATCGTCACGAAATTTCATATGCAGGTTTGGGGTCATGTCTAGATGAGAACGTCCCCTTTTGGTCGCGATCGGGCAACCGGTATGGCTGCCCGAGCCCAAAACCTGAAAACCATTAGCACAGTCTACAGGTCGTATTTATGAAGGGATTTCATTGTAACTTGGTAGGATGCCTCTGTATAATGCCTAGATGAGAACGTCCCCTTTTGGGCATGATCTATCAACTGTGATGGCTGCCCAAGCCCGAAACCCAAAAACTTTTAGCACAGTCTGCAAGTCATGTTTAATGTGGAGGGATTTCATTGTAACTTGGTAGGATGACTCCTTATGATGTCTAGATGAGAATTTCCCCATTTGGGCATGATCTGCCAACCGTGACGACTGCCCGAGCCCAAAACCCGAAAACCTTTACCACAGTCTACAGGTTATATTTATTGAGGAATTTCATTGTAACTTGGTGGGTTGACTTCATACATTGATCATACTAGATGAGAAAGTCACCTTTGGGCATGATTGGGCAACTGTGAGGGCTACAGGGGCCCAAAGCCCGAAAACCTTTAGCACAGTCTAGAGGTCATATTTATGAAGGGATTTCATTGTAACTTGGTAGGATGACTCCAAATAATGTCTAGATGAGAATGTCCCATTTTGATCGCGATCATGCAGCCTTGATGGGTGCCCGAGCCCAAAAACCTTTAGCATAGGCAAAAGGTCATATTTATGGAAGGATTTCATTGTAACCTCTTAGGTTGACTCCATGTAATGCCTAGATCTCTATGATGACATCCCCTTTTGTTCATGATTGGTCAGTTGTAATGGCTACTAGTGCCCGAAGCCCGAAAACCTTGAGCACAGTCTACAGGTCATATTTATGAAGGGATTTCATTGTAACTTCGCAGGATCACTCCAGATGATGCCCAGATGAGATTGTCCCCTTTGGTTGCGATCATTCAACCATGATGGCTGCCCGAGCCTGAAGCCCGAAAACCTTAAGCACAGTCTACAGGTCATATTTATGAAGGGATTTCATTGTAACTTGGTAGGTTGACTTCATATAATGTCTAGATGAGAACGTCCCCTTTTGGACATGATTGGGCAACTTTGACGGCTAAAGGTGCCCGAAGCCCGAAAACCTTTTGCACTGTCTACAGGTCATATTTATGAAGGGATTTCATTGTAACTTGGTAGGATGACTCCAAATAATGTCTAGACGAGAACGTCCCATTTTGGCCATGATCATTCAGCCTTGATTGGTGCCCGAGCCCAAAAACCTTTAGCATAGACAAAAGGTTATATTTATAGAAGGATTTCATTGTAACCTGTAAGGTTGACTCCATATAATGCCTAGATGATGACATCCCCTTTTGGTCGTGATTGGTCAGCTGTGATGGCTACAAGTGCCCGAAGCCCAAAAACCTTGAGTACAGTCTACAGGTCATATTTATCAAGGAATTTCATTGTAACTTCGTAGGATCACTCCAGATAATGCCCAGATGAGATTGTCCCCTTTGGTTGCGATCATTCAACCATGATGGCTGCCCGAAGCCCGAAAACCTTAAGCACAGTCTACAGGTCATATTTATGAAGGAATTTCATTGTAACTTGGTAGGTTAACTTCATATAATGTCTAGATGAGAACGTCCCCTTTTGGACATGATTGGGCAACTGTGACTGCTTCAGGGGTCCAAAGCCCAGATGATGCCCAGATGAGATTGTCCCCTTTGGTTGCGATCATTCAACCATGATGGCTGCCCGAGCCCGAAGCCCGAAAAACTTTAGCACAGTCTACAGGTCATATTTATGAAGGGATTTCATTGTAACTTGGTAGGTTGACTTCATATAATGTCTAGATGAGAACGTCCCCTTTTGGACACGATTGGGCAACTGTGACTGCTTCAGGGGTCCAAAGCCCGAAAACCTTTAGAACAGTCTGCAGGTCATAATTATGAAGGGATTTCATTGTAACTTGGTAGGATGACTCCAAATAGTGTCCAGATGAGAATGTCCCCTTTTGGTTGCAATCATTCAACCATGATGGCTGCCAGAGCCCAAAGCCCAAAAACCTTTAGCACAGCCTACAGGTCATATTTATTAAGGAATTTCATTGTAACTTGGTAGATTGACTTCATATAATGTCTAGATGAGAACGTCCCCTTTGGACGCAATTGGGAAACTGACGGCTACAGGGGCCTGAAGCCTGAAAACCTTTAGCACAGTCTACAGGCCATATTTATGAGGGAATTTTAATGTAACTTGATAGGATGACTCGTTTTGGAATATTTTCACTGTAACTTGGTAACTTTTGTTGATATACGTTAACTGTGAGGGCCACATACATTAACTGTGAGGTCATATTAACCCACCCCTCAGCTCTTTAGTACAGTGTACACCTCATATTATTCTTATCATAAACATAGCACACAGGGAACAGAAATGAACATATTCCCAATTATCACAATTCTTGTCTTATTTCATAATCGTTTCATAAACATTGAACATTATCCTTTTCATCAAACACAACACACAAAGTTAAGCTCCAGTGTCATTGACACTTTCATTTTACTTGTCCCAATCACCTGAAGTCCGTCAGAACTGATCATCCAACCCTACATAACATATGTTTTATAGTCGTAACTGGTGTATAAAATCAATATTTGAGGAAATATCTTATATTAATTAATTTGAAAGTAAGTTTGTACAAAATGTATGTGGTTGAAAAACTGTTCTTAACCAGTTGTTTTTCGTTTGTTTGTGTTTTTTCGAAAGAACCCCCTTGTTGACTGTGATGCACATTTAAAATAACCCAGGAATTCCTGGGCAATTCCCTTTTGATGTCACACCTTACATAAATACAACCAATCAAATTCTTCGTTTCATGAAGGTATGCTAAATTAGTGTACTGGGACAATGCGGCAGTTCTTTTGGTCACTGATGTAATCTCCTTTTCCATTTTAATTTTAGCATTCTCCACTTGTAGCATATGTAAACTGTACAATCTCAAACAAACTGAATTGGAAAACAATCAATCGGTTCAATAAAAAAATAAATGCATTGAGCACAAAACGAGGGTGAGTTGGAAAATAATTCTTGTTGTGTTTATTGGGTCAGAGTCAACTCGCCCTGGGTTGATGCGCAATGCAAATATTTCTGTCTCTAACAGTTACTGTCAAAAGCGATAGGCTAATAATGCATGGATGCGAGTTACAACCAGCCCCTAAAATTAGGACAACCAGTCAATCAATTGATCACTTAATCGAACTACAGCTTGTCCAACTGACCACCCGCCAGTGATCTCTTGTCCATTCGAAGTCAGCTGTTCTGATTAATGATTATTATTCACTTAGTGTCATAATACTGTCATCCAAACAATTCAATTCAAAAGTGCCGTCGCTGATAAAAATTTGCCGTCGCAGAATTTTTGGCAGCGGCAATGTTGTGCCGTCGCAATATTTTCCTAATTCCGAGGACTGGAAACTGCCAGGCGAAATGTTTTGATACTTCACATAAATGATAACTGGGACCCCCCTCTACCAACGATCCTCATTTAATGTTGATCGGGTTGTAAACATGGCCACAATTGCGGCTTATAGTTACTATAGAAACCCTCTGGGAAATCACATATTCATCTTCTTCTCTGAAACTACTGAGCCGACGTGAACCACACTTTGCAGGAATGGTCTATGAGAGGATGGAAATATGTGGCCACCAGAGGCTATATTCTAATGCTTAACCCAATGTCCCTCCTGTCTGCATAAAAGATCGGTACTGTCAGCAAAATACTTGTTTTTTGAGAATCTGGTAAGGGTTGGTTCCAGTTTTCTCCACCGAGGACTGGGAAAAAAAAAAAATATTGTGTATACAGTACAAGTCAAAATAAGCTGTAGCATAACTGCAATAAACTAAGTAAACTGCTGCTCCTGCCCTGACAAGATCAGAATCTGACCTTTTCAGTGAGAGCTTTCCATAAAATGATGTTAGCTTCTGGTCTTATCAGTGTAGGAAGAGAAAAAGATACGTAGTTTATAGGATTATCCTACACAACTTATTTTGACTTTACTGTACCTTGATTTTTGCATCATTTGTCTTCTGGATTTACAGGGATCTGTCAACTTCAATCTGATAACAGTATTTTCTGATAAGTAACATGAACAGTTTTTGTTTGTATTCTGTTTCAATCATGTTAGCTTAGATGATAGTAATTATTGTTTATCTTTTAAGATTTGACAAATATTGGAGGAAAGTGTGTTTGACTGTAACCCTTTACCTATCCAAAGCTATTATGAAAAGAGAATACTGTCTGAGAGAATTGTAATTTTCAAAATATTTAACCTTCTTTTACTGATTTTTTTTTTGTTGAAACAGAATTCATAAATGTGCATTTTCAAGAAAATCTTCTTTGAAACTACAAGGCCAAATGGTTTGAAAACTTAGTGTGACTGATCACTGTAACCCCCTCTACCACTGATCCTCATTTTAATCTTCATCAGGTTGCAATTATGACTGCAATTGTGGGCCAAATGTTTTGATACTTTGCATGGTTGATAACTGGAACACCCTCCACGACATTCCTCATTTTAATTTTGATTGTTATGCAAACATGGCCACAATTGCGGTTTATAGTCACTATAGAAAAAAACCTATGGGAAATCACATTTTCATCTTCTCTCTGGAACTACTGAGTCGATGGAACCAAAACTTGGCAAGAATGGTTTATAGGAGGCCCGCTACAAACGATCCTCTTTTTGTTCCCGTTGGTTGGAAAATATGGCAACCAGAGACATTCTGTGATTCTGTTTGATGTATCAAATGTTTTGAAACTTTACGTGATTGAAGACTGGGACACCTACCAATGATCCTCATGTAATGTTGATGTAATGTTGCAAACATGGCCACAATTACAGCTCATAGTCACCTTGAAAGCCTATGGGAAATCACATTTTTATATGTAGTTCCAGGTGAGCGATTACAGGCTCTGTTGAGCCTCGAGTTAAGTGTTACCACCTGTATCTCCGAGATGCTTGCATATTTGTGTTTCAAATATTTAACATTAATCAGAAATTATGAAAATAGTTTTGAAGTTATGCCTCTTGAAATAGAAAAAACGTATTATTTCCACAATTCTCGGCCATCTTAAGTGTGATAAAATGCAGGTCAAGTTTGATTTCTGCTTGTATACTTTTACTAGTTTTGAGTTATACTCCTTAAATTATGAAAAAATGGTAAAATTGGGGTATTTAGTTTAGCTTGAAAAAATTGGATAACCCCACATACCACATTCAGTTCCTCCAAAGGTTATCCAAACTTTTCTAGGATCACCTTTTCTCGCTCTTCTACAATCTCCCAGTTCAACTTTCAAGTTGGAGTTTCAAACAAGTGTATCAAAAACCTCGTCTGACTGTCAACTGTTCTATATAATTTTTTTTTTTTTTTGGGGGGGGGGGGGGGGGGGGGGAGGGGGGTTATTGAGGGTTACTCAGAATTCAAGAGATTAATTTTTCACAAGCCTTATGGGTGGCATATTTTGAAGACCCAAATCATACATCTGGCAGTTGTATACTTGGCCAGAGAAGATCAATTGGGTAGGTCGTGGAGACATCATCATGATGAGGGGGGGGGGGGGGTGGGGGGGGGGGAGAGGAGTGGGGATGGGATGGGATCTTAAACTTTTAGTTGAGTTTTCAAAAAGAAACTTGACTATTGGTATGACTTTTTGCTGATAACTTAGTTGTTTCTGGGCGGATTTTGATAATATTTGGTATGTGACTTGATATGAATGTTAACACTCAACGACGCTAAAATAGGGTGTGTCTACTGTCAGTCCAAGGTACAGTTCTCACAAGAGTTATGGCTCGTCGTTAAAATCAACTAATTTTGAGCTTGATAACATGATGACTTCAACAAACATCAACCAATTGACTTGGCACATGGGTTTCAAGGAACAATGTCTTGATTGAGTTCGAAAATGGGCTCAGCCTCAGTCCAATGTACAGTTTTTAAAAGAGTTATGGCCCTTTGTTAAAATCGACTAATTTTGAGCTTGATAGCACGATAACTTCAACAAACGTCAAGTGATTTGACTGATATCTGGCACATGGGTTTCAAGAAACAATGTCTTGATCGAGTTCTTAAACATGCTCGGTATGATGGAAGGGAGCAGAATTATTGGACTGACTTCACTTGGTCATTTTTTGCAGATTTTGTGCTTGATAGCGCGATAACTTAAACGGCAACTGATTCGATTCATTTTTAGCTTAACTTGACATAGTCAAGATAAGCTATTGCCATCACGCGTGCAGAAGTCTGTTAGTCTGTGAGTCTGTTCACATTTTCCTTTAGCACAGGCAACACCCCGCAGTTCTTGTGTGATCGTCACGAAATTTCATATGCAGGTTAGGGGTCATGTCTAGATGAGAACGTCCCCTTTTGGTCACGATCGGTCAACCGGTATAGCAGCCCGAGCCCAAAACCATTAGCACAGCCTACAGGTCGTATTTATGAAGGGATTTCATTGTAACTTGGTAGGATGCCTCTGTATAGTTCCTAGATGAGAACGTCCCCTTTTTTGCATGATCTGTCAACCGTGATGGCTGCCCAAGCCCGAAACCCAAAAACTTTTAGCACAGTCTGCAGGTCATGTTTAATATGGAGGGATTTCATTGTAACTTGGTAGGATGACTCCTTATGGTGTCTAGATGAGAATTTCCCCATTTGGGCGTGATCTGCCAACCGTGACGACTGCCCGAGCCCAAAACCTGAAAACCTTTAGCACAGTCTACAGGTCGTATTTATTGAGGAATTTCATTGTAACTTGGTGGGTTGACTTCATATAATGTCTAGATGAGAAAGTCCCCTTTTGGTCCTGATTGGGCAACTGTGACGGCTACAGGGGCCCGAAGCCCGAAAACCTTTAGCACAGTCTACAGGTCATGTTTATGAAGGGATTTCATTGTAACTTGGTAGGATGACTCCAAATAATGTCTAGATGAGAATGTCCCATTTTGATCGCGATCATTCAGCCTTGATGGGTGCCCGAGCCCAAAACCCTTTAGCATAGGCAAAAGGTCATATTTATGGAAGGATTTCATTGTAACCTGTTAGGTTGACTCCATATAATGCCAAGATGATTACATCCCCTTTTGGTCGTGATTGGTCAACTCTGATGGCTACAGGTGCCCAAAGCCCCGAAAACCTTGAGCACAGTCTACAGGTCATATTTGTAAAGGGATTTCAGTGTAACTTCGTAGGATCACTCCAGATGATGCCCAGATGAGATTGTCCCCTTTGGTTGCGATCATTCAACCATGATGGTTGCCCGAGCCCGAAAACATTTAGCACAGTCTACAGGTCATATTTATGAAGGGATTTCATTGTAACTTGGTAGGTTGACTTCATATAATGTCTAGATGAGAATGTCCCCTTTTGGACATGATTGGGCAACTGTGATGGCTACAGGGGCCCGAAGCCCGAAAACCTTTAGAGCAGTGTACAGGTCATAATTATGAAGAGATTTCATTGTAGCTTGGTAGGATGACTCCAAATAATGTTTAGATGAGAACATCCCCGTTTGGTCGTGTTCATTCTTTATGGCTGCCCGAGCCCAAAGACCTTTAGCATAGTCTGTAGGTCGTATTTATGGAAGGATTCATTGTAACTTGTTAGGTTGACTCCATATAATGCCTAGATGATGACATCCCCTTTTAGGCGTGATTGGTCAACTGTGATGGCTACAGGTGCCCGAAGCCCGAAAATTTTGAGCACAGTCAACAGGTTGTATTTATGAAGGGATTTCATTGTGTAACTTCGTAGGATCATTCCAGATAATGCCCAGATGAGAATGTCCCCTTTTGGTTGTGATCATTCAACCATGATGGCTGCCCGAGCCCAAAGGCCGAAAACCTTTAGCACAGTCTTCAGTTCATATTTATGAAGGGATTTCATTGTAACTTGGTAGGTTGACTTCATATAATGTCTAGATGAGAACAGCCCTTTTGGCCACCATTAGGCAACTGTGATGGCTACAGGGGCCTGAAGCCCGGAAACATTTAGCACAGTCTACAGGTGATATTTATGAAGGGATTTCATTGTACCTTGGTAGGATGACTCCAAATAATGTCTAGATGAGAACGTCCCCTTTTGGTCACGTTCATTCGGCCATGATGGCTGAATTTTGAGCACAGTCAACAGGTTGTATTTATGAAGGGATTTCATTGTGTAACTTCGTAGGATCATTCCAGATAATGCCCAGATGAGAATGTCCCCTTTTGGTTGTGATCTTTCAACCATGATGGCTGCCCGAGCCCAAAGGCCGAAAACCTTTAGCACAGTCTTCAGTTCATATTTATGAAGGGATTTCATTGTAACTTGGTAGGTTGACTTCATATAATGTCTAGATGAGAACAGCCCTTTTGGCCACCATTAGGCGACTGTGACGGCTACAGGGGCCTGAAGCCCGGAAACATTTAGCACAGTCTACAGGTGATATTTATGAAGGGATTTCATTGTACCTTGGTAGGATGACTCCAAATAATGTCTAGATGAGAACGTCCCCTTTTGGTCGCGTTCATTCGGCCATGATGGCTGAATTTTGAGCACAGTCAACAGGTTGTATTTATGAAGGGATTTCATTGTGTAACTTCGTAGGATCATTCCAGATAATGCCCAGATGAGAATGTCCCCTTTTGGTTGTGATCATTCAACCATGATGGCTGCCCGAGCCCAAAGGCCGAAAACCTTTAGCACAGTCTTCAGTTCATATTTATGAAGGGATTTCATTGTAACTTGGTAGGTTGACTTCATATAATGTCTAGATGAGAACAGCCCTTTTGGCCACCATTAGGCGACTGTGACGGCTACAGGGGCCTGAAGCCCGGAAACATTTAGCACAGTCTACAGGTGATATTTATGAAGGGATTTCATTGTACCTTGGTAGGATGACTCCAAATAATGTCTAGATGAGAACGTCCCCTTTTGGTCGCGTTCATTCGGCCATGATGGCTGCCCGAGCCCAAAACCCTAAAACCTTTAGCATAGTCTGTTCTGTGATGGCTACAGGGGCCTGAAGCCCGGAAACATTTAGCACAGTCTACAGGTGATATTTATGAAGGGATTTCATTGTACCCTGGTAGGATGACTCCAAATAATGTCTAGATGAGAAAGTCCCCTTTTGGTCGCGTTCATTCGGCCATGATGGCTGCCCGAGCCCAAAACCCTAAAACCTTTAGCATAGTCTATAGGGTCATGAATATTTATGGAAGGATTTCATTGTAACCTTTTAGTTTGACTCCATATAATGCCTAGATGATGACATCCCCTTTTGGTCGTGATTGGTCAACTGTGATGGCTTCAGGGGCCCAAAGCCCGAAAACCTTGAGCACAGTCTACAGATCATATTTATGAAGGGATTTCATTGTAACTTCGTAGGATCACGAGTTCCAGATGATGCCCAGATGAGAATTTCCCCCTTTTGGTTGCGATCATTCAACCATGATGGCTGCCCGAGCCGAAAGCCCCAAAACCTTTGGCACAGTCTGCAGGTCATATTTATGAAGGGATTTCATTGTAACTTGACTTCATGTAATGTCTAGATGAGAACGTCCCCTTTGGACGCAGTTGGGAAACTGACAGCTACAGGGGCCCAAAGCCCCCAAAAAAACCTTTAGCACAATCTACAGGCCATGTTTATGAAGGGATTTCAATGTAACTTGATAGGATGACTCGTTTTGGAATAATTTCACTGTAACTTGGAAACTTTCATTGATATACATTAACTGTGAGGGCCACATGCATTAACTGTGAGGTCATATTAACCCACCCCTCAGCTCTTTAGTACAGTGTACACCTCGTATTATTTTTATCAAAAACATAGCATACAGAGAACAGAAATGAACATATTCCCAATTATCACAATTCTTGTCTTATTTCATAATCCTTTCATAAACATTGAACATTATCCTTTTCATCAAACACAACACACAGACAAGTTAAGCTACAGTGTCATTGACACTTTCATTGTTATATGGTTTCCAAGAAGATTATCTCAATCGAGTTTGAAAATGGGCTCGATCCAATTTACGACATAAAATTTATTGGTCTGCCTCGGTCATTTTTTTGCAAATTTTGTGCTTGATAGCACTATAACTTGAACAAATGTCAACCAACCGATCCAATTCATTTTCGTTATGCGGTTTCCAGAAACATTTCCTTGATCGAGTTCAAAAATGGGATCGGTCTGATAGATTGGGCTGAGTGTCATTTTTTGCAAATTTAGTGCTTGATAGTACCATAACTTGAACAAATGTTAACTGATTTGTTTCTTTTTAAGCTTATCTTGACAAAGTCCAGCTGAGCTAATCTCATCGCCCTCCATCCGTCGTCCGTCAACACCATGTTTTGATCTTCTCCTCCAAAGCCACTGGGCCAATTCAAGTGAAAGTTTGTGTGAGTGATGGTCCCTAAGGGGCATTGCATTTTTGTTCAACTCAACTTGCCCAGCCCCATAGGGAGGGAGTGGGGGAAAATGCTCCAAAATATTTTTAAAATCTTCTTCTCAAGAACCAGTGTGTACAATGACTTGATATTTGCTATGGAGCTTCCATATGAGGTGTAGAATGTTTGTTCAAACGAAGTTCGTGAAGTAATATTTGGCTTTGTAATAGGAGAGGCAAGATTTTTGGCCCCGCCCAAAATTTCTATTTTCTGAACTGATGGTCCGATATGAACCAAATTTGGTTTGTGGTATTATTGGGTCATAAGTACTCCTTGACTCGTGCAAAAAAAAAAAATCCTGCATCCCCATGGGAACCCTGGGAGCTAAAAATAGAAATATTTTCAAACGCCCATATTTCCCAAACCACATGGAACAGAGAGCTGTTATTTGGTATGAAGTATCCTTAGGACCAGTAGAATTGAATGGTAAAAAAAAATTGTCATCGGTTATGTTGGGGTGTTCTGTTATGGGCATCGAAAAAATGCTGAGTCAGCATATTTGCAAAAATTTAAAATCTTTTCTCGAGAACCAATCATCAGAATCTTTTGATATTTGGTATACAGCATTCATAGGGGGGTCAGATAAAAGTTTGTTGAAATAAAGCTCATTGGTTCATATTTGGGCTCTCTACAGGAGAATTTTTAACATAGGGAAATATTGAGAATATTCTTTAAAAATCTTCTTCTTCAGAACCACCAGTCAGAATCTTTTAATGTTTGGTATACATCATTGTTATGATGGTCAGATTCAAGATTGTTCAAACCAAGTCCCTAGGTTAATATTTGGGCCCAAATTTTATCTTTGTTCAATATGGAGGGTAATTTTAAAAAAATCTTCTTCAGATCCACCAGTCAGAATGCTTTGACATTTGGTATGCAACATCTCTAAGGGGGTCAGATTCAAGTTTGTTCAAATCAGATCCCTAGGTATATATTTGGGCTCACTGTGTTAGCCCAAATTTTTACTTAGTGCAATATGAGGACATCTCTTTAAAAATCTTCTTCAGATCCACCAGTCGGAATGCTTTCATATTTGGTGTACAATATCTCTAGGGGGGGGGGGGGGGGGGGGGGGGATCAGATTCCAGGTTGTTCAATTCGAGTGCCTAGGTTAATATTTTGGCTTCATATGGGAACATGAAATTTAACTTATGAGGAAATTTCTTCAAAAATCTTCTTCTTCAGATCCACTTGTCAGAATACTTTTACATTTGGTATATAACATCTCTAGGGGGGTCAGATTCAAGTTTGTTCAAATCGGATCCATAGGCTAATATTTGGGCTCGCTGTGGTAGCCCAAATTTGAACTTAGTGCAATTCGAAGAAATTTCTTTACAATTTCTCTTCTTCAGATCCAACCGTCAGAATGCTTTCATATTCAGTACACAACATCTCTAGGGAAGTCAGATTCAACTGTGTTCAAATCAAGATCCTTGGTTAATATTTGAGCTCTCTATGGGAGCCGGAATTGGCCATTTTGCTGAAGAATTAAAAATGTTGTATTCAGTAACCTCTAGAGGTGTGTAACTAAGATTAATACACATAGGTTGTATCAAGGGGCTTCATAGGGTAGCTCTACAATTTATTTTATGATCAACTGAAGAAAAGGCATGATGCCCACATTATTTTTTTCACTCCTGAGGGACTCAAGGATTGACAGTGTAGCATATGGAGATGGCTTGCTTAATGTAGACTCATTTTTGGGAATTGTGTTCTGTTCAAGATGAGCGCTTCAAGCCCTGTGGGGCCTCTTGTTTTTTAGTCCCCTACTGGCAACGCCGGAAGGGACTTTAGGTTTGTCCATCCGTCCGTCTGTCAGTCACACTTTAGTTTTCCGGAGTTTTTTGGAAACGCTTCAACGGAATGATTTCATTTTTGGTAAACTACTATAGAACGATGACTTACAGATCAAGTTTGAGTTTCATGCTGATTGCATTATTCTTCTGTGAGTTATGGCCCTTGGAAATATGGAAAAGCACCAAAAAATATTAGTTTTCCAGAGTTTTTTTGGAAACGCTTCAACGGAATGATTTCATTTTTGGTAACCTACTATAGAACGATGACTTACAGATCAAATTTGAGTTTCATGCTGATTGCCTTATTTTTGTGTGAGTTGTGGCCCTTGGAAATATGGAAAAGGGCCAAAATATCAGTTTTCCGAACTTTTTCTGGAAACAGAATTATTTCATTTTTGGTAAACTACTATAGAACGATGACTTACAGATTGCACTCTGTCCATCCATCCGTCAGTCTGTCAGTCATACTTTAGTTTTCCGAACTGTTTTTGGAAATGCTTCAACCGAATGATTTCATTCTTGGTAACCTACTATAGAATGATGAGCACCAAAAAATATCAGTTTTCCAGAGTTTTTTTGGAAACGCTTCAACGGAATGACTTACAGATCAAGTTTGAGTTTCATGCTGATTGCTTTTATTCTTGTGTGAGTTATGGCCCTTGGAAATATGGAAAAGCGAAAAAATATCAGTTTTCTGGACATTTTTTGGAAATGCTTCAATGGAATTCATTCTGATCACATCTAGGTTATAACATTTGTATAATTATTAATGCTCATTAGTCCGGTAGGGGACACTGTATTGCTTCAGCGATACTTGCGCTCTTGTGGTGCTATACAAAATTACCAGTAAATTATCAAGTTTTATGTAGAATTTACCGATTTTTGCTCGTTCCCACATTTGTTTTAGGTATGGGGTGGGGTGCTGCAGCCTCCACCACCAAAGACACTTTTATTTGATAAAATATAAATGTATCAAATATTACAACATGCATACATGCAGTCAGACAATACTCCACAGTAAAGACAAAAATATTTTATTCCACCAAAACTGCGAAAATTGTGTGGGTTAAGTTACATGTACAACGGAACCAGAAAACAGTGAGAGGTTTTTAAAAAAAAATTCATCGGCAATATTTCTGTGTATTCCTGATTTGATTTTGCCTACCTTGTCATCGTCACATCGGAGGCTACCTGAGGAAAGGGGGACACCCTATACTGTTGAGTTAACAATTTTCTTTTCTTTTCAAAATTGTGTGATCCATTATTCTTTTGGTACATTTACCCATGCAGGTTTTAATTTAATTGTCACCGAGCACAGGATCAATATTCAAAAATAAATAACAAACTATTAAACTAATAAATAAACAAACTATAAGTCATCAAATCAATTCATCAAACTCAAATATACAAGATTTCTTTAAATGACATGTTCTCTGTGAAATACCGAGTCACTTCAATCAACAGCATGAATAAGCCGTCACTACTGTTTATCACCTCCTACTTGAGCTGCTAATCTTTTACGCACAGCCAACACGGTGTGTAAAAGTTGACACAGTGTTTCACAGAGTCAGTTTTTGTAAAATCACCCCCCTCCACGCCAAGTGGATGAGACACTATACAACTTTGGTTGACATGTGAGGGCCACATTAATCCACCCCTCAATTCTTTAGTACAGTCTACACCTCAAAGTATTTTTATTGAAAACATAGCATACAGGGAACAGAAATTAACATATTCTCAATTATCACAATTTTTGTCGTATTTCATAATCCTTTCATAAATATTGAACAGTATCCTTTTCATCAAACACAACACACAGTCAAGTGAAGCTACAGTGTCATTGACGCTTTCATTACAAATTTTGAGCTCGTAAGCGCAGTAACTTGAATAAACATTCTCCGATTTGAATAAAATTTGATCTTTTGCATAAATATCTCAAACATGTTTGAAAATTTGCTCTGCCCAATTTTTCCTTACAGAGTTATGGGCCTTAATGAGTTAATTTAAATGTTCTCCGATTTGACTAATATTTGCCATACAGGTCTTCTACCAAGAATATCTCAAGCAAGTTTCAAAACTGACATGGCCCGAATTTTCATTACAGAGTAATTGGCCTTAATTAGTCAATTTATAAAAATTTTTACCTGTCATGGTCCTTAATAGGTCAATTTTGACCTCATTAGTGCAGTTACTTGAACAAACATTCTCTGATTTGACTAATATTTGCCATTCAGGTCTTTTGCAATGATATTTCAAGCAGGTTCAAAAACTGGCCCGCCCCAATTTTTCATTTCGGAGTTATGGGTCTTAATTAATTTTTAGCTCAACTTTGACGAAGTCAAATTTGAGCTATTGTCATGGCCCGTCGTCCGTCTGTCCGTACGTCAACAATTGGCTATGGCTCGGGCTAGAGGTCGTATTTATGAACCGATCTTTACGAAACTTCTTGTGTACCTTTGTTATGACCCTGGGACGGGAACAAGTGTTTTTAGGTGTGGTCCGAAATTCAAGATGGCTGCCAGCGGCCATTTTGTACCGATGATGCAAAAATCAGTTTTTTGTACAGAACTTCTGTATGAAAGTTCTGATTTGAATAAAGTTTTGTATAAATGTTTAGTACCATGGGATACATCACATATAATACGGGTTTTTTTCTCGTGCGTAAATTATGCAAATTGGACTGACTTTGATTTATTTAGTGTTACTTTCAGAGCTGGAAGTGCCAAGCTGCTATGACTCGGGCTAGAGGCCGTATTTATGAACCGATCTTTACGAAACTTCTTGGGTACCTTTGTTATGACCGTGGGACGAGAACGAGTGTTTTTGGGTGCGGTCCGAAATTCAAGATGGCTGCCAGCCGTCATTTTGTACCGATGATGCAGAAATCTGTTTTTTTGTACAGAACTTCCATATGAAAGCTCTGATTTTTTTTTTGGGGATGCCTTTGTTATCACTGTGCTATGAGAACAACTATTTTGGGGTTCAGTCAGACCCACTCTGGGACTCAAAGTTTTCTTTTCTAGTTTAGCATCTGTCTGTTACCCACCTTTACAATACTTTACCTTTTCCATTTGTTACAGGCAACGGTCAGTATTTATGTACAGACCGTTACAATACTTTATATGTACCTTTGTCATCAGGTCATTACCTAGATGTTTGTCATTGCTGTGTCACATACTACACATGCATGTCTTTGTCTTGACAAGTTGAGCTACAGTGTCATTGACACTTTCATTAGGAATTCTGAACTAATTACCATTAAAACTTGAACAAAGGTAATTTAGGTTTCAGATTTGACAACTAGCATATGATTGATATTATGGACAGGTTATGAACATACAACACTCTGATTTAGGGCCCTGCGAATATTCGATTCAATATTGATATCATACATCTTGGGGGGGGGGGGGGGGGGGGGTGGGTGCAGTGGCAGTGGCCTAGTAGGTAGAGGTGCAGACTGCATGTCGATGGTGCACTTGTCTTCAACCAATGCTTACCCCTCTTGTGTGGAGCCTGACATTAGCTCTGTGGTTCTCTCCGGGTACTCCGTCTTTCGCAACCTGTAAAACTGTCAGAGACGAGATGACCTTGGCTGTCATAAGTGTCATTAAACCCCAATAAATAAATAATGATAAGTCTGCTTCGAGATCGATCCT
Organism: Pictodentalium vernedei; assembly: GCA_031216915.1. NCBI lineage: Eukaryota > Metazoa > Mollusca > Scaphopoda > Dentaliida > Dentaliidae > Pictodentalium > Pictodentalium vernedei. The sequence continues at coordinate 456,468,888 of CM062296.1, forward strand.
GAATCAGTCTCAAGATTTGATTTTTTTCGAATCGCGTGCTCATCGTAATTTGTTACTTTTCCAACGGAAATTTGATAAAATTGACATTAGACACTTCATTCATGTACAAGCTTAATTCCTATTTATTTGAGTAACTGATAATGTTTAATTGTTAGGTTAGTAGTATAGACAATAGAACCTCCATGGGTCGTGCATGATGTGCAGTTAATTTCTTGGACCTGCTTATCAATGAATAATGATCTTCGGTTAGGAAAGAGTTCAGAATATCCAGTTTGATACAATTAATTCTGCATTTTTGTGGCGGTAGTAACACATTAACACTGCGAACTATGCAATCCCGTTCACAAAAATAAACTCAAAATTGAAAGACAGTGCCATCGACCATAATCAACCGTATTAACAAAGCGATACATTACAAAGACAGTCACCAGCAGTGACCGACTAATAGGGTGGCAGGTCTTTTTGTTCTTTTACCAGTTGTCCTCCAGGTCATTTTGATCCTTTACCGTTTTGTAATTAAGTTGCTTCGCACTGAGTTGTTTCGTGCCCGCACAAACAGACTGGAGTAAGAGAGTGATGTGGTGACCCAAGTGGATTCGTGTGCTGGTCTTGGGTTTTAGGGCTGCAACGGTACACTTACCTCACGGTTTGGTACGTATTGTGGTTTTTTGGTGGCGGTACAATACGTATTGCGGTACATTTTTTCTAACATTATTCGCCCAAAAAGTGATGGTGAATCATGTTTGCAATACGCTAGAAGCCTAGCATGCTGATGGACTGCTGTGCCGTGCAAAAATGCACTGCAACAAAAAAACTGAATAATTTATAACCCCCTTCCCCCGTGGCTGTGTGGTTTTATTCATTCTGAGCCAAGCTGAGGAATTTACTATGATTCACTATCAATCTCATCTTTGTAAGAGGGAAAGCCAAAGTGTTTCCAGACAGGGGATTTAAATTTTGCAGGTGGGCTGACGATACCTTCGTTGTTATTGGCAGTACATTTATTTTTGTCACTCACGTGTGTTATAATTGGATGTACTTCAGATCTGATATGTGTGCACGAAGGCGAAACAGAAATACGCAAATAAACAACGCAAAACTTGATTGGCGAATTGTTAAATAATCAGCCAATAAATAATCGTCTTACTTCTGACACACTTTCGGAATTGCCCACAGCTCAAGTGACTTTGAGTCGGTTATTTATAGATGCACGACATGCTGTTCTGTGTTTATGTTTGCAAACTGTTTGCTTGTGTAAACACTTACAAATTTTCATACAGACCCAATTCCCAACAGCCGTCCATTAAAACTAACAGCATACTTGTATGCACTGCATATTTGTTAGATTAAAGCGGAAATGTTGCAGCCAGGCAGCCTGTTAAGCTGATGTAGAAATATGTACTCTTGACTTAGCAAAACAGGACAGAAAAAACACATGGTTGACCACGTGCTAAATGTCTGACGTCAATATGAAAATGAGTGTTGTTTGTCACGAACGAATAGAAATGTATCCCCCAAATCACATGATCAACATGGTTATGAATATTGAATATATTTATCGCTTGTCTGAATTGCACCAACTTCGTGGAAGACCCCACCACATCCGATTGTTTTATGGACTTGAAATTTCACACTTTCTTTTATTGTTAAGTGATTTGAATAAGTTAAATTTTTAAAATGAATGTTTGAAATCGTATGTATAAAGTTTTTTCTATTTAAATACTGACCTCACCAACTATTACAAATATTATCCACCAAGATTATATGCCCCAATTTCCCAATACATTTTGATGATTCCAGGTCCGTACAATCGGGTGCGTTACTGAGTGTGCGTGTGTGTGTGTGTGGACGAGGGGGGGGGGGTGGGGGGGTGATACGGGCAAGCCCCCTTCTATTTTTCAGAGAGAGGGAAATGAAGAACAGTTTGATTCTGTGGAGAGTTTCCTTGAAATTCACATCCAACTTCATGGGCCCTCTTTCGGAGGTCTTGGAATTCTCCTGCTGCGACCGCTGTCCTGTGAGCGTACCGAAAATTAGGCTGAATGAACCGAGTATTGTACCGTGGAAAAATACCGCGGTGCACCGAGACCGCGGTGAACCGTTGCAGCCCTATTGGGTTTGATCTTCTATCTGGGGGATTCTGAGATGACCGAACATTCTCTGGCAACGTCAGTTTTGGTATTGATATGGTTACAACATACATTCCCATTGTACTATAAATACAAATACGGATGGAACACTGGATATATAATGAAGAACATGCGCAGCAGTCACAAATTAATATGGTAAATATTCATTCCCCAACGTACCCACTCCCCTGCCTGTCTACTGCCCTGTCTCATCTCAGAATATATCACTTTTCTATGGGCCGAATCGAAGGTACAATATTGATTGATTCCTAGGAGGTGCAATTTTGCAAGTCTGTGTGGCTCAAATTGTCCAGACGTAGCTGTTGTTGTCACAGAATGCTATGAATAGTAACAAACTAAGCCTTCAAAAGATAAAACTTTGGATAGGCCTCCTTGTTCTAGAGAAGGGTAGTGATGAACCGATTATCAAAACTTGCTATCAATCAATTACCGGTTATTTCTCTGCCGATTATGCCGATTTCGATGGTTGAAGTAGGACACTTAAGAAAATCTGTTGGTGCCTGTTATAAAACAGAATTTTGTTGATAAATCATCAATTACGAAAGCTTAATACCACATAAGTTGTCAGAGTAAGCATATTTAGTGCTGGGCAATATTAGCCAAAATTATATTTGCATTGGTTGGGCTGTGGGGAAAAGATTGTTATTAACGATACAGTCACACGATATTGTTCTTGTGAAGACTGCGTTGTATTCTTGTAAATAGTGTTAATACAGTTTTGTGTAAGGATACAATGCACTTGGCTCTATTAACCAGGAATATACTGTGCACACATACTTTGTGTCTTAAATGAATAATAATTTTGATGTTAATGTGTGTTGTGAAGTCGTATGACACACATGGTTTACACATATGTCAGTATGTATTATTCAGTGTTCTTTTTTCAACCTGTTACCTCCCCTGAAACTCCCCTGATGTGTTTCTCTAATGTTTACATGAACTCTACAATCTTTGGGAAGTGGTGGCGATCTCGTACCGATTGCAGTTGGTAAATTCCGTAATATCTTTGCTTTGCAAATCCCTAAATTTTTTGCTATGCACTACACACATTTTTAATGGGCAAACTTTATTGAAATGGCCAGATATCAAAGGGATTTTTAGCTCAACTTGCCAAAGTCAAGCTGAGCTATTGCCATCACTTCTCGTCCGTCAGCATACGTACGTACGTACGTACGTTAGTATGTTAGTACGTACTTCCACAATTTCCTTTGGCACACCTCACAGGTCGCATTTATGATCAGATTACTTTGAAACTTGGTATGCTTGTTTGGGATGACGTCTAGATGGGAGCTATCGATTTTCTTCAATTTCCGTCAGAAAATGTTGCCGCGGCCAATGTTCTTAGAACTTAGTTTAGTCAAACCACAATATTTCCCTTTGGCACACCCTACAGGGCACATTTATGATTTGATTGCTTTGAAACCTGGTATGCTTATTTAGGGTGACCTCTAGATGGGAGCTATCGATTTTCTTCAATTTCCGTCAAAAAATGTTGCCGCGGCCAACGTTTTTAGAACTCAGTATAGTCAGACCACAATATTTCCCTTTGGCACACCCTACAGGGCACATTTATGATTTGATTGCTTTGAAACCTGATATGCTTGTTTGGGGAGACCTCTAGATGGGAGCTATCGATTTTTTTCAATTTCCGTCAAAAAATGTTGCCGCGGCCAACGTTCTTAGAACTTAGTTTAGTCAGAAGACTCAATATTTCCCTTTGGCACACCCTACAGGGCACATTTATGATTGGATTGCTTTGAAACCTGGCATGCTTGTTTGGGGTGACCTCTAGATGGGAGCTATCGATTTTCTTCAATTTCCATCAAAAAATGTTGCCGCAGCCAACATTCTTAGAACTTAGTTTAGTCAGACCACAATATTTCCCTTTGGCTCACCCTACAGGGCACATTTATGATTAGATTGCTTTGAAACCTGGTATGCTTATTTAGGGTGACCTCTAGATGGGAGCTATCGATTTTCTTCAATTTCCGGCAAAAAATGTTGCCACGGCCAACGTTCGTAGAACTTAGTTTAGTCCGACCTCAATATTTCCCTTTGGCACACCCTACAGGGCCCATTTATGATCAGATTGCTTTGAAACATGGTACGCTTGTTTGGGGAGACCTCTAGATGGGAGCTATCGATTTTCTTCAATTTCTGTCAAAAAATGTTGCCGCGGCCAACGTTCTTAGAACTTAGTTTAGTCAGAAGACTCAATATTTCCCTTTGGCACACCCTACAGGGTACATTTATGATTGGATTGCTTTGAAACCTGGCATGCTTGTTTGGGGTGACCTCTAGATGGGAGCTATCGATTTTCTTCAATTTCAGTCAAAATATGTTGCCGCAGCCAACGTTCTTAGAACTTAGTTTAGTCAAACCACAATATTTCCCTTTGGCACACCCTACAGGGCACATTTATGATTTGATTGCTTTGAAACTTGGTATGCTTATTTAGGGTGACGTCTAGATGGGAGCTATCGATTTTCTTCAATTTCCGGCAAAAAAAATGTTGCCACGGTCAACGTTCGTAGAACTTAGTTTAGTCAGACCTCAATATTTCCCTTTGGCACACCCTACAGGGCCCATTTATGATCAGATTGCTTTGAAACCTGGTATGCTTTTTTGGGAAGACCTCTAGATGGGAGCTATCGATTTTCTTCAATTTCTGTCAAAAAATGTTGCCGCGACCAACGTTCTTAGAACTTAGTTTATTCAGAAGACTAAATATTTCCCTTTGACACACCGTACAGGGTACATTTATGATTGGATTGCTTTGAAACCTGGCAAGCTTGTTTGGGGTGACCTCTAGATGGGAGCTATCCATTTTCTTCAATTTCCGTCAAAAAATGTTGCCGCGGCCAACGTTCTTAGAACTCAGTTTAGTCAGACCACAATATTTCCCTTTGGCACACCCTACAGGGCACATTTATGATTTGATTGCTTTGAAACCTGATATGCTTGTTTGGGGAGACCTCTAGATGGGAGCTATCGATTTTCTTCAATTTCCGTCAAAAAATGTTGCCGCGGCCAATGTTCTTAGAACTTAGTTTAGTCAGAAGACTCAATATTTCCCTTTGGCACACCCTACAGGGCACATTTATGATTGGATTGCTTTGAAACCTGGCATGCTTGTTTGGGGTGACCTCTAGATGGGAGCTATCGATTTTCTTCAGTTTCCATAAAAAAATGTTGCCGCAGCCAACATTCTTAGAACTTAGTTTAGTCAGACCACAATATTTCCCTTTGGCTCACCCTACAGGGCACATTTATGACTAGATTGCTTTAAAACCTGGTATGCTTATTTACGGTGACCTCTAGATGGGAGCTATCGATTTTCTTCAATTTCCGTCAAAAAATGTTGCCGCGGCCAACGTTCTTAGAACTTAGTTTAGTCAGAAGACTCAATATTTCCCTTTGGCACACCCTACAGGGCACATTTATGATTGGATTGCTTTGAAACCTGGCATGCTTGTTTGGGGTGACCTCTAGATGGGAGCTATCGATTTTCTTCAGTTTCCATAAAAAAATGTTGCCGCAGCCAACATTCTTAGAACTTAGTTTAGTCAGAAGACTCAATATTTCCCTTTGGCACACCCTACAGGGTACATTTATGATTGGATTGCTTTGAAACCTGGCATGCTTGTTTGGGGTGACCTCTAGATGGGAGCTATTGATTTTCTTCAATTTCCGTCAAAAAATGTTGCCACGGCCAACGTTCTTAGAACTTAGTTTAGTCGAACCACAATATTTCCCTTTGGCACACCCTACAGGGCACATTTATGATTTGATTGCTTTGAAACCTGGTATGCTTATTTAGGGTGACCTCTAGATGGGAGCTATCGATTTTCTTCAATTTCCGGCAAAAAATGTTGCCACGGTCAACGTTCGTAGAACTTAGTTTAGTCAGACCTCAATATTTCCCTTTGGCACACCCTACAGGGCCCATTTATGATCAGATTGCTTTGAAACCTGGTATGCTTTTTTGGGAAGACCTCTAGATGGGAGCTATCGATTTTCTTCAATTTCTGTCAAAAAATGTTGCCGCGGCCAACGTTCTTAGAACTTTAGTTTAGTCAGAAGACTCAATATTTCCCTTTGACACACCGTACAGGGTACATTTATGATTGGATTGCTTTGAAACCTGGCAAGCTTGTTTGGGGTGACCTCTAGATGGGAGCTATCCCTTTTCTTCAATTTCCGTCAAAAAATGTTGCCGCGGCCAACATTTTTAGAACTCAGTTTAGTCAGACCACAATATTTCCCTTTGGCACACCCTACAGGGCACATTTATGATTTGATTGCTTTGAAACCTGATATGCTTGTTTGGGGAGACCTCTAGATGAGAGCTATCGATTTTCTTCAATTTCCGTCAAAAAGTGTTGCCGCGGCCAACGTTTTTAGAACTCAGTTTAGTCAGACCACAATATTTCCCTTTGGCACACCCTACAGGGCACATTTATGATTTGATTGCTTTGAAACCTGATATGCTTGTTTGGGGAGACCTCTAGATGGGAGCTATCGATTTTCTTCAATTTCCGTCAAAAAATGTTGCCGCGGCCAACGTTCTTAGGACTTAGTTTAGTCAGAAGACTCAATATTTCCCTTTGGCACACCCTACAGGGCACATTTATGATTGGATTGCTTTGAAACCTGGCATGCTTGTTTGGGGTGACCTCTAGATGGGAGCTATCGATTTTCTTCAATTTCCATCAAAAAATGTTGCCGCAGCCAACATTCTTAGAACTTAGTTTAGTCAGACCACAATATTTCCCTTTGGCTCACCCTACAGGGCACATTTATGATTAGATTGCTTTGAAACCTGGTATGCTTATTTAGGGTGACCTCTAGATGGGAGCTATCGATTTTCTTCAATTTCCGGCAAAAAATATTGCCACGGCCAACGTTCGTAGAACTTAGTTTAGTCAGACCTCAATATTTCCCTTTGGCACACCCTACAGGGCCCATTTATGATCAGATTACTTTGAAACCTGGTATGCTTGTTTGGGGAGACCTCTAGATGGGAGCTATCGATTTTCTTCAATTTCTGTCAAAAAATGTTGCCGCGGCCAATGTTCTTAGAACTTAGTTTAGTCAGAAGACTCAATATTTCCCTTTGGCACACGCTACAGGGTACATTTATGATTGGATTGCTTTGAAACCTGGCATGCTTGTTTGGGGTGACCTCTAGATGGGAGCTATCGATTTTCTTCAATTTCCGTCAAAAAATGTTGCCGCGGCCAACGTTCTTAGAACTGTAAGTGGGGGGAGGGCAGGCACCACGAGCAAGTCGGAAGCAACCGTGGGAGTCCCAATATGGTTACAATGTGCTGCGCATAGAACTTGTGGCTGAGTTATGTGTATTCCGCCAGGACTAGTTCTCGTGTTTATTCCAGCATACGACTCATTTCAAAAACTGGAGTCTGATAAGTGCTGTTTGTCGTGTAATTCAGTTTATTTAGGTCAAATCGTGATTCGACATGCTAGCTAGGTATGATTCATAGCTTCATCCATTGATCTGGGTGAGTCATTGTTGACATTAGAGTGTATCCGTCTGACGACAGTTAGGTAATTCAGACTAACGTTGGTGATACGATAAATGAGTTAGAATGTATCGGCGACCTTTATACAATTGATGGTCGGTTAACTGTGATATAGGCGTCGAGTGCACCTGTGATTCACAGTGAAGAAAAGAAGCACGTGTTGTTTGGCTGATACGATGTACATCAGGGACCGTGATACAATTAGTGGTCCATTAACCGTAATATAGGCATTAAATGCGCCTGTAATTTCTCGGTTAATTATCGTATGGGCGCTTGTGTTTATTCCACTAAGCGACACAGCCTATCTTATGACGGCGTGTAATATGTTTTATTTGTGACATCGTATCAGTATTTGGCATGCGTAATAAGGCACATTTGTGGAGGCATGCTGAATTGTTGAATGCAGGTGCTTTTAATTCAGGCTAACGTTGGTGATACGATAGATGCGTTAGAATGGATCGGCGACCTTTTTTCAATTGGGTGGTCGGTTAACTGTGATGTAGGCGTCAAGTGCACCTGTGATTCACAGTGAAGAGGAAGAGCACACGTTATTTGGCTGACACGATGTATATCGGGGACCTTGATATAATTGCTGGTCCATTAACCGTGATATAGGCGTTAGGTGCGCCTGTGATTTCTTGAGTAATTGTTGTATGGGCGTTTGTGTTTATTCCACTAAGCGACTCAGCCTATATTATGGAGGCATGTAATAAGACGACGCCATGGCTGTAATTGTTTCCAATAAATGGATGCTGCCCTTTTAGGACGGAATAATGTTTTGCATATAAGATCGTATCAGTTTCCAGCATAGTATATGACCATTCTAGCCTGGATTGTTATTGTTTCCAATAAATTGACGCTGCCCTATTATTGGGCCGATACAATGTTTTGTATATAAAATCGTACCAGTTTTCAACATGGACTAGGACCTTTTAAACGGCCTATCAGTATGAGCTAGCTGCATCATTGGAGAAATGCGCTTCTGAATTATTAGGCTCATACCATTATTTGAGTAAGTAACTGTCATCAAACAGGGGGATATTGTCCCATGACGGAAAGCAACTGAACTTTTCTATACATTTGTGCTTTCTGAGCTTGTGGAGCTTGGAGCTCGCGATAAAAGAGCTGATTTCAGTATAGTACATTGAAATTCGTATGTGCTTCGGTATAACATTCGTTTAGCCTGAAGCCTATTGGTACTTGTCCGGAATTTAATCTGCTATGCCTGACTAGTTTCAACCTTTACGGTTTTATCAAAGAAACAAATACCTCAAGACTTCAATTTGTGTAAGTCTGAGACTACCGATTCTTGGTCGGTAATGTATTGTGGTATATAGGAAATATAGGTCGCTATGGGTGAGCGCCACTTGATACCAATTCGATGAATGTTACAGCTTTCAGACATGGCTGAGACTTGAATTTGAACACTGCTGTTTTTCAGGTTCTGAGCAATATATTATCAACTGTTTATTGTAATCTGAGCAATATATTATCAACTGTTTATTGTAATCTGAGCAATATATTATCAATTGATTTTCTTCAATTTCCGTCAAAAAATGTTGCCGCGGCCAACGTTCTTAGAACTTAGTTTAGTCAAACCACAATATTTCCCTTTGGCACACCCTACAGGGCACATTTATGATTTGATTGCTTTGAAACTTGGTATGCTTATTTAGGGTGACGTCTAGATGGGAGCTATCGATTTTCTTCAATTTCCGGCAAAGCCACGGTCAACGTTCGTAGAACTTAGTTTAGTCAGACCTCAATATTTCCCTTTGGCACACCCTACAGGGCCCATTTATGATCAGATTGCTTTGAAACCTGGTATGCTTTTTTGGGAAGACCTCTAGATGGGAGCTATCGATTTTCTTCAATTTCTGTCAAAAAATGTTGCCGCGGCCAATGTTCTTAGAACTTAGTTTAGTCAGAAGACTCAATATTTCCCTTTGACACACCGTACAGGGTACATTTATGATTGGATTGCTTTGAAACCTGGCAAGCTTGTTTGGGGTGACCTCTAGATGGGTGCTATCCATTTTCAATTTCCGTCAAAAAATGTTGCCGCGGCCAACGTTCTTAGAACTCAGTTTAGTCAGACCACAATATTTCCCTTTGGCACACCCTACAGGGCACATTTATGATTTGATTGCTTTGAAACCTGATATGCTTGTTTGGGGAGACCTCTAGATGGGAGCTATCGATTTTCTTCAATTTCCGTCAAAAAATGTTGCCGCGGCCAACGTTCTTAGAACTTAGTTTAGTCAGAAGACTCAATATTTCCCTTTGGCACACCCTACAGGGCACATTTATGATTGGATTGCTTTGAAACCTGGCATGCTTGTTTGGGGTGACCTCTAGATGGGAGCTATCGATTTTCTTCAGTTTCCATAAAAAAATGTTGCTGCAGCCAACATTCTTAGAACTTAGTTTAGTCAGACCACAATATTTCCCTTTGGCTCACCCTACAGGGCACATTTATGATTGGATTGCTTTAAAACCTGGTATGCTTATTTACGGTGACCTCTAGATGGGAGCTATCGATTTTCTTCAATTTCCGTCAAAAAATGTTGCCGCGGCCAGCGTTCTTAGAACTCAGTTTAGTCAGAAGACTCAATATTTCCCTTTGGCACACCCTACAGGGCACATTTATGATTGGATTGCTTTGAAACCTGGCATGCTTGTTTGGGGTGACCTCTAGATGGGAGCTATCGATTTTCTTCAGTTTCCATAAAAAAATGTTGCCGCAGCCAACATTCTTAGAACTTAGTTTAGTCAGACCACAATATTTCCCTTTGGCACACCCTACAGGGCACATTTATGACTAGATTGCTTTAAAACCTGGTATGCTTATTTACGGTGACCTCTAGATGGGAGCTATCGATTTTCTTCCATTTCCGTCAAAAAATGTTGCCACGGCCAACGTTCTTAGAATTTAGTCTAGTCAGACCACAATATTTCCCTTTTGTACACCCTACAGGGCTTTGAAACCTGGCATGCTTGTTTGGGGAGGCCTCTAGATGGGAGCTATCGATTTTCTTCGGTTTCTGTCAAAAAATGTTGCCACTGGCAAAAAAAAATGACATTGGTACCAATGATCTTCAATTTTGCCATTTCATTTATAACTTACCTAGTTGAAGTTTGTCAAGTTGAGCTACAGTGTCATTGACACTTTCATTAATAGTCAGTGTTAAATATAGAATTGCCCCATAATCGGCCGGTTCCGATTGCCGATTCCGATTATCGGTTCATCACTAGCAACAGTGCTACAGAGAATATTTATTTATTGGTGTTCAAGGTCAGTTTCAGCATCTAAGCAAATAACTTGTCTATTAAGATTAGATTCAAGAACAAAGACAAGATTCAATTTGAGATTCGATTCGAAAACAGAAAATTGTGACTCGCTAATGCTACTCTGATTGCCATCACAACTCGATGCTTGCATCTCCGGTGGCCACCTCTTGTTCTGATTTTCGTTGAGAAACATGGCCGTCGGCGACCATCTTAGATTCGGGATATAAATTGTCAACAATTCCATTGGCACACCCCACAGGCCACATCTCTCACCCGATCTTTTTCAAATTTCATATGTAGCTTTGGTGTGATGTTTAGATGGGAGCTATTGAATTATTTTGAATTTTGTTGAAAAACATGGCCGCCAGCAGCCATCTTGGATTTGGAACCTAAATTGTCAACAATTCCATTAACACACCCTACAGGCCACATTTCTCACCCGATCTTTTTCAAATTTCATATGTAGCTTTGGTGTCATATCTAGACGGGAGCTAGCATTGAAAAACATGACAACCACCAGCCATCTTGGCCTTGGCATATAAATTGTCAACAATTCCATTAGCACACCCAACAGGCCACATCTCTCACCCGATTTGTTTTCAAATTTCATATGCATCTTTGGTGTGATGTCTACATGGGAGCTATCAAATGTTTCTGAATTTTGTTGAAAAACATGGCTGCCATGGGCCATCTTGGATTTGGCATATAAATTGTCATTAGGCCACCCTATAGGTCGCATCCCTCACCCGATTTTTTTTCAGATTTCATATGTAGCTTTTGTGTGATGTCTTTTCTGTAGAAACTTTATTGAATGATTTGGCATTACTGGAGCTTTCTATTTTGTTCAGTCCCTTCTTGGACAAGTTGAGGTACACTTTCATTTGTAAAACTGCATGCGGGTAGGCGGTTTTTATTTTATTTTTGGTTAGTTGTGTTAACAACGAGACCTATGGTTTGGAGACAGTATGCATCCAAGTGGGCGGCATCTGGGCATCCTCACACTGTTAGCGCAATAACTTGGAACAAACATTCTCCGATTTGACTAATATTTGCCATACAGGTTTTTTACAATAATATTTGAACAGGCCTCGAAATAAGAGGCGAACGCTTGTACCATTTGCCTATCGGTTACGCAGTTTTGTTTTCAAGCGAACGCCCGATCGGTTAACCCTTTACTCAACGAATCGGACGCATCTGCACACATAATATGCAAATTCAGCAGTTGAAAAAATATTATTTTTCAAAAAATTTCAACAAAACCATATGTGATCCCTCGTTGGAACGAGCTCATTCCAACGAGGGGTCACATGATATGGTTTTGTTGAAATTTTTTGAAAAATTTCCAAAAATGATATTTAAAATAATAAATTTTGATATCATCTGCTTTGGGTAAAGGGTTAACCAAAAATCACGCCGATGGCCGACGAAGTTAGCTGTTACGGGATGAGAAAAGTTTTCAACGTTTTTCCTCCCACTGATTTAAAAGAAGCACTGCAGTGAACAAAACAAGAACAAAATGCTCATGTGGTTATCATACAGCGTGTTTCAATCATTACTGTACTTGTGGGTAGGGCTGCTCGATATTCAAAACTGAATACCGGTATCGGTATTCCAAAAAATACAGCGGTGTACCGGTATATCGAAAACTGTTCAGATTTTTGAACATATGTACCACAATCGAGACTCGAGGCATCACAGTCGGAACAAATTAGCATGCCTTGATGATGCGATTCGAAAAGCCTTTACCCAACGCAGACGATATCAAAATGTATTATTTTCAAAATTAGTTTTTCAGATTTTTCCCAAAGATTTGTACAAAACTATATCATGTGACCCCTCATTGAAACGAGCTCGTGAGGGGTCACATGATACAGTTTTGTTAAAATTTTTGAAAATGATTTTTTCAACCGCTGAATTTGTATATTACGAGGGCACAAGCAGACGAATCCTTGGATAAAGGGATAATATTATTTGGGGCTACAGTTAAAAAACTCAAGACATCTTGAACATTAAATTGTGTGTAAATAAATAATGACGATAATATTTTTGTATTTACACGGATATTCAATCGATATTGATTTGAATACCGGTATATATCGGTTTATCGATATACCGTGCAGCCCTACTTGTGGTATAAATCTAGAGTATTAGCGGTACCGAAGATCTGCAGTACCAATTCGCGACACCCTCTGGCTCTTGAAAGAATTTGTTTCGATTCTGAGAAAGACGATTGTCTGTTACAGCTGAAGGGAACTAACTGCTTTGTTAATACACTTACCTCATGTGAGGTATTAACTCTCGCACTTCGCGAAGCTGAAAATAAGTCTTCGATACAATAAAAAGGAGACATATTGAAAATCAAATGAGCTGTTGTTAATTATTTGCATTCCGCCCCTTTTTCCTCTACCAATCCATGAGAAAAATTTTGGAACACATTATGGAAACGTCTTTTATTCACCAATGCTGACTTCTTATTTACGTGCTTATTCCATTTGAATCGTCGTGAACTTTACATTATATCGACTTCTCCTCCCAAACTACTGGACCAAATTGAACCAAATTTGGTGTGCATGTTCCTTATCATATGTCAATTCAAGTTTGTATAAATAAACTTTCCGCGTCCACAGGGGGCACCACAAGGGGCATTACTCTTGATAGCACCCATAATTTTTTTTTTAAAGTTAAAAAAATCATCTTCTCCAGAACCGTCATTTAGAATCTTTTGATATTTGGTGTTTAACATCTCTATTGGGGTCAGATTCAAGTTTGTTCAAATCGAGTCCCGGGTTAATAATTGGGCTCCCTGTGGGAGCCCGAATTTTAACTTTGTGAAATATGAGGAAATTTCTTTAAAAATCTTCTTCTTCAGATCCACCAATCAGAATGCTTTCATATTTGCTATGCAATGTCTATAGGGGGGGTCAGATTCAAGTTTGCACAAATCGGGACCCTGAGTTAGTAGTTGGGCTCTCCAAAGTTTAACTTCGTGCAATTTGGGGAAATTTCTTTAAAAATCTTCTTCTTCAGATCCACAAGTCAGAATCCTTTCATGTTTGGTATACAACATCTATAAGGGGGTCAGATTCAAGTTTGTTCAAATCAAGTCCCTGGGTTTATATTTGGGCTCCCTATGGGAGCCTGAATTTTAACTTAGTGAAATATGAGGAAAATTCTTTAAAAATCATCTTCAGATCCACCAGTCAGAATGCATTCATATTTGGTATACAACATCTTGAGGTGGGTCAGTTTCAGGTTTGTTCAGATTGGTTACCTGGGTAAATTTTGGAGTCCCAATGGGAGCTCGAATATCAGCTTAGTGCAATGTAGGGAATTTTTTTTTTAAATCCTCTTCTTTAGACCCTGTAGTCAGAATGTTTTCATATTTGGTATACATCTCTAGGAGGGTCCGATTGAAGTTTGTTCATATCTGGTCTCTGTGTTGATATTTGGCTTCCTATGGGAGCCTGAATTTTAACTTAGTGCAATATGAGAAAATTTCTTTTAAAAGTCTTCTTCTTCAGATCCACCAATCAGAATCCTTTCATATTTGGTATACAACATCTCTAGGTGGGTCAGATTCAAGTTTGTTCAAATCCGGTCCCTGGGTTAATATTTTGGCTCCCTATTCGAGTCCAAAGTTTAACTTAATGCAATGTGAGGATATTTCTTTAAAAACCTTCTTGTTCAGATCCATCTGTCAGAATTCTTTCATATTTGGTATATACATTTGTAACATCTCAAGGGGGATCAGATTCAAGTTTGTTCAATTTGAGTCCCTGGCTTATTGTTTGGACTCTCTGTGGGCAGGTAAAATTTGCCTTTGCATGGCTTCATTCCTTTGTAGAGTTGATGAACCATGTCTAACTGAATATGACCCCAAACACTTCTTTGAACCACTTTGGCCTGTGAGCGATTAAGGCCCCTTGGGGCCTCTTATTTTTATTACTTGTTCACTTAGAAATTGTGTCCGTCCGAGCCAAATTTTGTCTGTTCAGCCTTATCTTGGGTATCGAATGTTCTATTGCAATGAAATTTGCCATGAACACTGCTTATGGTATAGGCTTTAAAAAAAGGATTCAACGATATTTCTCACATTCTCGTTATTAGAGTTATCCCCCTTTTTCTACTTAGAAATTGTAGGGAATAGACATTATTTGTCTGTTCAGCCTGTATCCCAGGTATGGGTTATCGGATTTCAGTGAAATATGGCATGCAGTTTGCCTATGACAAAGGCTTCTGCCTCATTGCATAAAATTTCCAAACATCAAACAATTTACCATACCTTTTGACTTAGAAATTGTTGAAAACTTTCGAAGAAAATGGGGTGGGGGGGGGGGGGGGGGGAGGAGGTATACTGGATTGGGGTTATCGGATTTCAGTGAAATATGGCATGCAGTTTGCCTATGACAAAGGCTTCTGCCTCATTGCATAAAACTTCCAAACACCAAACAATTTACCATACCTTTTGACTTAGAAATTGTTGAAAACTTTTGAAGAAAATGGGGGTGTATACTGGATTGCATCCGTCCGTCTGTGCATCCATCCGTCAGTCCGTACGAGAATATTCCTAAATAATATTTGTTGGTCATAGGTATGCCCACAATAGGCAGTACACCATGTGGGGGTATGCACCGGACGACAGTCCAGCTCTTGTTTTATATTTGGAGAGATGTCTAATTACCAAAATAAACAACAATTGCATATTATCCCTCAAAACCATATTAAGAGCTTGGTGACTCCTCAAAAAATAAGGAAATGTTGATTTTTTGTTAAAATGTAGCTTTTCTTATTAAATTTTGCATCTTGACAAAACCCTAAATCTGACAGAACAAGGCAGCTTCCACCAGTGGTGGAGTCATGGTCTGAAATCCTGGTTGTGGGAAGGGGGGGGGGGTGTCCTGGTGAAGAGTGTGGGTGGGGGATCTCAGAATTAGAGATGTTATACTGGTATTAAGGAAAGGAGGGAGCGCGGTGGCTCAGTAGGTAGAGGTGCAGGCTGCAAGCCGAGAGGTCCTCGGTTCGAATGCCACCTGCGGCAACCGCGTTGTGTCCTTGAGCAAGACACTTCATCTCCATTGCCCGCGTGGGGGCACGGTGGCGTTGTGTACTAAGGCGTACTACACGTCGATGGTGCACTTGTCTTCAACCAATGCTAATCCTGCTTGTGTGGAGTTTGTACGTTGGGGAGCTGACAGTTGCTCGCCATTGCTTGGTGGTTCTCTCCGGGTACTCCGGCTTCCTCCACCCCTAAAACTGTCGCGGTCATGATTAGCCATAGTGCATAAATATGTGACCTTTAACACCAATAAATAAATAAATTTTAAGGAAAGGAAATAAAAAAAATTATTTTCAAATTTGGTGGTGGGAGGAGTCAACTGGTAGAATTGAGGGGTGGGGGGTAGGGTACTGGGCCACTAACTTGATTTTACAGGCCGCAACTCTTATCCAATCAGATTTCATACATGGCTTTAGGACAATGTCTAAATGGGAGCTATTGCCGAATTTCGTTGAAAAACACAGCCACCAGTGGCCATCTTAGATTTGGCATATAAAATGTTAACAATTCCATTGGCACACCTCACATGCCGCATCTATCACATGGTCTTTTTCAGATTTCATATGTAGCTTTAGTGTCACATCTAGATGGGAGCCATCAAATTTTTTTGAATTTTCTTTGAAAAACATGCCCACCAGCAGCCATCTTGGATTTGGCACATAAATTGTCAACAATTCCATTAGCACACCCTGCAGGCCACATTTCTCTCCCGATCTTTTTCAAATTTCATATGTTGCTTTGGTGTCATATCTAAGTGGGAGCTATGGAATCTATCGGCCATTTTGGATTTGGCATATAAATTGTCAACAGCTCGTTCAGTACACCCTACATGTCATCCGTCACTCGATTTTTTTCAGATTTCATATGTAGATTTTGTGTGATGTCTTTTCTGTAGAAACTTGATGATTTGGCGATTTCTATTTAGTTTGGTCCCTTCTTGGACAAGTTGAGCTGCAGTGTCATTGACATTTTCATTTAAATTTGCATTGGTTATAAAAAGAGAGGATGCAGGTAACTTTTTTTAGGCTTTTTGTGTTTGTATTTATCGTTCATATTTTTCTCTTTTCAGTTGAGAGTAGATGATGACTACGATAAAATGTTGAAAGACCAGGTGGTGGAATTGTAAGTCACATTATATTTGACATACTCTGCTGTGATCCCCAGCGCATGTTTAGTGTAACACAAAATCCTCTTATTATACTGCACTCTTGAAGAGATAGTTTGTTTTCTTGATAACAGTGATATTTTTTGTGATCAGGTCCCAATCAGACTGTGACACACTTATACACCAGTTGGTTGACACTTCATGAATAAAATATTGCAAAATCAAGATAGCATCTCGGATTCAATGTTCTCACATTTCTTTTCCCTTTTCCTGCAGGTGAGATTCTAGAGTGTTCTTTGGGAAAATCTGGATCTTTGTCCGCTTTTGTTAACACACTCATCACAGTACTGTCCATGCATTCTTTGTTATGTCTGTCTGCATCCAAAATCATAAACATTTAATAACTCCACAAATAATAGCCAAGGCATTGTGATGCAATTTATTATTTATCTGTCCCAGAAGATGCTAAATACTTAGTGCAAAATTTGTTTAAAAACTAGTGATGGGCCGATCATGGTTTTTACCTGTGTGCCGATTCCCAGTTATTAGCTCAACTTTGGCGAAGCCAAATTTGAGCTTATGCCATGGCCAGTTGTCCATCAGTCTGCCTGTCCGTCTGTCCGTCAACAATTCAATACGGCTCAGGCTAGAGGCCGTAGTAATGAACCGATCTTTACGAAACTTCTTGGGTACCTTTGTTATGACCGTGGGGCGAGAATGAGTGTTTTTGGGTCCGATCCAAAATTCAAGTTGGCCGCCAGCTGCCATTTTGTACCGACGATGCAGAAATCTGTTTTTTGCACAGAACTTCCATATGAAAGCGCTGATTTGAATAATTTTTTATATGAATGTTTAATACCATGGGATACATCACATATAATACAGGGTTTTTTTCTCGTACGTAAATTATGCAAATTAGACTAACTTTGATGTATTTAGTGTTACTTTCAGCACTTAAGTGCAAATGCCAATACGGCTCGGGCTAGAGGCCGTATTTATAAATTGATCTTTACGAAACTTCTTGGGTACCTTTGGTATCACTGTGGGACGAGAACGAGTGTTTTTGGGTGCGGTCCAAAATTCAAGATGGCCGATGGCAGCCATTTTGTACAAAATTAGGTGCAATCAGATTTTTGCACAGAACTTCCATATTTGATTTTTTCAGTGCTACTTACACACAGTAAGTGCACATGTCAATACGGCTCGGGCTAGAGGCTGTATTTATCAACCAATCCTCACGAAACTTCTTGGGTACCTCTGTTGTCACCTTGGGATGAGAACAAGTGTTTCTGAGTTCGGTCTAAAATTCAAGATGGCTGCCAGTGGCCATTTCGTACCGAAATTAGGTCTAATCAGTTTTTTGTACACAACTTGTATACTGCTTAGGCTAGAGGCCGTTTTTAAGAACCAATCTTTACGAAATGTCTTGGGTACCTTTGTTATCACCGTGGGATGAGAACGGGTGTTTTTGGGTGTGGTCCGAAATTCAAGATGGCCACCAGCAACCATTGTGTACCAAAATTAGTGCAATCAGTCTTTTGTACAGAACTTCTGTATGAAAGTTTTGATTTGATAAATTTTTATATGAATGTTTAGTAAAATGGAATACATCACATAGAGTACGTTTTTTTTTTCTTGTGCAGAAATTATGCAAATTAGATGAATTTTGATTTATTTAGTGCTACTTATACACTGTAAGTGCACATGTCAATATGGCTCGGGCTAGAGGCTGTATTTATCAACCGATCCTCACGAAACTTCTTGGGTACCTCTGTTGTCACCTTGGGATGAGAACAAGTGTTTCTGAGTGCAGTCCAAAATTCAAGATGGCTGCCAGTGGCCATTTCGTACCGAAATTAGATCTAATCAGTTTTTTGTACACAACTTCTATACGGCTTAGGCTAGAGGCCGTATTTAAGAACCAATCTTTACGAAACGTCTTGGGGACCTTTGTTATCACCGTGGGATGAGAACGGGTGTTTTTGGGTGTGATCCAAAATTCAAGATGGCCACCAGCAACCATTGTGTACCAAAATTAGTGCAATCAGTCTTTTGTACAGAACTTCTGTATGAAAGTTTTGATTTGAATAAATTTTTATATGAATGTTTAGTAAAATGGAATACATCACATATAGTACGTTTTTTTTTCTTGTGCAGAAATTATGCATATTAGATGAATTTTGATTTATTTAGTGATACTTATACACTGTAGTGCACATGTCAATACGGCTCGTGCTGGAGGCTATATTTATCAACCGATCTTCACGAAACTTCTTGGCTACCTTTGTTATCACCTTGGGATGAGAACGAGTATTTCTGAGTGCTGTCCAAAATTCAAGATGGCTGCCAGTGGCCATTTTGTACCGAAATTAGGTCCAATCAGTTTTTTGTCACAACTTCTATACAGCTCGTATTTATGAACTGATCTTCACGAAACTTCTTGGGTACCTTTGTTTTCACCTTGGGACAGGAATGAGTGTGTTTTGGGGTGCCTTTGTTATCACTGTGCTATGAGAACAAATATTTCGGGGTTCAGTCAGACCCACTCTGGGACTCAAAGATTTCTTTTCTAGTTTAGCATCTGACTGTCACCCACCTTTACAATACGTTACCTATACATTTGTTACAGGCTACGGTCAGTATTTATGTACAGACCGTTACAATACTTTATATGTACCTTTGTTATCAGGTCATTACCTAGATGTTTGTCATTGCTGTGACACATCTTATACATGTCTTTGTCTTGACAAGTTGAGCTACAGTGTCATTGACACTTTCATTTTTGGTACGGAGGTCTAGCAGCATAAAATAAATAACATATATAGGTTTTTTTCTCATGCATAATTTATGCAAATTAGCCTGACTTAACCTCTTTTTCTCGGGTAATATTTTTGTGCGTATTATGTTGTATACTGTTACCACCTGTATCTCAGAGATACTTTGACGCTTTTGTTTAAAATTTTCAGATTTGATTGGGCATTAGGAAAAATTGTTGCACGTCATTTTTTTCCGAAACGAATTCAAGATGTCCGACTGATGGCCATTTTTGTTGGAAATTGTGTGTAATTCGTTATATGCTCAGAACTTCTGAACTACATTTCCGATTTCAATAATTTTTGGTATGGAGGTCTAGCAGCATAAGATAAATAACAAATCATACGGGTTTTTTTCTCATGCATAAATCATGCAAATTAGCCTGACTTAACCCCTTTTTCTCGGGTAATATTTTTGTGCATATTATGTTGTGTACTGTTACCACCTGTATCTCAGAGATGCTTTCATGCTTTTGTTTCGAATTTTCAAATTTGAAGGGAAGAGACATAAAAATAATATAATTTATTATACAAGTTTTTTTTCTTGTGCATAAATTATGCAAGTTGGTCTTACCTAACTTTTTTACAGGTATTTGGATGCTTCCAATAAAACCACAGAAATATGGGTAATATTGGGACTAGTTTGTTGAGTTGTTCCTTTGATATCCATATTTGTTTGGGTTTTATTGAGGAAATATTAATATATTTCACAGTAATCCACCTACTGTGGGGGACGATTGCTTGGCGTTGGACTTGTTTATTATTGTTGCTTAACGTCACATCAACATATGGCTTTTATGATCATAGAGATGAAAAACCTGAATTATAAAAGAGGTAATTATTTTCCATGAAAGGTAAATGAGTCAGTGAAATCTGTTGAGAACATGAGTAATAAAAATTAGAGATTGGCGGGTAACTGAGGCCGCAACTCAGTTTCGGTTGTGAAAAACACACGCGAGTTGCACCGAAATTGCAGTCATACAATCGATGTTAACGTTTTTTATAATTAATCATTAATACAACGCATAATCTATGTATCCTGGAACAAAGGTCGCACTAATTTGAAAACGCAAGTGTTATTTCATAGAACTAACCCATATCATCTAAGATCAGGTGGGAGGCCAGGGGGGGAGGGGGGAGGATTGGGGGTGAAGGCGCCAAGCACCACGAACGGATATCTACTGATTACAGAAACGAAAGAAGAACTTGGTAACCAACCGTGTGCACCATGTGAGAGTTACAAGTTTTCTTGAGTTAAAATGGTGACTAAAGATCTGAGTCCTGTGTACGACAAACAAAATGACCCGAAATCAAAATTTTGTCCCTGCAGTATTTGCAAAAGAGAAATAGCTTCCGAACACATAAATACGAGTAACATAATTCGACATATAGAGTCGAAGCATAAAAATTTACCCAAAGCTTAAAAAGTTACTGGATGAGAGATCGTCTGCAAGAAATCGGCGAAAACGATCATCTGCAGTAAGTACTAAATTAAAGTTCACCCGAATGTATGTACACACAAGTGTAAACCTAGATGTGCTAGTTATACGATAGTTATATGAAATATATAAGAGTTTTAATGCAACATTCTACGCTAAAATCGTCTCCGAACCCCTTGTCATACATTGCGTGTATATATTTATTTATAGCACAAAAGCACATGGAGATACGTTTTGTATATGCTCTGATCGAAGGGGAATAATTCTCTTTCTATAGACACCTATGAAGTAATGGTTACAATACTCTAAATGATTTGCATTGGTGACAGTGTTTAAATTTTCCCGTCTCCGAATCTCATCAAGCTTATAACAGTCCTTGAAAATCATGGTAAGAGGCCTAAAGGTGCTTAAATTTGAATTTCTGATACCCTGCAATAATAATTTTGAATTATGAACAACCTGAATAAATTCAATTTCCCCTGAAAAAAACATTCTTAGACTATCACTTCATACTTGAACATGAGTTCACTTCCAAATACCCAAAATTAATTGAGAATGCATAAAGTAGAAAAAAAAATGAAACCGAAACCCGGGTATTTACGAACCCCCCCCCCCTCCCCCCAAAACGAAACCGAAATGAAAAAATCACAACCACCAATCTCTAATAAAAATGAGCACTTGCAGTGAAAACAGTGAGAAAATGAGACCAGCTATTTAAAGAAGGCAGTGTAAATCAACTTGTTGAATAGATATGTGAATTTAAAAGAATAAAAACAATTTAAAATTTATTAAAAAGGCTGATTTCCTTTGGAAACAATAGAATTTTAAGTGAGTTTGTGTTGTGAAACAAATCTCTGAGAGACACTGCAGTAAAGTACTACTTCCTGATAAGATTAAAAAAACTGTACAGTGCAAAAGGACGCACCATTGTCAATGCTTGCTGGTAAGGAACACATTCTGTTCACATATTACCCTCTAACAAAAAGGAAAGTGTAAGTGTCATATGACCAATATGACATTTTGTCAGAAGAACAGATGTTTTTGTACAGAGGTTACTAGACGAGTAATTGTTATCGTTAATATTAAGTTAGAAGCTTGTTATTTGTTGCCCCATCCCATTCCATCTGCCACACAGATTTCATGTACTTATTGATATGTGGTCTAAATTCAGTGAAAGGAATTTTAAATCAATGAGAGCCTTTTTTTAGGCCTGTTTTGCATGGTCTGCCCTGACGGAGATGCCAGCATATTCAGGTAACCAGCAAAACATGCTATCATATTGGTCAGGATTGAAAGTATTCAACTTCTCACAAAGTTCCAAAATGAGAGGGTTCTTCCACTTAGGGTTGAGTAAAGCTAGTAAAGAGGAAAGAGTCTGAAAATATAACTGACTTGCATTCCCGTACATTCTCATTGTGTTCAAGTGCTAGTTGTAAGACTTTTAACTTCAACTGTGAAAGTAGAACTTATATTTGGTATTCTGATTGAGGTTATCTGATCACCAGTAACAACAGTTGATGATACTTTGTCACCATCTTTAGATCCATCTTTAGAACCTTCTATTCTATATTTGGAGCCTCGCTGACTTTTGGCGGAAGCCCTACAGTAATCACTCTGTTCTTCAGAATATTCCTATGCCGTACGATAACTCAAGTTTCCTTTGACAAATTCTCAATATTTCTACACAATATTGAAATTGATAAAACAAAGCTCCCTTTTGTTTTTGACGGTTTTCTGTTTTTTCTTTCCAGAGTTATGGAACATGTATCTGCAAAAAATTTGCAATTTTTTACATGTATGATAACTCAATAAATCTTCCACCGAATCTCTTAAAAATTTTGTAGCAATGTTACAATCAGTAAAGGCAACACCCCTTTCAATTTTTATGATTTTCAGGTTTGTCAGTCTGGTATTATGGTACTTGAATCATAAAAAAATGTGTCGGTCCGTCAGAATATTCCTATGTTGTACAGTGTGTCTCAAGTTCTCTTTGACCAATTCTCATAATATGTACACACTATATTGAAATTCATAAAACGAAGCTCCCTTGCGTTTTTGACGTTTTTCTATTTTTTCTTTCCTTAATTATGGGATTTGAATCTTCAAAAAATTTGCAATTTTTTGTATGTCGTATGATAACTCAAAAGTATATGTTTTCACCAAGTCTTTTAAAATTTTGTAGCAATGTAATGTTACAATCATTAAAGGCAACACCCCTTTCAATTTTTATGATTTTTCAGGGTTGTCCTTCTGGAGTTTCGGAACTTTAATCATAAAAAAGGACAATTTTTCACGTGTCATATCATTACTCAAGTTTGTTTCGATCGGTTCTCATAATTTATATACACACTATTGAGATTGATTAACCGAAGCTCCCTTTTGATAATTTTCAGATTTGTCGTTCCAGAAATATGGGACTTGAATCGTCAAAAATAACAATTTTCAGGTCATCAGCGTTGAAGGAGTAATGTGGAAAATTTCTGACCTGTTTTGCTATATGTGATTGCAGGCAACCACTGGTATCCTAGAGCTTTCAAATTCCACATGTGTGTTAATTGCTTCAGTATAAGTTAACATTAACCCTTGACCAGACAGTTTTTAGTCAAGATGAGCTAATCCCATTTCTCTCACTCAGGCGTCCGTCAACACCGTGTTTTGGTCTTCTTCAAAACCACTGGGCCAATTCAAGTGAAAGTTTGTGTGATTAACGGTCCTGACAGGGCATTGCATTTTTGTTCAACTCTACATGCCCAGCCCCATAGGGAGGGGGTGGGGGAAAATGCTCCAAAATATTTTTAAAATCTTCTCATCAACCAGTGTGTACAATGACTTGATATCTGTTATGGAGCTTCCTTTTGAGGTGTAGAATCAAGTTTGTTCAAACGAAGTTTGTGAAACAATATTTGGATTTGTAATGGGAGGGGCAAGATTTTTGGCCCTGCCCAACATTTCTATTTTTTGAACCGATGGTCCGATTTGAACCAAATTTGGTATGTGCTATTTATTGGGTCATAAGTACTTGACTCGCGCAAAAAAAAAAAAATTCCCCTATCCCCATGGGAACCTCAGGAACTAAAAATTATTTTCAGGCCCCCATATTTCACAAACCACACGGAACAGAGAGCTGTTATTTGGCATGAATCATCCTTAGGACAGTAGAATTGAATGGAAAAAAAAAATTGCCATCGGTTAGGTTAGGGTGTTCTGTACAGGGCATCAAAAAAATGCTGAGTCACCATATTTGCAAAAATTTAAAAAAATCTTTTCTCCAGAACCAATGGTCAGAATCTTTTGATATTCAGTATACAGCATTCATAGGGGGATCAGATGCAAGTTTGTTAAAATAAAGCCCATTGGTTCATATATGGGCTCAATACAGGAGCCTGAATTTTTAACTTAGGGCAATATGGGGAATATTCTTTCAAAATGGTGAATATTTGGGCTCGCTATGGTAGCCCAAATTTTAACTTAGTGCAATATGAGGAAATTTCTGTAAAAATCTTCTTCAGATCCACCAGTCGGAATGCTTTCATATTTGGTATACAACATCTCTAGGGGAGTCAGATTCATGTTTGTTCAATTCGAGTGCCTGGGTTAATATTTGGGCTCCATATGGGAACCTGAAATTTAACTTAGTACAATATGAGGGAATTTCTTCAAAAATCTTCAGATTCACCTATCAGAATCCTTTCATATTTGGTTTATAACATCTCTAGAGGAGTCAGATTCAAGTTTGTTCAAATTGTTTCTCTGGGTTAGTATTTGGGCTCCCTATGGTAGCCCGAATTTTAGCTTAGGGCAATATGAGGAAATTTCTTTAAAAATCATCTTCTTAGATCCACGAGTCAGAATGCTTTCATATTTGGTATACAACATCTCTAGAGGGGTCAGATTCTATTTTGTTCAAATCGCGCATGTATGTTAATATTTTGGCTTGCAATGGTAGCCCAAATTTTAACTTAGTGTAATATGAAGAAATTTCTTTAAAATTTTTCTCTTCAGATCCCACAGTCGGAATGCTTTGATATTTGGTATACAACATCTCTAGGGAGGTCAGTTCAACTTTGATCAAATCGAGAGCCTGGGTTAATATTTGGGCTCCCAATGTGAAACAGAATTGGCCATGTTGCTGAAGAATTAGAAATTTTGTATTCAGTACCCTCTAGAGGTGTGTAACTAAGATTAATTCCCATAGGTTGTATCAAGGGGCTTCATAGGGGAGCTCTACATTTTACATTATGATCAACTGACGAAAAGGCATGATGCTTAGACTATTTTTGTCACTCCTGCTGGGCTCAAGGATTGACATTGTATCCTATGGAGATGGATTGCTTAATGTAGACTCATTCTTGGACTTTGTTTATATCATGTTCTGTTCAAGGCGAGCGCTTCATGCCCCGTGGGGTCTCTTGTTTACAGGTTGTGAAGCTATACATGAATGCAGACAACCACTGGTTAGCACAGTTTTGGTGAGGGTGAACACGATGTGTTCCATTTATAATAAGCCTGAAGATATTGTTTGGGATACTGTTGGTGAGCTTCTCCTTGTTAGCTTACCTGACTAAAAGTCAGGGTGAGCTTTTAGTGATCACTCTGTCCGTCATCCATCTGTCTTCCATGAACATGATGTTTGTGACTTCTCTAAAACCGCTGAACCAGTTTAAGTGAAATTTGAGATGATTGTTTGTTTTGACATCACATTTTAATTTTGTTCAAATCAAGTTGCCCTGCCCCCTGGGTGGGGGCCAGGCCCCCAAAGTGCCTATAAATCTTGAAAAATCTTCTCATGAACC
Organism: Pictodentalium vernedei; assembly: GCA_031216915.1. Lineage (NCBI taxonomy): Eukaryota > Metazoa > Mollusca > Scaphopoda > Dentaliida > Dentaliidae > Pictodentalium > Pictodentalium vernedei. Next base: position 456,495,078 of record CM062296.1, read on the forward strand.
AGCAGAATCAGAGACTTGATATTTGGTATGCAGCTTCCTTCTGGGGTGTAGATTTCAATTTGTTCAAATGAAGTTTGTGGGGGCAATATTCGCCAGCTTTATGAGAGAGGCAAGAATTTTTGCCCCACCAAAATTTTTTATTAGCTCACCTTGACAAAGTCAAGCTGAGCTAATCTCATTGCTCTCCGTCTGTCCATCGTCTGTCCATCCATCCACCCGTCGTCCATCAACACCATGTTTTGGTCTTCTCCAATACCACTGGGTCAATTCTAGTGAATGTTTGTGTGAGTGATGGTCCCAAAGGGGCATTTTAGTTTTGTTCAACTCAACATGCCCAGCCCCATTGGGAGGGTGTGGGAGAAAATGCTCCAAAATATTTTAAAGATCTTCTTCTCATGAACCAGTGGGTAAAATGACTTGATATTTGTTATGGAGCTTCCTTTTGAGGTGTAGAATCAAGTTTGTTCAAACAAAGTTCGTGAAGCAATATATGGCTTTGTAATGGGAGGAGAATGATTTTTGGCCCCTGCCCAAAATTTCTATTTTCTGAACCAATGCTCTGATTTGAACCAAATTTGGTATGTGGTATTATTGGGTCATAAGTACTTGACTCGTGCAAAAAAAGTTCCTGCATCCCCATGGGAATCCCAGGAGCTGAAAATAGAAATATTTTCAAATGCCTATATTTCCCAAACCACACGGAACAGAGAGCTGTTATTTATTATGAGGCATCCTTAGGACAAGTAGAATTGAATGGTAAAAAAAAAATGACATCACATATGTTAGGGTGTTCTGTAGAGGGCATCGAAAAAAATGCTGAGTCAGCATATTTGCAAAAATTAAAAAAAATCTTTTCTCCAGAACCAATGGTCAGAATCTTTTGATATTTGGTATACAGCATTCATAGGGGGTTGGATTCAAGTTTATTAAAATAAAGCCCATCGGTTGATATTTGGGCTCAATATAGGAGCCCAAGTTTTTAACTTAGGGCAACATGGGGAATATTCTTTAAAAATCTTCTTCAGAACCACCATTCAGAATTTTTTAATGTTTGGTATACATCATTGTTATGAGGGTCAGATTCAAGATTGTTCAAACCAAGTCCCTAGGTTAATATTTGGGCTTCCTATGGTAGCCCAAATTTTAGTTTAGTGCAATATGAGGAAACTTATTTAAAAATCTTCTTCAGATCAACCAGGCAGAATGCTTTCATATTTGGTATACAACATCTTTAGGGGGAGTCAGATTCAAGTTTGTTCAATTCGAGTGCCTGGGTTAATATTTGGGCTCCATATGGGAACCTGAAATTTAATTTAGTACACTATGAAAGAATTTCTTCAAAAATCTTCTTCAGATTCACCTGTCAGAATCCTTTTCTATTTTGTGTACAACATCTCTAGGGGAGTCAGATTCAGGTTTGTTCAAATTGGCTCGCTGGGTTAATATTTGGGCTCCCGATGGGAGCCCAAATTTTAATTTAGTGCAATATGAGGAAATTTCTTTAAAAATCTTCTTCAGATCCACCAGTCAGAATGTTTTCATATTTGATATACAACATCTCTAGGGAGGTCAGATTCAACTTTGTTCAAATAGAGAGCCTGGGTTAATATTTGGGCTCCCTATGGGAACCGGAATTGGTCATGTAACTGAAGAATTAGAAATTTTGTATTCATTTCCCTCTAGAGGTGTGTGACTAAGATTAATTCCCATAGGTTGTTTCAAGCGGCTTCATAGGGGAGCTCTACATTTTACATTATGATCAACTGACAAAAAGGCATGATGCACAGACTATTTTTGTCACTCCTGAGGGTCTCAAGGATTGACAGTGTATCCTATGGAGATGGATTGCTTAATGTAGACCCATTCTTGGACTTTGAAAAACTTGTTTATATCATGTTCTGTTCAAGGTGAGCACTTCAGGCCCTGTGGGGCCTCTTGTTTACTAAACCGTGAGGCCGATTTAAACCAAATTTTATATGAGGTATTATTGAGTCATAACTATTCATATGAACACTTTGGTAAATTGAGGGTTGTTCGGGGAGGGGGCATGATTCAATGGATTACAATTTTGCTTTCAAATGTAGAATAAATATTTTTTAAGGGACATTATGCCCAAAATTTATGTTCCCATGCAATCCAATGGGAGAGGGCATTTTCAGTTGGGTGTTTTTTTCTGCTTTAAATTTCAGTGTTTTTATGCCACTTTTTTTTTAGTTGGGTGGTGGGGGGGGGGGGGGGGTGTTAAGGTTGCAGGTGGGTGAAATTTTGTTGTTGCAAAAAATAAATTAAAATCAATCAAAAGTCATTTAAGACCTGAAAAAAAAATTACTTGCAGTATCACTCCCATAACTCCCACCCCCCTCCCCCCCCCCCCCCCCCCCCCCCCCCCTGCTTTTAATACTTCCATTCTGGAGGTGGCTGGAAGAATTTGCCCAAAAAATGGTTTTGCAAGCATTATCGAGCTGTGGAAGAAAGTGACCGCTGCCCCTTCACTGGGCCTCCCGGGGAAGTTTGATGATCTGAGACCAATTGTAGAACCACACCCACCAGCTGCCTTTCTGACCTTCAAATTGAGGTTGAAATCGGTCATGTTTTTGTGTGTACCTGGCTGCATTTGGTCAAAAAGTTCCATGTGGTAAAGGTCTAAAGTGGTATTGTGAAAAACATTTTTAGGGAGTTTTCACAACTCCAACTTGCCAAAAAGACTCGGGGTGGGGGGGGGGGGGGGGGGGAGTGGTGGTGGGCTAGTTTGAACCCACCACTGAACATAAACAAATCCAACACCAAATACTTTTCTGAAACAACAAAAACTTTAACTCAGTAGTAGTTACTTGTTCCTTCCCAGGCACAGTTGATGACATTTTATAGGAATAGGCTCAACAGTTCATTCCAATAAAGGATTATAAGCTGTGCATTCAAAGGATAAATGTGTTTTTATATCCACTCTCTTGATTTGGGGTATACTGGACCATATCTGGTTTGTTCATTCATTCATTCATTAGCTCACCTGACTGAAAGTCAGGATGAGCTATCGTGATCACTCACCATCCGTCGTCCGTGAACATGGTGTTTGCACCTGCTCTTCCTAAACCGCTGAACCAATTTTAGTTAATTTTGCTTGTTCTGACATCGCATTTTGTTTTTGTTCAAATCATGCCAGCTCCAAAATTCTTAAAAAATCTTCTCATGAACCAGTGGATATAATGACTTGATATATGGTATGGAGCTTCCTTTTGAAGTGTAGAATTAAGTTTGTTCAAATGAAGTTCGTGGATCAGTAATTTGCCTTTGTAATAGGAGGGGCAAGATTTTTGGTTCCGCCTGAAATTTCTATTTTCTGAACCGATGGTCTGATTTGAACCAAATTTGATATATGGTATCAGTGAGTCATAAGTACTTGATTCATGCCAAAAATATTTTCCCGTGTCCCTGTGCGAACCCCAGGAGCTAAAAATAGAAATATTTTCAAATGCCCATATTTCTCAAACCACATGGAACAGAGAACTGTTTATTTGGTATGAAGCATCCTTAGGACCAGTAAAATTGAACGGTAAAAAAAGAGATTCCAATCGGTTGTGTTAGGGTGTTCTGTGGCATTGAGTTGGCATATTTGCAAAAAAAATTTTTTTTAATTTCTCCAGAACCGATTATCAGAATCTTTTGATATTTGGTATACAGCATCCATAAGGGGGCAGATACAAGTGTGTTAAAATGGAGCCCCTTGGTTCATATTTGGGCTCAATACAGGATCCCGAGTTTTTAACTTAAGGCAACATGGGGAATGATCTTTAAAAATATTCTTCAAATCCACCAGTCAGAATGTTTTCATATTTGGTATGCAACATCTTTAGGGGCTCAGATTTAAGTTTGTTCAATTCAGCTCCCTGGCTTAGTATTTTGGCTCCCTATGGTAACCCGAATTTAACTTAGTGTAATATGAGGAAATTTCTTCAAAAATCTTCTTCTTTGGATCGACCAGCTAGAATGCTTTTCATATTTGGTATACAACTTCTTTAAGGGGTCAGATTCAAGTTTGTTCAAATCAGGTGCCTGGGTTTTAACATTTGAGCTCCCAAATTTTATTATCTTTGTGCAGTATGAGGGAATTTCTTGAAAATCTTCTTCAAATACCCCTGTCAGAATGTCTTCACCTTTGGTATACAGCATCCTGGTGGTGGTGGAAGGGAAGGGCTCAGACTGAAAGTTTGTTCAAGTTAAGTTCCTAGGTCGATATTTGGTCAATCTAGTTTTGCATTACTGTGACTCGGGACACTTTCTGTGGTAGAATCCCAGTACTAGAAAAAAAATCATCTGGCATGGACAACACAGTTATAAATAATTAAATAACTTCATTTCTCTGTAGTGTTAACTAGCTATAGATGCTAATTAAATCCTTCTTTAAGCAGCTATTGTCAGGTGAACGCCTCAGGTCCCATGAGGCCTCTTTGTTTTTTGTATGTAGCTTCCTGATGGGAACCTCCACATCAAGTTTTAATTTCATTCCGATCCTTTCGTTTATTGAAGAGTGATTGCCCTTGAACTTGGAAATTTCACATATTAGCTGTGAAAAAGATCCTCATGCACCAAACAGACTGCTGTTGTGTGAAATTTGACTGGAAACAATCATTGTAAATATCTCTGTTCTATAACAATGTAATAATGATATAACCCTGGAACCCAAAACATCTATTCAATACATCGTTTTACTGGCCTCGCAAACCAGGTGGTCTCTCAAGGAAGGTTTTACTGTTCTGTATACTGTTCGAATTGCAAACTGTTTCAAATGCAGGGCCCACAGTGATGGCCCCCATCACTTTGCATCTAGTTAGACTTTATTTTTGCGTATTTTTCTTTGAATTGCATAGAATTTGTCTCATATTTGTGAAGAAAGCCACAAGGACAGTAGGTTTCCTTAGATGCCAAGGAGGAATATGGGGTTGACTGTTCTCTATCGAATCTGATTCAAATGTGGCAGATTCCATATGAGGTCCAATTCTAATTCCCAATGGATGAATTATATTTCTGGTGTCTAAAAAAATTTAACATTTTGAGGCTCTGAGACAAAATTATAAGTGGGGTTTGATGGGTTAGCCAATACTTTGGAAACATATTGGAGTGACAATCTAATATTGCACTTCTCAAGAGAAGGTTTCCCAGCCTCAACAAGCATTGAATCTATTGCCGATCTTCTAAAAGTTAATTCTGATTCCACTGTCGTGAATTGCATCAAGTGGTTTGAGGTTTGACTTTTGCAGAACCGTAAAGGGATCATTAGCTCAACTTTGACGAAGTCAAATTTGAGCTATTGTCATGGCCCGTCGTCCATCTGTCCGTCTGTCCGTACGTCAACAATTGGCTATGGCTCGGGCTAGAGGTCGTATTTATGAACCGATCTTTACGAAACTTCTTGGGTACCTTTGTTATGACCGTGGGACGAGAACGAGTGTTTTTGGGTGCGGTCCGAAATTCAAGATGGCTGCCAGCCGCCATTTTGTACCGATGATGCAGAAATCTGTTTTTTGTACAGAACTTCCATATGAAAGCTCTGATTTGAATAATTTTTTGTATGAATGTTTAGTACCATGGGGTACATCACATATAATACGGGTTTTTTTCTCGTGCGTAAATTGTGCAAATTAGACTAATTTTGATGTTTTTTGGTGTTAATTTCAGCACTGTAAGTGCAAATGCCAATACGGCTCGGGCTAGAGGCCGTATTTATGAACCGATCTTTACGAAACTTCTTGGGTACCTTTGGTATCACCGTGGGACGAGAACGAGTGTTTTTGGGTCCGGTCCGAAATTCAAGATGGCCGATGGCAGCCATTTTGTACAAAATTAGGTGCAATCAGATTTTTGCACAGAACTTCCATCTGAAAGCGCTGATTTGAATAATTTTTTGTGTGAATGTTTAGTACCATGGGATACATCACATATAATACGGGTTTTTTTCTCGTGCAGAAATTATGCAAATTAGATGAACTTTGATATTTCAGTGCGACTTACACACATTAAGTACACATGTCAATACGGCTCAGACTTGAGTCTGTATTTGTGAACTGATCTTCACGAAATGTCTTGGGTACCTTTGTTATCACCTTGGGACGAGAACGAGTGTTTCTGGGTGCAGTCTAAAATTCAAGATGGCTGCCAGTGGCCATTTTGTACCGAAATTAGGTCTAATCAGTTTTTTGTACACAACTTCTATACAGCTCAGACTAGAGGCCATATTTATGAACCAATCTTTACGAACCTTGTTGGGTACCTTTGTTAGCACCGTGGGATGAGAGCGAGTGTTTTTGGGTGTGGTCCGAAATTCAAGATGGCCACTAGCAGCCATTTTGTACCAAAATTAGTGCAATCAGTCTTTTGTACAGAACTTCTGTATGAAAGTTCTGATTTGAATAAATTTTTGTATGAATGTTTAGTAACATGGAATACATCACATATTCTAAGGGGTTTTTTTTTCGTGCAGAAATTATGCAAATTAGATGAACTTTGACTTATTCAGTGCTACTTGCACAATGTGAGCACACATGTCAATACGGCTCAGGGTAGAGGCTATATTTATGAACCGATCTTCACAAAACTTCTTGGGTACCTTTGTTATCACCTTGGGACGAGAATGAGTGTTTCTGGGTACGGTCCAAAATTCAAGATGGCTGCCAGTGGCCATTTTGTACCAAAATTAGGTCCAATCAGTTTTTTGTCACAAGTTCTATACAGCTCGTATTTATGAACCGATCTTCACAAAACTTCTTGGGTACCTTTGCTATCACCTTGGGACGAGAACGAGTGTTTCTGGGTATGGTCCAAAATTCAAGATGGCTGCCAGTGGCCATTTTGTACCGAAATTAGGTCCAATCAGTTTTTTGTCACAACTTCTATACAGCTCGTATTTATGAACTGATCTTTATGAAACTTCTTGGGTACCTTTGTTTTCACCTTGGGACAGGAACAAGTGTGTTTTGGGGTGCCTTTGTTATCACTGTGCTATGAGAACAAATATTTTGGGGTTCAGTCAGACCCACTCTGGGACTCAAAGTTTTCTTTTCTAGTTTAGCATCTGACTGTCACCCACCTTTACAATACTTTAACTATACATTTGTTACAGGCAACGGTCAGTATTTATGTACAGACCATTACAATACTTTATATGTAGTTTTGTTAACAGGTCATTACCTAGATGTTTGTCATTGCTGTGTCACATACTATACATGTGCATGTCTTTGTCTTGACAAGTTGAGCTACAGTGTCATTGACACTTTCATTTTTTATCAGGAAGAACATCAGTGGGGCAATTTTACATGCAACATCGTGTTTAATCCTTTATCATTAACCCTTCGACCAATAAGTTAAACAAAATTGCAGTGTCTGTTCTCAAATGTTCATTTTATGTACGTTATAGTCAGAAAAGTTGGCCGGGGGTATGGAAGTCATCATACTGTCTTGTTCTGTTGGATATTGCTTCATAGGGACACGGAAGTTGATTTTGAAACCTTTTCGTATATGCAAAATTTCACAGTGACTGAATTTACATTTTAAAAGCAGTTGAAAGTGGTACTGGAAAAAGTAATGAGAGATCTTCAAAAAATATATTTAGGTTATTTGTTTAGCATGTAATATTGAAGATATACACTTCAAAGCTGTGGTGGTTGTGTGTTTTTGTTTCATAACTTAATTTTTTATCCACATACTGAAATAAACTCTTCACCTGTCACTGATCCTTGGGAAGTTCTTTTAAGAGAATTATTCAGTTCAGTTACCAAGAGAATACTTCAGAGATACTCGAGGGTTACAGAATCAGGGGTAGATTACCAGGCATTAACTTTCAGTTTAAAGGCCTGTATAGTTTTCTCCAATTTGAACAACAGCACACGACATGCTTTGTAGTGGTCGACCGATTATCGTAATCGGTGGAATAATCGGCCGATTATGAGGAATCGGAATTGGATCGGTGCTGACAAAAAATATCGGCAGTTGCCGATTATGTCACTCTTTTCTAAAGACCCTTCTCGCCATCAACAGGGCCTATTCTAACCACAAATAATGAACATATTTCCGCTTGTTTTTTTAATCGTATGGGGTATGAGGTAAGTTCAGGTAACTATTTTCCCCGTGGGAACCCCGGGAAGTGAGGCAGTGCTTGTTTACTATGGTCAACAAGTTCAGTTTTACTGGTAAAATAGGACCCAGTCACCAATGCTTGGGGTGGAAGTCCTCTAAAATGGGCAACATGGAGTATAAACGATTGTCTAAACTTGACTTTATCTCCATGTTGTGTCACGATTAGCCATTGTGCATAAATATGTGATGTTAAACACCAATAAATAAATAGGTAACTATTTAGTATTGTATTTTGTACAAAGCAATGAGACAAGTTCAGACATGGAATTCGAACCTTGAAAAAATACCGGCAAGTCCTTGGTAAGTAAGAATTGAACTATTTATTTACAATCCTCAACATGTGGTTAAAACTCCGTAGATGTCCATCGGCTTCACTTGATAAAACATTTAATGTTTTGACACTACATTTGGGAAGAAGAACTGACAGAAATGTACGTCGAAGTGACACTGGTGTGTACTTCGTGAATTTGCGAGTGCTTGCTTTCTCTGAACACGAAAAAAAGCTAAAGTGTCTGAACTTTATGGAATATGGACGATTCAGACCATGTACGATTCGGACCAGATTTTTTGGGGGGATGATTCGGATGATTTACTGGGCCATTCGAACCATGTTTATGGACCATGTTTATGGAAGATTCGGACCATGTTTATGAATGATCTGAAAGCCTGTTCCGAATTGTTCGTAAATATGGTGTGAATCGTCCACAGGCATGGTCCGAATCGTCCAATAATCTTGTCCGAATTGTCCAGAAATCTGGGCTGAATCGCCCATAGGTCTGGGCCGAATCGTCCAAAAAAGGGTGATCTGAATCGTATTATCGTACATGGTCCGAATCGGTCAGATACCGAAATTTACGCACTTGAAGCGCTTGGAGAATAACCGAAATAGAGATTACTTGTAATTCCAGAAACACAAACATGCCTGTATTAACTGATACGTGTCCAGCAAAACGTGTTTTGGAATGTGTGGAAATGCGAGTTACACGTGCTCCTCAAATTCTTGGACCAAATACTTGGCGGTTTCACATTTAAAATCAGCTGTTTTTAAGAATGGTGGACAACTCGCCCCAAAGACAACTCGCCATTGGACAAGTCGCCATAGCTCTGGACCACTCACCCCAAACCAAAGAAGACAACTCGCCCTAAAATGTGGACTACTCGCCTCAGCTTTGGACAAAGTGAACGGAGAAAGTTGGCTTCCACCAGTATTACTTGTGCTGCATCTACACCAGGTTCAGAAAATAATGCTACAAAGTTGGATGGTGACTCGACTCCCATAAATAATTTGGAAAACATCAGTGCTTTGCCAGAAAGGGAGGATGAGGCGGCTGTAATCTCTGCAAAATCATTATAAAATATTCAAGTATTGGAAAATGTATGAAAATAATCTAATGTCTGTTAATACATTGTTATGAAAATGTGGGAATTTGTATGGCTCAGTTCGCCAAAAGCTGTTGAATCATTGCATTATTTCTATTTATAAATGTTGTTTATGTCTCCTTGTTGTATATGCCCTTGTTATAAATGACACAGGCTTTTTTTCACTTGGTTACAAAATGTTATTTTTTATTTCGACTGTGTTAATCCAAAACCAAAAAATGTAATTGAGAAAATGACTTCGTGTTTGATAAATAAGAATGTCATATATTACTTGAAATCAGAAATCTATGAATAAATGTTCATTTTTTTTTAGCCGTGAGTTAGTTCTTTTTCACAGATACTAAGGCCCAATTTAGTTTGTCACAATTTTTAGGCTAGCAGTCCAAAATATCTGTCAGGGGCAGTATAAATTTCCTGGGTCGAGTAGTCCAAAACTTGGGGCGAGTAGTCTAATTTCTGGGGCAAGTTGTCCAAAATTTGAGGTGAGTAGTCCAGGCCGAGGGCGAGTTTTCCAATGGCGAGTTGTCTTTGGGGCGTGTTGTCCACTTACCGTTTTTAACCAAGTGGGTTCTGTGTTTGTTTTGAAAATTCGCTTGGAAAATCATTTGAATTGGAAATATTTTAACTGTAAAGTGATCACTGAATGACTGTCAGAGAAGGATACGAGGGTAGCATTGTAAGTGAAGAGTTTGACAATGCGTCACAATGCATTTCTACAACAAAAGAAAATAACGAAAAAAAATTCTGGTCAGTTCAAGTCAGTTTGAGTTAAATTTAAATGCTTTTCTGAAGTTATCAATTACATTTGATCTGTCTTTTCATATCAACATTGGGTTTTCTCAACGGTGTTCTCAGACTGCAAGGCCGACGCAATCCAGGATCATGACCGATTGCTCATAAATTTCCCCATGACCAAAATGGCCCCGTCTTAGTAATTTTACCCTAGCGGAAACACTGCCTATTGCTCCTTTCTCCATAATTACGAAGTGGACACTTTCAGGTTTGTGTCCCTGACAATCAAGTTTCATTTTGTAACAGTTTAGCCACAATTTTAATACTTTTATCAAAGAAATGAGTGGATTAACAGACGAATTTGGGGTACATTTTATTGAATAAAAATCGGTTTCGGAATCGGACGATTATGGTTTTCTATAATCGGAAATCGGTCCATGGGGTCTTTGTATAATCGGTCGATCACTAATGCTTGTCTCATGACTTTGCAGTGGTCGGTAGTCTCAAGAAATCCCAGATAGCCAAAACATGAACAGAAACCACGGTCTGGGGAAAACTATATTTAACACCTTACCTAATGGACTCGATACCAGAATTCAACAGAACTATATCATGTGACTCCTTATTGAAACAAACTTGACAAATACGTTTTGTAGAAAATTGAATTTGAATCTCTGGCAGGATTTGATGATGGTGAGATACCCAAGAGCCTGCTATGGTTTTGAAACAAAAACGGAATGGGTGTGTGTGTGTGTCGGGGAGGGGGGGGGGGGGGTAGCAGTGTTATGCTACTAAGAAGTGACTGTGAATTATGACTGGGTTGTAATTTGTAACCTAGTTGAAATTCTCTGCCTGCTTTTTTGAGAACAGCATTTAATCCATTGAAATTGGGATGGGACCTTTTTTGCTGATGGAGGATCCAATGGAATGGTGATGTTTACCCCCCCCCCCCCCCCCACCCAGAATGTTGAAATCCCCCCCCCCCCCCCCCCCCCCCCCCCCAAGAAAAAAAAACAAAAAAAAAACAAATTACCTGGTATTTAGTAAGGGGAGTTTCTTGAAATATATATAAAACTTATTTTTGACATTGAGATTTTTTAGAAATATGAAATTCTGCATGTTTGTGTGACATAAATTCTATCAGGAGGATAAATGAGTCCAAGGCAGAGACCAGGCAACTTGGGCAAAGAAGTTGTCTTGGGTTATCTTGGGTCAGCAAAATCACCTTGAAATAAGGTGAATTTCGTAAAAAAAAGTAAAAAAATAACCACCTAAAAAAGTTTTACTGAAAGTATTAAATGAGTTTTGAGCTTATATTCATAGTGACTAAAAATAAAAGCAACAGATAAAAAAGGTATTATCAGTCAAACCCAAGATGTTTTTGCTTGGAGAGAAAACAGGTGACAACCAGCAAAAGACATGATTTTGTGTTGGACGCATTCTTTCAAAACAAAATGTTTTTGAACTAAAAAGCCTTCTAAAGCGCATTTTTCTAGAAAACATTTGAAGTGAAAACTGAAGTGAAAAATATTATTATAATCCTCCTGGAATTTTTTTGCAGCATCCAGGACGCATTTAAAGATGGCGTTATTGACATCATAAAAAATAATTTGACGCCACATTCTTAAGTTGTTGAGCACAAAAAATTTGGTGAAAGCTGTTTTTCAATTTTTTCGATTTATCCTCATTTTTGACATTTTTACGTCAATTGAAGTTTTATCACTTTTTACCTTTTAAAACCTAAAAATGACAACACGGATAACTTCCACACTATTGATGGAGGGCCTGGATTAATCCCAATATCTTGCCCAAAAAATATAAGATATGGTCACTGCTTTGTACGTGCTTTTCTAAGTTCATCTTTGATTCCATTCTTTTTTTCATGTTTCAAATTTCACTTCACTGTTTGGACTGTGATGCTATCAGATCACTTTCCATCACAGTATTTTGTGGTCACAGTACTGTATTTAGTACAAATGTTGCACCTATTGTCTACTGCTTGTATAAGACAAAGAGTTAATCCTTCTCCAATGCAATGGTCTTATCCTTCATAGAGATATGCACAAAATCACCCTTCAAGCTTTATTTTTTCAATTTTTAACCCCGTGGCATTGCACATGCGCTCATTGCAATAAATGGTCATAAGCTATGTTTTTGAGGGCAAATATTGAAACTTTTAGTCTTTCGAGTCATTTCGAGAATTTCTCTGCAAATGTTGTCAACTCTTCCTCTTATGTAAAGTATTAAACTGATCCATTTTTGTTTTGATTTCATTTCAGGCTAAGGGAGCGTGACAGATATATCAAAGTATTGGAGGCAAAAACAAGAGGCAAAGGAAATGATGCAGGTATTGTTAAGGGTTTATTAGCATGTGCAGGATTACTGAAACTGTCAAGGTTCATTAACTGGTAGAGTGCTGGAAACCTATATTTGGCATTATCCTGGAATGTAGGTACCACAACTTAATTCCTTGTATGCTGCTGGCAGATATTCCTCCCAAGGGCAGGATTTCTCTTGCCACTGAAATAAGTATAATTTAGGCACACTGAATCAAATTTTCCCCTTGTAAATTGAATGGATGTTTTCACCAATGCATTCTTGAGTAAAATTGAGATGAACTTTTGTCAAATCGAGTCATGGCTGCTTCTCAGCAGCCATGACTAGATTTGATGAAAAGTATCTTGTAAAATACTCAGTGGGTTAAGAGTTAAAGACCTCGTACTCCGTGAAGATGCTCTATTTTATCTTTGAAGTGAAACAATGACCAGTCCAGGGAGGGGGGTGGGGGTCTAAACTGAGAGAGAAGTCATTTCTCCATCTGCAGATATCTGGGCGAAGTCAAATGAGAAGTCATTTCTCCATTTGCAGACATCTGGGAGAAGTCAAATAAAAACAGAAGTGAGTCGGAAGGAGAAGCTTGAAAGGACATTTGGATGAGTACTGCATTATAAAGTATTCTCATATGTAAATAACTCACTGCTGCAGCGATAAAAAAAAGGGGGAAAGCACATGTTTATACAGATTTGTCTTATTTATTCAGAAAAAAAATTCCAATAGGTATGTAACTTTGCAAAGCACTAATCACACTTTTTTAGTAGTTCAGACAGTCTTTCGATTTTGACAATGGAAGACATGCGGTGTACTGCTTGGAACCATTTGGAGTGAACTGCACTATTGTTGAGTCCCAGCATCGGTAAAATGTTTTTAAAAAAAACATCAGTGAACATGATTTCCTGCATCTTAGAAACTCCCAGGAAGTTTGCTGCATACAGAAAGGGAAGAGAACATTAATACTGAGCATTTGTAAGAGAAACTTGCAGACATTGATGCAGCTGATCATTTTCTTCAGAGCAAAATTGAAAGACTGAATTCAGGTTAATTCTGGGTGATCCCAATGTTTGAGAGGACCCTTTTCTGGAGTAAGTGCACTTTGAAACAAATAGGGTGTACCCCTGTACTGTCAACAAGATAGATATATTTGACCCATCAAGTTTTCACCTAAAATTGTTTCTTTTCAACCTACTCACAATTGTTTACAATTGGCTGTAACATAAGTGCAAGCCCTACTTCGGAACTAACTCAAGCTTTTAGAATCTTTTCCAAACGAGTTGGAAAAGTACTAGAGTGCAAAAGCACGAAAAAGATCGAAAAAGGGTCGAGTGAGACCAGCGCTCGAAATTACAGGTACTCTCTCTGCACACCTTGTGCGTTTACCGAGCGCATGCGAAACAACCGTGACGTCAATTCCATTTATTTCTGCCATTTGTACATGGTCGGAAATTTTTGTGACTCATGCTAATTTGCTGTTTATTCTTCGTGAACAACTTATTCTACATTCTTAGTGTGCAAGTGGATTGTATCCTTCTGTCAATCTACCAAATTATTGTTAATTAATGTTAATTTTTATTATTATTGCTTGTTTCTTCACCCTTCATCTTGTTTTTCCCCCACGTGTGAACACGACCTTCGTGCTGTTTTCCATCGGCGGGAAGCTTGATTACTTTGATATTATGCCCAAGACTATTCCTTGTACCTCTTGCTTGCAAGTGAAGCATGTGGACGACTCTCATTCCACATGTGTCACTTGCAGCAATTGCACTCAGGCCCAATCATGTGGTATTTGTGGGGTTTGGTCCTCTAAATTCTGGGCTTCTGTTAACAAGGTGGTTCTGTCCAGAGCTAGAACCCCTCGTTCTCGGGGTAAGGGTAGCCGTGCCGTAGCAGACATTTCCGCTGGTGCACGTGGTGACTCTGTCACACAGGATTCTGATCTGTCTTCTGTGGCGAGTTCCTCTGCAACTGTTGATGGTGTTAGTTCAGTGATACCTGATGAGGAGACCGTGGTCTCTTTGTCTTCTGATGTCACTATTGAGGCGTCTGTTTTCGTTGAGAGCTTTTCCGAGGTCAGCTCGGTGACCCTCTCCGATCTGCCTCCTACACCGTCGACTGTTGTTGAGGAAGTTGGTACTCCAGATCCTATTCTGTCTGATGGTGGCTCTTCCATCTCCTCTGGGGATGGTCTACAGTCTCGGGGGACCGAGGCTGTATCTGCTGGTGTGTCTGTGTGTTCTCAGCCTCCCCTAGCCTCGCGGCGGGGCTGTGCGGGTTTGCTGTCTGCTCCATCTCATCTGGCTAGGTTTGCTCCTAGTCGGTTGAGCCGGTTGGTCGCTTCGGCAGCGATTCCTCGTCCCTCGAGTGAATCGTTTATTGTTCCTCCTTCCCCTGCTAGTGTGCCGCCTAGTGGGATGGTGTTGGGATGTTGGCATCCAGGGCCTGCTGTTCGGCAGAGGTCAGTGACAGCCCCTGTTAGCTGTCACTCTCGGAACCTTGCTCCGGTGATTCCTCACTGTGTTCCGAGTCTGGGTGTCGATCGATGCTTGCTGTCGGTCTCAGAGGATAGGCAGTTGGGGCCGTCTGCTGCACAGAGGCCAATGACAGGTTCCTGTCATTCTTGGGACAATCCTCCGGTGTCTTCTCACCGTGTCCTAGGTCCAGCTACCGATCGACGTGCGCCATCGGTCTCTTTAGAGGATTTGCAGGCAGGACCTTCTGTTTCGCAGAGGTCGGTGATGGCCCCTGGGCGTCACAATCGGGACTATCCTCCGGTGTCTTCTCACCGTATCCCTATTCTGCCTGCCGATCGACGTCCGACGTCGGTCTCTTCTGAGGATTTGGGTTCTTCTACCAGAAGGGTCCATTGGGAGGACACTCCGTCGGGCGATACTGCTGCGATGGATTCTCAGGGTGACCTGCGTCAGGCCGTTTTGGCGCTCACCCGGTTGCTTTCTGGCAACCCTCAAGTTGGCCTCCCTGTGCCTCCTGAGGCATAACCTCCTTTGGTCGGTTGCCGAGATGTCTCGCCTGGCCCCTTGGATACTGCACAGTATTCACAGGAGGTTTCTGCTGGTCAGCCTGAGTTGGGCTACATCTCCTCTGCTACGGAGGATGACGAGTATCTTGAAGGTGATGGGCCCCCCTCGTCAGTCTTGGGGCAGGCTTTGGATTTCGTCTTTGGCTTATTGCCGGACGTTCAACCTTCCGACCAGCCTTCTGTGACCGTCTGGCCGCAGTCCACTGTGGAGCGCTGTAACCCTGTTGAGCCTTCTAGCTCCGGGGCTTTGCATCCTCTGCAATCGGCTCAGGTTGTTGAGTCCTTCCAGGGCTTAGACGCCAAAATGCGTTCTAAGGCCCTCAAGGGTTCCTTCTTTTCTAGAGCTGATGCCTTTCTGCCTCCATCGCGGTTTCGTGTTTACGATTCCGTCTCTCCACCAGTCTTCCAAGTGATGACTACTGTGGATGAGGATTCTTCTTCCCTCGGGTTGCCTAAGCCTAAGTCGGCAGTTCTCCTGATGTCGGTAGTTGAGTCTGTGGTGGGCCTGTCCCGAGAGATGCTGGGTATGTTATCTCTCGCGGACCATGTCGTCGCTGCTCTGGCTGAATATTTTCCACCAGGGAAGTTTGATGACGCCCAGGCGCCTTTTCGCGTTTTGTCACAGGCTCTTATGAACTTGACACGCGCTCACGCCTGTAACACGGCTAATTTGGAGCTGGCACGCCGGGATGTGGTGTTGGATTCTTTACCTCCTTTCCTTCTGAGCAACGTGCTGTTCTGAGGTCTGCCTCTTTGGTGGGACCTCAGTTGTTCCATGGTTCCGTGGAAGCTGTTCGTGGCGAAGTTCTTCGTCATTCGAAGGACCAGCTTTTGCTGCGACAGCTTGACCAACCTGCTGCTGCGGGTGGGGGTCGTTCCAGGCCCGCCAAGCGTGCTGCTGCGTCGGCCTCGTCGACTACGCCTTCGGCTCCGTCTGCTCCTTCTGCACATAAGAAGCGCCGACGTGGCCAGGCTGCTGGCAGCCTCAGGCTGGAAAGTCTCAGGACTCTGTCACTTGTGGTTTCTCCTCTCGTGAGCCTCGTCGAGGCCGCAAGTAAGTGAAGGTTCTCACCTCGATTCGCCTCCAGTTGGGGGAAGGCTGTCGCTGTTTTACGACCTTTGGACAGAGATAACGTCAGACTCTTGGGTCCTCGACGTAATTCAATCCTGTCTGCGACTGTCCTTCCATCGGCACCCCAGTTTATCTCGGGTGCCCCTTCCGACTCGGGTCCCTTCCGATTCTCTGCGTCGGTCGGGACCTTCTGGTGCAGGAGATCGACAATCTCCTCTCCAAAGGGGCGATCGAGGTGGTCAGGAACACCCTTTCACCGGGGTTTTACTCGAGACTTTTCTTGGTGCCGAAGAAAAACGGCCAATATCGTCCTGTCATCAATCTGAGTACCCTGAACGAGTACATAATAGCTCCTCGTTTCAGTATGGAGACTTTCCGGTCGGTTCGACGTTCAGTTCATCAGGGCGATTTTGCGGCCAGTATCGACCTGAAGGATGCCTATTTCCATGTACCCATTCATCTGGCGTCATGGAAATACCTTCGGTTCTCGTTTCGGGATCGAGTTTTTCAATTCAGAGCTCTCCCGTTCGGTTTGAACCTGGCTCCTTGGGCCTTCACCCGACTGATGTCACATGTGCTTACTTTCCACCGCACTCAGTTGGCAGTGACTTCATCAGCCTACCTAGACCACATCCTCCAACGGCACCACGATGCTGCTGTTCTGAGTTCGATGTCCGGCAGTTTCTTTACCTGCTAGCGTCTCTGGGTTTCAGAGTCAATCGCGAGAAGTCGGATTTTCTTCCTTCTCAGCGATTCCGTCATTTGGGGATGGATTTCGACACTCATCACAATGTAGTGTCGGGGCCCCCAGGCTCGGGCGACGATTCTTTCCGCCTTGACTCGGAACCTGCTTCAATCTTTCTCGGTCTCGGCCAGGACTTTCCTTCAGATGCTGGGCCTTTGCGGTTCGGTGACAGATCTCATTCCGCTCGGTCGCTTGTTTGTCCGACCTCTCCAACACTTCCTGTTGGATCATTGGCGTCCGAATGTAGATCCGCTGGACCTGGAACTCACTATTCCTCGGTCTCTGCTTTGTCACCTCCGCCCTTGGGCCTATATTCCCTGGCTGACACAGGGTGTTCCGTTGGATCTTCCTTTGGCCGATCGCACCCTTACTGCGGATCCCAGCGATCGGGGCTGGGGTGCGACGTTGAGTCCTCTCGGTCTGTCTACTCACGGAGAGTGGGACAGCGAGCAGGTGGGCCTTCATATCAACCAGAAGGAGCTCCTTGCTCTTCTGTTGAGTTTTCGGCTTGGGATCCCTCATCTGTCAGACCATATTGTCCTGCTTCTTTCGGACAATTCGACAGTAGTGGCCTACATACGGAATCAAGGAGGCACACATTCGATTCCCATGTATCGGCTGTCTCGGGATCTTCTTCTGTGGGATGTGAACGCTCGGGTGTTTCGACACATTCCCGGGCGTCTCAACGTCCTAGCAGACTCCCTGTCCCGACACGACAGTGTCCTTCCAACCGAATGGATGCTACATCGGTCGGTGTTTCAGGCGATTTGCAAGCAGTGGAGCCGTCCTCAGGTTGACCTTTTCGCTACTCGCTGGAATCATCAGGTAGAGACCTTTGTCTCCCCTTGTCCAGATCCTCTGGCATTTGCATTAGATGCTCTGTCTCTGGACTGGACAGGTTGGATCGGCTATGCCTTTCCTCCTGCACCGATTCTTCCTCAAGTATTAGCGAAGATTCATGATTGCAGTTGCAGGATCATTCTGATCACACCCCTGTCTCCACAGAGGGTGTGGATCAATTTGCTGCGGCCTCTATTGGCCGATCGACTGATTCGTCTACCTCTCCATCGCGATCTTCTTTCACAGAGTCGTCCCAGGAAGTATCACAACAACCTGGCGAGCCTGTCCCTTCACGCCTGTCTTTTATCAGGTCCAGTCTCCGACGTAGAGGTTTTTTGAGACGATCAGTGGAGTGCATTTCTGCATCGCAGCGACATTCCACTGGCATGACTTATGCCGCCAAGTGGAAGGTTTTCTGCCGCTGGTGTGCAGATCACAATGTGAATTACCGTGATCTGTCAATCGCTCAAATTGCAGATTTTCTGGTTTTTCTTTTTGACTCCAAGGGCCTATTACGATTAAGGGCTATCGGTCTATGCTGTCTTATGTGGGAAAGCGGTGCATCGGTAGAAATCTTTTTCTCTCCAAACTCATTCGGCACTTTTCATTGAAGAGGCCTCGAGTTTTGCGTCTTACACCCAAGTGGAACTTGGCATGGGTGTTGCACTGTTTGGAGGGGGCGCCATTCGATTCTTTATCTGAGACCGACATGCGTTTTCTCACCTATAAGACGGCTTTTCTTCTAGCATTTGCTTCTGCTCGTCGAGTCAGTGAGCTTCATGCGCTATCTGTTGTTTCTGCCTTCCGAAATGAGGCTAACAGTGTCACCTTCACTACTGATTGCTCTTTTCTGGCTAAGAATCAACTTCCTGATTCGGTACCTCCTCCCATCTGCATTCGGGCTCTCCCTGATGTAGATGGCCGGAGGCCTCTTCTTTGTCCTGTTCGTGTGATCAAGACTTATATTACTCGCACTTAGTTCATTAGGAGGGGTCGGAAGAGATTCTTTCTGTCTCTCATTCCTAAGAGGCAGTCTATCTCTTCCCATTCTAGTTCCAGGTGGATCTGTCTTGCAATCAAGCTGGCTTATTCTCGCTTGTCTGCGTCGGATCTTGTTTCGAACCGGCTTAATGCTCATGAGGTTCGTGCCATTTCTACATCCTGGGCGTTCTCCAATTCTGTTTCGCTCCGGGATGTTATGAATGCGGCTTACTGGAGAAATGCTTCTACCTTCTCCTCCTTTTATCTCCGCCACCTTCAGCAGCAATCTGAGGACCTTTTTTCTTTAGGCCCTCTCGTTGCTGCTCAGGCTGTTGTGCACCCTCGTTAAAATTGTTTTTATCGAGGTTGTGCTTCGCTCAGCCTTGTTCTTTTCAGGTGCCTTCTCTCTATCTTCATTACAGGTTTCATTATTGTTCTCTGCCATCCTTGCTCTCTTTCTGCTACTCTTGTTGGTATTGGTTATGTGATTCACCTCCTCCTATTGTTTATTCAGCCAATTGTAAACAATTGTGAGTAGGTTGAAAAGAAATTAAAATTTTTTAGTAAATTTTGTTTCTTAACATACCTACCACAATTGTTTACCGGAGGCCCACCCTCCTTGGGGATATCTTTGATATCGATGCCTCCCCACTAAATCACAAACTTCTCGTTGGCGGAAATACGGAATTGATGTCACGGTTGTTGCGCATGCGCTCGGTAAATGCAAGAGGTGTGCAGAGAGAGTACCTGTAATTTCGAGCGCTGGTCTTGCTCGACTCTTTTTTCGATCTTTTTCGTGCTTTTGCACTCTAGTACTTTTCCAACTCGTTTGGAAAAGATTCTAAAAGCTTGAGTTAGTTCCGAAGTAGGGCTTGCACTTATGTTACAGCCAATTGTAAACAATTGTGGTAGGTATGTTAAGAAACAAAATTTACTAAAAATTTTTAATTTTTTCAGAAAAAAAATATCCTCTGCAAGAGTACTTAGTTACCAAAATAGTTGTTTTGAAAGAATGTACAAACACAAAAATAGTTGTTTTAAAAGAATGTACAAACACTTTGTCTTGTGCCAGTGTCACCTATTCTCAATGTATGCAAAAACATGATCAGTTGACCGATTGCTTTACATTTTTTTTATCTGTTGATTTATTTTTAGTTACTATGAATATCAACTCTAACGTCATATAATATTCCAGTAAAATGCCTTTTAGGTGATTATTTTTATTGTATGAATGTTGCCTAATTTCAAGGTAGCCTGAATTTTAAGGTGATATTGAAGGTAAAGCGAATTTTGCCAACCTAAGCTGATTTCATCTCAAAAGTCGGCTGGTCTGTGAAGTGAAGTATTTTAGTCTGGAGGGATTTGCCATGTCATAATTTATGGGAGAGTGCCTCAAGCCACTATCCCATAATCTGTAACAAGGCAATGACCTGAACAACTTCATATGACCCCCCCCCCCCCCCCCCCTCCCACACACAGTCTTTCTGGCCTTGAATTTTGAAATAATGTTGAAAGCCTACCAAAAGGCATTGTAGAATGACTTTGGGTTCTTATTTAGTACCATCACAGCCCATTTCATCAAAGCCAGACTTGTGAATTGTTAAACAAACAGAAAAGTTTGTTGATAATTGCTTCTGCCCAATTTTTCTCTCTTGCATTGAACCGTTGACTTTTCAATTTAAAGTCCAATGCATTAACCACTTGGCTACCCCCACAGTGGATATTACAGATCCAGTAAATTCCATACAAGGGGTACAGTGGCTCAGTAGATAGTGGTGCAGGCTGCAAGACGAGAGGTCCTCGGTTCGAATCCCACCTGCAGCAACCACGTTGTTTCCTTGGGCAAAACACTTCACCCCCATTGCCCACGTGGTGGCATGGTGGCATTGTGTACTAAGGCGTACTGCACGTCGACTGTGCACTTGTCTTCAACCAATGCTAACCCTGCTTGTGTGGAGTATGTTGTGGAGCTGACAGTTGCTCGATGGTCTCTCCGGGAACTTCCTCCACCCATAACACTGACGTCATGATTAGCCATTGTGCAGAAATATATGACCTTAAACACCAGTAAATAAATAATAATAAATTACATACATTTAACAGGACCTCATTTAATACCTGTGAAGAAACAAATTTTCTGTGAGGTTAAATTATTTCTTTTTCTGTCATTTTATTTTAAAATTGAAGATGGGAGAGAGTCAGAGGACAAATCCAAACAGGAAGCATCAAGGAGAGAAAACACATTGGTGCACCGACTCACCATTAAGGAACATGAATTGCAAGAATATGTGGTATGTAACTTCCTTTTTGCTTGACATCTTGTTAACTGGTAGAGTGCTGGAAGTCCATTTCTGGGCTTTATGCTGAAGTGTTGGTACCACAACTTAAAGACTTCATATTCAGTGGATGTTCTACATATCACCTTTGAAGTTTATTTCATCTGTTAGGATTTGCCTTGTTACAATTTATGGGAGAGTGCCTGCTGGCAAATCTTGATGGCCAAAAATAATTCAGCACCCTACCAGTTAATGAGATTACAATATAGTTCACAAAAGTAATTCGCTTCTTAAAATGATGTGATGATTTATTTTACTATAACATTAAAATTTGTCTCATCCAAAAGGAATGCAAGAATAAATATTTCCCCAAAGTAGAGAAGGCCTGTTTTGGTATTTGGAATTTTTGAATTGGTACAGTGGAACCATGTTATTTGAATAACCAGTGAATATTATTCAGTTAAAAAGAGTATTCAATTAATGAGATTTGGTCACTTTTATGTATTCTAGAGAGAAGCCGGACATTTATTCTTTAGTGATGAACCAATTACATTACACTTGGAACTTAATTAAGCACCTCGCACCCCCTGAAATGTTTCATGACAGTGAAGTTGCTGTTACTGATTATTATGTTTTAATGATTGTTATGTCTTGCAGTACATTTCATCTAGTGAAACATGGTGTTTCTGGTTGATAGAATACCCCAAACACATCTCCTTGTCCACGTGAAGCATGCTTCCCACAATGTCACAAAAAACACTCTCATCCACATGCAATATCTGGGTATAAAGAAGAAAATTTGTTTCTTTTTTTTTATCAGTAAATGTTGACATGGCAAGGAGGAGACTGTCAGAGGCACTGAGATGGCAGATCGTTGGCATGCATGCAACAGGCATGTCATTCAAAGCTATTGGAAGACAACTTGGCTATAGTCATTCTGCCATCAGCAGACTTGTCCGAAAACATCAACAAATCAATGATATTAAGGACTGACCAAGGCCTGGACAACTTCAAAAGACCACTCCTCGGGAAGATCGGAATCTGGTACACCTCGTTAGGCTTGCACCCTTTGCTTCAAGTGGGGTTTTGGCACGCCTTTGGCTCCACAACAGGCGTTTGTTCAACAGAACTGTCCGAAATCATTTCAACGCACTGGTATGAGATCCAGAAGGGTCAGCAAGCATCAGCTCTGTCTGATTGGCATCAAAGATGACGTTTGGAGTCTCGGGGCGTGGAGGAGAGTCCCTTGGTCAGACGAGAGTAGGTTCCTGCTTCACGTCACAGATGGTCACATGAGAGTGTGGAGGCATAGAAATACTGCCTATGTGCCCTGGAAGATCAGACCTACTGTTCTCAGGGTTCGCACAGGTCCTTGAAAGTGCTTGAATTTGGTACCCACTTTTTCAAGGCCTGGAATACCTGGAAAAATGGGGGTTTTCTTGGTGGGATCCATGAAAAAGGTCCTTGAATTTTCTCTGGGGCCCGGTTGATTCACTCTCGGCACAGCACAAATTGTAACAAAGTCATGACGTCACTTGTACCGGTGAATCAACCAGGACAGCTCAGTTGTAAGCGAAAGTAAACAAAAAATGATGGAGTCGCAAAGGCGGAAGAGAGTTCTTCGCATTGAAACATCGTCTGTCTGTCAGACATTTTGTCGAATGACGTCACGACACAAATCTTGCACCACCTCGCGAGGAGGTGTAAATTTGTGCCGGTCGGCACAGTCCCGTCACATGTTCTGTTCGTGGTTGATTGTGGGGAATCCCTGTTCCGTCACAGTTTGTGCTGTGCCGAGAGTGAATCAACCGGGCCCCTGAAGAACATGGGTGCTGATTTTTTACCATCTATGTGCTTAAAGTGGTCTTATAAAAACATTATTATTAATCGGTTGTAAACCGATATTAAATACTTAACAGATAATGAGCGTAATGATTACAAGAACACAAAATTGGGGGTTCCAAAGTTCAAGGGACGAAACGCGGTTATTGGTTTCACACAGTGACACATTTTCTGATTGGATTTTCGAAACTGAATCACAAGTGCGCCATTTGTTTTCAATTGAAGGATTCTATTCTTAGTAAGTAGTTCAGCAACAATAATAATACAGCTATGCCTGGAAAATGTAAGTTTAAAATGACGTAGCTTCATATTAAGGAATACTCTGAATGGTTATTACCGGATATTGACATTAACAGTGTGAGATGCAAATTGTGCTGCAAATCATTCAGTGTTGCAAATACGGGCGAATGTAGTCTGAAAAGTCACATGAACTTAAAAAAACATAGCTCACGACTTCCACGCAATGCAGATTCATATGAGCTATCGGATGTATTTTCGAATCGACCGGTTAGTAGCAGTGACAAAACTGAGCAGTTGGAGGGAGCCGCAGACAGGAGTAACTCCCTCTGCATCGTCATCAGTATCATCGTGGGTAATGAGTGAGGACTCGTGGAAGGCAGAAATATTATGGAGGCTTCGGTGTGTGAAGACTCACTTTTCACGGAAAAGCGGTGAATTTAATTCTGTTTTATTTCCAAAAATGTTTCCAGATAGCTTGATCGCCAGTAAGTGTTTGTATTTACATGTAAATTATTAAATACAAACTCTTGAAACTGCTTAAAAATTATCCTTGAAAAAGTTGTGAAAGTCCTTGAAAAGGTCCTTAAAAATCCTTGAATATTTTTTTTAGAATCCTTTATGAACTCTGTGTTCTTTCTGGTGGAGGATCATTAAAGTTCTGGGGATGCCTCTCTCATGATTGTAAATTTGATATGGTGACTGTATGTGGGAATCTCAATGGTCATCAGTTCGTCCAGGACATTCTCAGTCCGGTTGTTGTGCCTCATTTGGACAACCACCCGTTGGCTACTTGCCCTGTATTCATGGATGACAATGCAAGGCCACATCATTCCCATGCTGTGAGAGCATTTCTTCAGAACAACGCTATTACAACACTACCTTGGCCTGCAATGAGCCCCGATTTGAATCCCTTAGAACACATCTGGGACTTTCTTGGACATCGTGTGCAAGTAAGGGATCCGCCTGTACAGAATTTGGCTGATTTGGAAGCTGCATTGCATGAGGAGTTGCAGTAGTTGCCTCTGGACTGTATCAGAAGGCTCACTGGTAGCATTAGGAGGAGGGTTCAGGCTGTCATCCGGACATGTGGTAGATACACTCACTACTGGCGTCAGACACTACTATTGTGTTCAGATCACAAGTTACATTTTTAGCTCAACTTGACAAAGTCAAGATAAGCTATTGCCATCACGCGTGCGGAAGTCGGTTAATCTGTTCACATTTTCCTTTAGCACATGCTACACCCCACAGTTCTTGTCCGATCATCACGAAATTTCATATGCAGGTTTGAAGTCATGTCTAGATGAGAACGTCCCCTTTTGGTCGCGATCAGTCAACCATGATGGCTGCCCGAGCCCAAAACCTGAAAACCTTGAGCACAGTTCACAGGTCGTATTTATGAAGGGATTTCATTGTAACTTGGTTGGCTGACTCTGTATAATGTCTAGATGAGAACGTTCTCTTTTGGTCATGATCTGTCAAGCATGATGGCTGTCCAAGCCCGAAACCCAAAAACTTTTAGCACAGTCTACTGGTCATATTTAATATTATGGAGGGTTTTCATTGTTACTTGGTAAGATGACTCTGTATGGTGTCTAACTGAGAAGAACTTCCCCCATTTGGTCACGATCTGTCAACCGTGATGGCTGCCCGAGCCCAAAACCTAAAAACCTTTAGCATAGTCTACAGGTCGTATTTATGGAGGGATTTCATTGTAACTTGGTAGGATGACTCCATATAATGTCTAGATGAGAATGTCCCCTTTTGGTCGGGATTGGTCAACTAGGACGGCTGCCTGAGCCCAAAACCTAAAAACCTTTAGCACAGTCTACAGGTCGTATTTATGAAGGGATTTCATTGTAGCTTGGTAGGATGACTCCAGATAATGTCTAGATGAGAACGTCCCATTTGGTCGTGATCATTCAACTGTGACGGCTGCCCGAGCCCAAAACCCAAAAACCTTTAGCACAGACTACAGGTCGTATTTATGAAGGGATTTCATTGTAACTCTGTAGGATGACTCAGTATAATGTCTGGATGAGGACGTCCCCTTTTGGTTGCGATCGGTCAACCATGATGGCTACACAGGCCCAAACCCTGAAAACCTTTAGCACAGTCTACAGGCTGATTTTATGAATGGATTTCATTGTAACTTGATAGGATGACTCATTTTGGATAATTTCACTGTAACTTGGTAACTTTGGTTGACATACATTAACTGTGAGGGCCACATTAACCCACCCCTCAATTCTTTAGTAAAGTCTACACCTCAAATTATTTTTCTTGAAAACATAACATACAGGGAACAGAAATTAACATACTCTCAATTATCACAATTCTTGTCTTATTTCATAATCCTTTCATAAACGTTGAGCATTATCCTTTTCATCAAACACAACACACAGTGTCAAGTTAAGCTACAGTGTTATTGACACTTTCATTTGTAAGTAATTACCAGCATTGTTTCATCATAGACCATTCCAGCACCATACTTGTCGAGAGAACATTTTTCCATCAAAACCGTTAGTGACAGATATGTGTAATTAGCACCATTAAAATACTGCATATTTTCATCATTGTGTTGTCTATCATTTGTCAATAGACTATACGTTCTGCAAACAATCACTTTTGGCCATCTGAAAGATAGCAGGAAAATAATGACAGTTTCTATTAACACCACTGCGAAAAAAAATAGGGGGTGTTTAATTAAGTTCCAGGTGTATATAAACTTGCAATGAACCAATTAACGATTATTTCACCAAACATTCTGTTGTCGCCTATTTTTACACCCCCACTTTCAAAGAAAATAGGGGTATACTGGATTACGTGCGTCCGTCCATCCGTCCGTCCGACAACCTGTCCATCTGTGTGTCTGTGTGTGAATCCGTCCGAAAATTTTCATAACTTAAGTAAATTATTATTTTTTATAATATTTGTTGGTTATAGGTATGCCCTCACTTGTTATTTTTTATTATTATTATTATTATTTTTTATTATTATTATTATTATTTTTTTTTTTTTTTTTTTTCACTTGTTCGCTTAGAAATTGTGTCCCTCTGAGCCAAATTTTGTCTGTTCAGAAATTGTGTCCCTCTGAGCCAAATTTTGTCTGTTCAGCCTGTATCTCAGGTATCGAATGTTCTATTGCAATGAAATTTGCCATGAACACTGCTTACGGTATAGGCTTTAAAAAAAGGATTCAACGATATTTCTCACATTCTCCTTTTTAGAGTTATCCCCCTTTTTTGACTTAGAAATTGTAGGAAATAGACATTATTTGTCTGTTCAGCCTGTATCTCAGGAATGGGTTATCAGATTTTGGTGAAATAAGGCATGCAGTTTGCCTATGACAAAGGCTTCTGCCTCATTGCATAAAACTTCCAAACACCAAACAATTTACCATACCTTTTGACTTAGAAATTGTTGGAAATTGTTGAAAACTTTCAAAGAAAATTGTAAAATTGTAGGGGGGGGGGGGGTTGCATACTGGATTGGGGTTATCGGATTTCAGTGAAATGTGACATGCAGTTTGCCTATGACAAAGCTGCTGCCTCATTGCATAAAACTTCCCAACAATTTACCATACCTTTTGACTTAGAAATTGTTGGAAATTGTTGAAAACTTTCGAAGAAAATGGAGGGTGGGGGGAGGGAGGGGTATACTGGATTGTGTCCGTCCATCTGTGCATCCGTCCGTCAGTCCATATGAGAATATTCATAAATGATATTTGTTGGTCATAGGTATGCCCACAATAGGCGGTACACCACGTGGGGGTATGCACCGGACGAAAGTCCAGCTCTTGTTTCCACTACATTTCATTGATAAATCACCAAATACGAAAGATTGTTTAGTGTTTAGCCAAAATTATATTCATGGGTTGTTTTTGGAAAATAGATTGTGATTAACGATGTTGTGATTAACGATATTGTTCTCTTGTGAGGGTTGCATACAACACTCAGCTGTTTTAACTAGAAATATACTGAACACACATACTTAGTGTCTCAGTTTAATAATAACTTTGATGTAAATGTGTACTTGTGTTCATGCATGTTTTACAGATCGATAGGCACGGGACATATCAAAATTTAATGTTCATTTTTTAAAGCTTTACCTCCCTTGGATGTGTTTCTCCAATATTTACTCTGCATCCAACATGGGAGAAACATCAAGGGGTTTACTGAATTGAACAGTTAACTTTAACTGAAACAGAGTTTGCACAGCCTTGAAAAGTCATTGAATTTTACTCAAACTCCTTGAATTTGGAATATTCAGAAAATTTCCTCCAAAAGTACTTGAAAGTCAGTCAGACTCCTTGAATGCCCTTGGATTTTTCTGGCTATCATTACAACTTGTTTAGTTGAGTTCAACCTTTGGCCAAATTCTCAATTTTATTTGGTTTCAATTTTTAGCTTAACTTGACATAGTCAAGATAAGCTATTGCCATCACGCGTCCGGAAGTCTGTTAGTCTGTGAATCTGTTCACATTTTCCTTTAGCACGGGCTACACCCCGCAGTTCTTGTCTGATCGTCACGAAATTTCATATGCTGGTTTGGGGTCATGTCTAGATGAGAACGTCCCCTTTTGGTCGCGATCGGGCAACTGGTATGGCTGCCCAAGCCCAAAACCCGAAAGCCATTAGCACAGTATACAGGTCGTGTTTTTGAAGGGATTTCATTGTAACTTGGTAGGATGCCTCTGTATAATGCCTAGATGAGAAACGTCCCATTTTGATTGCGATTGGTCAGCTGTGACGGCTACAGGAGCCCGAAGCTTGAAAACCTCAAGTACAGTCTACAGGTCGTATTTATGAAGGGATTTCATAGAAACTTGGTAGGATGATTCCAGATAATGTCTAGATGAGAACATCCCCTTTTGGAAGCATTCATTCAACTGTGATGTCTGCCCAAGCCCAAAATCCCAAAAACTTTTAGCACAGTCTGCAGGTCATGTTTAATATGGAGGGATTTCATTGTAACTTGGTAGGATGACTCCTTATGATCTCTAGATGAGAATTTCCCCATTTGGGCGTGATCTGCCAACCGTGACGACTGCTCGAGCCCAAAACCTGAAAACCTTTAGCACAGTCTACAGGTCGTATTTATTGAGGAATTTCATTGTAACTTGGTGGGTTCATACAATGTCTGGATGAGAAAGTCCCCTTTTGGTCCTGATTGGGCAACTGTGATGGCTTCAGGGGCCCGAAGCCCAAAAACCTTTAGCACAGGCTACAGGTCATATTTATGAAGGGATTTCATTGTAACTTGGTAGGATGACTCCAAATAATGTTGTCTAGATGAGAACGCATTTTGATCGTGATCATTCAGCCTTGATGTGTGCCCAAGCCCAAAAACCTTTAGCATAATCTATAGGTCATATTTATGGAAGGATTTCATTGTAACCTGTTAATAATGCCTAGATGATGACATCCCCTTTTGGTCGTGATTGGTCAACTGTGATGGCTACAGGTGCCTGAAGCCCGAAAACCTTGAGCAAAGTCTACAGGTCATATTTATAAAGGGATTTCAGTGTAACTTCGTAGGATCACTCCAGATGATGCCCAGATGAGATTGTCCCCTTTGGTTGCAATCATTCAACCATGATGGCTGCCTGAGCCCAAAGCCCGAAAACCTTTAGCACAGTCTACAGGTCATATTTATGAAGGGATTTCATTGTAACTTGGTAGGTTTGACTTTATATAATGTCTAGATGAGAACGTCCCCTTTTGGACACGATTGGGCAACTGTGACAGCTACAGGGGCCCGAAGCCCGAAAACCTTTAGAACAGTCTACAGGTCATAATTATGAAGGGATTTCATTGTAGCTTGGTAGGATGACTCCAAATAATGTCTAGATGAGAACGTCCTCTTTTGGTCACGATCATTCAGCCTTGATGGCTGCCCGACCCCAAAAACCTTTAGCATAGTCTATAGGTCGTATTTATGGAAGGATTTCATTGTAACTTGTTAGGTTGACTCCATATAATGCCTAGATGATAACATCCTCTTTTTGTCGTGATTGGTCAACTGTGATGGCTACAGGTGCCCAAAGCCTGAAAATCTTGAGCACAGTTTACAGGTCATATTTATGAAGGGATTTCATTGTAACTTCGTAGGATCACTCCAGATGATGCCCAGATGAGAATGTCCCCTTTTGGTTGTGATCATTCAACCATGATGGCTGCCCAAGCCCAGAGCCCGAAAACCTTTAGCACAGTCTTCAGTTCATATTTATGAAGGGATTTCATTGTAACTTGGTAGGTTGACTTCATATAATGTCTAGATGAGAACAGCCCCTTTTGGACACCATTAGGCAACTGTGACGGCTACAGGGGTCTGAAGCCCGAAAATCTTTAGCACAGTCTACAGGTGATATTTATGAAGGGATTTCATTATACCTTGGTAGGATGACTCCAAATAATGTCTAGATGAGCACGTCCCCTTTTGGTCGTGGCCATTTAGCCTTGATGGCTGCCCGAGCCCAAAACCCCAAAACCTTTAGCATAGTCTATACGTCATATTTATGGAAGGATTTCATTGTAACCTGTTTGTTTGACTCCATATAATGCCTAGATGATGACATCCCCTTTTGGTCGTGATTGGTCAACTGTGACGGCTTCAGGGGCCCGAAGCCCGAAAACCTTGAGCAGTCTACAGGTCATATTTATGAAGGGATTTCATTGTAACTTCGTAGGATCGCTCCAGATGATTTCCAAATGAGAATATCCCCTTTTGCTTGCGATCATTCAACCATGATGGCTGCCGGAGCCCAAAGCCCAAAAACCTTTAGCACAGTCTACAGGTCATATTTATGAAGGGATTTCATTGTAACTTGGTAGGTTGACTTCATATAATGTCTAGATGAGAACATCCCTTTTGGACTCAATTGGGAAACTGACGGCTGTAGGGGCCCAAAGCCCGAAAACCTTTAGCACAGTCTACTGGCCATATTTATGAAGGGATTTCAATTTAACTTGATAGGATGACTCGTTTTGAAATAATTTCACTGTAACTTGGTAACTTTCATTGATATATGTTAACTGTGAGGGCCACGTACATTAACTGTGAGGTCATATTAACCCACCCTTCAGCTCTTTAGTATAGTGTACACCTCATATTATTTTTTATCAAAAACATAGCATACAGGGAACAGAAATGAACATATTCCCAATTATCACAATTCTTGTCTTATTTCATAATCCTTTCATAAACATTGAACATTATCCTTTTCATCAAACGCAACACACAAGTTAAGCTACAGTGTCATTGACACTTTCATTTTTAAAAAGGTGAGGAAAGAAAACATGCATATCGAAAAATACCGGTAAATTGCTGGAAGCCCCCATCATTTGAACTGAAAAGTGAAAATACTTTAATCAAGTCTTTATATTCTTTGCGCAGGTTCATTGTGCACTCAGTAGTAAATGTCACTTTCTTCATAGCAATTTACTTTATTATAAATTATTGGAGAGTGCCTGCAGGCACTCTCCAATGATTTGTAATAAAATATTGAATACATTGTAACCATCAAACATTAGCACCCAGCCAATTGTGCAAGAATTGGATTTTACATGCAGGTGTGATTTTTATAAGCCCGTTTAATGACGGTTGTATTATGTTATCTGTCTGTCCGTAAACAATTTGGTTTCCGTTCATTTAAAGTCGAACGCCTTGACGGATTGACATCAAACTTTCAGAAGTTGTTTTTAGCAATAAAATACAGTTCAAGTTCGATATTGGTGTTTCTCAGTCCATCCGCTGCAGAGTTATGTCCCTTTCAAACCACAATTTTTGAAAAAAAATTGGTTTCCGTTCATTTAAAGCCGCACGCCTTGACAGATTGACACCAAATTTTTCAGATGTTGATTTTATACACCTGTTTGAAAAACGGGACATATTATGTGAATGGTCTCTCCACCCGTCTGTCTGTATGTCCGTCCATGTACACATTTCGTTTCCGGACGATAACTTTAGTTGTAATGGTTTGAGCTGAGTTAAATTTGGCATGTGGATTTAGTATGACAAAATACAGGATGGGTTCGATTTCCGTTTCTAGCAGCCCATTTGCAGTAGAGTTATGGCCCTTTAGGCTTAAAAAAATTAAAAATCTGTTTCTCAGGCCCTCCCGTATAGTCCTCTTGGCCGCCGCATGCTCTCTTTTTATAACCAATGTAAACTTTAAAAAAAAATAAAAATTAAATGGTTTATGTCTGATATTTTACCCAAGTTAAAAAAAATTGATAATTTTGTCCCTTGAGTGCAAGAAGGCTTTGCATTGCAAAGCCTTCTTGCTCTCAAGGGACGAAATACACCACCACCCATGCTATGCCGTAGATTATGAGTCCTAAAACATAAACCAACAATATGAACTTTTAATGGCAAAGAAATTACACAAAATAAAAAAAAAAATAAAAAACCGCTCGCCCGCATGCAACTTTACAAATAATGGCCTGAGAAACAGAAGATCTGCTTTGTTGGGCCTTATTTATGGGAATTTAGCCCAACTTTTCGTTTCCGGACGATAACTTTAGTTTGCCTTGACCGATTTATTTCAAATTTTCAGTTTTTTGTTTTTGACCACAAAATACAGCTCAAGTTCACTTTTGACCACAATTACATATACCTTTCCAGAGTTATTCCCCTTGAATGATTGCAAATTTGTGGATTTTGTGGTTTCCGGATGATAACTTTAGTTTGCCTTGACCGATGTTTTTCAAATTCTCGGATTTTGTTTTTGACCACAAAGCACAGCTCAAGTTGACCTTTGGCCATAATCGCATGTACCGTTCCATAGTTATTCCCCTTGAATGATTGCAAATTTGTGAATTATGTGGTTTTCGGATGATAACTTTAGTTTGCCTTGACTAATTTGTTTCCAATTCTCAGATTTTGTTTATGACCACAAAGCACAGCTCAGGTTCACTTTCGGCCAAAATCGCATGTACCTTTCTAGAGTTATTCCTCTTGAATTTGTGCATTTTGTGTTTTCCGGATTATAACTTTAGTATGGCCTAACTGTTGGACATAGAATGCATCAAATATTTGGTTTCCGGATGATAACTTTTATTATTTGTTTTCCGATTGGTTCCAAACTTGGTATGTTGTTTAATTACAACAAAATACAGGTCAAGTTCGAATATGGGGTTGGTCCAAACAATTTTCACCCTCACCCCCCATCCTTACCCCAACCCTTCAAAAATACAAAACGGACGTATATTGTCCCGCTACGCAGTGCTCTCGTTTAGAAATAACAATACCATCAGAAAAACTGCTGCTTGATAAATGTTCATTTATCCTTGAAATGTCCTTGAAAAGTCCTTGAATTGTTTTTGCCCTTGAGCATATGAACCCTGTGAAAACATGCTTGTGACATCCATGCAACATACATGTTACGTAACAGTCATCTGCCATTGAACAAAAAAGATTAACATGGCATTAAAATACTCCAAAATCTGAAAAAAAATGTCAAGTCAAGGATTAATGTTGACTTGAAATTTATGCATGTAACACATATGTGAAATATAAAACCCACAGCATACTGGTGTTTGACTCCACTCACGTACATGTATAGCAAAACAGGTCAGAATTTTTCGATTTCCATACTTAATAAAAAGTCAAACATTGCATTAAAAAAAAACAAAATCTGCAAAAAATTCTGGTCAAGGGTCAATGTCATCTTATACTGATGCATGTAACACATATATGAAATATAAAAGCTACAGCATACTGGTGGTAGACTCCACTCACATACATGTGTAGAAAAGCATGGTTTGGCAATGTTTGGTGTGCATCTGGGCGGGCATCCTCGCACTGTTAGCACATAACTTGAACAGACATCTCTGATTTGAGTAATATTTGCCATATAGGTCATATGCAATAATATCTCAAACAAGTTCGAAAACTGGCCAGGCCCAGTTTTTTGTTACAGAGTTATGGACCTTAATTAATAAATTTTTACGAATTTTGAGCTCATTAGCGCAATAACTTGAACAAAAGCTGGACGATTTGACTAATATTTGTTATAGATAGGTCGTTTGCAATAATATCTCAAGAGGGTTCAAAAACTGGCCTAACCTAATTTTTCGTTACAGAACCCTTAATTAATTTTTACAAATTCTGAACTTATTAGCATTATAACTTGAACAGAGGTTCTAGATTTGATTGATAACCGGGTTCTGGACATGCATCAATCTCCGATGCGCACATCCTGTTCTCTTATTGTGTTGTGATGTCTGCATAATGAAATACTGCAGACAGCCGGCTGAACACATTGTATTTGTTTAACATTATATACTCAATTCAAGGTTGTTCAGCAACTGGGTTAAAGGCCAGGGACGTCGATCAGCTGGAAAACTGTGCCGATCTCCTACTGATTGCAGGTGATAAATCCCATAATATCTCGGCACTACAGATTCTTATATTCTGCTTTGAACTACATACGTTTTTAATGAGCAAACTTCATTGAAATGACCAGATATCAAAGAGATTTTTAATAATCAGTGTTAAATATAGAATAATTGGAAACTGCCGGTTGTCATAATCGGCCGATACCCCATAACCGGCAGGTTCTGAATGCTGATTCTCATTATTTGTTCAGTATATTCTATTATATCTTGTTTGAATGAGCTCATGGTGCTCTGTCAAACAAGATGCAATAGATAAAATGGCTGCATTGGATATATTGAAGCCAAACCGCTCTATTAATAAGGGGAATTCAGTAATCAGTCCAAGTAATTTGTGGACATATAAGATTTTATTCAATTAACAGGAGTTTACTCTATCACCCATATGCAGTTAAGAGGTCAAATTTGTGCTGAATTTGTGGTAAATTGTTTAGTATTTGGAAGTTATATTCATTTAACATTCAATCAAGTGGGCTTCACTGTATATGAAATATCTTATGATTTACAGTGCTGTGGTGATGATCCCGTCTCAATCATCCAGTATTTTATTGTCTCCTGATTTTTGAAAAAAACAGAAGATATTAATTCGGGGTGTCCTTCCATCCTTCCGTGTTTTTCGTTTCCAGACTCAAACTTTCCTTACAGTGACCGGATTTTGATGAAATTTGGGTAGATCATTTTCATCAATTGTGGGTCCAAATTCGGATATGGGCATTTTCCACGCATATTTAATTAGGTTGCTGAAATTTGATTGTCTGATGGTTTCCAGACTCAACCTTTCCTTAAAATCAACCGATTTCGATGAAATTTCATATATGGATTACTTTTATCAATACCTAGGTCAAGTTCGAATGTTGGAAATTTTGTACCGAAAATCTGTCCGTCTGCCCCATGCATCAACGCACCTCAGACTAAAAGACGTATTTATGAACCGATCTTCACGAAACATCTTGTGTATCTTTGTTATCATTGTGAGACCAGAATATGTGTTTTGGGGTTTGGTCCAAAATTCAAGATGGCCACCAGCGGCCATTTTGTTCAGAAATTAGGTGTAATCAGTTTTTTGTACAGAACTTCTATATGAAAGTTCGGATTTGAATAAATTTTTGGTATGAATGTTTAGTAACATGCAATACATCACATATAATACGGGTTTTGTTCTCGTGCAAAAATTATGCAAATTAGGGAAACTTTATTCAGTTCTACTACTAATACGCAGTAAGTGCACACCTTCCGTGTTTTTCGTTTCCAGACTCTAACTTTCATTACAGTCAGTCGATTTCGATGAAATTTGGGTAGTAGATCACTTTCATCAATTGTGGGTCCAAGTTCGAACATGGGCATTTTCCGCGCATATTTAATTAGGTTGCTTAAATTTGATTGCCTGATGGTTTCCAGACTCTAACTTTCCTTTGAGTCAACCGATTCCACTTGCAACTCAACTATATTCCACTGGATGCATTAATTCTCCTTGAAACTGCTGCCCAGCGGGAGACATGAATTCACTGAATTTGCGTGTTTATGCTGTCTTGGCCCACTGTTGTATAAGTGTGTTGCAACACAATTGAGATCTGATCCAGAAAGATTCCAATTTTTTTATCCCAGTACTGTAAATCGATAAACATGTAGGGCAGTAGGATTATTTTGTCTGGGAATTGTTGGGAGAATTCTCTTTTCTCATGCCTGCCCTCAAGGTCAAATAAAAAAATACATTTGGTCCTCAAGCAATTAAGGGTTTTTTTATTTTTAGATTTTAAGATTTTTTTGTTTGGTAAATGGTTTACTAGAGTGCTGGAAGCCCATATTTTGGCTCCATTCTTAAGTGCACTAGTGCAGGTACAATAGCTTAAAGGTTTCATATTCCGTGGATGTGGTTCACATTTTCTTTTGAAGTGCATTTATGTCATCTGTAGGGATTTGCCTTGTTACAATTTATGGGAGACTGCCTTGGCACTAGGAAATGCATGTGAACAAATTTTGGCAACCAAGAAAACTTTACCAGAAAATAAATGAATATCAAATACATTTGTGTTCAGTTTTATTTATGCAACTTTTGGGAAAAAAATTAAACACTGTCCGGTTAATAGTCAAGTTATTTTCTCTTGAACAGAGCAAACAGAATGTTTACAAAACAATTATAATAAACAGACACTTGCATTTTAATCATGATTCTTTTCAAACATGTACATATAAATAGACATCAATCAAAAGAAAGGTAAAATTTTAATGTCTCAAGATGTCATACTAAGGCCATAAAAAAAAGAACCTCTGTTTCTCAGGTCCGCTCGCATGGTCATTTTTGGTGCGCATGCAACCTTTTTATGACACCAAAAAATCTTTCAAAAAAATTTGAGATATTGTGCTTATTTCGGTAAATCGATATCGATGCGTTCGCAAATTTTAAATTAACACACTTCAAGCTTTTTCTACATCATACTTTAATAAAGAGGGTGGGTTTTATCAATATTCACGACAGAAAGTGTTTTATTCTGTAAAAGGTAAGTCATAATGACAGCAAGAAGGAAGGTGTCTTTCAGTCTGACAACAAACAGTCACAAAAGGGAATGGTCGATTCACACCACGTTTGATTCGCACCAACCCTCAGAAAGTCTGCAAAGTCAGGTGATATGTTGAATGGAACACAGTCTCCTGGCATTTATTTTTAGTAACATTTGTATTGTAAATGGCCGTCATTGGGAATTTGTGTACTGTTATTTGAAACCGTTACGGGTTTCCCAGTTAATTTAAATAAATGCATTTGAGACGCAGGCTAATTGGATAACTAATAGTAACTGTTGCTTGATATAAAAGTAACAGTCATAGTTGAAAATAATTCGCATATAGGCAGGTATGTGCGGTCGAATTGGTTAATAAAAGCACGCAGACATTCGTTTTGTAAATTGTATTTCATTTTCAGATTTCCAAAAAATATGATTTATGGATGAACTGCCCGTTCAAATGGGTTGTGAAAATTTTGAATATAATGGGGAAAAATTGCGATTCACGATTTTATTAGGCAGGTTGTGAAAGGATTTTTTTTTTGGTAAAATAAATCTCTGAAAGTTGGCACTTCAACATTTGATTTGTCCCAGAGACGTTTCAACCCGAGACATTTCACCCACGAGGCGTTTTGTGACTTTCGTCCTGTGTTATAATTTTCACGTTTCACTGAAAAAACAAACATTCAAACCCCACTTCATTTACGACCCAACACCCCTATGGTGAATAACCAATATATTTGCAAATTTTTGCCTGGTCCACCAGGCATTTGGGTGGGCGTCAAATTACCACAAACAACCTCTCGGGAACAAAATAAAAAGAAAAAAAAAAAAACGCCCGCCCGCCCGCATGCTTTTTGGGAAAAAATGGCCTGAGAAACAGACAATCAACTTTGTATGGCCTAATTTAGGAAAATACTGCAAGCCAGTAAATAAGCTCAATGAGGAGGTTTAATTTTAATGAGGGATTGTCCCGAGAAACAAAACCTTTTTTTTTTTGCCTAAAACTATCTTTTTTTTACTCCGTCTCAGAATAGGTTTAATCCTGTATAATTAAAAAGTCTAAAAAATTATGACCCATTTTGTTATTATCCAAAAAGAAAACAAATTGGAGAATTCTTTTTGCCGATCAGTTGCTTTGGCTGTCGAAATTTGTCTAAAAACAGCTAGTGCTTTAGCTTATTGAGTTTTTCAGAAACAAGAAGTGAACTACTTTCCCACTGTGTCAATCCTGTCATGTTAATTGATGCCCAAGAGTCTTTATCTGAATTCAAAGAATAAGGCGGTGAAGTTTTTACATGCTTTTTGTTTAATTTCGAAGAATTTGTTTACACACATTTGCATTTATCAATCTTTCCAGATGAACGTATGGTTGTTGGAAGCAATTTGAACAGGCCATTTGCAAGAAGTTACTAAAAAAAACTTCTTTCTGATCATCCCACTTCTAGATATATTGTTGTTGCCCTGTACACTCATATGTACATCCATACGTTTGTCTGAAATTTCTCATGGCTGCAACTCCTATCACATTTATGAACTGATTAACTGGTAGAGTGCTAAATTATTTTTCAAAGGTGATTTGTAACGCGAGTATTTTTTTTTTCAAGGATACCATACCATGAGCAAAAGGAGCCCCAGTGTAGTAAGATTTTATTAATAAACAGTTTTATTACAATTGATTGGAGAGTGCCTCTTGGCAGTCTCCAATAAATTGTAATACACAATTTGCTTAACCCTTTACCTAACGAATCCGCCGCATCCACCCACGTAATTTACAAATTGAGCAATTGAAACAAGATATATTTTTTAAAAAATTTCAACAAAATCATTTCATGTGACCCCGCATTGGAACGAGCTCATTGACCTCATTCCAATGAGAGGTCACATGATATAGTTTTGTTGAAATTTTTTGGAAAAAATTTAAAAAACAAAAATTAAAATAATAGATTTTGATATCGTCTGCGTTGGGTAAAGGGTTAAACATTTTTTGTATTTCAGCTGCTGAACAAACAAGTAATAAATACAGTATAAAGCCACCAAAGTTGCTTTCTGCACTTTTCAGTTGAGCCCGGATAGTGCCTTCTAGCACTCAATCAGTTACCCAGGGTTTCCGCTAGACCGGCTGCGGGTCCGTCGACCGGACCCATTCACCCCGCCGATCATACTATGATCAGTCAGAAAAGCTGGTGGTTAAAATGTTGAGTGCAATGCTGTATCGTAACGACACTCGGGATCCTTTGTTTCCATGTAATATAGGCATAATTATGTTGTATACTATGCCTACTATTACTGGCGACAACCTAATACTTTATAGCCCCCAGACGAGAGGGGGAAACAAAGTTCAAATCCTAAACGTCGCCTATAAAATTTCGGACTCAAATTGTCGTGTTTGGTCTGAAATCACTGGCTTTTATTTCGAGCGATAAATGATGTAATTGCACGTGCATGACGTCACACGTCCGCATTATGGTTCTTTTAGAATATTTTATTCTCTCTGCATTTCCAATTACTTACGTTGGCACGTATCGGGTTGTATAAAAAAAATTGAGGTCAAGCGTCGCAATCACTGTCAGGATTCGTGGATTTTGTGTTGTTTTCGGTTTGTATTTTTATGAAACCTGCGACCAGATCTAGTATTGTGTGTCCCGTTGGAATTTAGAGAATTGTAGGAGGAAAAAATACATATTTTCCACTTCAATTATTCAGCATTTTAGCGACCAGAATGCCCCCAGAGAGCAACTAAAAATCAAAATTTGGGGGGGGGGGGGGGGGGGGGCAACCCACCACCCCCCTCCCAGACCCTCCTAAACGCACGTGCCTTTCGCACGTGCAGCAGACGCCTTTGGCCTCTGAGTTTCACTTTCTTTAAACTACCGAACCCACAAATTTTCCCCTAGCGGAAACCTTGCATTACCACTAACGAGTAAACATGTGTATATTCCAAAATGTTCAATTTGCAATGATTTTTTTTAACCAAGATATATCCCATTATACAAAGCAAATTTAACCGTCTGCGCAGATGCTGAAATATCAAAATTTCATTTTGCAAATTTTCCTGTAATGTAAATAGGAATTCAACCAATTCAATAGGACATTGTGCTCTTTCAAAAAAGATTGAATTGTTCAACCTTTTACCCAACTCACACAGTAGCAACATATTTTATTTTAATTATTTTTTTCTTCAAATGTTTTAAAAAATTTCAACAAAGCCTTATTCAATCCCCCTCATTAGAATGAACTCGACAGTCTCGTTTCAATGACAGGTTACATGATACAGTACGGCCGCCATGGACTGGTGACTTTCCATGGGTGGGCAATATTAGATTCCAAACCCTAATTATAGGAATAATCATCAAAAATTTAAATAATGAAGCAACAGGTACCATCCGGTGCATCATCAATTAAAATTTTGCTGATGATGACTTTCATTACCTGGTAAATACATGCGTGGACATCACAGTCCAAGCATGGAATATGACCAGTCCACGACGACTGTGCTGTATTATATTGTTGAAATTTTTTTTTTTTTAATTTTTGACTGCTCAATTTGTTGAATTACATAGGGTGATGCAGTTGATGTGTCAAGTGTAGTATTAAATTCCAAGTTGCATTAATCATGTACAAAAAATTTGCAGCTTAAAATTTTCATATTTGGACATCGATGTACTGAGGTTTAAAATAGCCTGCCTCTACTTCTGTCAGTAGAAGTTTGAATTCCAATTCCCACTTGACAAATCAGATTTCTCAGGTAGAAACTGGAATTCTGAGTTCCTATGGAAGAACTTGGAATTCCAACCTCTTCTGGTGGAATCTCAGATTCTGCAAGATTCCAATTTCTACCATGACAATTATTTTTAAACTCTCTTAAAGAAAATATGACATTTGAATATAAATTTATACTGCGAGTTGTTTTTGTATTTTCAGAATCAACTTCAAGAAATAAAACAATCACAGACTCCAAGTTCAGTACAGCTACGCTCAATGCTTCTGGATCCTGCAATCAACATAGCTTATCAGCGCATGGCCAAGGAGATGGAAGAATGCAAAGAAAAATTAAAACAGACTCAAAATGAACTTAGCGCATGGAAATTCACTCGTGACAGGTGCATATCCAAACTTTTGGTAACATAATAACTCCATAAACACAAAACAGCTCTGTCCAATATTAGACAGTGTCATACCCAATGCGATATGCCACATATGACTGTCAAACTTTCACTGACTGTGCTAATAATTGAAGTGGACTGTTGCTCAGTTTCACATCAACGTAGCCAGCCGATAGTGGCACAAGGAAAGACAGTTATAGGTCTGCCAATCAGGCATATTGTAACTCTCCACAATGACATTGACAATGCATTTTTTTTCTCTTTTTGTAGTTTTCAGCACCGACTTCAGTTAAGAAATATAAACTTACACACAAATAATGAAAATCTTGGATAATGTCGGTCAGATTAAGACAGTTCCAAATGGGGAAAATATCTGTTTCTACAATTCTCAGACATTATAGCTGAAGATGAACTGTCAAGGATTGCCAGCTTGTGTAAGAGAAGGCTGCTCTGTGGAAGAGAGTGTACAGTAAACCTGACATTTGCTCTCAACACAGAATGTGTTATTTTAGACTCGTAAACCTCTGTGTATGTATTAATCTTAGTGTATTCCATGTTGTCTTCTCTTCTATTCTACCTCTCTTTTTCAGTGTATGTGCATATATTTAGTCACTGTGTATCCTTAATAACATTGGATTTTTCCCTAC
This sequence comes from Pictodentalium vernedei, assembly GCA_031216915.1. Classification (NCBI taxonomy): domain Eukaryota; kingdom Metazoa; phylum Mollusca; class Scaphopoda; order Dentaliida; family Dentaliidae; genus Pictodentalium; species Pictodentalium vernedei. The sequence continues at coordinate 456,536,335 of CM062296.1, forward strand.
ACAGTAAACTATTCTATAATATGACTGCTATAACTTGTTCCTCAATACCACTATAGTTTGCTCATCAAAACTGGTGACTTTTCTCTTACAAATTCATATGCCTGACACAAACAAGGCTCATATGATGTGCGCCAAATTTCAGTGTGACAGTTTTACAGACACAAGATAAAAACGGGAGTGCATTTCCACTGAAAAATTTGGACAAGCATTCCATTGATGTCTGTTTGAAAATGTTTTACACAACAAATTTTCATGGAGCTAATTCACCAAGAACATAGAATCTGTGTTCTTGAAAGTGATTTGTAGTAAATTTAAATCTATACCTCTTGGCATTGTAAGATATAACAATGAGATGGAGCTTTCCCGGGTTTCCAGGGTTGTAGTGTTTTTCTAGTTAATATGTATGTTTTGTTTACCTTCAAGTGCAGCATTTCATTTTTAAAAATTCATTGTCATACAATAAACAAATATTACAACAAGCAGTCAGTCTGGGTTGTCATATACCGTTTCATTGACAGACATCAGACCGGCCAGATCAGCTTGTTTGATCTGGCTGGTCTATTCTCACTAGTGAGATGGAATATGTCCTCAAGATCAATGGACTGTTGTTATAATCTGTGTATGCATGTGGCTTGGCAGTGCTTTCAAAACACATCCAGGGTTCCTGCAGGGCCCTGGATTCAAGGAACGGCCTTAAATTTGGCTAAAGGTCATTCAAGTCCTTGAGATCCTGGAAATTGTGTCGGGAGGCCTTGAAAACCCCTGAATATTCACAAAATAAAAATGCAGAGCATAATCATAACTATATAGTTTTATATTTCAGAGTTCGGGAAGGCATAGTCCTAGTTTAGGGCCCTCCGTTCATTACCCACTCCTCCCACTTGCCTTGTTGGGAAGTGGGAGGAGAGCATAATGACCAGAGGTCCTTGTTAAGACTAGTGAAGGAAGGCTTCAAAATCCTTGAATTTGGTAATTTTAGGGCCCTGAAAAATGCTGTAATATATTGAGAAACGGCCTTGAATAGCCTTGAATTTTATCAGTCCTTGATTGCTGGAACCCTGACATCTTGCTGCCCATAAGATGTGACTTTTGTCTGGAGCCGTTCCGTATTGCTATTTTGAAGCTGCAAAGGTTTTCAAAATCAAAATTAGTTCTTTAAGAGTTTACCCTGTCTGTTTTTTCATAATTTGAGTACATTTGTCTTTAAACTTCTATAATTGCATCTCAATGAGAACATTAGGAAGTGGAGCAGTGCTTGTTTACTGTTGTACTGGTAAAATAGAACCTAGTAACTAATACCAGGGTTGAAGTCCTCTCAGTAGCATGGGTATAAACAACTATCAAAACCTGACTTTATTCTTGTTCTGAGCTCATGATATAACTGGAAATGCTGGAAATAATCATAAGTGCAAACACATAACTTACCTAACTAAAATCTGCAACTGCAATGCTGAGTTGAAAGAAGTTATTGAAGTTGTTTGGGTTTTGTAATTTAATAGCAGTTCTGATACTAAATGTTTCTAACTCTGAATGCACAATTGCAGATTGTTCATGAGGCCAAAGAAAAATCCAATGCGTTTCCCCAAACAAGACTTGAATTGAATGGGACGTGCTGTCAGTCAGCATTTTCTTTTAACGTAAAGTACTGAGCAATTTATTGGACTCCCTTTGAATAACTCTGTAGACTGTAGTGCTGTGGTCGGTTTCACATTTTACAAAACAAGTACATACAATACATTTATTTATGTCCAAAAACAGTTGATTAAAAGTTTTGTTGTGGCTAATGGAAATGAACAAATTTTGAGAATCACCGTTCTGGCACTTGAAAAACTTCAGCTCATTTTACAACACTGACTCCATGTTTCTGTTGCAACAACATACAAAGCACTAATTGGAAACAGATATGCATACACAGCAAAAAGAGGACAAATCAGACTCAGGTTTCTAAGATTCTTTATGGGGCTAACAGAAACATGTATATTTTTATTCTGTATGTTAGAAAATCACAAACAATTGCTTTTTATAAGTCTGTGTTTTAATTTGGTGAGCCTACAGATTCCTAATCACAAACAGTTTTAAAATTACTTTTTGGTTTGTCTTGGAGTTAAAACCTAAAAATTACCAATTTCATGAGATTTTTAGTGTCATTGATGCCTTAAATGTCTTCATCTCCAAAAATAAATTAACTGGTATATAATCTCAGTAACTATTTAACAAACGAAGTTGTAGATGGCTGCTTCAGTTATTATTTTGTAAAAAAATTAAAAAGGTTTTTTTTTTTTATAACCAAAAACACAGCTTATGATGTCTCTCTGAAACAAACACGTTGAGGATGTTTCAATGGAAGGTCATAAGCGATGCTTTGGGATTAAGAACATTTTGTTGGATATATTTGTACACTTGGGGTATGCTGATCAAAATTTATGAGCCATGGTATAAAGATTATGTTCTCCAGTTGCAGACCCATTAGGTTGCTAATATATTCAAATATTTATACACCACCTCCCCAAAGTTGATGAAAAATCACCAGCCAAGGCTGTGAAAAGTTCATGTTGATTGAAAAAGCAGTGATGGAAATTTGACGCAAGTAATTTTTCTGCACGCCTCCATCTTGCGCAATTTTAATCCCATGTAAGTTTTTCTTTTTTGCATTCCTAGTTTCAGTCATTTTCAACATTGCTAGTATCTGAGACACTCCGACAGCTCCCTTCGTGAAGTGCAAAAGAGAAGTGGCATTAAGCCAGCTTTTTATCTTGAATCTTCAAAAAAATAAATTTACTATGTCTGATCAGTCTGGGTGAGGCACGCTGTTAATCATTACTTTTGGGCCATCAGTAAATCACAGTGCCCTCTACAATCTTGTTATTGTTTTATTATCCATAATAATATATTGTTTTGAATTTTTACAAACCTCTCTAAACCACTTATGTACCATTTGAGCAAGAAGTTCTGCCTGGAACCCAATCAGACCTTCTTGCTGAATTGTCCTATACTAGGGTAGTTTATTGACATTGATTGGTTTGAATGCATTCCATGGAGAACACACACCATTTACTAGGCATTCAGAGGATGTTTGTGAAGCAAAACAATGAAAAATAGTTCAAGAGTGCAATTTGCTCGTCTGAGTAGTTCCCAGGAGAGCGATTTTTTGCCCCCCTTGATTTAAAAAAAAAAAACAGGCCTGAAAAAGCATGACATGTATTCTCATTGTTTAGTCCGAACTGTGTTTGAAACTTTTATTATATGCTGAGAAGTCAGCAAAGAGAGTGTGTATGAGAGATAGATCAGCACACATAGTTAAAGAGGATTTATACTGTTGGATACTACTTGTAAATTTGACTCTGGTCCTATTTAAAAAGTAATGGGTTGTTTAGTACTCAGTATTGGATTACTTAAGAGTAATATTTGGCACAACTCAAGACATGAATAGATATCCACTTGGTGGATATGTTCCAATATCTGTGCATAATGTTATGAAAATATATTGATTTTTTTTAAATTGTGGATATTACATTTTCTTACAACCGTTGAATATAGAAAAATTGTCAGTCTCCACTCCAGTATTGTATTAATGGCGACTCATCCTTTTGGGTAAGTCATTAAAAAAGAATATTCCAGAAATTAAATGAAAGTAGTTTGGGAAAACAAAACCTCCTTGAACTCTTCTGTCATGAAGTCTCATGTACAGACCTGATTATAGAAGAGTTCAAGAGGAGAAATTGGGTAGGATTTTGAGAACTTTCTTGACATTTCAAAAATTCTAAATTATCCCAACTTGAATCAAATCATTTGGATGATGTCAAATAGAATTTCAAAGCTTCACTGGAATCTTTTTTGATAATCTATCACAGGTGTGAAAAAGTTATTATTTCCAATACAGAATGTACATACCTCTTTCTGTATTCACAGCCGAGAGTAATGTCTGCTGTTTCAGTGCAGATACTTGTCACAAGCTGAGAAAGCGGAAAAGGCGATTTTTGATAATTTGTGATTGTGAATGATTCTTTAGAGTTTCTGTAATCATAAATGAAAAAAACGTTGGGGTTCCTATGGCTCTTAGAATTTCAAGAATGTCTCCGAATTTAAAACTCACTTGCCAAACATCTGGAAATTTCTTGATTACTAGAACCTTCCTGGAAAACCCTTGAAAAATGAGATATCAAATAATCAAAAGTGATTTATTTCACCAATTTTCAGCGCGATTCACATTGAGTTGAAATTTTCTGAAATGGATATTCTATGTCTACCAGAATGTCTGCCACAAAGAAGGAAATCATTCATGCATCAGATTGCAAATATGATGGTGATATGACCATAAAATGACAAATATTGTGCACAAATGTTCAAATGGCTTAAATGTTCAAATAATAATCCAGCTCTTGGAGGGTAGCCCCATTGTTCTCAACCCTTGGAAAATTCATCAATTTCTGTTTGAGCTCCTTAAAAATATACCAAGAACGTCCTGGAAATTCCTCGAATTGACTATTCATTCAAAAGCAGGAACCCTGCTAACATGCTTTTTCATGTCATTATATGGATTCTACAGAGCCAATAAAATGTCGGATATCTTCCTTTTTTAACATCTCAGTTTGTCTGCATTGAAACAGCTAATTGACATTATTTAGCTACAGTCCAACAAATAAATTACTCACTGAAAATTGAAGGTCTTTTTTCTAAATTGTAAGCTTCAGGAGGAAATATATGTTGCAAAAAGTTTTAAGGGTGAAGTAAATCTTTTCTGGTGCTGTGATATGTTTCATTCATGTTCCAAGAAGTCAAAAGGAAAATAATTAAATTCCAAAAATTTTAAAAATCAGAATTTTAATCGTAATTCTCAAGTTAGATTAACTCTCTGCACACTGATGTGCAAATGCCAAGAATTCACGCAGCACATTTTTCCTATTCAGTCTTGTTTGACAGGGCTCAAAGAGCTCTGTCAACCAAGATTGAATTGGTCAAATTCTTAGTTGCATTATGGAAAAAATTTGTAGCTTAAATTTTTATATATCACTGAGCCCTGTCAAACAAGATTTTATTGCAGGGCTCGATTTAATGAAATATTTCATTTTTTGCTTTTTGAGCTCTGTCAAACAATATATAATTTGTCAAATTTTTCATGCTGCATTGACAATATGGAGTCAATAATGAAAAATTTGAAATACTACAAGAGTGCTAGGAGTTAATCACTATTTTATCTCCAAAATCTGAATCCACGAGTGTCAGTGTTGGTACTGTGGAACCCTGTTAATTGAATATAGCTTCCAAACACTAAACAATTTGCTATACCTTCAGTACAATTTTGACCTTTTCATTGTATATAGATTGTAGAGTAAACTCCTATTATTTGGGGGAAAAAATTGTAAATTATCAGAGTCACTCTGACAACCCCTGATTTCCCAATGTTTATAAACCTATTTGGCCTCTGTACATCCAATAGAGGCGTTTTATCTTATATCTTGTTCGACAAAGCTCCAGGAGCTCTGTCAATCAAGATAATAGAATAGATGCACAGTTTATATCTCGAATACAGTCAAGTGACCAAATCCATGTTAATTGAATCTTGGCCACTCTCAAATTGTCGATTCAGTTAACAGAGTTGAACTGTACTGGATAGCAATCTTATCTTGATCTAATCGAGAAAGAGAAAACTTTTGAGATAACAGTACTGTAATGGTTAACTGGCATAGTCCTGGAAGCCCATATTTGGGCTGTACACTGAAGGGAAGGTGCCGCAAGTTAAAGGCTTCATATTCTTTGGATATGTTTTACATAATGTTTGAAGAGAAATTATTTGGTCTGTATGTATTTGCATTGCTACAATTTATGGAAGAGTGCAAACAGGCACTCTCCCATAAATTGTAACAGGGCAAAGACATATGAACAAATTTTGACTACCAAAAATAATTCTGCACTCTATCAGTTATTTGTTCAACCATTTAATGGTGGAGAACAAACTCACTCTGTAGATATTGTATATATCTCTCTTCTTTTTGTTTTTTTTCACTGCAGTTGATATAAGGGTTGCATGTTCTTTAGAGTTCTGACATTATTGGCAAATTGATTAGTGAAATCTTTGGTACACCATAATAAATTTAAATATACAGTAGCTGTGAAAGTGAATAGTATTAGTTGCATGAAAATTGCAATAAAATTTTCCCAGTTTTCTTTAGCAATACTGCAAGCATTGGCATTGGTATATGTATTGCTCTCTGTTAGAGTTTCTAAAAACAGTATATTATCAGTTATTATTTGTGGCTGCCCTTCGACTTTTTCTGCATTATGAGCTGAACTAATTGATATTTTGAAAAAAATTATTTATGTGTACCCATACTATGTATGGTACACATAATGCCGGCATCCAGGGTGACCATCCGTCATTTGTCCATCCTTTGTCCATCCGTCTGTCCTTCCGGCGTCCGTATCCATTTCTTTGGCATTCGATAACTTGAAAAATATTGCTTGGATTGTCAAGTTACTTTATATTTGTGTTCAGGTTACTGATTTGCCGAGCTGTATAGTTTTTGGTGTAAATCTAATGATTTGATCCCGAGATATTAACCCTTTATCCTTCAAGTTGAAAATTCCTCCTATCCCTTTGGCATTCGATAACTTGAAAAATATTGCTTGGATTGCCAAGTTACTTTATATTTGTGTTCAGGTTACTGATGTGCCGAGCTGTATAGTTTTGGGTGTAAATCTGTTATTTTCATCCTGAGATATTAATTCTTTATCCTTCAAATTGAAAATTTCTCCAATCCCTTTGGCATTCGATAACTTGAAAAATATTGCTTGGATTGTCAAGTTACTTTATATTTGTGTTCAGGTTACTGATGTGCCGAGCTGTATAGTTTTTGGTGTAAATCTGATGATTTAATCCTGAGATATTAACCCTTTATCCTTCAAATTGAAAATTCCTCCAATCCCTTTGGCATTCGATAACTTGAAAAATATTGCTTGGATTGTCAAGTTACTTTATATTTGTGTTCAGGTTACTGATGTGCTGAGCTGTATAGTTTTTGGTGTAAATCGGATGATTTGATCCTGAGATATTAACCCTTTATCCTTCAAATTGAAAATTCCTCCAATCCCTTTGGCATTCGATAACTTGAAAAATATTGCTTGGATTGTCTAGTTACTTTATATTTGTGTTCAGGTTACTGATGTGCCAAGCTGAATAGTTTTTGGTGTAAATCTGATGATTTGATTCCGAGATATTAACCCTTTATCCTTCAAATTGAATTTCCTCCAATCCCTTTGGCATTCGATAACTTGAAAAATATTGCTTGGATTGTCAAGTTACTTTATATTTGTATTCAGGTTACTGATGTGCCGAGCTGTATAGTTTTTGGTGAAAATCTGATAATTTAATCCTGAGATATTAACCCTTTATCCTTCAAATTGAAAATTCCTCCAATCCCTTTGGCATTCGATAACTTGAAAAATATTGTTTGGATTGTCAATTTACTTTATATTTGTGTTCAGGTTACTGATGTACCGAGCTGTGTAGTTTTTGGTGTAAATCTGTTATTTTGATCCTGAGATATTAACCCTTTATCCTTCAAATTGAAAATTCCTCCAATCCCTTTGGCATTTGATAACTTGAAAAATATTGCTTGGATTGTCAAGTTACTTTATAATTGTGTTCAGGTTACTGATATGCTGAGCTGTATAGTTTTTGGTGTAAATCTGATAATTTGATCCAGAGATATTAACCCCCTTTATCCTTCAAATTGAAAATTCCTCCAATCCCTTTGGCATGAGATAACTCAAAAAATATCAATCTGATTGTCATGTTACTTTATATATTTATTCAGGTTACTGATGTGCTGTGTTGTATAGTTTTTTATGTAAATCTGATAATTTGCTCCGGAGATATTAACCCTTTATCCATCAAATTAGACACTCCTCCAATCCATTTCTATATGTACCCATACCTTGTATGGTGTACATAATGTCGGCATCCATGGTGGCCCTCCGCCATACAGCTTTCTACTAGTTGCGCGTACACATCTGACGATTTCATCGGCCTATTTTTCCATTTTGTTTTGGTGTTTTTCAAAATCCAAATCACTAAACCGTCAAGATCCTGTAATTTCATTAATTCTTAATTTGACATTTCCCAGTTCCATGCCTTTTTGACACCATTGCCACATCAAGTTTACCTTTGGGTGCAGTGGCATTGCGGTAACCAGTTCTCATCAGATCACCGAAGTTAATCAACGTCAAGCCCGGTTAGTCCTTGGATGGGTGACCATCTGAGTGATCGGTTCGGTCTCCCACAGGTGTACTGCACTTCGATGATGTGCATGTCTTCAACCAATATAACCCTGCCTGTGCTGCAGTGTGGAGTTACAATGTTGGGGAGCTGACTGCTGCTCGTCATTGCTCGGTGGTTCTCTCCGGGTACTCCAGCTTCCTCCACCTGTAAAACTGTTATGACCTTGGCTGTTAAAGTGTCGTTAAACCTTAATAAATAAATCAAATCAAGTTTACCCTTGATTACATCTATGGTAGATATTGGGGAGCCTGACAGTTGCTCGGCATTGCTCAGTGGTTCTCTCCAGGTACCCTGGCTGTCGAAAGTGGCATTAAACCTCAAAAAAATAAATCTATTTTAGAATTAGCTTATCAAGGGATGCTTTTAAAAACTTAAAATAATTCCAAACAGATCACAAATAAGGGCATGATTGTGTGAATCCTGTTTAATGTGACTTGTTTTTCATTGAACACCTCAAAAATAGGTAACATATAATACCAAACACACCCTAGAGGTTTGGGTTTCCAAATATCCCTTCTTCCAAATTAATGACCTATTCAGAATATCCAGTCATTTACTTCACCCATTTATTAAAAATTAATCCCAATTTGCAACATGAGTTTGCGACACACACGCCGTGTGCAGGTTTAGATAAAAAGAACACAAAAAGGGTTGGACTCCGACTGGTGAGTAATTAATATTGGTGGCGAGTGTCGTGCTTTCCAAAGGATAAAATGTTTATAAAACATACTGGTTTGTGTTTTATGAGTATCCCAAAGCAAGAGTGCCATTTGGCGATCATTCACTGATGGGTTAACCGTTAAAGTAAAACACATCATTGACGGAGTTGAAAAGCACCGCTGTCAGCAAACATGGGAAGTACCATAAAACCACAATTCCATGTTCTGTCACTTCAGATCTATTCATAGACTGGCAGTCATGACGGGATAACACATGCTATTTTTAGTTCGGCAATGCTGATGAAATGCAGTTTGTTGAGTTTACTTCTGAAAACTGCTCAGTTTCGTAAAATTCAATGTTTTCACATGAAATAACTGAAACCAAACCCAGAAAATCAAAACCATCCATCTCAAGAGATAAGAAATGCTCTTATCACGTGACCCCAATGTTTGAAACAGCATTTGATTTTCCGAGACTAAGACCTTACTGATAATTTTGAAAAAAACAGATTGTGAAGCCACACTCTAAACACAAAAACTCTTCCTATGTATAGATCTTGAGAACCAGGAGATTGAATTGACTTACAGTATTCTGTATGTGTATATTTTAGATCCTTTTGATTTTGTTATAGTTCCCTATGGGAACCCCAGGAACTGAAGCAGTGCTTGTTTACTGTGGTAAACAAGCTCAGTTTTATGGTAAAATTGGACCCATTTACCAATGCCAGGGGTGGAAGTCCTCTAAAATGGGCAACATGGGTGTAAACAATTGGCTGGACTTTATCTTCATTAGCCATTGTGCAGAAGTATGTGACCTTAAACACCAATAAATAAATACTAAATTTGCTTGGTCAAACAAGTTAAAGTTCATTCAATTTGCAACTTCATTGTGGAAAATTTTCAGTGCAGGAAAAGTATTTCTTTGCACTTAATAGTGAAAGGAGTTAAATTTTTAATTCCAACTATTTTCATGACTGTTTTATGGAGTAAAAAAGAGAAAACTCTCCATCCCTCATCAAAAAGTGAGGGAACATTGTCTGAGAAAAACATATTTTTTATAGGCCTTTACAGGATAATCCGAGCCAGCACCAGGGTCTGAAAAAGGTCCCCTTTCCCAATGCCAAATCATCCTTATTTTTCCCAATTCCAGCTTGAAAATTCCCAGTCCTCTGCCCATAACCATTGAAGCTTGTTACGCATAGTTCATGCCTGATCATTATGTATTTTATCCGATCAAAATAACGAATTGTTCTGAAATTTCTGTTTATTCTAAGATGTTATTCTGACATCTAATTCATCCAGACCACAAATATCAATCAAAATCATCATTTGTGTGTTCTTTGACAAAGACATATATAAATTTATTTTCCTAATTTACTCCATCACAATGTGAATTTTTCCGAGTTGCAGAGGTTCCAACCTCTTTCACAAAGTACCCAGGAATATCCCTGCCTTATTTAGTCACTGGTAAAGATGAATGTTGTCATGTTTATGCTTACAGTTTTCTTTTTTTCTCTCGTTTCCAAAGCAGTTTGTTGATTAAAAATTAACCCAACACTTTTTAGTGGTGAGGTATTACATTTCATTATACTTCCTGAGCTTCTTTAACTGTGACATTGTGGAAATGTTAAGGGTACACAATAGAGAGGAGCAATAAACCCAAAACATGAACCGATACCGATAACATGGGGATACTGAAAAAACAAACTGAAACCATCTGAATTTTCAAATTTCTTACATTTACTATTTATAAGTGCCTGTTGAGGTTTGCTATCAGTTGAAAGGTTCATTTTCATCATGAAGTGACTGATTTTCTTTTCAGTTTTGTTAACCCTCAATGGACTGCGCAGCTGTCCTAAATTCCCACTAGACCACTACCTGTACATGTCCCAATTGCTTAGCAGTGATTTCTAGCCAAGACCTGACTAGAAATCACTGCCCAGGTGTTTGTCTATTGTCGAGGGGACCTCCTAAAGATGGCATGGTCAGTGCACATGCTCAGAGATCGCAAAAGCCTGAAATAGGTCTTTAAACATTGTGGTGGGTTTAGAACAAGTCATAGAATTACTGTAGATATGATTTGTGGTTGTAAAAGAATGCCACTGTTGAGCTCATTGGCAGTGTCATTAATAGTGTTGTGGTAGAATGATATTACAACAACTTATTCTGTATTCCCCTTTCGTACTAGCAGCAAATTTCAGTGAGGTCAGATACCGAATACCAAACCGATACCAAGGTATACTCCCCTAAAAATACTGAAATTGACACTGAACTCAAAATTCCAATACTGCACAACTCTAGTACACAAGTCATAGTTTGTGATAGTAGAGGTTTGTCTTGCTTTAATTTTGTGGAAGAGAAATCTGGAAGTATGGTGTTACATCAATTCTTCAAGGTTATTATTAGAATTGATGCCTGCACAGTCATCATTCTGAACATCCATACATGCGTCTGCCTGAAATTCTTGTGAGTGCAACTCCTCTTACATTAACCGATTTTGATGAAATATGACCACTAACAAGTAAACCTGTTTGTACTCCAAAATTTTCAATGTGGGACGACGATATTAACTAAGTTATCTCTCCTTAGATCTGAATCTGAATGGGATTACTGTGTAAACTGCGATAATGCGTATTATAACACGGGATTTAATATAGATTTTTATTTGAGATTCTTGTGTGCACTGTGAAGCTTTTCAAACATGACCACTAGTAATGTTTACAAATTATCCCAGTATGAGAAGTGGTGCAGTGCTTGCTTACTGCTTTACTGGTAAAATAGGAAACTGGTAACCAATTCCTGGGGTGGAAAGTTCTCCAATTGGGGAGCATAGGTTTAAAAGATTGGCTATACTTAATATTGTTGCAATCATGTTATAGCCATAGATTAGTTACTGCCCCCTCCCATTTTCCCAAACCCTCGTGCTCTCCCCGCATTGCATTCCACCTTGCCGTGTGCCCCAACAAAAGAAGAAAAAAAATGTTGCCTTTCTATGCTACTGAGGAAATGCCCAACAACACATACTAGGCTAAGAAGGACGACAAGTCAAAAAAGAGTAGAGAAAACAGGAAGTCACAAACATTATTATTCAGACGATTCTATTTGGAAAAGAATGAATTCATGAATTTGTCACCCGATGCAAATCGATTCACCATCAAATTTCCAATTTGCAGGGTCGTAGACATGACCACTAACAAGTGGACATGCACATACTTCTAGATTTTCAGTGTGAAACGGTTGTAACCCAGGCCTCAATTTGTTCGGTTTTGCATCGCAAAAATTGTGAGCTGCAATGCAATAGCAAGAATTGGGCAGCATTTTTTTTTTACTTCAAGATAAAACGTTTTAACACAAAGTATTCTCACAATCGCTGAATTGGATGGTATGATGTATAAGGGCGCAACGTGTTCATATTATTTTTATCAACTACTGTATGTAGCTTGTAGAGTGCATATAGCTTCTGATTGGTGGCTGGGAGAATCCCCAATTGTGTCGAACCGGAAGGTCTTGGACACACATTTACATATTTCTGGGACGTATAAACACGTCTCGTGAAACTGAAAGTACAATATGTCACTTTTCATGTGTTCTAAGGACAAACACAACGATAATGTAGGATATAATTAGATGAATTTGTGGGTATTTTAAAGTTGGGATCAACCTGCATCATAGCAATAGATATTTTCCCTGCTCTCCTCAAGCACTTGAATACTTGTGAGTAACAGAATAAAATAATTTCTCTTCCTTCACTTGGAAAATTTAGTTTCAAAGTAAGACTAAGTTACAATCCCAGTAGTCCAAACTTCGACTTGAAGGATGTACCAATATAAAGAAATAAATTACAACCTTCGAGACCAAGTTTGGACTACAATCCCAGATGCCAGGAAATTATATCTTTCAGGTCAATTTTTTTTTCAATTTTCTCACTCCAGATCGAACCACGGTTGGCCCGGAGGGTCCATGGGCCCTCAACCTGGGCTGCAAAAAAGTTGCTAATCAAATTGAGGCCTGTAACCATTATCTCTCTTTGGTCTTCGAAGTTTAATATAAATTTCTGTATGTTATTAATGTCTGCACAACTTCTTATAAATTTATGAACCAATCTTGATGAAGCTTCTCAAACATAACCAGTAGGAAGTGAACATGTGTATACTTCCAAATTGTCAGTCTGTCTATAACAATTCTAACTAGTTTATCTCCCCACCCATGTGCTTAGAAGATTTAATATAGATTTCTGTAGGGCAATTCGTGTGAGTTCCCCATGGGAATCCCGGGAAGTGGGGCAGTGCTTGTTTAGGTAAACAAACTGTTTTATTGGTAAAATGGGACCCAGTCACCAATGACTGAAGTGGAAGTCCTCCAAAATGGACAACATGGGTACAAACGATTGGCTGGACCATGTTGCAGAGACGATTAGCAATTGTGCAGAAATATGTGACCTTAAACACTAATAAATAAATATATAATTCTTGTGTGTGCACCTCCTACATTTATGAAGCAATTTTGATGAAACTTCTCAGACCTAAACAACAACAGCTGAACAGGTGCATATTCCAGAATATTTAAGCTGCAATAATTTAACCCAAGTTATTTCGTTTTGAACTTGGAAGTTAATACAGATTTCTGTATGAAATTGTTATGTGTACCATTCATCCTTCATAAATGATTCCTTTTTGATGAAACTTTATGCATAATGATCTCAACCATGGGAAGTGAAGCATTGCTTGTTTACTGTGGTAAACAAGCTCTGTTTCACTGGTAAAATAGGGCCAAGTAACCAGTGTCTGATGAAAGTCCTCAGAAATGGGCCACATAATATTAGTATAAACGTTCACTAAACTTGACTTTATCTCCATGTTGTGGCCATGATTATCCATTGTGCATAAATATGTGACCTTAAACACCAATAAATAAATAAATACACTGTGATATGCTTGTGGACTTGTATATTTCTAAATTTTCAAGCTGCAACAAGTTTGAGTAAATTATCTTCCCGTGAACTTAAATTTATTCCTTTAACCAAAGTACAGGATATCAAAATTTATTATTTTAATTATTGTTTTTTAAAGTTTTTCAATACATTTCAACTAAAACCTATCATGTGAAGCCCTCACATGATATGGTTTTGTTGAGATGTTTTGAAAAATATATTTTTTTCAACTGCATGTACTTAATTTGTTAATCAGGCGGACTGATGCATCAGATTCATTTGTTAAAGGGTTAATTTAGATTTCTGTATGAAATTTTTGAGTGCTCAACTTATACATTTATGAACTGATTTTGCGGAACTTTTGCTCACAAGCAATCAAACATCTGCATATTTTAAAATTTCAAAGCTCCACATTCAGGGGAGCATTCTGGAAAGCCCAAAGTAATGTGTATCATGTTTAGTGATAGGTCGAGTCATTGCTGCATTTTGGGGGGAAATTAAATACATTGATTTTGGTCCATTCTGCCCATCAGTTTGTCTTTACATTTGTCCTGTTTTCTGTTAATATGCTCTATTCTCCATTAGTGCAAATTTTCCCACACCACTTAATTTAGGAATTTGATCTGTGTATTGCTTGGGATATTCAGATTCATTTTGACTACAAAGGTGAACATGAAGACTTTGGAAAAGTGTCACTGACATTATTCAGTTTGTCAGTGCAACTCCTTCAACAGTGGAGGGGATTGAAACTTGGTTCCAATACTACCCAGTAGGTACAGTGGAGCTCACTTAATTGGATATCTCTTTAACTGAATAGCCCTGTTAAATGAATATAATTTCCCAACACAAAACCATTTGCCATACCTCCAGTACAAATTTGACCTGTTAATTGAATGTAGGTTAACCCTTTACCCAACGTAACGGCCAAAACCGGCCAGCGCTATTCTCAAAAATCACCAATTAATTTTCATTATTTTTTTTCATTTTTTGTATGAAAAACATAGGTTATGACCCCTCGTTGGAACGAGCTCGTAGCTCGTTCCAACAAGGGGTCATAACCTATGTTTTTGAGACAAAAAATTAGTTATTCAAGAATTTGTTTTGCTAGTGTCATCTGCTTTTCAAGTTAGGTAAAGGGTTAAAGAGTAAACTCCTGTTAATTGAATAAAAAATCTTGAAACCTGTCGAGAAATTACCTTGACTGTCCCAAGTTTTTCTTTGTTTATAGACCTGTTTGGCCTCAGTACATCCTATACAGGCATTTAATCTATTGTATCTTATTTGACAGAGCTCATAGAGCTCTGTCAAACAAGATATAATAGAATAAATGCTAAATTTATCTCTAGAATACAGAAAAGTCACACAATCCCTGTCAATTGCATACTCCTGTTTATTGAATAATTCCCATTGGCAAAGTGGCTATTCAATTAACAGGGTTCCACTACTGGTAATCATCTTCCACGAGACACTTTGACTGTGAAAGTTACACACAGGATTTAGAAAAGTGCTGTTATTGACCTTGACCGAAAAACTTTTTTAGATCTAAATCAATTTTGAAATTTGCTAAGACTGTTGCCATGCATGTGCAGATATGTGTGGACACTGCTCACACAGCCAACATTATTCTGGGGTGTGCGTTATAAAATTTTCTCAACTTGAAAAATAACCGAAAAGGTGTTCGTCTGGAACTACAAACAGTTCGTTAAAAAGGTGTGCCTTTTCACCTTATCTGATGGCACTGTTTTAATTTCAAATGTTCCTGTGGGAAGACCCCAACCCTCTCTTCAATTCTCAAACTCCCTAAGGCAGCTGGTGCCCCCTGTGCTTGTCACAGATGTTTTCGAAATCTGTGAACTGTCATACAGTAGGGCCATCATGGACGTGTCAAAATCCACAGGTTGGCATTTTTTCCATGCCTATAATTCGGATATGAACCGCTATGACACCTTGCAAAAATTTCTACCAATGAAATGAAACACCGGGATTACCCAGGTCATAGATTTGGTAAATAAAGTTATCTCAAAATTCGAGATTTTATTCTCTGATTCTTGGACATTTATATGTGCTAATTAATGTATGCTTATAAAATTAAAGAGTCAGTGGATTGTGCACTATGTTACTGCACCTGTGTTCTTTCACACTCTGATAATGGAAGGGCTGAGATAGCATCAAAGATAAAGCCAGTGGTGGTGTGCATCTATCCTATTTGTAGTATTTTGCTATGGGCCCCTGATATTGATGAGCCACTAAACTATTTTCAGTACTGTCCTAGTTTCTGAACATATAAGGCTTCTTACACCGTTCTGAAATTCTTGAAAAAGTATGGAAATCTGTGTCTGTCTAGAAAATGTTTTGAAAAGTACAGAAAAAATGTCAGTCAAAGGTTGAGGGTATAAAAAAGTATGGAAGTTAATGCTTTGAGCAAACTCTCTCCACAATGATGTCAAAATATCAAAATTTAAACTTACATATTTTTCCCAGCAATTCTGGGTACATGCACATAACCAATTTGGTCTTGTTTGACAGAATTAGAAAAACAAGAGTGAAGTGGATTCATTTCGAGTTGCATTATGGGGACAATTTGCTACTTGAAATTGCACTATTTTTGATAGAGTTTTAAAGCATGTGGAATAGAGAAAAACACCCATAAAATTCCTAGTAATTTAAAAGTCTTCACTTATTCGAACAAGCAGCTTTGCAAAACTGTATGATTATGAAGAAATGACATTCTTGCAAATATTTTTCAAAAAACAAAAATGTAAAAACCCTGTATAAATCATATGTTCCCTTGAATCTGATGGACACACCACAGGCTACACTTTGTGCGAAGTGGTTCATACGAAGTTTAAAACATGTCTATAATTTACAATCTACAGCTTCTCACTGTGCAATGTCAAAATAGGTGTACAATACTAAAAACACCTGATTGTTTTTGGCTCAACTTGACAACGTCAAGTATGAGCTATTGGGATGAGTTGCGATCCATTCTCTGTCCATACATCTGTATGTCTGTACGTACGTTCCTTTGTCCATCAACAATTCCTTTATCACAACCTACAGGCCCAGCTCTCACCCGATCAATTCCAAATTTCATACATGTGCAATGTCTAGATGTGAGCTATCAAATTTTTCTGGATTTCATTGAAAAACATGGTCGCCAGCATCCACCTTAGATTTGTCTTATAAATTCCATTGGCACACCGTACAGGACACATCTCTCACCCGATCAATTCCAAATTTCATACTTCGCTTTGGGGCAATGTCCAGATGGGAGCTATTGAATTGTTTTGAATTTCGTTCAAAAACATGGCCAACAGCCATCTCAGATTTGGCATATAAATTGTCAATAATTCCATTGGCACACCATACAGGTCACATGTCTCACCCAATCTTTTTCAAATTTTATATGTAGCTTTGGTGTGAAGTCTGTTTGGGAGCTATCAGATTTTTTGAATTTCATTCAAAACATGGCCACCATCAGCCATTTTGGATTTGAAAATAAATTGTCAACAATTCCATTAGTACACCCTCCAGGTCACATCCCTCGCCTGAACTTTTTAGTCCCCTATGGGAACTGTAAGGGGACTATTGGATTGCACTCCGTCCATCCGTCTGTCTGTCCGTCCGTCCATCTGTCTGTTTTTTATGTTACCACCTCTCCCTCCAACATGCTTTAAGCTACACCTTTCATATTTGGTACATGGATAAATGGTTCTGAGGGGATGATGCACGCTCAAAATTTTTTTTCTCCAAAATCCAAGATCGTGGAATGGCGGCCATTTTTGTTGTGTTTTTTAAGCTTTTTTTCTCTATTTTCATGTTACCACCCCTTCCACCAACATGGTTCAAGCTACACTTTGCATATTTGGCACATGGATAGAGGGTTGGGAGGGGATGATGCACATTCAATATTTTTTCTTCAAAATCCAAGATGGCGGCCATTTTTGTTGTGTTTTTTAAGCCTTTTTCTCTATTTTATGTTACCACCCCTCCCACCAACATGGTTCAAGCTACACCTTTCATATTTGGTACATGGATAAATGGTTCTGAGAGGATGATGCACTGTCAATATTTATTTTTCAAAAGATGGCGGCCACTTTTGTTGTGTTTTTTAAGCTTTTTTCTCTATTTTATGTTACCACCCCTTACTCCAACATGGTTCAAGCAACACTTTTTTTATATCTGGCACATGGATAGAGGGTTGTAATGGGATGTTGCACATTCAATATTTTTTTTCCAAAATTCAAGATGGCGCCATGGCAACCATTTCTGTTGTGTTTTTTAAGCTTTTTTCTCTATTTTATGTTACCACTGCTCCCTCTAACATGGTTCAAGCTGCACTTTTCATATATTGTACATGGATAAAGGGGTTGTGAGGGGATTATGCCCGCTCAATATTTTTTTTTCAAAATCTAACATCTGTCTGTCTGTCCGTCCGTCCGTCAGTCTGTTTTTATGTTACCACCTCTCCCTCTAATATGCTTAAAGCTACACCTTTCATATTTGGTACATGGATAAATGGTTCTGAGAGGATGATGCACAGTCAATATTTATTTTTCAAAATCCATGATGGCAGAATGGCGGCCATTTTTGTTGTGTTTTGTAAGCTTTTTTCTCTATTTTATGTTACCACCCCTCCCTCCAACATGGTTCAAGCTACGCCTTTCATATATGGTACATGGATAAAGTGGTTGTGCACATAATTCACGCCGTCAATGTACGTTTTCACATTGTTCAGGGCACTGCCTTTGAACCCTCTTAATTTCGCTTCCTTCTGTATATAATCCCACATTTCGCTGCATATTGTACAACGTAAGTTTTCAATTTTCCCGTTCTCATTGAGATCATATAAAAATAGTTCGGAACTTGACCACTTTTTAAAAATATTTTCGTTCACGGACTCTTGCTTATTTGCCATTTTGAAAATTCGCGGTACACATGTTTTTTTATTTACAATAAAAGACAGGTATATTCTGTTTATACAATTATGTTTTCACTGATAACCACTTTTATGTGGATCGCAAAACACGATTGTAGAAATAGTCTATACCTATTGACCAATCGGCGATGCGTATCGTGTGAAATTAGATAACTTGTTTATTTGTCATGACAACCCAGCCACTTCGAAAAACAATGAAACCCAGTCTCAGCTTGTCGACTCAATCTGACTGTGGTCGATGCACGTTGATTTTAACTGATAAATAATAACGAAACACCCGAACTTGGAGAATTTTTATTTCATTAAAATCATGTAAATGCAGACACTTTTTATTGAATGCAAATAACAACATGCACGATTTATTTCCGGGCACATCAAAGTGGGTAGGCCAAATTTGAAGAAGAACGGAAACACGGTTTTGCCAATTGCAGTTTGCACGAACGATGCATGAACGAAACTGTCGTTCGTGCAATTTCTGCACCCCTGGTCCTATTTTGGTCAGGTTCAGTCAACCATAATGTCCACAGGGGCACGTTGCCTAGATTCCTTTAGTGCCCTCTACAGCTTGCATTTTATGAAGGGATTTCATTGTAAATTGGTAGGATTACTCGGTATAATGTCTAGATGAGAATGTCCTATTTTGGCCATGATTGGTCAACCGTGACAGCTGCACAGGCACGTGACCTAGATGTGTTTAGCACAGTCTACAGTTCATATTTATGAAGTGATTTCATTGTAACTTGGAAGTATGATGTCCAGATGAGACTGTCCTATTTTGGTCACAATCGGTCAGCCATTACCGCTGCCTGGTCACGTGACCTAGTTTACTTTAGCACTGTCTTACAGGTTGTTTTTATGAAGGGATTTCATTGTAACTTGATTTGATATCTAGACGAGACTATGATTGGTCAGCCATGATCACCGGATCATCACATGACCTAGATTCCTTTAGCAAAGTCAACGAGTTATATTTTATGACGGAATTTCTTTGTATCTTGGTAGGATGACTCGTTTTGGAATAAATTTACTGTAACTTGGTTACTTTGGCTGATGGACATTAACTGTGAGGGCCATATTAACCCAAGCCTCAATTCTTCAGTACAGTCTATGCCTCAAATTATTCTTATTGAAAACACAGTATATAGGGAACAGAAATTAACATATTCTCAATTATCACAATTCTTGTCTTATTTCATAATCCTTTCATAAACATTGAACATTATCCTTTTCATCGAACACTACACACAGTACAGTATCATTGACACTTTCATTGAATTTTAATGCTCAGAAATGTGGGTAAAGTCAGAAGTTCTTGTGTGGGTCACACCCATATTTCAGGCACTACTAGTATGAGCTGTCAGCTTGGGAATAACACCAAATAATTTGAAACTCATTGATGGTTCAGAATTTGAGTCGAGGTCACTAAGGTCACTGAGTGCTCATTGGGTCATTGAGTGCATTTTTCATAAATTCTGCGAATTGCCTTTTAAGATTTCATAATACTTTCCTGAATCTTACTTTTTAGCTACACATGAGTTGTTGTCACCACTCTGTGTCTTGCACCCATCATCCATTAGTTATTCTTCTTCAGAACCACTAGACCAAACCCACTCAAATTTGGCACAAATTGGTTGTCGTGGGATACCCTTTCAAGTCTGATGGGCTGGGGGCAGTGCCCGAAATTATTGGAAAATCTTCTCATTAACTAACCACCTGTCACAATACTTTGAAATTTTGTATGTAACTTCCTTCCTTGTGCTGAAAATTAAAGCTTGTTCAAAGTAAATATTTTTTTTCGAACCAGCAGTTTGCCAATTTGAACCAAATTTGGTTGCTGTTGTACTAGGTAACATGTACTTGGACTTGATTTATGCCTCTTGGGAACCACAGAAGGTAATATTTCAAATGCTTATATTTCCAAATCTGCATTGAACCTAGAATTGATAATTAGTGTGAAGCATTCTCAGGACCTGTAGAATCGAATTGGCTAAAAAAATTGCAGTTGGTTGTGTCAGGGGGTGCATATTGGGATGTCCACTTTAATAATTTTGGTGATAGAAAAATACTGACTTAACTCATTATCGTTCTCAAAAATTGAAAAAATCCTTTCCAGAACCACTGTACAGAATTGTTTAATATTTGGTATCCAATATACTTAGGGGGAATCAGATTTATGTTTGCACAAATTAAGTCTCGAGGTTCTCATTTGGGCTCCCTATGGAATTTAAATTTTAACTTGGTGCAGCATGAGGAAAATCTTTAAAAAATCTTCAGATCCATCAGTCAGAATCATATTTGGTATACAGCATCCTTAGGGGTTGAGATTCAAATTTGTTTGAATCAAAAACCTGGGTTCATATTTGGTTCACTATGGAAGCCAAATTTTAATTTGGTGCCAGATGAAAAATATTCATTTAAAATCGTCTCCTTCAGATCTGCCACACAGAATCTTTTGATGCTGTGTACACAGCATCCTTATGGGAGTCAGCTTCAGATTTGTTCATATCAAGTCCCTGGGTTCATATTTTGGCTCCTTATCGAAACAGAATTTTTGACCAGTGCACTGTGATGAAAATTCTTCAGCAATCATTTATATTCATCTCCATTAGTCAGAATCTCTTGATATTAAGATCTTTAGTGAGGTCAGCTTCACGGTTGTTCAAATCAAGTGCTTGGATTGATATTTGTGCTCCCTGTTGGAATTCAAACTTTAACATAGTGCATTATGAGGAAAATTCCTTAATAATCTTTTTTAAATCTACAACTCAGAATCTTTCAATATTTGGTATTCATCATCCTTGGGGGTTCAGCATCCTTTGGGGGAGGGAGTGCATACAAATTTGTTCATCAATTCCCTGGGTTCATATTTAGGGTAACTATGAGAACCCATATTTTAACTTGGTGTAATAAGCAATATGAGGAATATTCTTTAAAAATCCTCTTCATTAGAGCTACCAGCCAGAATCTATTTCATTTGGTAAACACCATCCTTACAGGGACCAGGTTCAGGTTTTTTGAAATGAAGTCCCTGTGTTTATATTTGGGCTCCTAATGGGAACGTAAATTTTAATGTAGTGCAATATTGTGAAAATTCTTTAAAAAATCCCCTTCTTCAGATTTCAGATCCCCCGAGAAGAAACTTTTCATATTTAATACTCAGTTTCCTTAGAAGGAGCAGATTCAAGTTTGTTTGAATCAAGTCCCTGTTTTCATATTTTGGCTACCCATGGGTGCCCAAATTTTATCTTAGTTCATTATAAGGAATATTCTCTCAGTTCCCTCAGAGCTGCCATTCAGAAGTCAGTTGTGATATTTGGTGCATAACATCGTTGTAGGGTAGATTCAAGATTGTTCAAATTGAGTTCCTGTGTTCATATTTGGACTCATGGGAAACCAAAATTTCTCTTTGTGCATTTTGGGGAAAATTCTTTAAAAATCTTCTTGGATCCACCAGTCAGAATATTTTAATATCTGTTTAAAGGCAATCTTATAAGTGACAGATTCAAGTTTGCTTGAATCAGGTGTCCTTATTCATATTTGGACTCCCTTGGGAGCCCAAATTTTTAACTTACTGCAGTGAGACTAATATTCTTCAAAGATCTTCCTCATAGATCAACCAGGCAGAAAGTTTTGATATTGGGGAAGAAAACAAATTTTCTTTCAATCAAGTGTTCTCTTTTCATTAATGATTCCATCTGGTTGCAAGTGTGCAAGAACACTTAATTGGAAAGCCTTAATTTGTGAAAAATAAACTCCTTGTTTACTGCTATTTCACTCATTTCCTAACCCAACTGATGTCTCTCAGGAGCTTGAAATATTCCATCCAATTTGAACCCAAAATTCTAACCAATCTTGGAGATCTTTTTGGAGGGAAGCTCTTTTGTAGTTTTTAATCCTAGCGTAGGATGTGTGCCAGGAGGTGGAATATGCATTGGAAAATAAACATCCATTTTCACATTTTTTTGGGAGATTGTCATTGCAATATACACAGATGAAAAAGGTGACACTTTCTTTTTATATGCTCGTTTGTAAATACAGTCGTATTATGTAAATGGTCTGTCCATCGATCTGTCCGTAAACAATTGGTTTCTGACCGTTAACTCCAGTTTGGATTATTTGATTTCAACCAAAGTTGGTATGTGTATTCCCCAGCTAGTAACACATGCCAAGTTCAATTATGGGTTTCGTCCAGTTATTTTTACATGAGTTGTGGCCTTTTTTCAACTTGGAATTTGACCTTCTATTAACATTTTTGGTTTCCAACCGATAATCCAGTTTGGATTATTTGATCTCAACCAAAGTTGGTGCATGTATTCCCCAGCTAGTAATACAGGCGAAGTTTGAAAATGGGTTCTATCCAATTATTTTTACATGAGTTGTGGCCCTTTTTCAACTTGGAATTTGACCTTCTATTAACATTTTTGGTTTCCAACCGATAACTCCAGTTTGGATTTTTTGATCTCAAATGAAATTGGTACGTGTATAACTATCTTGATTATCAAGTTCGAATATGGGTTCCGTCCAATTATTAGCTTAACTTGAGTCCAGATAAGCTATTGCCATCACGCGTGCGGAAGTCTGTTAGTCTGTTCACATTTTCCTTTAGCACAGGCTGCACCTTGTAGTTCTTGTCCGATCGTCACGAAATTTCATATGCAGGTTTATGAAAACTTCCTCTTTTGGTTGTGATCGGTCAACTGTGATGCCTGCCCGAGCCCAAAACCTGAAAACCTTTAGCACAGTCTCCAAGACGTATTTATGAAGGGATTTCATTGTAACTTGGTAGGATGCCTCTGTATAATATCTAGATGAGAACGTCCCCTTTTGGTTATGATCTGTCAACCATGACGGCTGCCCAAGCCCGAAACCAAAAAACTTTTAGAACAGTCTACAGGTCATATTTAATATGAAGGGATGTCATTGTAACTTGGTAGGATGACTCCGTATGATGTCTAGATGAGAACTTCCCCATTTGGTCGCGATCTGTCAACCATGATGACTGCCCGAGCCCAAAACCTGAAAACCTTTAGCACAGTCTGCAGGTCGTATTTATGGAGGGATTTCATTGTAACTTGGTAGGTTGACTCCATATAATGTCTAGATGAGAACGTCCCCTTTTGGTTGTGATTAGCCGACTGTGGTGGCTACAGGGGCCCGAAGCCTGAAAACATTTAGCACAGTCTACAGGTCAAATTTATGAAGGGATTTAATTGTAACTTGGTAGGTTGACTCCAGATAATGCCTAGATGAGATTGTCCCCTTTTGGTCGTCATCATTCAACCATGATGGCTGCCCGAGCCCAAAACACGAACACTTTAGCACAGACTACAGGCCGTATTTATGAAGGGATTTCATTGTAACTTGGTAGGATGACTCAGTATAATGTCTAGATGAGGACGTCCCCCTTTTGGTCTCGATTGGTCAACTGTGATGGCTACAGAGGCCCAAAGCCCGAAAACCTTTAGCACAGTCTACAGGTCGTATTTATGAAGGGATTTCATTGTACCATGGTAGGATGACTGCAGATAATGCCTAGATGAGAACGTCCCCTTTTGGGCATGATCATTCAATCATGATGGCTCCCCGAGCCCCAAAAAACCCAAAAAACTTTAGCACAGACTACAGGTCATATTTAGGAAGGGATTTCATTGTAACTTGGTAGGATGACTCAGTATAATGTCTAGATGATTACGTCCCCTTTTGGTTGCGATCTGTCAGCTGTGATTGCAACACAGGGCCCAAAGCCCGAAAACGTTTAGCACAGTCTACAGGCCGTATTTATGAAGGGATTTCATTGTAACTTGATGGGATGACTCATTTAGGAACAATATCACTGTAACTTGGTAATTTTCATTGACATACATTACCTTTGAGGGCCACATACATTAACTGTGAGGGCCACATTAACCCACCCCTCACTTTCGTACAGTCTACACCTCATATTATTTTTATTGAAAACATAGCATACAAGGAACAGAAATTAACATATTCCCAATCATCACAATTCTTGTCTTATTTCATAATCCTTTCATAAACATTGAACATTATCCTTCATTATCCTTTTCATCAAACACAACACAGACAAGTTAAGCTGCAGTGTCATTGACACTTTCATTGCAACAGAAATGAACATATTCCCAATTATCACAATTCTTGTCTTATTTCATAATCCTTTCATAAACATTGAACATTATCCTTTTCATCAAACACAACACACAGACAAGTTAAGCTACAGTGTCACTGACACTTTCATTGCAAGAGTTATGGGCTTTTTCGACTTGGAAGTTGCATATTTCCATCAACATTTTGTCAAAACTTTGTTTATGGCATAACTTAAACAATAGTTAACAGATTTCAGTTCTTTTTGGTATATGTCTCTATAGTAACAAGTCTCTATAGTGTCTACATCAAGTTCGATGATTTTGTCCAGATATTTTCTTGGCTGTTTATGGGTTGATTCCTTTGAAACCTGTGCCCCTGCAATTATAGTCTTGATTGGGCTTTTTTACCAGAGGTGTGCCCCTTTTCATCTTTGAATAACCGTGGCAGTGAGGGCAGTGGGGGTATGGACAGGCCCTCTGGGACAGTCACACCTCCAGTGTTTCCTTCTGGAAATCTTGATCCAGGAGTGCATTTTAGGCTCCCTTTTTTTTTTTAACCCTTTACCTAAAGAATCGTCCAGATCAGCCCAAGTAATTTACAAATGAAGCAGGTTAAAAAAATATATTTTTCAAAGAATTTCAATAAAACCATATCATGTGACCCCTCTTGGAACGAGCTCATTCCAATGACGGGTCACATGATATGGTTTTATTAGGGCCCCACCGAGAGGCAGACGCCCTATAGTGATCGCTCTGTCCGTCCGTCCGTCCATCTGTCCGTCCGTCTGTAATCTTTCTCTCTTAATAGATAAGGTTTTGATATTTGACATGTGGGTATATTATTTCAAGACGATGTGTCGCGTACCACGATTGCCATGCTTTGACCTTGAACTTTGACCTCAAGGGCAAATTATTCCGAATTTGAGGGTTCTTTTCTGACAAGTTCATGTCCGGGCTGTAACTTTTTTCTCTTAATAGATAGGGTTTTGATATTTGGTATGTGGATAAATTATCTCAAGACGACGTGTCGCATACCAAGGTTGCCATGCTTTGACCTTGAAGTTTGACCTCAAGGTCAAATTATTCAGAATTGGGTTTTTTTTTCTGACAAGTTTGTGTTCGGGAAGGGATTTTAATCAGATTTTACCTATTGCTTGAAATATTTTAGTATTACGGTTCACATCAGTTTATACCTAACATCGGTTAGTTGCTGCGGGGCCCACAGAGATCTAATTGAAATTCTTTTGAAAAATTTAAAGAAACAGCAATTAAAACAATGAGTTTTGAGATCATGTGCATTGGGTAAAGGGTTAAAATACGTATTCCATGCAAATTACATAATAGCGGAAACTTCTTTGATACTTGTAACACTCCCCACATGAAAAGCCGGAGAAGTGAAGTAGTACCAGTTTACTGTGGTAAGCAAGTTATGTTTCACTGGTAAAATAGGACCTATTTACTAATGCCTGTACATGTGTGGATGTCTATGTAATAAACAGATTGAGAAGTTGAAAAAATATTATTTTTCAAACAAATTCAACAAAACCATATCATGTGACCTCTTGTTGGAACAAGCTCATTCCATTGAGCGATCGCATGAGATTGTTTTGTTTTGAAGTTATTGAAAACTTTGCAAAAAATAATATTTAAAATACTAAATTTTGATATTGTCTACATTGGGTGAAGAGTTAAAGTGGGCAGCACCAGACCGGTATAAATGATGGGTTGTACTTTACTTCATTTGCCCTGTAAAAGTGATCCAAGTCGGAATTAGGTCCTTAAATATTAAAAACTCTGGGATTTGTTGTGGACGTAATCCAATGAAATAAGAACTACAACTAACACTAAGTTGTGAAGCTCTCTGAGGGAGCTTCCCAAGAATCCGTATCAAGTACAGGTATTATCGGTCTAGAAAGAATAAGATAGCAAAAGTTGAGCCTGGGCATTTACCACAAGTGTTTTTTTTAGAATACATGTATAAGAATTCTTAACTCATAATTATACAAACGTTGGGGGTGATTAGAATAATTTGAGTTGAAGGACCTGGAACATGCTTGAAACTCTCTCAGAGTTTTTTTTTCTTCACTCTGAATGGTGTACAAACCCTGCTAAACAGTATGTGATTAGATCTTTAATGCAGGCAGTGCATGAACAGAGTTGAAGCACCTGGAACATGCTTGAAACTCCCTCGGAAAGTCTGGATTGTTTTTTTCTTCACTCTGAATGGTATACAAACCCTCAGAGTACTCTGGCATCTTCCGCCTTTTAAACCATTCAGTACGAAATTACCCTCGCTGTCGAAAGTGTCATTAACTGGTTGAAGGCTAGATTATTTTGGGTGGTCTGAATTTGTTATTCAAAATTTATTTTATTACAAATTATTGAAGAGAGCAATAGAACAAATTTATATAAACAAAATATTATTTTGCATTTGACTAAATAAGAAAACTTAAGCAAGAAAAAATAGGGTTTTGCTCTGGTACCCTCATTTTTAGCCCGACTGTTTACAGTGAGGGCTATAGTAATGACCTTTGTCTGTCTGTCTGTCCGTGTGTCTGCCTTTTTCTGTTAACATTTAGAGTTTTGGTTAAAGTTTGTGGTTAAAGTGTTTTACTGAATGTTCAAGTGGTTTTTTTTTTGGTTTTTTTTTTTCTTATTCCTGTTTAGTTGACATTTGGAGTTTTGGTTAAAGTTTGTGGTTAAAGCTTTTTATTCAACCTTCAAGTACAGACTATACCCGGTATTTCGTGTCTGATCATCACGAAATTTCATATGCAGGTTTTAGGTCATGTCTACATGAGAATTTCCCCTTTTGGTTGTGATCGGTCCACCGGTATGGCTGCCCGAGCCCAAAACCCGAAAACCATTAGCACAGTCTACAGGTCGTATTTATGAAGGGGTTTCATTGCAACTTCATAGAATGCCTCTGTATAATGCCTAGATGAGAAAGTCCCAGTTTGGGCATGATCTGTCAACCGTGATAGCTGCCCAAGCCCGAAACCCAAAAACTTTTAGCACAGTCTGCAGGTCATGTTTAATATGGACGGATTTCATTGTAACTTGATACGATGACTCCGTATGATGTCTACATGAGAATTTCCCCATTTGGGCGTGATCTATCAACCGTCACGACTGCCCGAGCACAAAACCCGAAAACCTTTAGCACAGTCTACAGGTCATATTTATGGAGGGATTTCATTGTAACTTCATAGGTTGACTTCATATAATTTCTACACATGAGAAAGTCCCCTTTTTGACGTGATTGGGCAACTGTCACAGCTACAGGTGCCCAAAGCCCGAAAACCTTCAGCACAGTCTACAGGTCATATTTATAAAGGGATTTCATTGTAACTTCGTAGGATCAATCCACATGATGCCCAGATGAGAATGTACCCTTTTGGTTGCGATCATTCAACCATGATGGCTGCCCGAGCCCAAAGCCTGAAAACCTTTAACACAGTCTACATGTCATATTTATGGAGGGATTTCAATATAACTTGATAGGTTGATTTCATATAATGTCTAGATGAGAACATCCTCTTTTGGGTAGTTCAAACTTGGACCCACAGTCTGTAATATAATTTTTGGCATTGGCACGGCCTGTAGGTCCAACGCTCTCGATATCCGTGGTGTACTATATATGACCAGTAAACGATTTACTTGCTGGTCTATCTCGCCTCGTGAGAACAATATGGCACATTCTGAAGCTTTGTGTTAGTATGTGATCGAAAAAAGAATATTTACTGAGCAATTATATCTATATAAAAACGTGTCGATCGCTTGATAATTCTAAAATGTATTTTCACTCGAAATTCGTCAGCTGATCAACAACGGAGGTCACCATGTTTAAATTGAAATCTTCGGGAGAGTGTTTGACTAACGGAATACCGGACGCATAAAACGGAACGGGCTCGTATCGACGAAGTGGAAGCTGGGTGTGCGTTGCAATATTTTTTGTGTGAAATTTTGTTGCACGTTGACTGTGTTCGAAATGATGACGATTGAAGTGAAAAGCACCTAGATTCAAACGCACCGTCAGTCAACCGTGCCACCCCTCCCCCCCCCCCCCCTCCCTTCCCCAATTAGGCACTTTTTTACTCTTTCGTCAAAAATGCTTGTTTACAGTTTTGGTTAAAAACCCAAACACCACCACCCTCCCCCCACCCCCCACCAATTAGGCATTTTTTTTTTTATTTCCTCCAATATGCATTTTCAACTATTTGCAGTCACTACATGCAGAACCCTTTTTTTCCTTTTGTCAAAAATGCTTTTTTACAATTTTGGTTAAAGTTTGTGGTTAAAAATCCAGACAGAAATTATCTCCCCCCCCCCCCCTCCCCCCCATTAGGCTTCTTTTTTTTTTTTCTTTCCTCATATATGCATTTTGAACTATTTATAGTCACTACATGAGGAACCTTTTTTAAACTCACATACCCCCACCCCCGGGGGGGGGGGGGGGGGGCAATTAGGCACTTTTTTTTTTCTTTCGTCAAAAATGCTTTTTTACAGTTTTCGTTAACGTTTGTGGTTAAAAACCCAGACAAACACCACCACCACCCACCCCCATGGTGCCAGTTGGGTATTTCTTTTTTTTCTCTGCTCAAAATGCATTCTGAAGGATTTAGACTGACCACGTGGAAAAAAAAATGGACTCCCCTAACACACCCCCACTCTTCCCCCACCCCTCATCCCCCACTCCACCTCCTCCTCACCCAGGGCCATTCATGCAATATTTTTTCTTTGGTACAAAATGCATTTCTAGCCTGACTGTTATAGTCAGGGCTATAGTCATGACTTTCGTCCATCCATCTGTCTGTAAACAATTGGTTTCCGACTGATAACTCCAATTTGGATTATTTCATTTCAACCAAAGTTGATATGTGTATTTTCCAGCTAGTAATACAGAACAGGTTTCAATATAGGTTCCACAACTGCCCCCTGCAGGGAGTGCGGTGGCTCTGTTGGTAGAGGTGCAGACTGCAAGCCGAGAGGTCCTCGGTTCGAATCCCACCTGCGGCAACCGCGTTGTGTCCTTGGGCAAGACACTTCACCCCAATTGCCTTCATGGGGGCACGATGACGCTGTGTACTGAGGCGTACTGCATGTCGATGGTGCGCATGTCTTCAACCAATCTAACCCTGCCTGTGCTGCGGTGCAGAATTCAGAGTTACGATGTTGGAGAGCTGACAGCTGCTCGTCGTTGCTCGGTGGTTCTCTCCAGGTACTCCGGCTTCCTCTACCCGTAAAAATGTCACGGTCACGATTAGCCATTGTGCATAAGTATGTGACATGTGACCTTAAACACCAATAAATAAATAAATAAATAAATAAATAAATAAATAACTGCCCCCCCCCCCCCCACACACACATACGCCCCCCCCCCCCCCCCCCCCCCCCCCCCTCCACACACACACACAAATTGTCACTTAGGCAATTATTCCCAAAATGCATTTTGAAGGATTGGGAGTTATTACATGCAAAAAAGAAAATTGACTTATATATCCCAACATTGCTTTATGCACTGCATCTTTAATCCTTTACCTTACACAAGTTGAAGTCAACAGTACAAATTATTTTTCTGAAACCTCAGATTTTTTCATCTTTTATTTACTTCTAACCATGGCTTATTACTCCTTATAGGATCAAGCTCATCAAGTTTGTTCCATTAATAGGTCATGAGGTATGTTTTGAAGTAGAGAAATGAAAAAATAAAATTTGAATAGCAAATTTTGTATATCACGCGTGCAGATATGGAAGATTCGTTAGGTAAACTGTTAACAAAAAATGGCTCCGACTATTTTGCGTCTAAGCATTGCCATTCCTGGGACAGTCGGGCTGCATGCGTGACATCACTCTAGTTTTGAAAGCCCTGATAGTGGCTTCTAGCACATTACCAATTAAAATATGAATATGATAAAACAAAAACCTTTGCTCTGACACCTGCTGTCAGTGTACAGAAATTCATTGATTATTCTGAAGATCCTATTATCCAATGTTTTGCCTATCTTTGATCCACCATCACATGAAAAGAATTAAAAATATAATGGGTTGTATTCCCTTTCCACTGAAATGAAATTTGCTTGAAAGCAAAAGGAGCTAGTAAAGAAATAAATTTGTTATCAATTTCTACTCCAAGGCTACTGACATACACACTGGTTTGAAAAGTGATACACCCTTTGTCTGTGTCTCATGGTGTATCATTTTCCCTACACCCTTGAATAAACATGAATAACTAATAATATGGGATATTTTTGACATCATTGTAATATTATTGCTTCAAAAAAAGGTATATTCTCTGTGTGGTGTATATTGATGCCAAGCTCAAAAAGGTCTGAAAATAACATGCGAACAATCGTTTAGGACATTATTTCAATTGTAAAATATGCTAGTGAACTATAGGTTGCGACACAATAATACAACATAAATTTGTAAATCTGCACGTTTTGCAGTCAGACTTGACAATCTTTCAAGACTAAATCAAGTCATGAACAGAGTGGCATATCATTTACACCTTAACAGAATTTCTACCAAAATAAATAGCAGCAACTAACATGCAATTTTGCTTTGGAAAAATTGCATGTGTGTTGTTGCTATTTGTTTTGGCAGAAAGTTGTTAAGATGTAAACAGCATGGCTGACATAGTGAAAAAAGATAAGGCGGAAAAGCATCACAACACATTTTCAGGCCATAAAATTTGAGAGGAACGATTTATCATTCCTCTGGTAGTTATCTAAATGAAAAAACAGATAACCGAAAAGTTGTTCGTCGGGAACTACAAATAGTTCATCAAAAAGTTGTGTCTTATCACCTTTTTTGATAACACTGTTTTAAAATGTTCCTGTGGGAAGACCTCTCTCTTCAATGTTCAACATCACTAAGACAGCTGACGCTCCCTGTACTTGATGCTGATGCTTTCGAAATCTGTGAATTGTCATACAGTAAGGCCATAGTGGACGGGTCAAAATCCACGGGTTGTCATTTTTAGCTTAACTTGACAAAGTCAAGATAAGCTATTGCCATCACACGTGCGGAAGTCTGTGAGTCTGTTCACATTTTCCTTTAGCATGGGCTACACCCTGCAGTTCTTGTCTGATCGTCACGAAATTTCATATGCATGTTTGGGGTCATGTCTAGATGAGAACGTCCCCTTTTGGTCGCGATCGGTCAACCGGTATGGCTGCCTGAGCCCAAAACCCGAAAACCATTAGCACAGTGTACAGGTCGTATTTATGAAGGGATTTTATTGTAACTTGGTAGGATGCCTCTGTATAATGCCTAGATGAGAACGTCCCCTTTTTGGGCATGATGTGTCAACCATGATGTCTGCCCAAGCCCGAAACCCAAAAACTTTTAGCACAGTCTGCAGGTCATGTTTAATATGGAGGGATTTCATTGTAACTTGGTAGGATGACTCCTTATGATGTCTCGATGAGAATTTCCCCATTTGGGCGTGATCTTCCAACCGTGATGACTGCCCGAGCCCAAAACCCGAAAACCTTTAGCACAGTCTACAGGTCATATTTATTGAGGAATTTATTGTAACTTGGTGGGTTGACTTCATATAAAGTCAAGATGAGAAAGTCCCGTTTTGGACGTGATTGGGCAACTGTGACGGCTACAGGGGACCGAAGCCCGAAAACATTTAGCACAGTCTACAGGTCATATTTATGAAGGGATTTCATTGTAACTTGGTAGGATGACTCCAAATAATGTCTGGAGGAAAACGTCCCATTTTGATCGCGATCATTCAGCCTTGATGGGTGCCCGAGCCCAGAAACCTTTAGCATAGGCAAAAGGTCATATTTATGGAAGGATTTCAATGTAACCTGTTAGGTTGACTCCATATAATGCCTAGATGATGACATCCCCTTTTGGTCGTTCCTCTGACCAACTGTGATGACTACAGATTCCCAAAGCCCGAAAATCTTGAGCAAAGTCTACATGTCATATTTATGAAGGGATTTCATTGTAACTTCGTAGGATCACTCCAGATGAGAATGTCCCCTTTTGGTTGCGATCATTCAACCATTACGGCTGCCCGAGCCCGAAGCCCGGATACCTTAAGCACAGTCTACAGGTCATATTTATGAAGGGATTTCATTGTAACTTGGTAGGTTTGACTTCATATAATGTCTAGATGAGAACGTCCCCTTTTGGGCACGACTTGGGCAACTGTGACAGCTACAGGGGCCCGAAGCCTGAAAACCTTTAGAACAGTCTACAGGTCATAATTATGAAGGTATTTCATTGTAGCTTGGTAGGATGACTCCAAATAATGTCTAGATGAGAATGTCCCCTTTTGGTCGCGATCATTCAGCCTTGATGGCTGCCCGAGCCCAAAAGCCCAAACCCTTTAGCATAGTCTATAGGTCGTGTTTCTGGAAGTATTTCATTGTAACTTGTTAGGTTGACTCCATATAATGCCTAGATGGTGACATCCCCTTTTGGTTGTGATTGGTCAACTGTGATGGCTGCAGGTGCCCAAAGCCCGAAAATCTTGAGCACAGTCAACAGGTCACATTTATGAAGGGATTTCATTGTAACTTCGTAGGATCACTCCACATGATGCCCAGATGAGAATGTCCTCTTTTGGTTGCGATCATTCCTAGATGATGACATCCCCTTTTGGTCGTGATTGGTCAACTGTGATGGCTGCAGGTGCCCAAAGCCCGAAAACCTTTAGCATAGTCTTCAGTTCATATTTATGAAGGGATTTCATTGTAACTTGGTAGGTTGACTTCATATAATGTCTAGATGAGAACAGCCCCTTTTGGACACCATTAGACAACTGTGACAGCTACAGGGGCCTGAAGCCCGAAAACCTTTAACACAGGTGATATTTATGAAGGGATGTCATTGTACCTTGGTAGGATGGCTCCAAATAATGTCTAGATGTGATTGTCCCCTTTTGGTCGCGATCATTCAGCCTTGATGGCTGCCCGAGCCCAAAAGCCCAAACCCTTTAGCATAGTCTATAGGTCATATTTATGGAAGGATTTCATTGTAACCTGTTAGTTTGACTCCATATAATACCTAGATGATGACATTCCATTTTTGTCGTGATTGGTCAACATTGACTGCTTCAGGGGCCCGAAGCCCGAAAACCTTGAGCATAGTCTACAGGTCATATTTGTGAAGGGATTTCATTTTAACTTCCTAGGATCACTCCAGATGATGCCCAAATGAGAATGTCCCCTTTTGGTTGCGATCATTCAACCATGATGGCTGCCCAAAGCCCAAAAACCTTCAGCACAGTCTACAGGTCATATTTATGAAGGGATTTCATTGTAATGTGGTAGGTTGACTTCATATAATGTCTAGATGAGAACGTCCCCTTTGGACGCAATTGGGAAACTAACGGCTACAGGGGCCTGAAGCCCGAAAACCTTTAGCTCAGTCTACAGGCCATATTTATGAAGGGATTTCAATGTAACTTGATAGGATGACTCGTTTTGGAATAATTTCACTGTAACTTGGTAATTTTCGTTGATATACTTTAACTGTGAGGGCCACATACATTAACTGTGAGGTCATATTAACCCACCCCTCAGCTCTTTAGTACAGTGTACACCTCATATTATTTTTATCAAAAACATAGCGTACAGGGAACAGAAATGAACATATTCCCAATTATCACAATTCTTGTCTTATTTCATAATCCTTTCATAAACATTGAACATTATCCCTTTCATCAAACACAACACACAAATTAAGCTACAGTGTCATTGACACTTTCATTTCAATGCGTAATTCAGAGATGATCTGCTATGACACCTGTCTTAATTTCCACCAATATAGTACCAGGATTACCCCGGTGCTTCATTGATTGATGACTGGGACACCCTCTACCAAAGATCCTCATTTAATGTTGATTGGGTGCAAACATGGCCAAGTGGCTTATAGTTACCATAGGTATCACATGGGAAATCACATTTTCATCTTCTGTTCTGCCAGGTGAGCTCTTTAGAGCCTCTTATTTGACAGATACAGGTATTCAGGTACCGGGTATAGAATTCTTCTGATTTGAACGGGGGGGGGGGGGGGGGGGGGGGGGGGGGGACAGGGAAAAAAATTCCTATATACCAGGCCGGGATTGGTGGGTGGTCGTGCAGCTGGAAAGCTTACCTTTTCACATTCACTTGACGAGTCCAGTAGTACCCAGAACCAATGCCTGGGGTGAAAGTCTTCTAAAGTGGGCAGCTTAGGTGAAAACGATTGACTAAACTTGACTTCATAGCGATGCTGCAGTAGTGATTCAGCCATAGATGCTGAAAATGACCTTAAATATCAATAAATAAATGCATTTCTTGTCATCACATTTCAGAGGAAACCATTCAGGATTTTTTCACCAAATTTAAATTTAGCTTTTTTGTGATATGACGAAGGCGATTGTGAACCAGCTGTGTCCAAGTATTTCAGAAAGCCTTGTTTGACTTGGGTGTTGGGGGATTGGCCATTCCATTGCATTGTTCTTGTTCTTGTACTCTCACAGTTTTTTATATGGCACTAATAAAATTATGGCCTACACACTTCCAAATATTACTAGACCTCCAGTAGTGACCTCCAGCCCTCCGATTGTTAGCATTCTGGGCTGTATTTTGAAACTGACAGGAGGGTGATTTGATAGTCTGCTTAGAATAAGGTGCAAGAGGCTGATTGCCTGATTTTCTGATTTTTTTTTTCACTGTTGTGGGAAATCATGTCTCATAAGCTTTTAATATCATCCAATCCATACATTACCTTTAGCTGGTCTAGTGCTGGAAGCCCAAAACCTGTAGGCACTCTCCCATATATTGTGACGGTACAAACATGTGAATAAATTTTGCTGACCAAAAATAATTTAGCACTCTACCAGTGGGTTAAGCCTTACTGAATCTTTTGCATATTCTGCATAATTTACAATTAACCCTTTACCTAACGTGAAAAAGAGATGACACATGCAAAAAAATTCATTTTTTGTCTCATAAACATAGGTTATGACCCCTCGTTGGAACGAGCTTGTCAAGCTCATTCCAACGAGGGGTCATATCCTATGTTTTTGAGTGAAAAAATAATGAAAATTAATTGGCGATTTTTAGCTCACTGAAGGGAGTTTCTTAAGTTATCACTTGCCGTCCGTCGTGAACTTTACATTATCGACTTCTCCTCACAAACTACTCAACCAAATTGAACCAAATTTTGTGTGCATGTTCCTTATCATATGTCAATTCAAGTTTGTACAAATAAACTTGCCGCGCCCACAGGGGGGCACCAGAAGGGGCATAACACTGATAGCACCCATAAATTTGTTCAAAAATTCAAAAAAATCTTCTTCAGATCCACCAGTCAGAATCTTTTCATATTTGTTACACAACATCTCTAGGGGGGTTAGATTCAAGTTTGTACAAATCGAGTCCCTGGGTTAAGATTTGGGCTCTCTATTGGAGCCCAATGTTTAACTTTGTGCAATTTGAGGAAATTTTGGGGGCGTGGTGGCTCAGTTGGTAGAGGTGCAGGCTGCAAGCCGAGAGGTCCTCTGTTCGAATCCCACCTGCGGCAACCGCGTTGTGTCCTTGGGCAAGATACTTCACACCAATTGCCTACATGGGGGCACGATGATGCTGTGTACTGAGGCGTACTGCACGTCGATGGTGCGCATGTCTTCAACCAATCTAACCCTGCCTGTGCTGCGGTGCAGAGTTTAGAGTTACGATGTTGGAGAGCTGACAGCTGCTCGTCGTTGCTCGGTGGTTCTCTCCGGGTACTCCGGCGACCTCCACCCAGTAACACTGTCACGGTCACGATTAGCCATTGTGCATAAGTATGTGACCTTAAACACCAATAATAAATAAATAAATTGAGGAAATTTCTTTAAAAATCTTCATCAGATCCACCAGTCAGAATCCTTTCATGTTGGGTATACAACATCTGTAGGGGGGATCAGATTCAAGTTTGTTCAAATCCAGTCCCTGGGTTAATAATTGGGCTCCCTGTAGGAGCTCAAATTTTAACTTACAGAAATATGAGGAAATTTCTTCAAAAATCTTCTTCAGATCCACCAGTCAGAATGCTTTCATATTTGGTATACAACATCTCTAGGGGGGTCAGATTCAAGTTTGTTCAAAACAGGTCCCTGAGTTAGTATTGGGGCTCTCTATTGGAGCCCAAAGTTTAACTTGGTGCAATTTGAGGAACTTTCTTTAAAAATCTTCTTTGTCAGATCGACCACTCAGAATCGTTTCATGTTTGGTATACAGCATCTATAGGTGGGTGGGGGGGGGGGGGGGGGGGGGAGGGGGGGCTCCCTATGGGAGCCCAAATTTTAACTTTGTGCAATACCTGGAATATTCTTTAAAAATCTTCCTCTTCAGATTCACCAGTCAGAATCCTCTCATATTTCTAGGGGGGCCAGATTCAAGTTTGTTCAAACCTGATCACGGGGTTATTAATTTGGACTACCTACCTAATTTTAACTTCGTACAATATAAGAAAATTTCTTTAAAAATCTTCTTCAGATCCACCAGTCAGAATGCTTTCATATTTGGTATACAACATCTCTAGGGGGGTCAGATTCAAGTTTGTTCAAAACAGGTCCCTGAGTTAGTATTGGGGCTCTCTATTGGAGCCCAAAGTTTAACTTGGTGCAATTTGAGGAACTTTCTTTAAAAATCTTCTTTGTCAGATCGACCACTCAGAATCGTTTCATGTTTGGTATACAGCATCTATAGGTGGGTGGGGGGGGGGGGGGGGGGGGGAGGGGGGGCTCCCTATGGGAGCCCAAATTTTAACTTTGTGCAATACCTGGAATATTCTTTAAAAATCTTCCTCTTCAGATTCACCAGTCAGAATCCTCTCATATTTCTAGGGGGGCCAGATTCAAGTTTGTTCAAACCTGATCACGGGGTTATTAATTTGGACTACCTACCTAATTTTAACTTCGTACAATATAAGAAAATTTCTTTAAAAATCTTCTTCAGATCCACCAGTCAGAATCCTTTCATATTTGGTGTACAACATCTCTTGGAGGGTAAGACTCAAGTTTGTTCAAACCTGGTCCCAGAGTTATTAATTTGGACTACCTATGGGAGCCTGAATTTTAACTAAATGCAATATGAGGGAATTTCTTTTAAAATCTTCTTCAGATCCACCAATCAGAATCCTTTCATATTTGGTATACAACATCTCTAGGTGGGTCAGATTCAAGTTTGTTCAAATCGGTACCCTGGGTTAATATTTTGGCTCCCTATTTGAGCCCAAAGTTTAACTTAGTGCAATGTGAGGTGATTTCTTTAAAAACCTTCTTCATATCCACCAGTCAGAATTCTTTCCTATTTGGTATATAACATCTCAAGGGGGATCAGATTCAAGTTTGTTCAATTTGAGTCCTTGGCTTGATATTTGGGCTCTATGGGCAGGGGAAGGGTGGGGGGGGGGGGGGGCAGGCATGTTACGTTCAGGTTTGTTCAAATCCATTCCTTAGTGTTTTTCCATAAAATTTGCCTCTCATGACTTCATTCCTTTGTAGTGTTGATGAACCATGTCTAACTGAATGTGACCCCAAATACTTCTTTGAACCACTTTGGCCGGTGAGTGATTAAGGCCCCTTGGGGCCTCTTGTTTAGAATAGCGCTGACCGGTTTTGACCATTACATTGGGTAAAGGGTAAAGTAGTTAAAAAAAGATTATTTTTAAAAAAATTTCAACAAAACCATATCATGTTACCCTTCATTGGAATGAGCTTACCAAGCTCATTCCAGTGAGGGGTCACATGATATTGTTTTGTTGAAAATTTTTGAAAAAATAATATTTATAATATATAAAGCTGTACATTGAGTACGACCAACTTTTTGAACAGGTGCTTGATTGTACAGTCAAGAAGATGTCTGGTGGACAGTATTCAAATTAATTGTGCAGTCGTTTCTTGTCAAGTATTGACCACCGCTAGAGGCAGCCAAGACTTTACTAGAAATCACTGTCGAGTCACAAGACCAACAGACTGTAGGGTAGTAGAGAGTCTGGAAAATTGCTAAGACTCTCGTTATTTGGTTTATTTCCACCAGATTTACTGGGCAAACATAGATAAGAATAAGTTAGTTTGTGAAGGATTTTCTAGGTGGACATTCACTGCTTCCTCATAATGCAGGATATTGAAGCTGAGGATGATCATGTGTTTCAATACTGCAGGCCAGAACATTGATTACTGATGGGTATTGTTTCCAGAAATAAGCCATTTTATTAATGATTTAATATTTTTTCTTATTTTCCAGAAACAGCAGAGAGATATATTGTTTTTTATAACTTTCTTCAAACCAAATTATTGAAAATGTACTGTGTAATCAATTTTTGATTTGACAAAATATGGACACAAGGGAAAATCGTAAATTAAAGTTCAGAATTAACCTAGAATAATCATTCAAAACATGAATCTTTTGTGTCTCAGATTGTGATAGCAATGGTTATGTTACATAACCCTTAAAGGCCTGGGTAATTTTTCAAACCCTTTACTGCATCACAGCTTTATTGGATATGGTCTTTACCCAACGCACACGATATCAAAATTTATTTTTATTTCAAAATTTTCAAAAAATTTCGACAAAACCATATCATGTTACTCCTAATTGGAATCAGCATAAGGAGCTGATTCCAATTTGGATCACATGATATGGTTTTGTTGATATTATTTTTTTTTTCTTCCAACTGCTTGATTTGTAAATTATGCAGGTGGATGTGATTGATTCATTAGGTAAAGGGTTAGTGATCTTTAATTGCTGCCTTGACTGCCTGCAGAGCTTGCATGAACTTGACAAAAATGCTGTCAAGATAATTGCACTGTTATCTTCATGACTTCCTCATAATTACAGTACTTGGATAACAAAAGCAGTTGCTTTCATGATCAGATCACAATTCGATTGTGACACATCCCAGTGGGTGAAGATTTTCCTAAATACTGCAATATCAAAACTGCATCAAGACAATAACATCACAGATTGAATGTTCTTTTATTTCTTTTTTGATGAGTGAAATTCCTCACTGTTGCAAGGAGGAAGAGGAACCTGGTTAGAAACAATTTTGACCACGTTGCTTTCAAGCAGGGTTCCTGCAGGGTCTTGAATTCAAGAAATAGCCTTGAATTTGACTAAGGTTCATTCAAGGCCTTGAAATCCTGGATAATGTTCCAGGAGGCCTTGAAAACCTTGAATATTCATGAAATGAAAATGCCAAAGAAGCATGTAATCATAACTAATATAGTTTTATATGCCAGAGTTTCTGAAGGTGTAATCCTGTCTAGGACCCTCAAGTCATTACCCTCTCCTCCTACTTACCTTCAAAGGGAAGTGGGTGGATAAGGTAATGACTGGAGGGTCCTAGTTAGGACTAGTGAAGGTAGGCCTTGAAAATCCTTGAAAATGCTGAAGTATGTCGTGAAACGGCCTCAAATAGACTTGAATTTTATCAGTCCTTGCTTACAGGAACCCTGTCAAGGAAAAATTCTCAAAATTGTGTTTAGTGTTCTGTACATGTTAAAGCGCCAGAGTGCATAAATTTTTGCTGTTGGAAATAAGTCTTTAAGGGTTAACTATGTTGATATAATTGTTTTGCTTTTTTTTACAGTTTTTGGGGAGGCTGTTTTTAGCTCACCTGACTGAAAGTCAGGATGAGCTATAGTGATCGCTCACCATCCGGCATCTGTCGTCTGTGAACATGATGTTAAGTGTGTTATAATGAAGCCCCTTGGTTCATATTTGGGCTCAATACTGGAGCCTGAATTTTTAACTTAGGGCAATATGGGAAATGAGTGAGCACTGTGGCTCAGTTGGTAGAGGTGCAGGCTGCAAGCCGAGAGGTCTTCAGTTCAAATCCCACCTACGGCAACCACGTTGTGTCCTTGGGCAAGACACTTCATCTCCATTGCCCGCGTGGGGACACGATGATGCCGTGTACTTAGGCATACTGCACGTCGATGATACGCATGTCTTCAACCAATCTTACCCTGCCTGTGCTTCAGTGCGGAGTTACGATGTTGGGGAGCTGGCAGCTGCTCGTCGTTGCTCGGTGGTTCTCTCCGGGTACTCCTGCTTCCTCCACTCGTAAAACTGTCACGGTCATGATTAGCCATTGTGCATAAATATGTGACCTTAAACATCAATAAATAAATAAATAAATAAATATGGGAAATGATCCTTAAAAATCGTTTAGATCAACTAGTCATAATGCTTTCATATTTGGTATGCAACATCTCTAGGGAGGTGAGATTCAAGTTTGTTTAAATCAAGTGTCTGGGTTCATATTTGGGCTCCCTATGGTATCCCGAATTTTACTTAGTGCAATATGATGGAATTTCTTTAAAAATCATCTTCAGATCCACCAGTCAGAATGCTTTCATATTTGGTATACATCTCTAGGGAGTGAGATTCAAGTTTGTTCAAACCGGGTCCCTAGGTTCATATTTGGGCTCCCTATGGTAGCCCAAATTTTACATTGGTGCAGTATGAGGAAATTTCTTTAAAAATCTTTTTGAGATCACCAGTCAGAATGCTTTCATATTTGGTACACAGCATCTCTAGGGGGTGGAATCAAGTCCCTGTGTTCATATTTGGGCTTTCTATGTGAGCCTAAATTTTAACTTAGTGCAATATGAGGGAATTATTTTTCTTCAGATTCACCTGTTAGAATCCTTTCATATTTGGTATACAACATCTTTAGGTGGGGCAGATTCAAGTTTGGGCTCCCTATGCAATTGGAGGGGATTTTTTAAAAAGTCTTCTTCTCCAGAACCACCTCTTCGAATGTTTTGATATTTGGTATACAACATCTCTAGGGGGGTCAGATTCAAGTTTGTTTAAAGCGAGTCCCTGAGTTAATATTTGGGCTTTTTATGGGAGCCTGAATTTTAACTTTAGTGCGATATGAAGGGATTTCTTTAAAAATCATCTTCTCCAGATCCACCAGTCAGAATGCTTTCCTGTTTGGTATACAACGTCTGTAGGGGTGAAATTCAAGTTTGTTCAAATCGGGTTCCTGGGTTAATATTTGGGCCCCCTATGGTAGCCCGAATTTCAGCTTAGTGCAATATGAGGACATTTCTTTAAAAATCTTTTCCTTCAGATCCACCAGTGAGAGTGCTTTCTCATTTGGTATACAGCACCCTGGTGGTGGAAGGGAAGGGCTACATGGACAACAGAGTTATAAATAATTAAATAACTTCATTCCTCTATAGTGTTAACTAGCTATAGATGATAATAATTAAATCCTTCTTTGAACAACTATTGTAAGGTGTGCGCCTCAGGCCCCATGGGGCCTCTTGTTTGGTACTATCGTTTGAAAATTGTGATAAAAGGACAGTTATGAATGAAATCTCAAGTTGTGCTTCTGTAGGGCTTGCTTTTACATGCACATTGTTCGCACTGCTTTTAATAAACACATGAAAATGACATATGTCTTGAAAAACCCTTGAATAAGACATATTGGCCATTGAATGTTTTAGAAATTGAAAAATCCGGAATTTCTATCAGTTCCTAATGCAATTGTTAGGGTATAATAGAAAAAAAAAATTATTTTGTCTTTTATTAAACTAGGTCTTTCAGATAGCCACAGATCTTTTTTGTTTTGGAAGAAAATTGTCAACAAATCCTTTTTGATAAAGTGGAGTTAAAAATATATGGTTTTATGAGGCCTTTAAAAACTTTTTAGTCCTGGAAGAACCCTTGATTTTATTTCTAAGATGTATGAACCCTGATGCAGTGATAAAGTTCAGAGTTTTACTTCAACACTTGTCAACCCTTTCCCAAATGTAGTTACTTCAGTTGTACCACTTTCTTGTGTTTTTTTTCAAAATATTAAAGTTCCTTTTTATTTCTCCAAGCCCTTGGGTGAGATCTCTCCAATGCTTCAATTTTTTAGCAAATTCCAGGCCCTTAAAAATGCTTGAAAATCAGTCTTTGGAAAATGCCATGAACAGTTCTTTTTTGGGTGATTGTTTGGATCATTTTGGTCAACGCATGTGATCACAAGATATGTTATTTGGCTATTTAGTTTTGTAAATTGCAATTTTTTTTGTTTGCTGGAATAACACCCACAACAGACACACTGATCCTTTGGAGACTATCTGAGAGAGCTTCCCAAGGATTATTGTTGGGGATTGATTATTGGTGTGGAAATACATGTTAACAACCAACTGGTTTGTATACAAATAGTAGATATGATTAATATAATTTTAGATGAAGATCCTGGAAAATGTTTGAGAATTGTCTAGAAATGCCCTTGAAAGTCCTTGATTTATATTTCTTAGGGAAGTACAAATCCTGCATGGAATCCTGGAAAATGCTTCAGAATTGGCTGCAAAAGTCCTTGATTTATATTTCTTAGGACGTACAAATCCTGCATGGAATCCTGGAAAATGCTTTAGAATTGGCTACAAATGTTCTTGAAAGTCCTGGATTTTCATCTCTCAAGGATGTACGAATCCTGCATGGAATGTGCATAATAAGGTCTTTCCATTCTGGTGCTTAATTTTTGTTTTAACAGAACAAACGGAACACTATTTGAATGACCATTTTTTTGTCTGTGTACTGTAGAGCCCTGTGATTTTGGCCAGTTTGTTAAGAAAAAGTCTAAAAGTTCATATTTAAACTATCTCGATCCAATCATAACTGATTCTTAAACTATCTCGATCCAATCATAACTGATTCCTTTTCACACTGATGTCAAAATACCAAAAATTTCAGGCACCAAATTTTTCCCCTAAAGCAACTGGGAATTTAGCCATTAAATCTTGTTTGACAGAGAGAGCTCAATGAGCTGTGTCAAACAAGATGGAATTGGTTAACTGGTAGAGCGCTAAATTATTTTTCAAAGGTGATTGGAAAGACAAGTATTTTTAGTCGAGTTTTGACGGAGTCAAACTCAACTTATAGTTTGATGAAGTGGCGGCGGGCGTAAACAATTGGTTTCTGGGCAATAACTTTAGTTCTATTTGATGCACCTTTACCAAAATTATACCAGAGGTTACCCTGTAGGAAAGGAAGACACCTATGGATTTCAGAGTCTTGCGCCCCAAGGTCAAGGTCACTGTTACTATAAATAGAATATTTTGTGACAAATTGGTTTCCGGGCAATAGCTTTAGTTCTATTTGACGCACCTTTACCAAACTTATACCAGAGGTTACCCTATAGGAAGGGAAGACACCTATTGATTTCGGAGTCTGGGACTGTCAAGGTCACTGTTACTGTAAATAGAATATTTTATGACAAATTGGTTTCCGGGCAATAACTTTAGTTCTATTTGACGCACCTTTAACAAGCTTATACCAGAGGTTACCCTATAGGAAGGGAAGACACCTATTGATTTCGGATTCTGGGACTGTCAAGGTCACTGTTACTATAAATAGAATATTTTGTGACAAATTGGTTTCCGGGCAATAACTTTAGTTCTATTCCATGTATCTTCACCAAACTTATACCACAGGTTACCCTATAGGAAGGGAAGACACCTATCGATTTTGGAGTCTGGGGCCCCAAAGTCAAGGTCACTGTTACTATCCATAGAATATTTTGTGACAAATTGGTTTCCGGGCAATAACTTTAGTTCTATTTGACGCACCTTTACCAAATTTATACCAGAGGTTACCTTATAGGAAAGGAAGACACCTATTGATTTCGGAGTCTGCGACTCCAAGGTCAAGGTCACTGTTACTATAAATGGCTTATTTCTTCAGAATTTAATGTCAAAACTCGACTT
This sequence comes from Pictodentalium vernedei, assembly GCA_031216915.1. Classification (NCBI taxonomy): domain Eukaryota; kingdom Metazoa; phylum Mollusca; class Scaphopoda; order Dentaliida; family Dentaliidae; genus Pictodentalium; species Pictodentalium vernedei. Next base: position 456,580,959 of record CM062296.1, read on the forward strand.
CTGGATCTGTGATCCTCTTGTTGGATTTTTTTCAATGTTACCATACTATCAGCAAGGAGGACCTTAGTTCAGGAAGATTTTGCTCACAAACAATTATAATAAATTTATTTTTTATATAATTATTTTTTCCTACTGTTGAGCAAACAATTATCCATGCCAGATGATGTTATGCAAAGTAAATGTTATGAAAAGCTTATGCATTAAGTGTAAAGCCACTAAAGTTGATTTCAACACTTTTCAATAGTGCCATGATAATGGCTTCTAGCACTCAAGCAGTTAAATATCTAATAGAATTATGGGAAACAAACTTGCAGCTTGAAATGTTGTTTTGACATGAGTGTACCAAGGGTTAACCATTAGGATCAAATGTTAAATTCAAAATGCTTCACTCGCTTTTGCCATTTATTATACGCCCATTTTGAAAAAACGGTTGTATTATGGTATACCGCTGTCTGTCCATCCATCCTTCCGTCCACACATCGTACAATAACTCGAAAATGCTTCGAGCAATTTTTGTGATTTTTTGATAGAAAGTATATGTTGATGGAAGGAAGCTCCCTTTCGATTTGTGTCGCTGTCCGATTTGTCATTCCAGAGTTCTGGAACTTTATTCGTCAAAATATAGACAATTTTCCACATGTCGGACAATAACTTTAAAAATTTATTTCCAAATTGATGAACACAGTATGTTGTTGGTTATGATTATTGTACAAGAATATAAAAAAAACTTGACAACTACACATGTATACTCATATTGTGTGCTTCCCTCTTGTAATTAATAACGGGCGTATCATGCGCTCATGGCGCAGCTGTTTATTTTCGAAATACCAGGACACTAAACAGTACTGTCTGCATTCATCGTGTTGTTGGTGAATGAAATCATTCATTCGGAGTGTGTGTGAGATTCTTTATATGGTTGTTACATTTGAAATTATATTGCAGTCAAACAGGGAAACGTTTAATGGCAAAGTGTCAGATGTTATTTCAAGAAAATGATGAAATTGGAAAAATGATTGCCTCAGGTAGAACAGCTAAGTTAGAAGGTGAAATATCTTTACAGAAAACACTAGTACAAGAGATGAAAAAGAATCAAGAAGGTAAACCAATTGATCAAAATAATTATGTTGTTCAGTGCTTGACAGAGATTATGATCTACCAATATTATAAGTTACATAGTGTGTAGCTGGCTGACACATTTCCATACATGGCGATGAGAGTTCATATCATGTGAGGCGAAGCCGAACCTGATATGAACTCTTAGAGCCTTGTACAGAAATGTATCAGCCAGCTACATGCTGTGTAACATATTTATTGACAGCACCACGCAAGCTCAACAGTAACTGGCACCGGTGTGTAAACATGGTGATAGTAAACAATCTTCGCTGTTCTAAGTGCGATATTTGTTTACAAAACAAAACTTATCGCTACAAGCATATCTGAAATACCCTTGCATACATTTACTGCCATTACCAATTGAAAAGCGTTAACAAAGCACTTTTAAATGTTCAAAAATCACTTTTAATCTGTTGGGTAAACTAAAGAAAATGTTCTCTTCAGCATAAAAATCGATAGACTGTAGTCGGTGTAGATAGTCATACAAACAACAAAGAACTTTGGCCAGTTTTAGGACTAGAAATAGTATTTTTTGTCCTTTTTTTTTTTTTTTTTTTTTTTTTAAATATTTAATGTTTTAAATCAATAAATATGGCAGCTTGAAAATATTTTTGCTGCTTAAATTCTCTTTTTTTCTTTTATTTCAAATTTTGAAAATACGAAGCGAGTGGAAACGCATCAATTTGATCAAAATAGTAATGGCTGCTACTCACCTGATATCAAATGATATCAGGTGAGTTACCTGATATGGCGGAACCCTTAAATGGTATTCCAGCATTCTGATTGGACAAACTAACTTTGAGGCATAATAATAGTTGGTACCAAATCCAATACTACCGATATTCGGACATATTAAGCTGAAGAATTGTAAACTAGTCAGATTTCTAAGCAAAAAATAGAGATTTTTATTTTTTATTGTGCAAAGAGGAACATTTATCAACTTTAATAGAGAGATTCGGTGAAAAATACAAATTTCCGGGTCGTTTAATAATAATTTTGGAAAATCATGAGTCTCTCTCTCTCTAAAATAGTGAGTCTAAACATCTCTGCAGATATTATTGTTTTTGAAAAAGCTTGTTTTATCACCAGCATGGGTTATACCATCGTCAGAGAGCCAGCTTTCTCTTGATTTTCTGTTCACAAGAATTTTTACCCCTTGTGGGGAAAAGATATAGCACAGAGCTCATTTCCTTTGTCCATCTGTTTGTCGAATCACTTCAGTAACTTTTGCAATGATTATAAAATATAATTGAATTTTGGAGGGTTGCTTGGTATTAACTTTGTCTTGAACAGTTTTGATAACCACCATGGTTTCTTCATAATTAACCCCTTGCATGCTGCTGGCAGATATTCCTGCCAAGGTCAGGTTTTCTCTTGCCACTGAAATAAGTATAATTTGGGCAAGTTTAATCAAATTTTCCCCCAGTAAGTTGAATTGATTTTTTTACCCATAATTTTCCCCGTGGGAACCCCGGGAAGTGAAGCAGTGCTTGTTTACTGTGGTAAACAAGCTCTATTTCACTGGTAAAATAGGACCCAGTCACTAATGCTTGGGGTGCAAGTCCTCTAAAATAGGCAACATGGGGTATAAACGATTGACTGACCTTGACTTTATCTCCATGTTGTGGTCATGATTAGCCATTGTGCAGAAGTATGTGACCTTAAACAACAATAAATAAATAAATTACCCATAATTTATTCAGATAAACTTTTCATCAAATCTAGTCATGGCTGCTTCATAGTAGCCATGACCAGATTTTATGAAAAATATATTGAAAATACCCAGCAGGTCAAGAGTTAAATTATTGTCTTTTAGTTACTGTGTCTCTCTTCAAATTTTAACTGGTTGAGGGCAAGATTATTTTTGGTGGTCTGAATTTATTTATCAAAATTTGTTTTATTACAAATTATTGGAGAGTGCCCACAGGCACAGGCAATCTGTAATAAAACAAATTTGTATTAAAATATTATTTGCATTTGACTGAATATGGAACACGAGCGAGGAAAATGTTGACTTTTGCACTGGTACCCTCATTTTTTTGAACGCCCTGATACTGGTTTCTAGTACTTAACCAGTTAATGTTTGTGGAAAAACTGGACACTGTAATTATTGAATTGCAATGAATTTGTGTAATTCTTTATATTAACAATGTCTTGGACAAATTTAAAAAGCTTTGTCTTTTTTAAATTAAAAGAGTTACTGCCTTTTGTTTACTGCAATTCAGTAGAAAGTTTAATGTTTACTAGTATATAATAACCTGCAGCATATTTATCAGATTCTCTGGGTTCATATTTGGGCTCCATTTGAGAACCCAAAGTTTAACTTTTTGTAATAACACAAATATTCTTTAAAAATCTCTTTCTTCAGATTCACCAATCAGAATCTTGTGATATTTGTGATATTTGGTAAAAATCATCCTTTTGAGGATCAGATTAAAGTATGTTCAAACCAAGCCTCTGGCTCCATATTTGGGCTCTGTATGGGAACCCAAAGTTTAACTTCTATTAAGTATTCTTTAAAAATCTTTGTCGGCTCCACCAGGCAGAATCTTTAAATTTTTAGCTCAACTTTGGCGAAGCCAAATTTGAGCTTATGCCATGGCCAGTCGGCTGTCTGTCCGTCAACAATTCAATACGGCTTTATGAACCGATCTATACGAAACTTATTGGGTGCCTTTGTTATGATCATGGGATGGGAATGAGTGTTTTGGGGTCCAATCCGAAATTCAAGTTGGCTGCTGGCGGCCATTTTGTACAGACTTAGGTGAAATCAGATTTTTGCACAGAACTTCCATATGAAAGTGCTGATTTGAATAATTTTTTGTATGAATGTTTAGTACCATGGGATACATCACATATAATACAGGTTTTTTTCTGGTACGTAAATTATGCAAATTAGACTAACTTTGATATATTTAGTTTATGTTACTTTCAGCACTGTAACTGCAAATGCCAATACGGCTCGGGCTAGAGGCCGTATTTATAAACTGATCTTTACGAAACTTCTTGGGTACCTTTGGTATCACTGTGGGACGAGAACGAGTGTTTTTGGGTGCGGTCCAAAATTCAAGATGGCCGATGGCAGCCATTTTGTACAAAATTAGGTGTAATCAGATTTTTGCACAGAACTTCCATGTGAAAGTGCTGATTTGAAAAAATTTTTGTGTGAATGTTTAGTACCATGGGATACACATCACATAAAATACAGGTTTTTTCTTGTGCAGAAATTATGCAAATTAGATGAACTTTGATTTTTTCAGTGCTACTTACGCACAGTAAGTACACATGTCAATACGGCTCGGGCTAGAGGCTGTATTAATCAACCGATCTTCACGAAACTTCTTGGGTACCTTTGTTATCACCTTGGGACGAGAACGAGTGTTTCTGGGTGCGGTCCAAAATTCAAGGTGGCTGCCAGTGGCCATTTTGTACCGAAATTAGGTCTAATCAGTTTTTTGTACGCAACTTCTATACGGCTTAGGCTAGAGGCCGCATTTATGAACCGATCTTTACGAAACTTCTTGGGTACCTTTGTTATCACCGTGGGATGAGAACGGGTGTTTTCGGGTGTGGTCCAAAATTCAAGATGGCCACCAGCAGCCATTTTGTACCAGAATTAGTGCCATCAGTCTTTTGTACAGAACTTTTGTATGAAAGTTCTGATTTGAATAAATTTTTGTATGAATGTTTAGTAAAATGGAATACATCACATACAGTATGGGTTTTTTTCTCGTGCAGAAATTATGCAAATTAGATGAATTTTGATTTATTTGGTGCTACTTACACACTGTAAGTGCACATGTTAATACGGCTCGGGCTAGAGGCTGTATTTATCAACCGATCTTCACGAAACTTCTTGGGTACCTTTGTTATCACCTTGGGACGAGAACAAGTGTTTCTGAGTGCGGTCCAAAATTCAAGATGGCTGCCAGTGGCCATTTTGTACCGAAATTAGGTCCAATCAGTTTTTTGTCACAACTTCTATACAGCTCGTTTTTATGAACTGATCTTCACGAAACTTCTTGGGCACCTTTGTTTTCATCTTGGGACAGGAATGAGTGTGTTTTGGGGTGCCTTTGTTATCACTGTGCTATGAGAACAAATATTTTGGGGTTCAGTCAGACTAACTCTGGGACTCAAAGATTTCTTTTCTAGTTTAGCATCTGACTGTCACCCACCTATACAATGCTTTACCTATACATTTGTTACAGGCTACGGTCAGTATTTATGTACAGACCGTTACAATACTTTATATGTACCTTTGTTATCAGGTCATTACCTAGATGTTTGTCATTGCTGTGTCACATACTATGCATGTACTTGTCTTGACAAGTTGAGCTACAGTGCCATTGACACTTTCATTGGTATGCAGCATCCTTTGGGTGAGTCAGATTTGTTTGTCCAAATCAAGTACGTGGGTTCATATTTGGTTTCCCTCTGCGAGCCCAAATTTTAACTTTGTGCAATATGGGGAATATTGTTTAAAATTCTTCTTCAGATCCACCTGTTGGAATCTTTTGATATTTGATACATAGCATCCTTATGGGGATCAGATTGAAATTTGTTCTAATTAAGGGTTAATATTTAGGTTCCATGTGGGAGTCTGAATTTTAATTTAGTACAAAATGAGAAGAAAAAAAATTGAAAATCTTCTTCATATCCACAAGTTAGATTTTTTCGATATTTGGTATTGAGCATGCTTATGGGGTCAGATTCAAGTTTGTTAAAATCCAGTCCCTGAGCTCATTTTTGGCTCCCCATGGGAGTTCACCACATGCAATATGAGGAATATTCTTTAAAAAATTTCTTCAGATCCACCATTCAGAATGTTTTTATATGATATATATTCTGTGCCCTTTGGTAGGGTCAAATTTAAATTTGATCAAATCAAGTTCCTCGATTCATAGTTGGGCTTGCTGTGGAAGCCCTAACTGTAACTTTATGCAGTATGAGGAATATTCGTGTTAAAAAACATCTTCAAATCCATCAGTCAGAATCTTCTGATATTTGGTACCAAGCCAGAAAATAAGTGGTCGGACATGGACAGTGTTTGATGTAAAATAGCCCATGTCATCTTTTAAAATCGACGGTCAAAATGTCCGACATCGAAAATTTGAAATACTAAATCCCCCCCCAAATTGTGTTTTGTGTGTACATCGGGAATACTGACATTAACCTTACACATAAATTTGTAAGTTGAAAAATGAGACTGAATCAAATCCGAGTGCACTCTTCAATCCGAATCAAAAGAGGAAGGAGTGTTTCCCTGAGTTGGACATGGATTCGTGGACCCCCAACCATGCTGATAATTTTGGATGAGTTTATTCCAGTCATCAAATTTTCGACGCTGGAAATTTCGGCCACCAGGGAAAAATAGTTTTCCAGGTTGATAAAATAATTAAAGATTTAAATGATGGAATGGGTTTAATTTAGCTTTGAGTATATGTCTTTGCAACATATCTTTTCCACAATTATTTTCACGCTACAGAAGTTCGTAAACACTTCGTTAATTTACATCCGAATTTCTAGTTCCATAATGCACCCATTGTGCATTCTATTTACCATCATCACATTTTCGACGCTGAAAATTTTGGCCACCAAGGAAAAATATTTTTCCAGGTTGATAAAATAACTAAAGATTTAAATGATGGAATGGGTTTAATTTAGTAACGAGTATATTTTTTCGTAACATATAATCTTTCCCACAATTATTTTCACACTATGGTAGTTCTTAAACACTTAGTTAATTTTCATCCCAATTTCCAGTTCCATTTCCATAATCCACGTATTGCGCGTTCTATTTACATGAAAGTTTGAAGCCGCAAAAGTTTAAATCGTGTTTAATTTTCATCCCATTTTCCAGTTCCATTTCTATAATCCACGTCTTGCGCGTAATTCTATTTACATAAATGTTGGAAACCGCGAAAGTTTAAATTAAATCGTGTTTTGATCTAACAAACTTAAACAAAGACAGTTTTTAAAACTAGTTATGGCCAAAAAGCTTACAGATTTTTTTCTGCCGGCAAAATTACAATTAGAGGCTGGGCCAAAAACTGATGTACAGTCAGCACAAACATCTTCATTAGATCTATCAAGTGCAGATCCTGATGTAGAACACCAAAAGAAAACAACAAAAAAAAGTGGTCGAACTGTGAAAGGAGTTACTATTCAGAAATGGGTCAATAAAGACCTTGCCCAGTTTAATGCAAAGGAGTGGCTGTGTTTTGAAACAAGTAAATGGTGTTGTAACCAAAATGACCTGTACATTATGCACTGAACAAGTCGCAGAACTTCAAATACGAAGAGACTTTAACAAATCATGGACTGAGGGTAGCAAAAATTTTGAGGTCTCGAATGCCAAGGACCACGCAGAAAGCAAAGGTCATTTATATGCCCAAAGAAAACATTTTTTAAAAGAAGGAATATCGCCGACACCAGATCCCATTCCCCAGAGTCAAACAAGAATTCTGCGGGGGTTGGAGACTCTTACTAAAACCCAGTTAAGCCAGCTGAAAAAAAAATTTGAAGTTGCGTATTTCATACCACAAAATGACAATCCATTTTCTAAGTATGCAGATATATTAGCCCTTGAGACCCATCCTGGGGTGTACATTGGGGGTTCATATTCAAACAAAATCCAATGTGCTCAATTCATACAACATTTCAGCGATTACTTTTCAATTGGTCTCACAAATGACATTGACAATGCAAATTTTTTGAGCATATTTGTTGATGGAACAACAGATGTTAGTATAAAAGAGAAAGACGCTGTCTTTGTCAGTTACTTTGGTGTGGACTCCGATAAATTAAGCATTGGTGTCAGGCTAAAGCTCGTGTATTTAAAAGATGTGGCAAAAGCTGATGCTTGCGGAATAAAATCTGCCATAGAAGAGAGTTTTAAAAATATTGGGGTTAGTCCTAAAACTTTGTATTCGAAACTGAAGGGTTCTGTGCTGATGGGGCTTCGGTCAACAGTGGTAAGAAAAGTGGAGTGAAGGCACTTCTACAAGAAGTGCCTTTCCTTTACTGTCAGTGGTGTGTAGCACATAAACTAGAACTTTCTTTGAGAGACACCCTTTCAGGCACATTCTTTGACAGCATTCACAAAATGCTAAAAACTCTGTTTAAAATATACAATCGATCACCAAAGAAGCTCCATGAGCTGAAGGAAATTGCAGAATCGAAAAATGAATACAGGTTTGTTGAGGGGACATACAAGCCAAAACGTACATCGGTCACACGCTGGATAAGTTTTAAGCTGAATGCGTTGCGGATTCTCGATAAATATGGAATCTACATGCAGCATCTCAAAGGCATCAACGATGCATCAATTACTGGTTACCTGAATAAATGGACACAAATTAAATATTCGTTATACGTTGCTTTTTTCTGTGACCTGCTCGCTCCTGCATCAGTTCTTTCAAAGGGTTTCCAGGCGGAGGGCATTGATGTCATGGGGGCTGTTGGTGGACTTAAGAAAGCCAGAGCCATGTTCAGTTCACTGGAAAAGCATGAACTGGGAAATTTACCAGCAGTTGCACACTTTTTGGGCAAAATTGGGTACGTTTCTGATGGTGAAACTGACAAATGCTACCAGGGGATGGTATTTAGTGCCGGTTCATTTAAACATGAACTGGAGATGCTATCTGCAAGCAAATCTGAACATGTAGCACGTGTGAAATTGTGCCTTGATGATCGCTTTGGACTCGAAGATTGCAGAATTTTGGAAGACATATCGGTAATCGTCAACACTGAGACATGGCATCATGCCAGTTCATGCATGGATATCAGCGACAACCGCCAAACTGATGGAGAGGCTCGTGTGTGTGAAAGGGTTAATTACAAATTTGCAGATAACGAACTAACCACAATATTAAACTTTTTCAGGGGGCAACTCAAGGGTGCTGGTGTTGTATGTTCATTGTCTACAATTCTAGAAGAATTCCACGATATGCTGCAATACACTTACCTGAAGCCTAATGGAAAGCCACACAAAAAGATGTGGTACTTCCTATTCACATCATGCTACAGAGATGAGAGATGGAAGAACATTCTGGTTTTAATTGAACTATGCTTCAGTATTCCACTGTCAAATGCTAAAATTGAACGCTTGTTTTCGTTAATGAAAAGAACAAAAGTAGATACCAGAGGTTCTCTGGGTGAGGAAATGCTTTGCAACCTCCTCAGAATTCGGTCTGAGGGCCCATCAATTGGGACATTTGATGTGTCACCTGTCATTAAGTTATGGCGTGAGAAGCTCAGAAGAGTCAGCCAAAAAAAGAGAAAGAAGTATAGACAAAGATAAAAGAAAGTAAAGTACTTTCATAATACTCTTGAAATGTGCAGTGATGATAAGGCAAAATGTAATGATGAAGCAATGACAATGGATATTTCAGCTCTGTCATTGCATGTCTCAGAAAATGAGTCAGATTTTCGCGACTCACTTTCAGAATCTCACAGTGAAATGTCCGATACTGAATCAGATTCTTTGGAATCAGTAAATTCACTTTCTGATAATGAATTTCTGCGGGAAATGCAGTCGTATTCTAGTTCAGATGTTGTGTCAGATGCTTGAGTGAAAGATTTTTTCGAAAGTGACACTGACACGGATTAGAAATTAGTCAGAAAACTTTGAATCAGTATCATTGATCACACCATAGTTCTGGGAATAGTTCATTTTATTTCAAATATATTTTAACTGTGATCCTTGGATTATACAGTACAGCAACTGTGGATTGGTCGCAATCCACACATGGGCAGTGATGTCCTCACCTGCGTTTACCAGTTACCAGGTAAAAAAAAATCATCAGCAAAACCTTAATTGATGAACCACTTGGGTGTACTTGGTGCTTCATTAATTAATTTTTTAATGATTATTCTTATAATTTCTGTTTGGAATCCGATATTAATGCGTCCATGAAAATACTGCCCACCCATGGAAAGTGATCAGTCCACAGCGGCCATACTATAGACGAAGGAGCTATCAGACGGATTAGTATAGTTTCAAACACTGGCCGTTTCGTACACCAAATAAGACGTTTCATACATATATAATAATTATAACACTGGCCGGCCGCAGATTTGTCACGGTTCTCGGGTGAGAAGGCCTTGGATACCCCTGTGCTCCCAACTGCCTCCCCTATTCCGGCGCTTTGTCTTTCCCCCCAACACTTGGAGACGAACTGCATGATGACATTTTCGTCCCAATCTTTCCGATTAGCATATTAACCCTCTCCTTTGAATCAACCACTAACCACATGCCCTTCTTTCTCCCATCCTACCACCCCCCCCCCCCCCCCCCTTCTCCATATACTCCCAGTGATTCTTATTCTTTTTGACTGGTATTTTGGGCATTCTAGAAGAAAGTGTTCCAAGGTCTCCACCACGCCTAAATTACACATCTGGCACTCCTTTTCACTGTTTTTCACAATTTTCCCCTCAGCTCCAGGGACCTCAACGAAAGGGGCAAGGGATGTCACCAAGCAGTTCGTCTCCGAATGTTGGAAGGAGAGAAGCGTGGGAATAGGGAGGTAGTTCGGAGCATAGGGGTAACCAAGACCTTCTTGGCCAAGAACCGCGACAAATACATAATTTCGTGGCACCGCCTACATGTTATATGCACCGATATTTACATAGACTTGCTCCTAGTACTGGACTCAAGGTATAGCTATAATAATATAATAATAACACTTTGGCTGGCCACTGATTTGCTGCAGTTCTCAGGTGAGAAGACCTTGGTTACTCCCAACTGCCTCCCTATTCCCACGCCTCTTCTCTCCTCCCAACACTCTGAGACGAACTGCATGATGACCCATTCTTCACAATCCCTCCGATTAGCATATTAAATCCACACACATACATAAAGCACAGTGAAAGCAGGTGTGCTGATGAATATAAGACTACAATGGCGACATTATGCAGGTATTCGAGCCCCATAGAGAAAAAGACCAATAAATGTGGGTCAATGCTTAACTGAATTGAACTTTTCTTATAACTAGCATGTAGGAAATCTGCTCAACAGCAGTCAGATTAATCCAGACATAAGCATGAGGGCTCTACTACTGCCGAAATGAACATAGGCTCACTGGAGATGCCGAGGAGTAGAGGGAATCCACTCAGCAGTGTGTTGTATGATACAAACTTTAAGGATTTAACAAAACGAGATTTCTATTGTATTCCAAAGCAAATAGTACATGCAAGTATTCGATTCCAGAAGAGAAAAGAACAACCCCATAAAAATGGGTTATTGCTCATCTTATTTGGACATTTCTAGTGTGTTTCAACCAATTCAGAATTTGTTTATATAGGAAGTCTACGCCATTGTTGTCAGATTGATCCAGGCCAAAAATGCGGTATATTAGGATGTGGGCCATACTACTTCCCAAATGAACATAGGCTCAATTATATTGTTTCGCAGGGTGGAGTAGGAGATGGCTGAGGGGGTTTTCTCAGAAATATGTTGTGTAATTCTTTTTTCTTGGTTACATAACAAAGATTAACTATCATAATCAGCCAGCAGCAACGCTAATGCTCATGTACAGAAGCATGAATATTTTGATCTCCACGCCCTGCCCTGATGCCTACCCACTGGAACATGATGCCATACCTACTGGAACGTGCTGGAGGAGCACAAAATACCCCGCCCACATGTTGAAATATATGGACACGTCAGAGCAAGGCATTACTCAGATCAGTCCCTGTACAAATGTAGGAACGTACGTCACTTCCAGAGTACAAAGAGTATAAAGAGGTGGGGGTGGGGTGGGGGAGGGGGATTCGGGAAAGTTTTATAAGCAAAGTTTTAGAAGCAAATATAGCTGTGTTGTCCAGGTGTAGAAGTGCTCATCGGGCTTAAAAATATCCTGATCAAGGCAGATCACCAGACATACCCCGACCAAAACATTCCTGAGTCAGACGGGCAGGTACATAACAAAGCATATTTTCATCTCGTTTAATATAACAAGAATACTTGAACACCAGGCTCAAATCCAACCGTACATAAGTACCCACAGCCCCGCCCACATGTTGAAATATATGGACACGTCAGAGCAAGGCATTACTCAGATCAGTCCCTGTACAAATGTAGGAATGTACGTCACTTCCAGAATATAAAGGGGGCGGGGGGGGGATTCGGGAAAGTTTTAGAAGCAAATCTAGCTGTGGTGTTTAGGTGTCGAAGTGCTCATCGGGCTCAAAACTATCCTGGTCAAGGCAGGTCTCCAGACATACCCCGACCAAGACATTCCTGAGTCAGGTGGGCAGGTACATAATGTGGGCAGGTACATAACGAAGCACATTTTCATCTTGTTTAATATGACAAGGATACTTGAGCCCAAGGCTCAAATCCAACGATACATAAATACACACAGCCCCACCCACACACTCATACGTATGTTCTATTTGTGTACTGAACAATGTTATCTTTACCCCGTATGCGAAGCGATCGAGCTTGTGTACGAAACGTCCTAAAAGTTTGTGTACGAAATGCCCTAAATTGTCGTGTACGAAACGTCCAGCTCCCCCATCGGATCTGTCAATGGTCTTTCAGAAAATATAATTTGGAAGAACACTTACATTCTGTGAGTTTGGGATCTTTTTAGTCTTGTAAATTTACGAACCATGTTGAAATCCTAAGGTATGAGTCCTATGTTGAGGGTTCGCTTTTCATAACCTTTGAACTATATTTTGTTTTTGACCAATAAACCAATATTCATCAGCTTGTTCATTGTCACTTCCAGCCCTTCCACTGTACATTCATAGTTCAACTGTGGCCCATAATGAATCTCTCTAAAATCATTTTATCTACACATTTCTTACAAACTTTGGTTTATGTTACTGGATATGATACCATCTTCCGAGTTCCAATGTGTTCTATGTGCCTAGTGACGTTTGTTTCGATAGGCATGCTGCGGTGTCCCATTTCTTTGACTTCAATCCTCTTCCAACCCAAGGCTAACCTTCGGTTGAAACACAGGCAGGGTAGCCGCGGGTCCTTGAAAACCTGGAATGTCCTTGAATTTGAAACGCTATTTTCAAGGCCTTGGAAGTGCTTGAAAATGAGTTATATCAGTAAAAGGTCCTTGAATGTCCTTGAATTTGATCGCCGATTTATCACAAGCATAATAGCGGTCCGAAAAGGAACGAATAAATTTGTTGACAAGTCCAAACAAGTAGGTGTTATTAATATTAATTAACTCTTAGCACTCTGTCGGCTCATGTTTATTAGTACAGAGGGGGGCTTCCCTGGTCGAATTATGTTTAACAACCAATGAAAACCTTTTGATGTCCACCGGAATCGTCATGAGTTTCCATATAAAGTAACGCACGTGTTCCAATACTTTGTCCGACAGGGGGACAAAACGTCCCAGTTCGACTTTGTTTGGAAAATGGTGTCATCAATTGAAAATAATTTATCAACTTTCTATGACATTATTGAGGATTCTGATTTGGATGAGGACGGTTTTCCTGGATATTCTTTCATAAGAAATATCAATGAAGACTCGTCAGACGAATTCGAGTCGTGAGAAAGCAATTTGGAAGAAAATGTAAATGCCGGCGAATCAGCTAATCAATCAAGCACGTGTGTTCATGTTGACAAAACATTGAATTTGGAGGATTCGTTCCACAACCCATGGTTAAAAACATTTGACAAGCCCACGGGCATTCAGTATTCTGTGGATGGCAACGAGCGTGAGTTGGACATTTTCAGTAAATTTTTTGACAATGATTTTATTGAACTGTGCACTTCGCGAACAAATTTATATGCCAAACAATACTTTGAAAAAAAACAAACATGAAACCATTCGCACTTGCCCGATCTTTGGTGGATACAGATGCGACTGGAATGAGGGCTTTCATAGCAGATGAAACAATTGCCACAGTGATGAAAACGTGCACACATGTTTGCTTGACAATAAGTAGTAAATTTTACCTCGGTTCACAACTTGTGAACCGAGGTACAATTGACTACTTATTGTAAAGGGGTATTGCCATTGGGACGTTTCGGCCTTAGGACGTTTCAGCCTCGAGACGGTCCTTGAATGTCCTTGAATTTTCTTCAGAAAGGTCCTTGAAAGTCCTTGAATTTTGTTTTCAATATTCTGGGGGAACCCTGACAGATGACATACAAGAAACGGACCGAAGCGACGGAAGGTGGGATTTTTTGGCAAATGTTTCTTAGATTTGCAAATAATATATTGCGGGAATACCTGTATATTGATGTGTTTGCATGTGCCCATCTTGAATCAATTTATAACTGCTCAACATGTCTGTTAAAAAAGTAGAGGACACATGTCCGTGTGTCCCCCTGGTTCCCTCGCCTCTGTCGAGTTGCCAGCGGTCTCGCCGACTATCAAGAATTCTGTTTCTTCGATCTTCTTATTTATCCCCATGGTCATTAGCGGTCTCGCCAACAGCCTGGGGCTTTGTGTCCTTGAGTCAAAGCATTCTGTACCCTTGCAGTGGTCATCAGCGGTCTCGGTGAAGACAGTGCTCTCGAACTCCACATTCGTTGCCAAGCCGACTACTACCCAGTCGGGTGATTTTACTAGCCTTTGGTTTGTCAAAGGAAAGGGCTCAGGGAATACCCCCAAACTCATTGGGAAGGGGCAAGTTGTCTCAAAAGTTTGTCAGAGTTTGTCTCACGTGGGGCGACTTGTTCCAGGGTGAGTGGTTCCGGCCACAGACCACCCATCCCCAGACCTATTTTGTGGGCGGGTTGTCCCGATTTGTTTTTGTCATTTCGTTTTTGAAGAAAATTTGGGGGTGGTAGTATTATTTAATCCTTTACCAAACGAATCGCCCGCGTAATATGCAAATTCAGCAGGTCACATGATATGGTTTTGTTGAAATTTTTTGAAAAATTTAAAAAAATGAGTTTTAAAATAATAAATTTTGATATCGTCTGCATTGGGTATATAGTTAAAAAAAAAAAAAAAAAAAATCATTTTTTATCAAAAAATATCCATAATCCACATTTATCCTATGAACACATCCCCGAATTACTGAATCAAACTAATAGTTCTATATTGAACTAGTAGCACGTGGATACCAGTCAAGAGTGGTGGCGTATTGTTTTAGTCAAGTTGTTTCAGTCGCCAACCCTCTAAGAGGAATGATATTTGTTTGATGTGCCAAAAGCAAATGACGAGACATTTTGTTTTAGTGCATAAATCAAATGACAAGACATGTTGTTTTATCGTGATATGGATTCATCACAGTGTTGATCTCTTTTACTTAATCTGAGACTAAGACAATAAATATGTTGTTTTAACTGTTAACAACCTCCATGCTGTATCTCTTTGAATGATACCCTGTGGCAGTTTGAAAGTAGTTATTGTTTATTTGAACACCCATAAACAAAAAATTATTTGACATAATTATGAATTTATGATCGTATTATAAGTAATGACAGCTGAATAGTTCATTCGGATTTATGGCGGACCATTATGATAACTGCGGCATGTGAAAACTTGTGGTGGGTTGTCTCGGTCGGTTTTGGGGTGGGTTATCTCGTTCCCACTGACTTAACTACCAGTGCTATGATTGATGGTTCTCTTCAACGTAACCGTATATATTTCGGTGCAATTATTTTCAGTATAGTACTGAAATAATGATTTAAATCAATATGTTCAGTTTCTTAGGCTAGCAATACATTGATATAAGATGATAAAAACATCGTTTTTAAATCATTCATTTGTGTGCACACATTGCGTGATGCTGTACATGTCGATGTACATATTCTACACTTTCCCAGAGCATGCTCCAGATTCACAAGAAGATCCGAAAAATATCTTCCTTTCAACCTCCGGGCAGCCTGTGTCTGCAATTGAATATGACCTTTGAGAGGCGCGATAGTTCCAATCTTCGGCAGCCACTGACTGACGCTGTCCGGTGGACGTGGCTCGACAACAGTTACACCATTTGTTGTAATTGTCCCCTTCATCAAATTACTGAAATGAGAACACGGTTCCCAATTTGAACAAGGGTTTACAAGTTAGGTTTTTTCATGTTATTCAGAATGTCCGACTGAAAAGTGTAATGTCCGATACAATTTATTTGGTGCCTGACAGTTTGTCCGGCACTCAAAAAAAAATTATTTTTGCACTTGTTTGGTACTTGTCATTCTTATGGGGTTCAGATTTAAGTTTGTTCAAATCAAGTTCCTGTGGTCATATTTCGGGGCTTCCTATGGGAGCCCAAAATCTTAACTTATTGCAGTATGAGGAATATCTTTATTAACTTAGTCTTCTTCACATCCACCTATTGGAATCATTTGATATTTGGTATACAGCATCTTTAGGGAGTCAGATTCAAATTTGTTCAAATAAGTGCCTAGGTCCATATTTGGGCTTATCATGAGAGCATGAATTTTAACTTTTTGCAGTATGATGAATTTTCTTTAAAAATCTTTTTCATATTCACCAGTCAGAATCTTTTGGTATTTGGTTGAGATTCAAGCTTGTATAAATCAAGTGCCAGGGTTCATGTTTTAAGCTCTGTAGTGCTAACGAGCCATAGATGCTGAATGCGACCTCAAAACCTTTATCAAGTGATTGAATCCCCCCCTCCCTATCCCCCCCTCACCCCCCACTCGATTGGACCTTCTTGTTTTTTAAATGTTTACATCTCTTTGTGAGAAATCAATTGCTCCAGGTCCCCTTGGACCTCTAGTCATGTGTGATGAGTCTTCGATTTGGTGCAATAACCTTTTTTTGAAAGTTTTTTTGGGGTGGGGAGGCCTGTATGAACTCTGCATTGGAGCTACTCATTTTTATTCTTCTGTTTTTCATTATTTAGAGCTAGATGAGTTTCTGGCAGAAATTGATGAAGATGTTGAGGGCATGCAGAGTATGATCATTGTGTTACAGCAAAGACTAAAGGAATCCAAAGAGGAAGTGAGCCAGCTGCAGCAAGAAAACAAAATTTTGAGGGAACAGCAAAGGACTACATTAGCTGCAGCACCCCGCTCACCTAGTAACAACACAGACTCTGATAATACAGGTATTCAATCAAATAATATTCTATTCCTAGAAAGGACAGAACAAAATGAAATGAACAACAGTGAATTGCTTGGAGATCTACAAAATGGTCCTCAAGACGAGCATGAAAGAGAGATGTTAGAACAACGTGATACACCAGAACTCATGGAGGAAGCAATTGGATATATTACTACCACCAGTGACTCAATTTCAGAATCAGAAAGGACTAAAGGAAAATCGGACCACTCCAACTCAAAACATTTGACTTCAGAGAGTAATATAGACTATGAACAGTCCGATGCCTCCACTGAATGTTGGAGTCCCAAAGAAAGTGATCACACTAATGTTACAGGGGATGTGGGAGGGGTAGAAAATTCATCATTCAATAAAAACAGTAGCTACGTTGAAGAAATTAAAGTAAATGGTATTAAACAGGAACCCACAGATACATTTAGCTTAAAACAGGAACTTACTGAAATGGATGAAGACTTGTAAGACCATTGAGTTCACTTCTTTACATCAGGGATCAATTTCATCCATTTGCATTGTACATCCAAGGGTGCCGGAAGCATCCAAGGGGGGCAGGGTTTGGGGTCAGGTGTATCAAAAAGGGCTCTCAACTCTGGGTTTGAGTTAAGACTGGAAGTTTCCAATGCATCATAATTTGTAATGAGGCACTCAATAGTATTGACATTTTATGTATATATCATCCTTGAGAGGAACAAGGTGCCATCTGCAATACTAAAGCATTGCAGATGACACCTTGTTCCACTCAAGGAAGATATAGCATTGCAGATGCTAAAGCATTGCAGATGGCACCTTGTTCCACTCAAGGGATGATATACTCCTTTAGATGTCACCTTGCCTAATATATTGTTTCTTTGGTGATTATCAACCAAACTCTCTCATTATATCTGATCCCCCCCCCCCCCCCCCCCCCCCATTGGCACGAGAAAAGTAAATTAGTAACATATACTCTAGAGTTTCTCAGTAACAGTTCTCAAAAAGTAAAGTCTTTTCCACTAGAATGCTTCTGGTAATAAAGGCACAGACAGCCCCACCCCCTGCTTCCGGCACCCCTGTCTACATCCCTCCTCATGTTCAAGTCTGCAAATAAACAACCTGTTATGGTCGATGACAGGTTCAATATATTAAAATTGAAATGAATTATCTGCCACTTTATCAGAAGTTTGAATGGTGGATGGACGTGGCATTTTGTATGTAGTGCTTGATACAAACAGATTATCATGATTATGTGCTTGTCCTGTGATTTGTGTCAGATTCTCGGTGGTGTCCAGAATGGAGCTCAACGAGCCGGCTTGGCCCGCAAGTTGTGATCCCATTTTTGGACACCATCGAGAATCTGATGCAAATCACAGGAAATGCACATCATGATAATTCATTTATCTAACAATTCTGTCACATTAAATGATTAAATCTTAAATTATTAATACAGTTTTGGGATATAATTTAGGGCGAGAAAAAGTTAAAGTAAACATTTAATAGAACTATATTGTTGTGCACTCTAACAAATGAGTAATGTGGTCACCACAATTTTCAAAGTTGTGTTGTATTATAAAGTACCTTACATGGTCGAAGTCTGCAACCTTTGTGTCACTGTTGTCATATCATTTGGCTAATACGTGTGTGGACTTGAATACTCGATTCACCAGGCGAACCCCAGGAAGTGAAGCAGTGCTTGTTTACTGTAAACAAGCTCTTGTTTTACTGGTAGAATAGAACCCGGTCACCAATTCCTGAGGTGGAAGTACTCTAAAATAGGCCACATGGGTATAAAAGATTGGCTGGACTTGGCTTTATCCTCATGACTAGCCACTGTGCAGAAGTAAGAGACCTTAAGCACCAATAACCAATAAATGAATTGATTACTCAAAAGAAAAACTAGTGAGCACAACCCATGTGAATACTGTTGCAATTACAGTTTAAATTCACCATTGGACAAGCCCACAATTTTTTTTTTTGGACAAATGGGCAGGACAAATCAAAAACATTCATAACAGTAGGATTGTTATTCATTGTGTTGTGACCTCGACCAATCATTTGCAAGCAAATTCAGATCATTGAAGAAAATTAAATTATATATGTTTCAACGGCCTACATTTACTTCTGCATGACATAATGGCCAGTACAGTATCTTGAATTCAATATGAGTCAGAAATTTATAAACTTGTCAAAATTTTTTTATTTAGACTTTTTCGACGCCAAATTCTGAGCCTATCATTTATTGGAAAGCTCTCTGTAAGAGAGCTTTCCAGGGAGTACAGTGGCTCAGTGGTTATGGCGTAGGACTTCAGATTGCAAGGTCCACAGTTCGATCTCTGCCAGGGGCAACTATGTTGTGTCCTTGGGTAAGGCACTTAATCTTGATTGCCTGTGTGGGGGCACGGTGGCACTGTGTATTATGGCGTACTGCACATCAATGGTGTACTTGTCTTCAACCAATGCAAACCCTGCTTGTGTGTAGTTAGTACATTGGGGAGTCTGACAGTTCACTAGTTCTCTGCGGGTAATCTGACTTCTGCCACCCGTAAAACTGTCTGTCACGGGTGACCTTGGCTGTCGAAAGTGTTGTTAAACCCCAATAAATAAGAGCTTTCCAATGAATGATGATAAGGTCAACATTATTGTTAGATTTGAATCTACATTTAATGCATCTCCTAGATATTATAAACTGTAAATGCTTTAGAATTCACCTTTGGAATTTAGGAAGAAATGCTATAAGCTGAATTTAACATATATTGTCTATTTCTTGCCTGGACCAGTGTCCTGAATTCCCACCAGCCCACAGCCTCTATACATAACATCCCGTGGCTTAACAGTGATTTCTAATCAAGTCTTGGCTAGAATCACTACCTACCTAATTTGTCTGTTGTCAACAAGATCTCCTCATGATAGCCTGTTAAGGGCACCTGTTCTGAGGTTGTAAAAGTCAGAAATAGGCCTTTAAAGGTTAACACTTACAAATATTTCTCGGGGGTTCAGTGAATGAATCAAAACCTACATGTACTTCTTACAGCAGGATTCCCACTCAAATAAAAAGTCCTTCAGAAGTGCTTGAATACATGGCTATCCTAGGAAAGTACTTGGTTTTCCACCACCTTCCTTGAAAAGTACTTGAGTTCTGTTTGCCTCTAACCTCTGAAATTTGTTCCCCGTGGGAACCCCAGGAATGAAGCCATGCTTGTTTACTGTAGCAAACAAGGTCTATTTTACTGGTAAAATTGGACCCAGTAACCAGTGCCTGGGGTGAAAGTCCTATGCAACATGGGTATAAACGATTGGCTGGACTTAACTTTATAGCCTTGTTGCTGTCACGATTAGCCATTGTGCAGAAATATGTTTATAACACCAATAAATAAATAACCTCTGAAATTCGGTTTACTTATAACCTCTGAGACCAGAAGTTTCATGATAATTTGCCTTAGTCTGGTGAGTTGATTCTAGACCACTGCAGTTTATTTCATGAGTTTCTGTCATTAATCTGATAATATGCTGTGATGTTATAAACTTTTGGAAAGGGTTCACAGAGCCCTTTCCAACAGTGTGTTAAATAACAGCTTTTCATCATCATGTCATCATAACCATATGTATTTCATCAGAATAAAGTAGATCAAGGTCTAGAAGAGTCGACAAAAAGAATAGAATGGCCATTGAAGTAAAATTATTTGTTGATCTAGTAATGCAGGTGAACGAAAAATCTATCACCTTATATCTTTTTACATGAGCAGCAGGCGAACAAAATGATCGTTCACCCATTTTGTACAGCCACAAAAGTCCTTGAAAATCATCATCCAATCCCTTGAAAAGTGTTTAAATAGTGCTTGAATTTGATTCTTGGATATCGGGAGAAACTTATACAGGGTGTGCTACCCAATAGAGTAGTCCTGTATTATAAGCCTAAAAGAAATACATAACATTTGTTGTAGTAATGGTTTACCACTAGATTGGGTCAAAAACCCTGTGACAGGTACAAAGTTTGGGTTGACATGAACAAAACCTATTGGTACCTGTTTCAATAACGGGTACCCCAAAAAATATTATTGCAGACTTGTTCAGATTGACATCTTTTGTCGACACTTCATTCCATTCTGTGTGCTCATTTATTTTGAATGTTAACAGTACTATAGTCATTTGTGATTTGATTACTTTACTTTTACTTGCTTAATGATGGGAATGGGGGTGGTGGGGGTGGATAGCTGTTTGACTTGCACTGCCAAGACATTCCAAAAAACAACTACAAAGCCACAGAATTGAGACTCAGGATTTTCAGAAAAACTGCACAAAACTCATCTGGCCTTTAAAGGTTTACGGTATAGGCAACAGCTGATTTTCACAAAATGTACTCAAAACCCCAGTATCAATACAGCCTCTCACATGGGAGTGGAGCAGTGCTTGTTTGCTGTGGTAGACAAATTCTGCTTTACTGGTGAAATAGGACCGTAAACCAGTACTTGGAGTGGAGGTCCTCTAAAGTGGGCAGTAAAGTTATAAGCAATTGGCTAAACTTGACTTCTAACCTATGATGTCATGAAATAGCAAAGATGCTTAAAGTGACCTTGAAACCAATAAATATATACTGGTAAAATGGTGCACCATGGTAACCAACTCCTGTGGTAGAAGCCCTCTAAAGTGGGCAGCGTAGGTATAAAGGATTGGCTAAACTTGACTCCATACCTAAGTTGTGGTCATGATATAGCCAAAGATGCTGAAAATGACCTTAACCCTTTACCCAACACACAGGATATTAATATTTATTATTTTACTTACTGTTTTTTATTTTTCAAAAAAAATTTCAACAAAACCATTTCATGTGACCCCTCATTGGAACGAGCTCGATTAGCTCATTCCAGTGAGAGGTCACATGATATGATTTTGTAGAAACTTCATGAAAAAAATTTTGCAACTGCTAAAATTGAAAATTACGTGGATGGATGTAGTCGATTCGTCAGGAAAAGGATTAATTTCCAATGAGTAAATAAACCATCACAGTCTCCGGCTTCCTCCACCCATAAAACTGTCATGGTCCTTGTTAGCCATTGTGCTGAAATATGTGACCTTAACCCTTTACCTAACATGAAAAGCAGACGACACTTGCAAACAAAATTCTTGAATAACTAATTTTTTTCATTTTTTGTCTCAAAAACATACGTTATGACCCCTCATTGGAACGAGCTCGATGGGCTCATTCCAATGAGGGGTCATAAGCTATGTTTTTGAGACAAAAAATGAACAAATAATGAAAATTAATTGGCGATTTTTTAGAATAGCGCTGGCCGGTTTTGGCTGTTGCGTTGGGTAAAGAGTTAAACACCAATAAATAATAAACCATCGCAGTCAGGCTGATTGGTCACCTTATGTAGGGCATTCCCAAACATCACTGTTCACAAAAATCACCATCAAATTTTCATAATTTTTCCAAAACAAAGTTTATGACCCCCTCATTAAAACAAGCTTATTGAGCTTTTTTCCAATGATGAGTCATAAACTATGTTTTTGAGGCAAAAAAAATGACAGTTTTTAGTTACAAAGAAGGGAGTGTGGTGGCTCAGTGGTTCGAGCATTGAACTTCAGACCAAAAGACACTTCATCCTGATTGCCCATGTATGGAAATGGTGGCGCTGTGTACTAAGGCATACTGCTTTGATGGTGCACTTGCCTTCAACCTCTAATGACTCTTCTTGTGCCAAGTTGGAAAATCTGACATTTGCTCGGTGATTCTGTTTGGGTACTTTGGCTTCCTGTACACATAAAACTGTCACCCTGTCTGTTGAAAGTGTTGTTAAACCCTTATAAACAAACCAACAAACAAGTTATGAATTAATATTTTTTCATGCTTTGTCTGCTATTCATGTTAGATAAATGCTAAGCCTGTCATTTGTTTTTGTTGTGGCAGAAATGTCTCAACTGGCAAAAAATATTGCATCAAACAGTTTCTGACCAGTGTGAACGCTATTACATCCAGAGGAGGGGGGGGGGGGGGGGGGTGTTCAGTTAATGTACAGGTTTGTTTCCATTATCACAGTCCCCACCCCAAATTTAGAAATTAACCTTTACCTAACACTGTTAAAAGCACTTTTGGTACCTTTTTATGCCCTCACGAGGAATGGTCGGGGGGAGCATATTGTTTTACCCCTGTCATCTGCTGTTCATCCATCCACATCTAGGGTACATCATTTGTCCAGCTATCTCCTCTCACTCTCACTCAAGATAGGACTTTTTTTTATTTCGCAGGATGTTTGTACATATACCAGAGGTGTGGATATTGTCAGGATTTTGATTTGCTTCAATATATCACAAAATTATAGGTTGTTGAACTTGGTCAATTTTTGGTAGAATTTCACCTGTGTGGTACGTAGTTTGCCCGGCTGAAGTACATGGTAGAACTTGCAGGGGCATCATATGTGTCTTACAGACACAGCACAAAAGTTCAAGTAACAAATCATTGTTTGCTCTTCAACCTCCTGTGTCCTTGTGCTGTGCGGGGGCATGCTTCTGTCTAGTTTTTAATTAATCCTCTGCACACTGATGTCAAAATGGCAAACATTTCCCATAATGCAGTTTGCTATTTAACCAAATATATCTTGTTTGATAGAGGTCAGTGAGCTCAGTCAAACAAGATGTAATTGGTTAAATTCATAAGTTAAACAAGAGAAAAACAGAGTGATTGGAGAATATTCTTTTGCACTACCAGGGTGATGAGGGTTAAAGTTAACTCTCACTGTTTGCTTCCAAAACACAGCTTATAACCCCTCATTGGAACAAGTTCACGAGCTTGTGTCAATGAGGGATCATAGGATATGTTTTTTTTAGAAGCTAAAATAAAAAAACTAGAATGAGTTTTGTGTGAAGCCTTGGATAGTTGGCAAATTTGTTTGGAGAAAAAATCATTCAACAAGGTTTAGAAATTAACAGCTAATGAAAGTTAAAAAATAAGTAATGAAAAAATCCTGAAATTGTATGTATGAAAATGTGTTTGAACCTTGAAAAATGTCATGTCAGAGTGAGTTTTAACTCTTTTATAACACGCTGAGTATTTTCAAAATATTTTTCATCCAATCAAGTCATGGCTGCTATAAAGCAGCCATGACTAGATTTGATGAAAAATTAATCTAAATGTAACACAAGAAATCATTGGTGAAAAATTCCATTCAATTTACAGGATAAAAATATGACTACATGTGCCCAAATTATACTTATTTCATTGACAAGAGAATCCCTGTGCTGGGCAGGAATATCCACTAGAAGCATGCAAAGAGTTAATATTGTTGGTCAAAGTGCTTGTAATACTTGTCGTGGTAAAACTTCACTTCAGCAAACCGGCGTTATTTATTTATAGTTATTTATGTATTGGTGTTTTATGTCACTTCCAGCATCGATAGCTATTTCAGAAGTACAACACTACTAGAAAGTCAAGTTTGGCCAATAGTTTAGTAGGTCTAACATTTCTAGACAGATCTGTCATCGTATTATCGAAAGAGCATGGAAAAGTGTGGATCTTCCCTCCAAACTGAAAGAAAAAATTTTGTTCTTATTCTCGGTGAGAATACAGACACAAAATGTCTCTTAGGGGTCTGTGAAGCTGTGAAATTTAATTTGATTTGAAATTGTTCCAACGACCCAAGTCTTGCCGATTCAGAAATTTTTGAATTGTTAAGATGCTCTCAAGATCCTACATGTACCAAGTGCTTCATCTTGAACTTTTCTATCATCTGTTCTCAAGTACTGAAACTGATGACACAAGACGAGTTCCGGGAGGTTCCGGTTCCAAAACTTCTTCGATTCTGTCCTGGGCTATTCCACTTTTTGATTGACTTGCCCGTGTCGCTGTTGAACACAGTCCTTTAGGGGAGACAGACAATATTTCCTGTTGCAAGAAGGTGCAATATTTACATTTTGAAGAGCTGGAAGATTCATTTCGAGATATGATTTGATACGATATCTTTGTCTGATTTGCTTTGGGATTTGATTCGACCCAAAATTTGAGATTTAGGGGTCCCAGCTGTCCTTGTGGAGCAGTATTCATTTACTATTGAAGGCAAATTCGGCTTTACTTATATATTAGGACTTGGTAAGGCCACATAAAGTAGATCTTCTGTTTCTCAGGCCATTATTTGTGAAATTGCATGCGGGCGAGCGGTTTTTTATTTTATTTTTTATTTCAGTAATTACTTCTTTGCAGTCAAAAGTTCATGTTCTTGGTTCAAGTTTTAGGCCTCATAATCTACAGAATAGCATGGGTGGTGGTGTATTTCATCCCTTGAATGCAAGAAGGCTTTGCAATGCTAAAGCATTGCAAAGCCTTCTTGCACTCAAGGGACAAATTCATCAATTTTTTTAACTTGGGTAAAATATCAGACATAAATCATTTAATTTTAAATTTTTTTAGGTTTGAATTGGTTATAAAAAGAGAGCATGCGGCAGCCAAAAGGACCATGCGGGAGGGCCTGAGAAACGGATTTTTTATTTTTTTAGGCCTAACTGATGCTTGGTGTTAGAGTCCTCAAAAAATGGAAAGCATTGGCATAATATGTCCCTGGCTGAAATTTACTTTATACTTGTGTTGCTGTCGCAGTACAGCCATTGATGCTGAAAGTGGCCTTAAATTTCAGTAAACAAAAAAAAGTAGTGTGTTAACCCTTTACCTAGCGTAAACTATATCAAAATTTATTATCCCAATTGCCCATGTGGAGGCCAGGTGGCGCTGTGTACTAAGGCATACTGCACATCGATGGTCCACTCGTCTTCAACCAAGACCAACCCTACTTTTGTGGAGTTAGCATGTTGGGGAATCGGACAGTTGCCTGCCATTGCTCAGTGGATCTCTCCAGGTACTCCAATTTCCTCTTGACATGAGATGACCCTGGCTGTTGAAAGTATTGTTAAACCCCCAAAATAATAAAAATTTATTTTAATTTTTTTTTTTTTTTTCAAATAATTCAAAAATGTTCAACAAAACTACATCATGTGAGACCTCATTGGAATGAGCTTGGTGTGCTCATTCCAATGAGGGGGTCACATGATGCGGTTTTGGTGAAATTTTTGGAAAAATTTTTTCAACTGCTTAATTTGTAAATTATGGAGGCAGATGCAGCTGATTCATTGAGTAAAGGTTTGAATAGTGTCGTTGAAAACAAAGCAGTCATATCACCAAAGTGCTAAGGTGTTTAATGAAGTTAATGTTTTTCAACCTTTCATTCTCAATCCCCACCCCACCCCTCTCCCACCACCACCACCAAAAAAAAAAAATAATCAGATAACCCTTTACCTAGTGTAATATCCAAATCCAGCCATTGCTCTTCACAATAATTGTAATTCAGATATTATTATCATGTGTAGCAGTTTCAGTCTGTCACCAACAAGATTTTCAAGTCAATAAATTTTAAAATACTTGGTGGGAAGTCATCATGTGTGGTATACAACGTATCTTGTTGATGTGAAGCCTACTGTTCAATAGAGGTGTTATTCAGAGTATTTTTATCAGAGTTATTGCCCTTTATGGACTTGGAATTTGTTTCATTTTTACCATTCGTCACAGTTTAGGTGCAAACTCGCAATTTTTTTTTTCATTTTTGCAATGTTTTTAAGGCAAAAATGAATGAAATTTTTTTAGTTATTCGTGAATATATTTTTTGCAAGTGTTGTCTGCTATTCGGGTTGGGTAAAGGATGTATCAAGAAACAATGCTTAGAATGAATTGCCGTAATGACATGTTGAGTGTATTGCAAGGGAAGAATCTTAACATGAAATTAATCTCATCTCCAATTTTTTGTTACATTATTTCCCTTTGTTTCTAACTGTGATATGCATGTGAACCAATTGGCATATTTCCAGATTGTGTATTAATTAATTGGTTTATTGAATCTTAATGAGAAAGATGTTTTCATGTATCATTATAAACTGTTTGTAGATTGGAAAATTCTGTGTTCTGATGTGTTTCAAATCAGAAGAAACTCCTGACTTCTCCGTTGTCAGTCTTATTGTTTCCAAGAATGATTGTTATACTTTATTTTATCAGGGGAATAACTGCCTCCAAAATAAAAATAAATTGAAAGCTCGGGTCAGATTTGCTTGTCAGTCGTTCTATTATCTGTCCTGCTCTCTTAACTTTTATTAGCTTAGCTGTCTGAAAGGCAGGGTGATCTGTTCTGATTACTTTTCATTCATTGTAAAGTTGGTGTTTGTATCTTCATTAAATTTCCTGTGAGTGATGATTAGGGTTGGAAATTTTAATTATCCTCCGCAACGAAGTGGAAGGGGGATACAGCAATGGGTTCCATCCATTCTTCCCAATTTTTTTTCATCACATTCAAAAGAAAATATTCATAATATCTCTTCCCCTTTGAAATCCTGGGAAGTGAAGCAGTGCTTGTGTTCTGTCAGAAACTAGCTCTGTTTTATTGATAAATAGGACCAGGTTACCAATGCCTGGGGATTAAGTCCTCTAAAATGGGCAACATGGGTATAAATGTTTGGCTGAACTTGATTTTATATCCATGTTTCTGGTCATGGGGATTTTTTTCACTGTCTGATCAAGATAAGTTAATAGAGTTTTGAACCTGGCAATTATTTCAAGAATGAACAGACAACTGGTCACGGAAAAAATCCGACAAAAGTTTTGATGAAATTCTTGTTAGGCAAGAAGAGCAGTCACCTAAGTTATATCTGTGCCACTGATTTGATTAATGGTCAAGCTGAATGATGTTGGTGCATACATCTGTTGTTACACTTTTATAAAAACAGATTAATCCATCATTTACTGTTAATCCACTGTTAACTAGTTAAGCATTGCATTTAATACTTCTTACCATCACTAGTCACTTCCAAGAGATGCTGCCTTTGTAAAGTGGATAACCTAAATTGTATTATTAACTGATAGCGTGCTAGAAGCCACTAACGGGGCTTTAAAAAAAATGAGGGTTCTGTTGCAAAAGCCAAGGTTTTCATAGTCAGTCAAATGCAAATAATATTTTGTTTATATAAATATATTCTATTACAAATTATTGGAGAGTGCCTGTGGGCACTCTCCAGTAATTTGTAATAAAACAAATTTTGAATAACAAATTCAGACCACCAAAAATAATCTAGCCCTCAACCAGTTAAAGGAAAAACAACACCCCCTTTACCGCTCACTGACAATTATGGTGAAAGTTGATCCAAACACTATTTATTCCACCTTATTGAAAAAATCACTGGGTTTGAGTGTTTTTCGTGAAAATCATTTATTGCTTTAGCCTTTATTGCCAGTTGAAGATTTCCTTGTACTAGAAGTAATAAAATATTTTTTTTTCTGTTTCGTCATCAATTGCACTCTTCACTGTTGCAATGGCTTTCCTTCACAAGTGAAAGAAACTTTTTTTGGTGCCAAAATTTTATTTGTGCCAAATCATAATTTTTAGTGCAATTGGCTAAATTGGCACCTGACAACGTGAACTTTGGCCATCACTTGATGTACAAGAAAAATCTTGAACCAGTTTATTTTAGTCCTTGTCCCTGATAAAAAAGGGGTTATCTTCGTTATTTGTCATAAACAGAATCTGAAAATTAAGAAGCTTGTATTCTTAGTTTGACAGCAATTTGAAAGCTTCTTTCAATGTATTTTATTTGAATTTGGAGGAGTGGGCTGCTGAGGGGAAAGGAAATTTACTTCAGAGTGTGAGATGTGAATTAGATTTAGAATTCTACGAACAGGCTGGGGAAGATCTGTTTTCCAAAGTTTGTTTTCCTGAATCATGGGTCAAACAATTCATCATCCAGTGTGAAAATTGACTGGTTACATGATTGGGTTGTCGTGTCGTCAAACACCCATCAAATGGGTATAATCTAAAGAAATACTCAAAATATAGGGTATTTATCAAAGGAGTTCATCATGTTGCCTTTGTGGCTGAAAGTTACACCTTCATTCATTAAACAGATTTTTGTATGGCTGAGGATTAAACGCTACACAAAATTAAATTAATTGATTCTCGGGCAATTTATTTTTTCAAATCAGGATTGTGGCGAGGGTTTTATTTTTTATTTTTTTTCTTCTTGCATATAATGAACATAGATTGGGAGGCTTTCCACTTTTTATTCAAGTTATATGAATTATCTCCTATAATTTTAATCCTCAAAGATCTTATTCTGTTTTGATTACTTTTTACTGCTACAGAACAGGTGCCCAAACATGCTGTCTCTGAGGTAACTTGCAGGTTACATTCTAATTGACTTGGCTTTCATTTCTGGACAAGTCTTGGCTGCCTATCTACAACTGCAAGGCAACAGAATTTTTAAACTGCCTTCAGTTATGTTCAGATTTCAGTAACATAATCAATCAAAAAACATAAAAAGTTTCAAGTCTCCCGATTTTTTTTTTTTTTATTAATATTGGAAGACACTGCAAGGTAGTGAAGACATCCAATGAGGGGGAGGGGGGTGTCAATTTCATTGAGGATTGCCTGAGAATCAAAACTTTTTGCCTTATGTTTGACTGCATCACTGATATGAGAGCAGAATTTGTGTTAGATAGCATCACTGAGATGAGGACAGAATTTGGAGTTCTTTCCCTTTGATTGTCTTGAAAATTGAACAATGATAAAAGTTACAACAGTTGGAATGTCAGAGTGAAAATTAACTACTTCAAGTCTTTTGTAGCAGTTCTTTGTTTTGTTTTTGTAGCGGTGTTTTTTGTTGTGCACCATTGACAATTCCAATTGGTATGAGATTCAGTTATTTATGCTAAAGCACCGATGCAGATGCTTAATTTTCAAATTTTTCATTCAAATTTCAATTTCTGAAGAGTTTATTTTAGATTAATTGACCCTTGTAACTTGAGAAATCAAACAAGCAAATTTGCAATTCATGAACCAATGTGTAGACTACCCAGTAGTTCATCAACTGTAAGCTTTCTTGTTTCGTCTTCAGTTTTAATGGTCTGGCAAGTCGGAGTGTTCACACCCATGAGATCAAGTATGAAATTACCTTGTGCATACTGGAAGATTTTATCTAACCATTTCTGTGCCGGGCCAATATGACCAAGCCAGAAAATAAGCAGACTGTCATCTGCAAAATGAGGTTTCCAGAGGGTGAATTTAGTGATGCTACCCTGCATAGCAGGGTAGCATCACTAAATTCAACCTCTGTGAACCTCAATCTGTATCAGGGTCTCAAAACTAAACAAAAAGAGGTACCCAGAGGATAAATTGGCACACTGTATGGGATAGCATCATCAAATTCACCCTCTGGGGACCTCATTCTGCAAATGTCAGACTGCTTAATTTCAGGCCTGAATATGACTGTCCACAAATATGTGTGCCATTCCCAGAGATTTTCACACTACGCTGATAGCAGGTAGTTGTATTTTTAATCACCATTGTGAAGGCCTCCAGTGCATTTTCTGTGTGTCACATACTCCTGTAGAAACCGTGGGAAGTCTGGAAGTGGAACTGTGCTTGTTTCCTGTCGTAAAAAAAGTTGTGCTTTTCTAGCAAAATATGACCCAGTTAACCGATGCCTGAAATGGTTGTCCAGGAAGTGAAGCAGTGCCTGTTCACTGTGGTAAACAGGCTCTGTTTTACTGGTAAAATAGGACCCAGTCACCAATGCTTGGGAGGTGCAAACCCTCTCTAAAATGGGCAACATGGCTTATTAACACTCACCACTGGTCTTGAGTTGATACTCAGTTGTGGTCATGATTAGCCATTGTGCAAAAATATGTGACCTTATAAACCATTAAATAAATAAATAAATAAATAAATAAATAAATAAAATAAACATGACTTCATGCCAATGTTGAATGTGCCACATATCAACATTCCAACAGTGAAGGCAAAAGCTTATGCTTGTACCTTTTTTGTGAAGTTGGTTCTAGTTCTGGAATAATTAAGAGAGTATGTAAGAGAAAACAGATTGTCTTCAGCTTAACTCTTTTCGTAACATAAATAGAAATCGACTCATACAAAACAAATCCCTCAGTAGCAAACATTTATAAGTTTTTACCTAAAAACATAGCTTGTGATCCCTGATTAGAATGAGCTTGATGACCTCGTTGCAATGAGGGGGTCATAAGCTATGTTTCTGAGGCAGAAAATGAAAAATCAATCATATTTGACAACCCCTGTGGGAACCCTAGGAAGTGGGTTAGTTCTTGTATACTGCAGTATACAAGTTCTGCTTTATTGTTAAACTAGGACGTGGTAACCAATGCTTGGGCTGGAAGTCCTCTAAAGGGAGCAGCATTGGG
The DNA here is from genome assembly GCA_031216915.1 of Pictodentalium vernedei. NCBI lineage: Eukaryota > Metazoa > Mollusca > Scaphopoda > Dentaliida > Dentaliidae > Pictodentalium > Pictodentalium vernedei. The sequence goes on from CM062296.1 coordinate 456,612,291, forward strand.
ATTGACGATTGGCTGAACTTCACTTCATACCTATATTGTGGTTGTGATGTAGCCATAGGTGCTGACGTTGACCTTGAACACCAAAAAAATTGGAATGATGATTTTTGTGAGTAGCACTGACTGTTTTATTAGGTAATGTATTAATACGTTTTGTGCTTTTGCATGGAAATGCCTAGGACAGTACATGCTTAGGGTTGTGGACAAGTTCTGTTGGACGATATAATAGGACCCTATAACCAATTCCTGAAGAGCAAGTACTCTTGAAGTGGGCAGTTTAAGTGAAAACAATTGGATGAGCTTGACTTGATATTTCTGTTCCGAAAACCGGTCATTTATTTTGTTTTGCAGGTTTTCAAAGTCAATGAAGTCAAAAGTAAATTGATAATCATGTATGTCTCTTTTGACAGAATAAGTCCACATGTTTAATCTATAGGAATCTGATCACTGCTGTAAAATGCGAGCTGATTGTATCCGCAGCAAGACTAGAAACTGATGACATCTACCAAATGCGGTCACAATGGGCTTGCGTGCAGGACACAGTCATCTTACATTTTGCATTGAAATTGGGGTTTGCGAAGCAATTCAGCCCAAACTTGCACTTCCCAGAACTAGTTATTATGGAAAGACATCAAATGAAGATTCCCTGCACTCCATATTATAGAAAGACATCAATTCGTGTTAGTGATACCTTGTTTCTTACAGTTATTCCTTTTGATCATCTCGTCATTTTATCACATTTTGTATGATGGTATTGTAATAAATTTCAATATCTTCAAATAATACTTTTGTTTTAACTTTATCCCACAAATAGGCCTTTCCTTTCAGTTGGATTCAGGTGTTTGATGGGATTTTTGAATATACTGTTAAGCAAATAGTTTCCACACACAGGAGTTTTTATACCCCCTGCAGCAAGCTGTGTGACTGAGGTGGGGGGATATACTGGAATCATCCTTTCCGTACATCTGTCCATCCATCTGTCCATTGACATAAGTCTGTCCAAAGATTTTCTCCAATGTTAAAAGGCCAATCCCTGGTATGCATGTTCACCACCATGGGAATCTGTGCATCTGCGATTATAGTTCCGGTTGAACTATTTTTGGTATAGTTATGCCCCTTTTCGAATTAGAATAATTTGCTGCTAGGTCTAAATTTTGTTGGAGATTTTCTCAGATGTTTATAGGTCAACCCTGTCGAAACTTGGTGTGCATGTTTACCACCATGAGAACCTGTAATTTGCTGCTAGGTCTAAATTTTGTCTGGAAATTCTCTTTGATGTTTATATGCCAACCCAGTTGAAACTTTGTATGCATGTTTATCACCATGGTAACCTGTGGACTTCCAATTATAGTTCTGGTCAGACTTTTTATGCCCCCCAACTTAAGTCAGGTGGCATATAGTGATTGAAGTGTGTACATCCGTCTGTCCGTGTGTCCGAGCCAATAACTCATAAACAGTTAGGGCCACAGTCATCAAACTTCACACAATTATAAAGGACCACGGGAGGATGTGTCACACACCATAGCTGGGTTCGTATCTTCAAGGTCAAGGTCACATTTCAAGGTCACGCTAAAAATTGGTCAATATTCGTGTCTCAGCATAACTCAGAAACGAATCATAGTACAATTGTTAAACTTTATAAAAATGTTAAGGACAGTTAGAAGGTGTGTCGCGGGTGGACGTGTCACACACCACAGCCAGTTCAGTAAGGTCAAGGTCGCTGAACACGGTTAGGGCCACAGTCATCAAACTTCACACAATTATAAAGAATCATGGGAGGATGTGTCACACACCATAGCTGGGTTTGTACCTTTAAGGTCAAGGTCACACTAAAAATCTGTCAATATTCGTGTCCCAGCCATAACTCAGAAACGAATCATAGTACAATTGTTAAACTTTTTACAAATGTTAAGGACAGTCAGAAGGTGCGTCGCGTATAATAGTTTCTGCCTCATCCACAAGGTGAAGATCACAGGGGGGGGGGGGGGGGGGGGGGGGTAGGGGGGCATGTGTTACCTTAGTAACATTTTTCTTGTTTCACCACAGTTAGGCTGTATGAAAACATATGCTCTACAGAATCTAACTTAAATTACACTGGAAACTTACCCATATAACCATCAAGATGCAAGTTAGAAATTGTATGTTTACACATCTTCACCTTTCAAGTGTTTCAAATTTTGTGAGCATTGTAAGAAAACTCTGGATGTGCATTTCAGTACCGACGTGCTCTTTTCTAACTATTGCTTTAGCAGTATGCCAATCTTGCAGCAGGGGTTTTTGATAGGCCCTAGGGACTGTCCCAAATGTCACTGATAGTGGGCTCCCCGTGGGAACCCCGGGAAGTAAGCAGAACTTGTTTACTGTGGTAAACCAGTTCCGCTTTACTAGTAAAATAGGACCCAGTCACCAATGCTTGGGGTGAAAGTCCTCTAAAATGGGCAACATGTAGATCAATGATTGACTACACTTGACTTCATCTCCATGTTGTGTCACTATTAGCCATGGTGCATAAATATGTGACGTTAACCACCAACAAACAAACAAACTGATAGTGGGCATCTAAGCTGTCTTGGTGTCTTCCCTTCCTTTAGTTTTCACATGTTTTCATATTTTTCAGGTTCTACCTTTCTTCTGCTTTTCCATGTTCTATTCGAGAATCCTGCTAATTCTCCAGTTTTTATACGCCCGTTTGAAAAAACGGGACGTATTATGTTATGGCGTTGTCTGTCCGTCCGTCCGTTTGTCCGTTTGGTTTCCGAACAATAACTTTAGTATTTGTTTTCCGAGCGGCTCCAAATGTGGTATGTGGTTTAATCACAACAAAATACAGGTCAAGTTCGAATATGGGGTCGGTCCGAACATTTTTCGCCTGAATTATGGCCCCAGTTGGACTTAGAATTCGTCAAATATTTGGTTTCCGGATGATAACTTTAGTATTTGTTTTCCGATCGGATCCAGATGTGGTATGTGGTTTAATCACAACAAAATACAGGTCAAGTTCGAATATGGGGTCGGTCCGAACATTTTTCGCCTGAATTATGGCCCCAGTTGGACTTAGAATTCGTCAAATATTTGGTTTCCGGATGATAACTTTAGTATTTGTTTTCCGATCGGCTCCAAATTTGGTATGTGGTTTAATCACAACAAAATACAGATCAAGTTCGAATATGGGGTCGGTCCGAACATTTTTCGCCTGAATTATGGCCCCTGTTGGACTTAGAATTCGTCAAATATTTGGTTTCCGGATGATAACTTTAGTATTTGTTTTCCGATCGGCTCCAAATTTGGTATGTGGTTTAATCACAACAAAATACAGGTCAAGTTCGAATATGGGGTCGGTCTGAACAATTTTTGCCTGAATTATGGCCCCTGTTGGACTTAGAATTCGTCAAATATTTGATTCCGGATGATAACTTTAGTATTTGTTTTCCGATCGGCTCCAAACTTGGTATGTGGTTTAATCACAACAAAATACAGGTCAAGTTCGAATATGGGGTCGGTCTGAACAATTTTTGCCTGAATTATGGCCCCTGTTGGACTTAGAATTCTTCGTCAAATATTTGGTTTCCGGATGACAACTTTAGTATTTGTTTTTCGATTGGCTTCAAACTTGTTAGCCTTTTTCTCAAATGACCGTAACATATATATATATGCCAGTATAAATTTCTCGCACTCTAAAAAAATTGCAAATGTGTTAAAATGGTACAATTTGAACAGTTCACGGGCGTATGATGCAATGCCCAGCGGTGCTCTTGTTCTACATTTTACCCCTTCACCCAACCTGAAGAGAAGGCCATTGCACTTGCAAAGAATTTTTGGAATAACTCAAAAAATTTCATTTTTAGCCCAAAAAACATAGCTTATGACCCCTCATTTTAATGGGCTTTTTTCCAGTGAGGGCTCATAAGCTTTGTTTTTTTAATCAAAAATTGAAAAAATAAAATTTAAATTTCATTACATTTGATGAAGGGTTAAAATAGTTTTGTGGGATTGAAAGCTGGCATACGGATGAATGATCTCAAGGAAGAAGCTTCCTCCATTGCACTTGTTGGCTTCTCATTCCTCTGTCATCTTAGTAGGATTCTAGCATCTTTGCTGCTTCTTTCTCCCCTCTCTCCTTTTTAATTTGTTCAATGGCTTTGGCTTTGATCTTTTTATGACGAGAACGTTATGGATCGATCTGCTGTCCTTCGTTGCTTTGGCCGTTTTTCTGTTTCAACCTTTCCAGGGAGGCCATCATACCCAAATGAATGAATGAATGAAATTGAAAAAGTATTTCTTCTCGGTTCTGCTAATGGCAACAGGCTGTGATAATCTGTGATGTTTTTTCACAGCACAGTGGATTCCACTTAGTAGGATATCTATTTATTAACTATCTCTGTTAATTGAATATAATTTTCAAAACACAAAATCATTTACTATACCTTCAATACAAATTTGACCTGTTAATTGCTTGTAGGTTATATTGAAAACTACTTTTGCATAAAAAAATCTTTTAATATGTTGAGAAAGTATCCTGACAATCACCAAATTCCCCCTGTTTATGGTTCTGTTTGGGGCACAGTGGCTCGGTAGGCAGAGGTGCAGGCTGCAAGCTGAGAGGTCCTCGGTTCGAATCCCATCTGCGGCAACCACGTTGTGTCCTTTGGCAAGACACTTCACCCCCATTGCCCACGTGGGGACACTGTGGCGTTGTGTACTAAGGCGTATTGCACATCGATGGTGTACTTGTCTTCAACCGGTGCTAACCCTGCTTGTTTGGAGTTGGTCTGTTGGGGAGCTGACAGTTGCTCGGTGGTTCTCTCCGGGTACTCCGGCTTCCTCCACCTGTAAAACTGTCATCATGGTGGCCATTGTGCAGAAATATGTGATCTTAAACACCAATAAATAAATATGGATCTGTTTGGCCTCAGTACATTGTACATCCATCACGGGCATTTAATCTATCGTATTTGGCAGAGTTCATTGAGCTCTGTCAAACAAGATAGAATAAGGAAAGTGACTAAATCCCTGTTTGTTGAATGCTGCTGTTAACTGAATAATTCCCACTGGCAAAGCGGCTATTCAATTCACAGACAAGCCAGAAAATGAGCAGACTGTCAACTGCAAAATGAGGTCCCCAGAGGGTGAATTTAGTGATGCTACCCTGCACAGGGTAGCATCACTAAATTTACCCTCTCTGAATCAGGGTCTCAAAGCTAAATAGAAAGAGGTACCCCAGAGGATAAATTGGCCCACTGTATGGGATAGCATCATCAAATTCACCCTCTGGGAACCTCATTTTGCGAATGTCGAACTGCTTATTTTCAGGCCTGTTCACAGGGCTCCACTGGATCACTATTTTCGAAATTAGTCAAATATACATGGCGATGCATTGTATTACAATCACACATAAGACATGCCTTTGAGAGGGTATTGAGTGGAGCTCGACTGTGAAATCCCCGGTCCGAAGCCGCTATGCCCGACATGACAGTGCGAGGAAATTTAGATTGCTAACTATACGTGGCGAAAGCATACTGAGAGTTGCAAAACATAAGGTTGAGATGTGTTTTAACATCTCCCCATCCCCACCCACCCCCGCCCCATACCAGGTAAAATATTGTAGAAGTCGGGCATAAATGATATCTGGGGCGAACATCACCACCTCTTTGGCTTAATTTTTCAATGTACTTCGGAAGTGTTTCGTATAGTCTAGCAACAGCTCCAGCAGAAAAATTTACAAGACAGCCCAAATAAATTTGGTTATATTTTTTTTTTTGATAATGTCAAGCCTTTCCATAATTCCGTGGGAATCGCGGGATGCTTGTTTACTATGGTAAACATGTTTTGCTATACTTGTAAATTGGGATCCGGTAACTAACGCCTGGGTGGACGCCCTCTAAAGTAGGCTGCAAGGGTGCAAACGATTTGATAAACTTCACTCTATACCTACATTGCGTTAGTGATACTGGTAGATGCTGGAAGGGACCTTAACTGGTTGAGTGCTAGAAGCCACTACCAAGTCTTTCAAAACTGAGGGTACCAGAGCAAAAACCAACATTTTCCTTGCCCATGTTTCATGTTCAGTCAAACGCAAATATTTTGTTCATACAAATTTGTTTTATTACAGCTTATTGAAGAGTGCCTGTGGGCACTCTCCAATAATTTGTAATAAAACAAATTGTGAATACAAAATTCAGACCACAAAAATTAATCTAGCCCTCAACCAGTTAAACACCAATCAATACATATTTCCTGGGAAGCTCTGACAAAGTTTCCCCATGAAATTGTGTGGATTCTTGGAATTATTAATGGTGGAAAATATGATTTTCCAACAGCTGGTAATAGCAATTTCCGACTGGCGGCATTACAGGTCCTTATGGTTCAAATCAACTTCACCCTCTCCTTAATACACAAAATTAAAAAAATATCCTCGATTATAACCCATCACATTGTTCGCATGTTGTTTGTCTTAGTAGCTTTTACTTAAATGGAGAGCGTTAAAAACACACGGGAGAAGCACTGAGTATTCCCCCAGCAACTTGACAGGTGTAAACATGGTTACATTCCTTGAGCGTACAGGTATCAGCAAACATGACATGTATACATTAAGGTGTACACAATGAGGTCAGACAGCTTTAACTATTTCGATGCCTCGTCCTGTTTGGCTGGCACAGATTACCTCGACTTTCTTCCTGGCGTAGATATTGGGAGTTGGCGGCGGGGACAAGTGGAATGAATTCTGCTGGAATTTTTGTAATTACTGGATGTTCCTCTCACGCCGATCGGTTAGAATGTAGGAAACCAGTTTGCAAAAAGTTAACTGGTAGAGTGCTAAATTATTTTTGGTCAGCAAGATTTGTTCAGACGTCTTTGCCTTGTTACAATTTATGGGAGAGTGCCCACACTCTCCTATAAACTGCAACAAGGCAAATCCTCACAGACTAAATAATTTCACTTCTAAAATAATAAGAAGCACAACCACAAAATATGAAGCCTTTAACTTATGGTACCCGCACTTTAGGGTAAAGCCCAAATTTGGGCTTCCAGCACTCCACCAGTTAAAAACTGAGCGAGGAGACAATACGAGGAGTCAAGTCCATAAAATTTCAAACGGAAACTAGATGGTTTTGAATTCACAAAGTCATCCACGTAGCACGGCCAACGACGAAGCGCCCAACAGCGAGGGAAAGGTGTTTACCGCCCTTTAACGTACTAAGTCGCTCAATAAAGCGCACCCCGTCGCTTGTTTTTTAATGATATATGTCAAAACTAGGCTAAACTTCAAAGTGACGTAAAAACTGCGTATCATCTACGAGCAGTACGCTCTAGTACACCGCACCCCCACTTGATCACTTGGAGTTTCGTGTATTGCCAATGGATACAAAGCTGCCGTGGGTCACCATCGGACCTACGGCTTTCGATCTGAAGCCCAATGCTCTGACCATTGTGTTATCGCATTCCCTGTCCAGAAGTATTCGACTGGCTCCAGAGGCGGATAGACCGTTTGATCCACTGGAAAAATTCCCGGTGGGGCTCCAGATTGGTGCTCCCAAAACTGATGCAGCCCAACACTTGTTGGTACGTGAAAATGGGCAAAAGGCGAATGGATCGGATTGTATAGACTGCATGTATATCGAAATGCTCTCTATATGGACTGCCATTGGCAGTCCACATAGAGGACATTTTGATATAACAGCAGTCTTGTCCACCATTGATCGATCAGACAAAAGTAAACAGCGTTCCTCCAGTTTCATGAATCAACATTTTCTCCGACTGTACCGAACTATGGTCTTTCCGGTGGCTCCACCGCCGCTCCACCCCCCCCCCCCCCCCTCCCCCTTCCCCGGTAGAACCATTTTTGTCGAATGACCGATGAAGATGATACAAAAATGCCATCGAAATGTCTTCTGTGTGGACTGCCATTGATCCCTCAGAGACTAGGAAGCCGCGTTCGTTCAGATCGCACGTTCAAAATTTTCTCCGGGTCTGCCCCCAACCCCCGGTGCATTCCCCGGTAACTTTTCTTGGCCCAGTCCGTCGCGCGCCTGGCTGGCTCCCATGCTGAGAAATCAGCTAAACGCAAACTCTTCAGTTCAGAGTATTGGAACCCAACAATTGTTGTTGATAGTCGGTTGATAGTAGAATGTTTGCACTTAGAGGATTCGTCCATTTGTTTGGAGTGTCTGGACTTGATTGACTTAAGCAAATTTATTTTTATCCAGATGGGTTATGTTAAAGATGTCATGAGGGTGTGATCAGAGGAACGTCTCTGCCAACTTTGCTCTCCAGTTTGAATTATTTATTATTAATGTTTGCACATATCGTATTTTCTTGTTGAACGTTTGAATTGGTCTACGATTGTAGACAAATGCAGTTGAAATGGTCAAAATGTTCTTTGTAAGTGGAACTTCGGGCCAGAATATATGAAGTGACGTAGCAGGCTTGCGTTATATCTTATTGGATGCAAATTAAGTGACGATTCCAACCCTTATCTCTCCACACAGAATGGCTTTCTGTGTGAACGGTAACGGTCCTGTTGCAGGATTTATTTTCCCACAGGCCCTTGTGGGATTGGATTAATTTAATATATTTAGCAAAATATATATATTATACTACTAATACTAAAAAAATGGGATTTTTTTAGTATTGATCTTATATTTTATACCATGATTACCTATTCTACTATATATAAAAAGCCTATGACATAAATTTTAGCTTTACACACCAGCCGTGGTGAACACACCAGCAATAGGATTTCAATAGTTAAATTTTACACCTACAGTAGAACTACATCCAAGTTGACCTTTGGCGACGTTGACCTGAATGCAAACTTGTCCAAATTTACCGCACGTCGCCTCGCGAAGAGTGAAATGAAACCGGCATTTATTTATTTCGTTTTTAAATTGGTTTACCTCATAAGATGCCAAAAATTAACAAACATGCATTGTCTCGTGTTAATAAAGCATCCATAACTCGAAATAGCATGTTATTGTGTTATTAAAAAGAAAAAGATTCAGTTTCTTTTTCCGTTTCGTTTCGACGATAAAATTGACAGCGGAAGTACCGCCCACCGATTCTCATGCAAACAAAAACAGATTCGCACGTATTTACGTCTGCTGTTCAGTAAAGTCGAGACAAAATAACAGCGACTCTTAATAATCTGACGGTCATGGTATAAATAAAATATACCCAAAGTAGTTTTGTGTACCAAATGTTCACCACTCGTGGTGAACATTTGGTATACCAAGCTACTATGGGTATATTCTATATATATATATTTTACGTAATATTTTAAATTCTGCTAAAACAAGCGCCTGTGCTTTTTCCAACTAGTACATTTTACATTTTCAGCAGGCAGGGGTTCGTTATATCGTGGTGAATAGTTTTACCTAGTGAAGGGAGCCAGTGTACAAGGAGTTGAACACATCCACAACATGCGACGCTTTGGTACGCATCCTCCAATTTTTGCACCATGTGATTTGGCAGCAGGCAATGCATTATTTAGAACAATTTTAAACTTGCCTATAATTCCTGATATCGCATACCCGAACTTCCGAAGTATTTCTTACCTTCGATTGCAACCGTAAAGTTCAAAATAATCATTTTATCACTGTCTGTTGGAGAGTTCCAGTTTAACATGAAATGCATTACAATGGTTATTATGAATTAGACGTAAAGCTTTATTATGTGAATTCCAAAATGAATGAATGTTGAGCGTGAAATCCCTTTTAATGACTCGGGACATTTTTATCCTCACCTCTTCCTTAGCTTCTGGTACTGACCCCCATGCATTAGCCCATTTACCCAGAAACCCTGAATGGTAGCATCTTATACACTGCTACCATTCAGGACTTCAGGGTAAAGGGGCTAATGGGATCCGTGTCAGAAGCCAAGGAAGAGGTGACGATGAAAATGTCCGAGTCATTAACGACCCTTTGAACTCGTAAGGCCGATTTTTCGGTCCAAGGCATTATTTTTGTCTTGGAAGACGTCTATACATGGAGCATTGGTGATAAAATAATAATTGCATTCTGCAGCCGGATGGCTGCAGACTACAATTATTATTTCATCCTCCCTGTATATTGATATTGGACTGACCCATCTCACCGTAAGTACACACAAACGTCATAAACGCGAAATCATTGCAGGAAACGAGGGTTCGAAGGGTTAAAAGGGCTGCAGGATTAAATTACAACTAACCCTCCTGTACAGTTAGGTGTTTATTGTGCTCTCTACTCATGAAACGCTCAATTTTGCTTTGCTTGCTTGTTTGTTTCTCGGCGTTCAACAACACGTTCAACAACCAGGGCCACGTCGTGTCAGGCAGAGTTACAGTTAGAGGAAACCTGAATACCCGGAGAGAACTACCAAGCAGGCCCACACTTTCCAACTTCTGAACCCAGCACAAGCCGAGCTAGTGTAGCGGTTGATGGCAAGTTCACCATCGTGTAGCAATACGATTTAGTACACAGCGCCACCGTGCCCCCCCCCCCCCCCCACCCCCACACACACACCTCACATGGCAATTGGAACTAAGTGCCTTGCCCAAGGACGCTATGCTGATGGTGCGGGTCAGGATGAAACGGTCGACCTTCCCGTTTGAATTCCAATTCTCTATTTCCAATGGGCCTCCAGGCTTCGGGGCTTTTACGTTACGCATAAAATACCTTGGAAGGGGCTAGGTTTACGACATATAACAAAATCGCGCCATCCGTTACTATAATATCAGGCATCAACCCTTCTCGGTATCCTGGATCCGACAGTGCTGTATAGCTATGAAGGGGTCGATTCGGTTTCCTCGTTTAGCAAAGAGTTCAAGTTATTCAAATGGTGTGTGGGATAAGTTATGCGCAGATCGAATTCCATTCATGTAATAGGTTAAATAACTTAAATTATTCATCGTCTTGAATACATTTCAGGGTGAAGTAGTTTTACATAATACATTTTATAAATACAATACGACCTGACCTAATGGATCTGATGAACGTGTCATATATCAAAGGAGTCTCATTGTTAACACCTTACCTAATGTAACGGAAGATTTATCCAGCACTATAAAATGAAATCGTGATTCCAATTTTGTTATTTTTTTCACTGTTGCACTCTGAAACATAGCATAACCTTTCACTGAAACGAGCTTAAGGAGCCCTTTCCACTGGGGTCATAGGCTAGGTTTGGGAAGAAACGAATAAAAACTAAGATTTTTTTAAAGCTGTGTATATGTCAACTCTGCCAGTGGCGCTGATAGCGTTTTCCGTTGATTGGGCAATACCTATTGACTAAAGTGAATTTTTTTATTTGATTGGTTGATAGATACGTGGTATGAGACCATATTCATTGAAACCCACGATACGTCCGCCCAGCCACTGACAAATTTCCCATACCCAGTGGAAGCCTCGTTCCGAAATCTACAAATTGTCCATACCCCGTAGAAGGCGCGTTCATCGAAATGTGGGGTTCATAAGCTGTGTTTTTGAGACAAAAAAGAAAAAAAGAAATTCAATAATTTTTTTATCCTAGTCATATCGGTATATTTTCACAAAAACTCTTTTGCACACAAATTCCACAGAAACCTCTATGGCTCAACAATAGAAGATAAAAGATCTCATGCTGTGTGTGTTCACACATGAAATAGATTGTACATTTAAAACGGAAAGGCAATAGATAAATTCGTTACCCCGTATCTGATCACGTGGTACGGGTTTTTATCTACCAGAAGCCAGCCGTATGATACGGCTGGCTTCGGGTAGGTAAAAACCCGTACCACGTGATCAGACACGGGGTAACTAATAATATTTCCCGACAAAACTATAAATAGTATATATTTATATTTATAGAATAAGAATTAGTCAAAAATGAAAGCCGCTTAGAAGGAAGTAAACTTCCGAGCATGACTGCAAATTGACGAAGTAATATTTATAGTATATATATATAATATATAATAATATATGTATGTATATAACAGATAAAATAAAGCTGATTATTTAATTGGTGCAATATTATAAATTTTATTCAGAAACATCCAAAATATTTTGAAGGGTTTAAAAACGATTTTAAAATATTTGTCACGACTGCCCTCTTAACCCTTTACCAGCGCTATTAAAAAAAAATCACCAAATAATTTTCAGTTTGGTTGAGCTCGCTCCAATGTGGGATCATAACCTATGTCTTTGACACAAAAATGAAAAAAAAAGTTATTCAAGTGTCGTCTGCCTTTCGTGTTAGGTAAAGGGTCAAGAGCGTGAGAGTGAAAAATAATAGTGGACAAGTAAAAATGTGTAAATTTTTGTGCGAAGCCAGCGGGTATTTTCGAAAACCAACATTCTGAAGATGTGTGGAAAGAAAAAAAGGCTTCCTCGTACTATTGAAAATAGAAGTCTATTCGACTATTGTAATCTATTTCGTTAGCAAAATAAGGTCCAACAAGTACACACCGAGCAGCGGATTTTCCTCAGTTATAATTTGAATCCCGCGAGTCGCAGTTTTGTTACTCATCGAATCTTCGAAGTGAATCAAATTCGAATCTGCGACGAGTCGAATCTTGTCAGAAATCAGATTACTTGCACGCTGTCAGATCAAAAAACACAAACTCCGAAGTGCAAAAGTACTGATTATAAGTCTGACGAAATGATTTGTTGTGTGGCTTATACCTTCAGTGATTTATTTAACACTTTGCACATTGGGCTTAGTTTAATTATACCCCCCCTCCCCCCCCCCCGAAAAAAGTAGGGGACGTACTAGAATCGGTCAGTCCCCATGAACACAATTTTGTCCGGAGCTTTTTCGGTCGTTTATGAAACATTGTTTTTAGACTTGGCACGTATGTTAACCACCATGAGAGCCCGTGCACCTTCGTTTTTGAGACTGATCGGACACGTTGGTGTGGAGTTATCGTCCTTTTTACTTAGAGATTTTCGTCAATGGACACAACTTTGTCCGAGATTGTAATCTTCATTTTCCGTTCAATTTGTTTAAACTTGGCGCAGAGGTAAACTAACCAGCATGGTAATCTGTGCACCTGCGATTTGAAGATCGATCGGACTAATTTTGCCGGATTTATTGCCCCTTTTCGACATAAGAGTATTTTTGTAACCTTCATCTCTCTGAGCTTGTATTCCTTCATTTTGAAGTCACATGTACTCGGCACAAGCTGTGAAATCGAAAGAAAAATGATATTTGATAGCATTTTTGAATCGATGCTGACGTGCCCCCATAATGGTATATAAATATTAACAAGGTACACAACTCGCTTTTCGTAAACGATAGCACTCATCTTCGTTATACCCCCTCAAATTTGATTCACATAACGTATCCAGCAGTACCCGGTGTCAGTGGAAAGGAGAATGAATAGGCTTTACAGTGGTGTATTACACGGCCGTTGGGTGTTCTTGGGTTGTTCGGGATAACTGGGAGAAGTCGCCGAAAAGGCCGAAAAACATTTAGTCGGAGAAGATAGTGTACAGTTGAAAGTGGGTTACGATCGACAATTATCCGATTTATTATAAATAATTCGAGGTCCCATTGTCTATGGAGGGCAGATTCAAACATTAACCGTATACCTTTATCAATTATTAATCTCGGATCCACATTTATTCATTTCTGGCGATCACATTTGCCGTTTATACATTTTTAACCACTCTCTTGTCAACTCAACAAGCTAACGGCATCCATAGAAGCACAGATGCTCACAAAAACATCCCACTGGCTACTATTTATGCCGAGAAAATCATACATGAAAACAAGCCAATTGGGAGAATGGGGAAACTTTGTGCGAGTCCTGCGTGTCGCCGTATCTATGGACGCCCAACAACTTCGCGATTTTTCAAGTGACGGTTAAAAAGTGTACAAACGGTAAATGTGAACTCCAGAAATGAATAAATGTCAACCCAAGACTGAAAATTGATAAAGGTATACGGTTAATATTTCAACGTGCCCTCCATAGACAATGGGACCCCAAACGAGTGTTTTGGGTGCCTTTGTTATCACTGTGATATGAGAACAAATAGTTTTGGGTTCAGTCAGACCCACCCTGGGTCTCAAAGATTTCTTTTCTAGTTTAGCATATAATTGTCGCCCACCTTTACAATACTTTACCTACACATTTGTTACAGGCTACGGTCAGCATTTATGTACAGACCGTTACAATACTTTACATGTACCTTTGTTATCGGGTCATTACCTAGATGTTTGTCATTGCTGTGTCACATACTATACATGTACATGTCTTAAACAAGTTGAGCTACACTGTCATTGACACTTTCATTTAAGTAGGTCACCCTTGTTTACTTGTAATTAGAATCACCTAGAAGCTTAATGAGGTGGCTTTATTCAACGAATCAGAAATGAATAGAAAATAGAACATTGGAGAAATTTCTTATTCTGGAATGTTCTATCTGAAGACTATATAAATAACCTCTGTCAACAGAAGTCAGACATTCTATTTATCTCACATGGCATTTTTTTCATACAGACAGCACTGAGAAGTCATTTGTTTTCATTCAGCACTAACTGAACATTGGAGATTATTACTACTATTATAGAAGCAGTAGTGAATTTGTTTGAGAACATGTGCTTCTTTGAGTTTCCAAAAGAGAATTTTGAAAAGAGAATTTACTTTTGAGAATGACCATGATCTCACTGGATTATATCAAAACTATCTACCTCTGGCGCCAATACTTATTGAATATCAATTCCATTTGAATTTTGCTGAGTGCTTTATTGGAATTTATTGGAGACTGCTGAATTTTTGAGTGAACATTTTATTACAACTTATTGGATAATGATTCCGCAGACACATTATTTGACGTTATAATTCCATCTGGAAAGTTTCTTCGCCACTGGATTACTGGATTCTGTTAAATTTCATTTTTGACTAATTCAGTAATTGATAAGTATTACTGTTTTTTTAGCTCATCTGGCCTAAAATGCCACGAGAGCTTTTCTCATCACTTGGCGTTCGTCGTCCGTAAACTTTTCACATTTTCATCTTCTTCTCTGTAACCGCTGAGCTGGTGTGAACCACCCAGGAATGGTCTATGGGAGGTCCTCTACAAACGATCCTCATTTTGTTCCCGTCGGATGAAAAACATGGCTGCCAGAGGCATTCTTTTTTTTCTGGTTGGTGGATTTTCAAAAATCTTCTCTGATGAAACTGCAAGGCTAAATGTTTTGAAACTTCACATAAATGATGACTGGGACCCCCTCTACCAACAATCCTCATTTAGTGCTGATCGGGTTACAAACGTGGCTGCAATTGCGGCTTATAGTTACTATAGAAACCCTATGGAAAATCACATTTTCATCATTTTCTCTGGAACTACTGAGCCGAAGTGAACCAAACCTGGCAGATATAGTCTATGGGAGGTCCACTACAAACGATCCTCATTTTGTTCCCGTGGCGTTGAAAACATGGCCGCCAGAGGCATTCTTTGATTCTGATTGGTGGATTTTGAAAAATCCTCTCCTCTGAAACCACAGGGCCAAATGTTTTGAAACTTTGCATGGTTGATGACTGGGACAGCCTCTACCAACGATCCTCATTTAATGTTGATCGGATAACAAACATGGCTGCAATTGCGGCTTATAATTACTATAGAAACCCGATGGGAAATCACATTTTCATCTTCTTCTCTGGAACTACTGAGCCGATGTGAACCAAAACTTGACAGGGATGGTCTATGAGAGGATGGAAATACGTGGTCGTTAGAGGCTATATTCTAATGCCTATTCCAATGCCTCTCCTGTCAGCTTGACGATCAGTACTGTCAGCAAAATACTTGTTTTTTGAGAATCTGGTAAGGGTTGGTTCCAGTTTTCTCCACTGAGATCTGGGAAAACCACAAAAATATTGTGTATACAGTACAAGTCAAAATAAGTTGTAGCATAACCGCAATAAACTAAGTATACTGCTGCTCCTGCACTAATAAGATCAGAATCTGACATCATGTTCTGGAAAGCTATCAGTGAGTGCTTTCCAGAAAATGATGTCAGCTTCTGATCTTATCAGTGTAGGAAGAGAAAGATACATAGTTTATAATGGTATCCTACAACTTATTTTGACTTGTACTGTAAACAAGTTTGCAGCTATACATGTAATTATGTTAATATTACTCTCGTGTTTCTTATCAGAAATACTGATTGATGACAGGTGTTTTGTATACTATTATGTAGAGCTGACCAGTCAATTATGATATCATTTAAGATATGATAAATAATTTGAATAAAATGTTGTGTTTCCTGTAATCCTTTACCTATCCAAAGCTGTTTAAAAGAAAGTACTGTCTGAAAAATTATAATTTTCAAAATATTTAACCTTCTTTTATTGATTTTTAGCTTAACTTGACAAAGTCAAGATAAGCTATTGCCATCACGCGTGCGGAAGTCTGTTAGTCTATGAGTCTGTTCACATTTTCCGTTAGCACAGGCTTCACCCCATAGTTCTTGTTCGATCGTCACGGAAATTCATATGCAGGTTTAAAGTTATCGTCGCCTGAGTGCTAGAATGTTCTATGTCCCATAGGGGACATAGAACATTCTAGCATTCATGCGACGTTATGTCTAGATGAGAACGTCCCCTTTTTGTCGCGATCGATCAACCCGATTCAACCGTGATGGCTGCCCGAGCCCAAAACCCGAAAACCCTTAGCACAGTCTACAGGTCGTATTTATGAAGGGTTTCCATTGTAACCTGGTAGGATGCCTTTGTTTAATATCTAGATGAGAACGTCTCCTTTTGATCATGATCTGTCAACCGTTATGGTTGCCCAAGCCCGAAACCCCAAAACTTTTAGTACAGTCTACAGGTCATATTTAATATAGAGGGATTCATTGTAACTTGGTAGGATGACTCCGTATGATGTCTAGATGAGAACCCCAAAACCTTTAGCACAGTCTACAGGTCGTATTTATTGAGGGATTTCAATGTAACTTGGTAGGTTGACACTATATAATATCTGGATGAGAATGTCCCATTTGATCGCGATGATTCAGCTGTGACGGCTGCCCGAGCCCAAAACCCGAAAACCTTTAGCACAGTCTACATGTCGTATTTATGAAGGGATTTCATTGTACCTTAGTAGGATGACTCCAGATGATGCCTATATGATAACGTCCCCTTTTGGTGGCGATCGTTCAACCATGACGGCTGCCCGAGCCCAAAACCCGAAAAACTTTAGCACAGACTACAGGTCGTATTTATGAAGGAATTTCATTGTAACTTGGTAGGATGACTCAGTATAATGTCTAGATGAGGACGTCCTCTTTTGGTTGCAATAGGTCAACCGTGATGGCTATTGGGGCCCGAAGCCCGAAAACGTTTAGCACAGTCTACAGGTCGTATTTATGAAGGGATTTCATTGTAACTTGGTAGGATGACTCCAGATGATGCCTATATGATAACGTCCCCTTTTGGTCGCGATCATTCAACCATGCCGGCTGCCCGAGCCCAAAACCCGAAAAACTTTAACACAGACTACAAAAATACTAGATTTTCTTTTCATTATACGTTTTTAGAACAAATTGATCATTTCCAGTGATAATTTGACTCTTATTCACCTTGAAGTGATGCTTTGAAAGCCGTCATTTTGATTGATACCGTGAAAGTGAAAATTTCTATATCTTCACAGTGGGGGATACGATTTCTGTCTTTCCGCAATTTCTTCGCAAATCTATCGTTTAGCGTATAAAAAATGGGCTTGTTACTCAAAATCCTGTGAAATTGTGAAACAACGCTGACGTAATCAGGTCTCATCCCCATTAGCTAATTAACTTCAACAATCTACGAAAAGGTAATAAGGTTTGACATTGATTTTGCAATAAACTCCATTTTTTGTAACTTCCTTTCCACAATCAACGACACTTTTCCAATTAAACCGAGTACGAGAAGACAGGTCAAGATGCTTTCTGATGGAAGTTTCATTTGTTTCAGACTTTTATTGATCCCTTTTGTTAATTCCATTTACGAAAGTGTCTGAGACAGAGTAATGATTGCATGAAGATAATAGGTATTTTGGTGAAAATGTCAATACCATCTTCGAACATTAACTGTACCAGGCAATGCCACAACGACTTGCTGTGAAATGGTAATAGTCTACGATTTTATTTCTTCCATTCCCTCTTTTGCAAAATGGCATAGTCAATTCACTTTTAAAGGGAATGTAGTGTTTATTACCTAGACACTGGAGACGGGCACAATCCACCCCACCACGCGTTTCCCACAGAAATAGTTGGAACACTCTAAAATCGGTTGGGTTAAAAAGTAACACATATCTACTGGGCTGAGTGAATATGAACCGAATCGGGTTCATATTCATTCAACCAAGTTGATTTTTAACCCCACTAATTTTAGAGAGAGGAAATTGAGAGGAAGAGTGAGAGAAAAAAGGCCAACGGTCAGGCGCTTAGCCAGAAATTTGTACTAGGGAGAGCACGTCGCTGCACATCAATCTTTTTTTTTTTTGGGGGGGGGGGGGGGGGGTAATCATTTGGATACCATTGGCGTATCACAAAGATCGTTGCCTTGAGTTGGGGAGATGCATCAAGTTAGGATCCCTCTCGCGTTCGTATATTTTTCAGTGTTAGTTTGAGGCTTGAAAGAACGCCCGTCACTTCCAATTTCATTAATTAACTGCCCGTGTATATAGTAGAATTCGGAATTTCGGGAGAAGATCCTCAGTCAGACCCACCCCATCCCACCTCACCTCGATGACACCTCTGCCAACACTATCTTTTACCAATGGGGTTTTACATCAGAATACCACCACCACCACCATCACACCACCACCAGGGAATCAGGGATCCAACACGGCTCAAATGCAGATATCCGAAACCTCTATTCCTGTCATTGCAAAAATTATCTTATTTGGAAATAGCAGGAACGGGGTTCCAAAGCAGTGAGAGCTGCACCTTTCATCTCTCGGTTGAGTGACCCCGGAAGTGACATCATAGTTTAATAACATGGTCACAAGGACCAGTTCTCTTTAACTTCTCTCATGTGGAGCTATCTTCGTTCTTCGTTCACTTCTTGCTCATCAATCTTTGTTGTGTGTTTGTCGGCTCTATTGGCCTATCTTGATCTTAATAGGTTGTTACAGCTTTGTTGGAGAATTCTTTGTCTCTTTGTAGTGCCTGGGTACATTGTAGAACCTTTCTTTCATTGTTCCAGACTTCTTAATTTCTCTCATTTGTCGTTGGTGGCTTTTGGGGTAAAACTCCACCTTTTTTTTTTTTTTTTGGATTTCGAAATTGTCGAGACGCGAGTACGATCGCACGGTTTTCACGGGAAGATCTGTTTGAAGGTGTGAAGCACAGTAGTGATCCATTTTGGCCCAGTACTTCATAATACGAAAGCATTACCCATACTTCGGAGACGAGACAAGTTAGATGGACATACGCGACTCATAATTATCTGTTTCCGAGTCTGTAAATCATTACTGTATAATGTTCATGTGCTGGGTGTGTCTGGAAATAAATTTAATAAAGAAGACAGGAGAGAGAGTTGTGTGTGTGTGTGCATGATGGAAAGGGGGTCGAGTAGGGCGAAGGGGCTCGCGCGTGTGTGTGTGTGTGTGTGTGTGTGTGTGTGTGTGTGTGTGTGTGTGTGTGGTGGAGGGAGGGGGCAAATTGAGGGTCAGTGTCTACGTTTAGGGGCAAATGTTCCCTACCCCTCCACTCCGTAGCGCCGCCATTGGTGGAATGTGGACGAATTTGAATTTATCTGAAAATGTACTCGAGTAGCTAAAATTTCCACAAATCGCCTCCCCAATTTTTCCGTGACTCATGCGTCCGGCTTGAAAATGCTAAAGAACTACGTTAGTGTGCTTCAAGGCTTTAAATCCCACCATTATCCAATTAAATTAATAATAAACTAGTGAAACAGAATTTACTGCCACCAGTAAATTCAAGTCTGTGTGAAAGGGGTTAAAGTATCAGGAATAAACTATAAAGAAAGAGAATTCATGGAGGCTTATTTTTCAGGAGTAAAATATTTTTGAACGAACCGAAAATGGGTTTTCGTTAGCAGTATTTACAGATATCCATACAGGAATGAGAACATTTTTATAAGAAACCAGAAATGGCATATATGTGAGCAGCATTCAAAGGGTTTGATACACGAATCAGAAATGGACATTTTTGGCTCTGCCCACTAATTTGAGTGATGAAATACGTTCATAAACTTTAGAAATGCATTAAGGTGTAATAAAATGCATTTCCCAGTCTTTCTGAATAATGCCCCCATATTACGATCTTCAGAGGGTTAAAATATTCCCTTTAAATACTCCATTTTAATCCTTTAAATGGGGGCGCAGTGGCTCAGTTGGCAGAGGTGCAGGCTGCAAGGCGTGAGGTCCTCACTCTGTCCTTGGGCAAGACACTTCACCCCATTGCTCACGTGGGTGCATGGTGGCGCTGTGTACTGCACATCGATGGTGCACCCGTCTTCAACCAATGCTAACCCTGCTTGTGTGGAGTTAGTATGTGGGGGATCTGACAGTTGCTCGTTGTTGCCCGGTGGTTCTTCCCGGGTACTCCGACTTCCTCCACCTGAAAAACTGTCGTAGTCATGATTAGCCTCTGTGCAGAAATATGTGACATTAAACACCAATAAATAGATAATCCTTTAAAAAATGATCTCAATCCAATAAAGGGTCATAAGCTATATTTTTCAAGCATAAATTAAAAGGTAATTAAAACTGAATAGACGTTTCTGTGAATAATGTTGACCAGTTTTCGCCATTATGTTGGCTAAAGGGTTAAGAATCCCTTACTTTGGAAGGCACACTGAAAGGGTGTCCCATTCCACATAGAATTAAATGTTAAGAAAATAAAGCGGAAAACATTAAGTTTCTCAGCTGAGAGTACCTGCTTTTGCACTCCGGAGGGATGGAACGGCACAAATCAGAGACATTCTCTTAATGGCACCAAAGGTTTCTGCACTCTCGGTGAGACCGAGCTGAGCGCAGTGAAAGACTATAGAACTCCTCTAACAAATGAGTTTTGAACAGTCATAGCACTAACACAGTTAACAGTACAGTCGACCATGTCAGCATTGGATTGTTACCGGCACCCTGACAGTTTTGTGATAGGTTTCAACAATTATTCAGTGCAGTTTTATGTTAAGGGTTAACTTTATTCTGCCTGAAATAAAATATGTACAATCCACATTGATTTCTTGAAAGGGTTAAAAGCATTGAACTGAATAAGATAGGTTTCAACAAATTTTATAATTATTCAGTGCAGTTTTATGGAAAGGGTTAACTTTATTCTGCCCGAAATAAAATATGTGCAATCCACATTGAAGTCTTGAGAGGGTTAAAAGTATTGAACTGAATAAGATAGGCTTCAACAAATTTTACAATTATTCAGTGCAGTTTTATGGAAAGGGTTAACTTTATTCTGCCTGAAATAAAATATGTGCAATCCACATTGAAGTTTTGAGAGGGCAAAAAGCATTGAACTGAATAATTTATAATTTATTTTCTTGCAAGACAAAGGGTTTCTCTCGGTGAGACCGAGCCGAGCGCAGTGAAAGACTTTAGAACTCATCTAACAAAATGATTTTTAAACAGTCAAAGCACTAACACAGTTAACAGTACAGTCGGCCATGTCAGTATTGATAGGTTTCAACAATTATTCAGCGCAGTTTTATGGGTGTGGTTAACTTTATTCTGCCTGAAATAAAATATTCCATGACTATTCCATGTCAGTATTGCATTGTTAACGGCACCCTGACAGTTTTGTGATAGGTTTCAACAATTATTCAGCGCAGTTTTATGGAAAGGGTTAACTTTATTCTGCCTGAAATAAAATATGTGCAATCCACATTGAAGTCTTGAGAGGGTTAAATGCATTGAACTGAATAAGATAGGTTTCAACAATTATTCAGTGCAGTTTTATGGAAAGGGTTAACTTTATTCTGCCTGAAATAAAATATATGCAATCCACATAGAAATCTGGAGAGGGTTAAAAGCAGTGAACTGAATAATTTACAATTTATTTCCTTGCCAGGCAAAGGGTTTCTCTCAACTTAGCTTCAGGAACTAACATCCCATTATGATGACAAGATCAGATTTCATTTTGACAGTTAACTCCACTGTGATGTTTACATAGTCTCCAGTGTGAACATAACATTGTATTGCTTGGGGAGAATTTACTGTATCAGGAAACTGGAGGCTGTGAAAACCCTGTGGCCTACTGGGCCATACTCAATGGCTCTAGCGACCTGAAAAACATAGGTGGCCGAGAAGTTGTGAATGTCTCCAGAATGCCAAAAATCAGCGAGATAGGACAATTCGTTTTCGAGTTATCGTGAGGACAAGGAAGTGCATAGAAGAAGAAGAAGAAGGAGAAGAAAGAAGAAGAAGAAGAAGAAGAAGAAGAAGAGAAAAAAAAGAAAAAGAAACCGTACAAAAACAATAGTCTGTGTGTTCACACAGACTAACTATGTGTCACGAATAAAAGGAAGATTGGAAGATTATAGTGCTTCACACTTGTGACCATCATAAGCAATAATTTCACAAATAGATTCAATATGTACGTTGTACGTGCGTGAACAAAAGAATATTGTTCGCATGAACAACATTGAGTTGTTGAAACGGAGACCAATAATTGCGCATTTAAATTGGAAATGTACCTTTAAATTTAAGTTTTCGACGTGTTACTGCATGAAATTGTGCTGAGGAATGTGTTATACGCATCAATCCAGCATTGAGAGCGAAAGATGAAGCAATAAAATATTTTTGTTCTTTGAATGCAAATACTTGTGTAACCACTAGAGTGACAGTCCAGCAAACGAAGCTGGATAAGATACTGCTGATTTTGGGTCAGAGTGTGCTGTTTCAAGGGTTAACCGTTTATCTAACAGGAAAAGCAGACGATACTTGGAGAAATATTTCTTGAATAACTAATTTTTTTCAGTTTTTTCTTTCAAAAACATAGGTTATGACCCCTCATTGGAACGAGCTCGTTCCCATGAGGGGTCATAACCTATTTTTGAGACAAAAAAAGAAAAAATAATGAAAATTAATTGGCGATTTTTGAGAATAGCGTTGGCCGGTTTTGGCCGTTACGTTGGGTAAAGGGTTAAATGAAGCTGGGGGGGGGGGGGGGGTATTTTTCTGCTGTAAAATAATTTCTTCATAGCCACCTTATTTCAATGTCAGCAGAAAATATTCTTTTCCCTCCATTTCATTTCATCCCGTATAGAAATGAGTGTGTAGGCCTACCCGAAGATGAGGGTCAAGAGTCTTCCTTTGGGAAACATTTTTTCATGCGAATTGGTGCACCATGAGTAATATCTTAAAGGCTTACGCACTCAAATCGTGAAGGCATAACTTTAGCAAAAATGACCCAAGAAAGGTGAGGGTGAAAGTATATGAATCATGTTTGGGACTTCGGGCACGAATGTATGAGGTTAAGGTTAACCGTTTACCAAACGTAACGGTTAAAATCTGCTAGAGCTATTTACAAAAATCACCATTCAATTTTCATTATTTTTTCATTTTTTTTTTTTTGTCTCAAAAACATAGCTTATGACATCTCATTGGAACGAGCTCGTTGAGGGGTCATAAGCTATGTTTTTGATGCAAATATGAAAAAAATAGTCATTAAAAAATTTTGTTTGCAAATGTCTTCCTTTCGTGTTTGGTAAAGTGTTAACATTTTCCAGGAATAGTACGGGAGACAACCACCCCCCTCCCCCTTGTAAAATACCCTAGGGTACTGGGAATGGACACTTTAGGCTAAGGTTTTGGTTCCAAAACAAGTGCCAAGTGCGATTAAAGAAATTCATCATTTGTACCCGGACGGACCCTCTCCCGCTCCAATCCAAAACACCCATACTATCTGGAAATATAGGATAAACAACAAACAACACTATGATCACAGACGCCTGTGCAGGGGTGGGGATGGGGCACAGGGTACCTGAAGTACCAAAGAACAGTAAGTACTTGGCAAAGTGTACAGTAAATGTTTAAGTTAAAAATTAGCACACAAAACAATCAGGAAAATGGTTTTACAGGTGTACATATTTGGAATTCTTTCTGACCCTGAAAGTAAATGCAGGTCGGCAGCGCGATAGCTCAGTGGTTACGGCATTGTACTTCAAACCGAAAGGTCTACGTTTCGATTCACACCAGGGGTAACTGCGTGGTGTCCATGGACAAGTCACTTAGTCTCGATTTTCCCCCGATGGGGCGCAGTGGCGCTGGGTATTAAGGCGCACTTCATGTCGACGGTACCCTTGTCTTCTACAATGCTAACCTTGCATGCTTGTAGTACATTGGGGAGTCTGGCATTTGCTCCCGCTGTTCTGTGGTGGTTCTCTTCTAATACTCCGGCTACCTCCAGCCGTAAAACTATCCGACACGAGGTGACCCTGGCTATCTCCCGACAGTATGGGTGTTGTGGATGGAGTGGGAGAGGGTTCGTCCAGGTACAAATGATTAATTTCTTTAATCGCACCTGGCATTTGTTTTAGGACCAAATTTTTAGTATTAAGATTCCATTCCTATAGTACCCTCGTGCGAGTGGCCCGTGCACTAGAGAACCATTATAAAAGAGTATCACTAGATGTCGAGTATTGCCCCAAAATACCCCGATATACTAGACTAATAGCCTGGTACACCAGGATATTTTAATGAGGGGGGGGGGGGGGGGGTTGTCTCCCGTACTATTCCAGGAAAATGTTAACCATCTACCTAACACGAAAGGAAGGGGACACTTGGAAAGAAAATTCTTGATTAACTATTTGTTTTTTATTTTTGCGTCAAAAACATAACTTATGACCCCTCATTGGAACGAGCTCAACGAGCTCGTTCCAATGAGGTGTCATAAGCTATGTTTTGGAGAGAAAAAAAGAAAAAAATGAATGGTGATTTTTGTGAATAGCACTGACCGGTTTGGGCGTTACATTGGGTAAGGGTTAACCTTTTATACATTCGTGTCTGAAATCCCAAACACAGTTCATTTACTCTCACCCTGACCTTTCTTGGGTCACATTCCTAAAATTATGCTTTCTTAAACCCCAATAAAAATGCACAGTCATGGGCAGATCTCAATTTTTAACAAGCACTGATACCAGAATGACACTGTATTATCCTCGATATTACATGGACATCCATTACATGGAGTAGTGGGTGTCCATGTGTTATCCCGGATAATGCCGTTCCACATGTAGATAGCTATATAGCTACAGCACGGATCCCCTTTTGTATGGGCCGTTATAAAGTGGATTCCGCCCCAAATCGCCGCTACCAATAATTGAAATTTTAGTTTTCAGTCACCGCCCAACCCCACAGTTCAGCCACAAGTCAAGTTACCTAACAACGGTGACAAATTACAGAACTGAAGGTTTCAGAGTGCAGGCTGGAATTTATTTCGTTGTTTCACTCTTGGACAAACTGGGGTCGTTCTCAAAAACACAGCTGTCCAGGATAATTCTCTGGTCATTTCATACCATAGGATACTAAATCAGATCACTGTAATTCTTCACAAAGATATTTTATAAAATACGTGATTTAAAGTTACACGTCAGACAGTGAGCACCGTCTGAAAATTTATATTGCTGCATACATGTGATGGAATTATTTATTCATTTTGGGGTTTTTTTTGAGTCAAGTTATTCCGTAAATTTTAATATTGTTCGTAAGAAGTCTTTCAGAAAATCCAACAAAACTGTATCATGCGGCCCCTCTTTTGAGCGCGATCTTTCCACTGAGGGGTCACATGATTTGTTTTTTTGTTAATTTTATTTGAAAGATTAAAAAAACAATAATTCAAATAACAAATTTTGATATCGTGTGCGTAGAGTAAGGGATTATAGAATTAGCAGTTAGTATGGAAGCTTAACACTTTGAACCCGGGTGGTATCTTCCATATCAGTTCAATGACAACAACTGGAAGAGTCTATATTCATTATTTAGGGACAGACCAATTAATATTTTCAACGTGCAGCCTTGTGGCTGCACGTTGAAAATATTGATTGGTTTACCACACACATGCGAATTGAACGAATCGGACGAATTCGGCGCGCAGGAACGGTGTGGGACATTCCCCATTCTACCCTCAGTTACAGTATAATGCACATTTTCCAAAATTTTGAAATGTCATCACCGGCATCATGTCTGAGCGGTGAAAAGGAGGAGAAGAGTGTGGAAGAGGAGTTCTCTTTCTTTGATGTCAGTGTTCAGGCAAGTATAGTATGCCGCTTGTAAATCATGCAAATATAAGCCTTTACTAGCAAGTATATTCTGCCTGCGGCACATAAACCAAGATTCAACTCATATAGGAAAAACGGACCTTAACAAGGTCCCACCAGTCTGAATATTCCTGGTTCAGGTAACAGGCCTGCTTTTTCTTATTGGGCCGGGTCTTGGGTGTGCTTTAGGACCATTTACAAAAAGGGGCAAGAAGGTGGGACGCAGGACCAACGCCCGCCTTCCTGAAGGTGGTTGGTCACCTCCAGGGATGGAGTGAAGGATGAGCAGATGCCATAACGGTTATCGAATTTCCATAGCGGTTATTATATTTCCGTAGCGGTAAATGGGGAAAGAGGGAAAGAAGTTGAAAAAAAAATAAATACAGAAGAAGAAGAGTGTTTGTGTTATGTGACTGTCTTCTAGGTCTTGTCGCGTCTTCGGGCAAGTATAGTCTGTCACTTGTTTTTCAGTTTACGTTGGAGCTATCATTGGTAAGTACAGTCTGCCTCAAACTCTTCTGCTGGTGGTTATTGTTTGTTCTAGGTGTTGCTGTTTTTCCATGGTTCTGTCTCGTGGACGATCTGCTCTTGGTTGGTCAGGTTATTGTCTGTCCTGGGTGGTGTTGTGTTTCCATGGTTCTGTCTCATGGAAGGTTTGGCTGTTGGTTGGTCAGATATGGTCTGCTCTTCCTTTCTCGTCCGTGGCGGTCCCTGTGGTGTCTTTGATGTAGCTGGAAGTAAACGAGTGCATGCTTTAGTAGTACCACCCCCTCCCAACAGCCCAATGGCCTTTCCCTTGGTGAATTGTGATACGGCGCAGGTTGGAGGTTAGCGGAGGTTGGAGATTATAGAAGCAGCCTTGCGCGTATGTGTGCTTGCTGCTACCGGTGCTTCCCGGTCCTAAAAGATAGGTTTTAAGAGCGTAGTGCGATGGAGGCAGCTTCTGATTTCTCAGTCACACCAGAGCGTATCACTATCTAGTTACAACGTAGAATTTCTTACTTGCTGTTATTATTTAATGGGTCCCGTCTACCCATGGGCCCTTTTTTATTAGATCGGTTGCAGTGTGATGTAGGCAGCCCCTGATTACACAGAGTCGCGCCGTAGCGTATCCCTGCCTGGTTCCATCACTGATTAGTCTTAATTATTGTTTTTATTTAATAAATCCCGTTAACCCATGGGCTCTTCCTTATTAGATTTTTAGGAGCGTAGTGCAATGGGGGCAGCCTCTGAACTCGGATAGTCTGACCGGAGTGTATCGCTGCCTGGTTCCATCCATTTTTTCTTAATTACAAGATTATTATTCTGGGATATTACTGGAAGAATTTAGGCCTCAGAGCCGCCCCGGTCAGGAGTGGGCCCGGGGCGGCCGAGCCAGGCGGGCCCGAATCCGACCCAGTTCAGGTTCGCCTGATCCGGCCGGTTTGGACCCACTCCCGACCCGAGAGGTCCTGGAGTAGCTAAGATAGTATTGAATCTATTCTTTTATGTTTCTTGGTTTTTGTCGACAGGCGCAGAGGGCTCTTAGTTCAGATATTGGTTTGCTGTTCTTGAAGCGGTTGCGGTTTTTGGCAGCTAGTGTGGCTAGGCGGTCTTTAATGGTTGGAATATCAGCCCACTCCTGAAGCAATTTGATGGGGGTATCGCAGGGGACGCAGAGGACAATTCTCAGTGCGTGATTTTGGACTGTTTGGAGTTTAATGAGGTTGGATTTATTTGTTTCGGTTAAGACAAGAGCCCCGTATTCAGTTACAGGAAGAACGAATGCTTTGTAAAGTTTTGAGTAGGACTACTTCGTTGCCCCCCCCCCCCCCCCCCCCCCCCAGGAGGTGCCTCGTAGCATTTTTAGCAGATTAATTCGTCTGGTCGCTTTAGTGGCGATGTTGTTAGTATGTTTAGTGAAGGTCAGTTCGAGTCAACGGTAACGCCGACGAATTTTGTCTCGGTGCATTCTGGGAGAATTGTATCCTTTATTTTGAGGTCAATGTTTTTAACCCTACGGGTGAAGGTGATTCTTCGGGTTTTATTTATGTTGAGTTTAATTCTCCACTTGGCGCACCAGCATTCGAGGTCGTCCAGTGCGCTTTGGAAGGATTTTGTAGGTGCGTTGGGTGACTGTCGGAGTTCTATAGCCCTTTATCGCCCGCGAATTGTGTGATTTGAACACGCTTTGAGGTGAGGTTAACTCTTAGAAGCCGGGCGTCGAGTTTTCTTGCCTCTGACGTAATACGGCAGGTAATCTGGCTGTGACGGCTCGGCTATCTTTGGGCTGGGGGAGAATTAAACACTGAGCACGTGCTTCTAGTCAAGTGTCGTCTGCCTAAATAGGCAGACGACACTTGACTAGAAGCACCTGCTTACTGTAAGTTTTTCGCGGTATGTCATGTTCAATATAAAATTGATTCAGATTCTCCGACTTCTAAGAGTTACGGTCATTTATGTAGATTATGAAGAGAAGGGGGCTGAGGACAGATCATTGGGAGTTACCAGCCACGAGTGGGATACTGTCGGACATTTCGTTGTTGACCATTTCTTTGATTTTTCGATCATTTAAGAAGGAGGAGAGGAGTCTAAACAACTTGATTGGGAAGTTGAGTTTCGAGAGTTTACCCCGTACTCCGTAATGCCAAACGGAGTCGAATGTTTTTTCGACATCAAGTAGAACGGCGGCGCCTATTTGTTGGTTTTCGATGGAAGTTTTCATGAGTTCCACAAGGCGATGGAGGTGTTCCATTCCTTTCTTGCGGTTCCTATAGGCCCGTTGCCAATCGTTAAAAAAAGTCGGTATCTTCAAGGTGCTCCCTTAGCCGATTGGTAAGGATCTTTCGAATACCTTATTCATTTATTTATTTATTTATTTATTTATTTATTTATTTATTTATTTATTTATTTATTTATTTACCCCGTACTCCGTTATGCCAAACGGAGTCGAATGTTTTTTCGACATCAAGTAGAACGGCGGCGCCTATTTGTTGGTTTTCGATGGAAGTTTTCATGAGTTCCACAAGGCGATGGAGGTGTTCCATACCTTTCTTGTGGTTCCTATAGGCCCGTTGCCAATCGTTAAAAAAGTCGGTATCTTCAAGGTGCTCCCTTAGCCGATTGGTAAGGATCTTTCGAATACCTCATTTATTTATTTATTTATTTATTTATTTATTTATTTATTTATTTATTTATTTATTTATTTATTTATTTATTTATTTAATGGTGTTTAAGGTCACATACTTATGCACGTTGGCTAATCGTGACCGTGATAGTTTTACGGGTGGAGGAAGCCGGAGTACCCGGGGAGAACCACCGAACATCGACGAGCAACTTCAGCTCCTCAACATAACATTGTAACTCTGTTCAAGCTCCAATCAAGCAGGGTTACAGCGGTTGAAGACATGTTCACCATCGACGTTCAGTACGCTTCAGTACACGGCGTCACCGTGCCCCCATGTAGGCAATCGGGATAAAGTGCTTTGCTCAAGGACACAACGCGGATCGTCCCGGACGTGGTTCGAATACCTTACCAATGCAGCTAAGGAGGCTGATTGGACGGTAGTTGACTGGTTTGGTGAGATATTTATACGGTCTAGGTATCATGACACCCACAGCTGATTTCCAGCATTTTGGAAAGTAACCATAGGTGAGACATGCGTTAAAAAGAGTTGCAAGCCTTGACATGAAGGAGTTGGGGCTTTGTTTAAGGATTTTACAGCTGTCTTCATCTTCCCCCGGTGAGGAAGAGCTTTTGTACTCTTTGATAACATTAATAATTTCATCGTCTGTGATGGGGGCGACTAGATCATGATCGTCCCCTACTTCTAGTTCAGGGTCAAAATAGGGGCCACGGTAGACTTGGGTGTTAGCGTTAACAAAGTTGTCTATAGCATTTTCGACTGTATCATCATAGTAGGGCCCTTCGTGGGGTTGGTGAGTTCTACTGAGGAGCTCGGCGAACGTGTCGGCCTTTTCCTTATCACTTGCGGCGGTTGAGCCGTCTTCTTTATTTAGGGGCTTGGGTGGTTTGTTGTTACTTTTTTGGCCCGTTAGCACCTTGAAGGTGTTCCAGAATTTTTTGGCGTCCTTGGTTGCATTGAGTTTGGATGTGACCCCACTGACCCGTTCCCAAATATTTTGCTGGTCGGCTTGTAGCGTTTGCTTAACCTCGCCATGAAGGCGATTATATGTCTTTTTGAGCTCCATTCGCTTAGTGGGGTCCTTTTCGGACTTGATTGCGCGGAGGGCTTCTCGCTATGTTCCGATTAGTGAGGGTGTGCCCTCTGAGATTGCACGTCTCAGGGGGCGCACTTCCTCTTTGGGGCAGATTTCGTCCAGGGTGGAGTTAATTATGTTACTGAGGTTGGCGCATTGGGTCTCAATGTCGGTCGCGTTAGAGAGGGTGTTGGAGGTTAGTTCGGAGTCAAGAATGTTGCGGTAAATGTCCCAGTTAATTTTGGTGAGATTCCTACGAGTGGTGGGGGATATCGTAGGGCGCCGTTACTGACGTTTAATGTGGCATGGACCGGAAGGTGGTCACTACCTAAATCGTCATCGCCGACCCCACATGTGATCGTCGATGTGTTTACTGAGGGAATAACTGGTGATTATTAAGTCGAGAATATCAGAGCGGTGAAGTGGGTTGCTGCTGATATAAGTTGCTGTGGTATCATCATTATTTATTTATTTATTTATTTATTTATTTATTGATGTTTAAGGTCACATATTTATGCACAATGGCTAATCATGACCGTGACAGTTTTACGGGTGGAGGAAGCCGGAGTACCCGGAGAGAACCACCGAGCAACGACGAGCAGCTGCCAGCTCCCCAACATCGTAACTCCGCACTGCAGCACAGGCAGGGTTAGATTGGTTGAAGACATGCGTACCATCGATGTGCAGTACGCCTTAGTACACGGCGTCATCGTGCCCCCACATGGGCAATGAGGGTGGAGTGTCTTGCCCAAGGACACAACGCGGTTGTCGCAGGTGGGATTCGAACCGAGGACCTCTCGGCTTGCAGCCTGCACCTCTACCTACTGAGCCACCCCCCCCCCCCCCGCCCCCAGGTATCACCATTTATGACCTGTAAGTTCTGTTTTTCAATAATATTAAACAGGGAGTTACCTTTGGGGCTGGTGGATTTGCAGCCGAAGTATTGGTGCTTGGCGTTGAAGTCTCCCAGGAAGATACAATGGTTGTATTTACCTGAGAAAAATTCAAACACCTCGTCACTGACTATTACATCGGAGGGGGTCGGGGGGGGGGGGGGGTGGGTGGGGAGTAGGGGGGGGGGGGGGTCATAGTAACAAACAATCGCGATTTTTTTTTATTATCAGCCATAATTTCAGTGGCTACCACCTCGGCGTCAAGGTGGTCTGTTTTAATCGGTTTGTGTTTAATATCCTGTTTTATTAGTAGGAAACACCTTCACCACGAGCGTGCGCGCGGTTCCTTCTAATAACGCTGAATCAATTAATTAAAAACCTTCTTTGTTCAGATAACCAAGTCTCACACAGATGCACATAGCATCCATCCAATTTAATGAAATTATGGCGTATCATGTTCCTGGACGAAAAAGCGACCGCTCGGTTTCAAAGGGTTAACTAAACCAATCAAGTGAAGAACATTTATTATAAAATAGAGACTCGCGGCGATAATTAGTAATCGGTGCAGTTTCTTAATGTTCACATTAGGTTAAATAATTTGCTACTCTCTGTTTCAGACATAAATTGCGTGAGTGCTAGATCAGTGGTCACGTAACTCATGTCGAACTGAAAGTATTGCACTCATTGAGAGGTAAACTTGTTTTAAGAAGAATTCTATTTCCTTTAGGCAACGTGTTCATCATACTTCTGAAATAAAACAGGTCCAAAATGATTCTAATAGAATTCAGAGTTAAGACCCTGATATGTCCCCGAGTGATCCTGGCTGTCGAAAGTGTTGTTAAATGCCACTGAGTTGAGGCCGCCATCGAGATTAGTTGAGGTCGATAACCGCTTGGAGCTGTGAAAGCTAAGTGAAAAGGGTCACGCAAAGCTCCAATAGATTTTGAAGACGAATCCTTTAGGGGCCGTATAGCCAATCGAATTGGGTATGTAGGTGATGATATTGAATTAATGATTTGAGGTCACGGTTAACCCAGAAAGTGACACTTCAAGTGACGTTTTGGCTGAACTTTCATTGTGAAGCAATCGTAGACGACGGTATCACACCTGTATTAACCCCAGTGAAAATACGTCAGCATCAGACACAAGTGATCAATGTTGTGAACCCATTGAGAGAAATAGAAGAGGTAAATATCATTGGAACGAGACTCCAGTACGTGGTGGAAACCAAGAAGAACCATACACTAGTAGCTATGACTATGAACTTTCAAACATGGAGATATGGACTTTCAAAATTTCAAACTAATAACTATATTAAGGGGTTTGTCTTGTGCAGATTGGGGAAGCAATGTAAGGTACTACTTTTTTCCTTCAAGCAAAAAAAAAATGTGTTTGATAAATCATCGCAGCAAATACTATTAATATTATTTTTAATGAATGAATGCACTGACGCCTCTAGGAACGAATCTATTGTTTCTGCAGACGGGGATGACTGGGCTAAAATTCTGATTTATACCTGGGTTATTGTGGCCGACTGCGCCTTTCGTTGGTCGTATCTTTGCCCCTCCAGCATTGATGAACTATATATACCTTTCACAAACCTTCCGCCCATCCCACCTAACAACATCACACACACAATTTTACCCCATACAGACAAAATACTCTCATAATAATACAAGCATTCTTATCGGTACTCGAGCATAATTGAGTACATGGAAAGTGAATTATATCTAAATCACCTGTGAAGTGGAGGTTCCACTCAACTTATTTTTTGGAGGCAGCCTATGCCGCTGTTCAACATCTCGACACACACCCCACACAAAAATACATCATCTGCCATACACAGAGGCCTATATCATTGGCGGGTTTAGACGTGTCGCACCCGGCGCACGCCCCTCCTATTTTTTGGTGACTCAATTTTTTCACAAGCACCGAATGCAGGAGAAAAGGTGTTTTCCGCAATAACACATGGACAGCCACTACCGGAGGTAGTGGATGTCCACGTGTTATCGCGGATAATACCACACTCCGTGCTTACAGCTGTAGCCCCTCCCACTTCCCCGTTGGGGGTCTCTTGCGATCCGATATAAATTGGCTTCCTTTGTTTCCAAAATTTGAATGAGAGCATGTAAAACTGCGGAAGTATTTTGGGTGCAAAATATTTTGGTCATATGCAAAGAAGCCATCGGAGGACCATACTGACCATCCAGCCACCGGAGGGCCATACTTTCCATCTATTTTACAAAATTTTCCCGAACCCTACCGAGAAGAATTGACTCGTGCTCGCCCCCATCTCGCCACTACGTGCGTTGATTAATCATGCCCCATAATTGAAATGTGACCCCCCACCACCACCCAACCCCGAATTCTGAATTCACCACAGCATATACGTAATGCAATTCCTCTTCGGAGGATGCCGTTTTGAAAGGTTAACAACTCTTCTACAGTGGTTGCAAAAGTTCAATAGTCATCGTTATAACAAGGTTAAGGGCGTCTGAAATTACAACGTAATTAGGCTGAGTCAGACAGGCGGTTTGATATTGCTTGTTGATAAATCATCAGTCTGGGCGAATGCTGATGTTTGTAATACACCTACCGACGAATAAGTTTTTCCGCCACTGATAAATTCACGTAGATATTTGTTTCACAAAGATTTCGGTATGTCTTTGATAATGAGATACATAATCTTTTGTTCTCTGAGTAAGCAACCTTAACCCCTCTTAGAGGTATGCATATGTTCTGCGCAAAAGACAATGCATCAATACATAAACAGACATTTTGAACAACAGACTTACAGGTTTTACCCTCTATCTAATGCCGCGCCCAAATCACAAAAGTCGCAATTCAAACTTTATCTTTTTTTCAATTTTAGCCACAAAACATAGCTTATTGCATAGCTTAATGAGTTCGTTCCAATGAAGGGTCATAAGCTATGTTTTTAAGGCAAAATGAAATCTTTTAGTCCTTTAAAAAGTGTTTTGCAGCTGTCATGTGTTGTTGGTGGAGGGATAGAGAGTAATAACCTAATGCAAGAACCCTGTGGAGATATCAAAATAAATTATAGCAAACAGGGATGTGGCGACGGAGGAAAAGGGCAGGGGGTTGTCCCAAATTTCCTCCCAGATTCCAGAAATTAAAAATTGAAACTGCAGTTGGTCAACGTTCGACATTTCCGGACTCCAAAGTAGTGGAATTCTGTAAGATTTTAGACTTCTTCAAATGTAATTTATCAAACTTTTATAGATTTCAGCACTAAAACCGGAAGCTATTGCGGTAGTAATGGAGGCGATATCTGAATTTTTCACTGCATGTCAAGATATTCAGTCAGTGCCGCCGAGAGAAAATACGGGCCCGGTGTGGGGGGGGGGGGGGGGTCAATTAGATGGTACCACCTCACCTGGGCCCCTTGTTTCAAACCCAACTTACCAAGGACCCATGAAAATATTCACCCTTCCCCCGATCGATATCTATTATGACTCAATTGCCTCTCAAAGACTAGATTGGGTTGCACAAGAGTATGGTAAGAAGGGTATCCCTT
This sequence comes from Pictodentalium vernedei, assembly GCA_031216915.1. Classification (NCBI taxonomy): domain Eukaryota; kingdom Metazoa; phylum Mollusca; class Scaphopoda; order Dentaliida; family Dentaliidae; genus Pictodentalium; species Pictodentalium vernedei. Next base: position 456,647,095 of record CM062296.1, read on the forward strand.
CTTACCATTCTCTTATATATACAATTGCAGAACAGCATATTGTGGGCGGATCGACCCACGATATACCTAATAACTTAGACAGTTCTTGAAAGGAATATATGCTTACTTGTGAATTCGGGGGCCCGTGGCCCGCCTGTCGATTCACACACACTGGGCATTGAAAAAAGCTCGCAAAATGGCTGTCTCGGGTGGCGCGGCTTCGTCCTTGCGGGCCCCCGGACCGACGGGCCCCGGGGTTACTACCCCGACTCCCCACCCCCCTCTCTATGGCCCTGCAATCAGTCTGAAAATATATGACTATAGTATGGCGGAGAACCTGAGTGACTGCAAGTGATTTTCCAAAAAGTTTCTATTACGAGGTTTCTGAGGTTACTATAGCCGGAAAGTTTCCATCCGAGACGGAAGAGGGGAGAGCGACAGGACGAGAGGAATTTTCCAAGTGAACACCCCCGGCCCAACCACTTTTCAAGATCCAGTTTTCACTTCCCTGATCATTCCAACGAAATTACGCCGTTCATTTGTATTGGACCGCATCGAAGAGGACGAAAATATTCATGAACACTGGGTTCAGATGATTAAGCCTGCACTGGCGTGACAACCGTTACTTATTCCCAGTTCCTAATTCGACATTCGTTATCAACCGATTTTATCCGTTGATACGAATGTCGAATAAGGAACTGGGAATAAGTAACGGTTGTCACGTCCCCTAAACCTGCTCGGAATACTTTAGCATCAGAAGGGGTGTCGCTATATAGTCGTGCGGGTCTTGCTGGCCGGGATGGAGCATATGCTGACAAGTACAGGAGAATCAAAATGTTTTTAAATTCCAGTATTTTGGGTTCACGCGTGTTATGGATAATACTTATGAAGGATTGCTTAAAAGAACAGTATTTGTTCGATATAATAGCAACATAAATATTGGTAACTTAATTAAAAATGATTACTTTATTTAGTATGCATGTCTACCATTTTGCCCAAGAATTTTTTAAATCAAACTTGCTTTTTTTCAAAAGCGGATGCAAGGGGTAGCGAAGAGGTACGTGTTGATTGAATAAGAAGTTGCGTCACGACAACCAGATGTATATTTTATTTATCCGCAAATAAACTTCAAGAATTTTTTACTCCTGATTTGTTTTACCTATAATCCCAACTGACCAATATTCCAAATACATCTTCCAGCCCATTCGTTTCCCCTCGGTCTATTCCGAGGGGGTGGGGGTGGGAGTGGTTATAAACCCAGCTCATCGCCGAAAAAACTTGATTACTCAGTTTGAAAAGTATGTATGCTCCGTAAAAAATAAATACGTTCCCTAACAAGAGAACCAAAACGGGGAGAAGTGTTTTTTTCTTACATGTTTGAAACAAAAAATAAAAGAGAAAATCCTCATAAATCCGTGTATTTCAAGAGGAAAGTTTTCTTGATTGTACCAGAGGCGTAGCTGCGGGTGGGGACGGAGGGCCCCTAAAATTTTCGCAGCCCCCTCAAAACATTGGCCCAATGGAACTTTCACACGACATAGAGAACCTAAATGGTCTCCAATATAGGGGCTGTACACGATACAAATGCCTCAGATTCTCTCTTAGAGCACTACTACTAAATTTTGTAAACTTAACTCAGTGGTGGGGGCTAGTCCTAACTAGAACCCACTGGTCGTTGCCCCCCTCCTCCCATTTCCCTTCAGGGAAGTGGGCGGAGAGGGTAACGATCGGAGGGTCCTAGTTTGGACTAGGGGAGGCCCTCGAAACCCCTTACAACGGTCTGACAGTCTTTCTTACAGTCTTTCAAATATAATCTTTCCCTGGCTAGGGCACCACCTATTATAAAATTCTATCTACGAGCCTGGAATGTACAGCGTGGTATCTGGATATCCACGAAGGCATGTCTTGGTGATGTACTTGAAATATTAGTCAGTCGGATCTCAAGCCATCACAATCGGGACAAATCAGGTTTACAACCCCACCCCCTCCCCCGCCCCCAACTGGTCATCTCAGAGACGCCCCCGTAGCTCTCTAAACTATATTGTTAATATTGTAAACGGTTTTATCTGGAGCTAGCCTTGTCATCTATTTATCCCAACTTTGTAATGTACCTCGGAACCTCTTTACGCTTTGCGTCGACAAGTTTCAGGACCAGCAAAAAAATTGTGGCATAATCACAAAACCGTGCACTAGATTTTTTGTTTGCTTATATTTGCAAGCCTTGAGAGCCTGCCAAGAAGTGATGTCAAGGGTTAAAATCATTACTCACCTGGTCTCTCGTGGCAGAGGCCCCGGGATCGATCCTAGGTCGGAGAAAGTTCTCGAGATGACCAAACACTCTCTAGCAGCATCACTTGTGAAGCTGATGCTGTCACAGCGTATACAGTCCCATCGGGTGGGGCGTAAAATGGCTGCCCCTGCGCAGAGAGCGACACACACTCCATGCAGGCTAAATATTTCTTCGCAGTATTCGAGAAGAGAGACACCGCAAAGTTGCCGCTACGAGGGGCATCCCATATATCTGAGTCATTGAGCAAAGGAGAGGCGGTAATATAAGTTGCATAACTTGCTCGCCAGTCCTTGTAAAACAAATAAGCTTATAACTAAATCGTTAATAAAGTAAATGATCTTCCCATTGGCAATTTTTCGATGGGTGGATTTATGGGAGTGGTGCAGTTGTGTGTCGCCTCCAACTACCCGACCAACTTCGGGCATAGCCTATCTACCATCAAGTTTGGAGTTGGTATCAATATTTGTTTGTTTTGTTGTGTTTTCTTCATGAAACGTGCGAAGAAACACCAGCATTGAAAACATTTCATCAAAAAGAGTTGAAAATTCCAAATTAGATACACGTGAATAAACACACGTGCACACATGCAAAATTATATGCGGAAAGACCTACCCACGCGCGACTTAAATTACTCAGGAGGTTAGTCAACAGCGAAACGCCTCCAATGTTGCCATAAATAGCATATCTCACGGTTTCGGGTTTTATTTTATCACCCAAGCACACACCCGGGGCGATTATTTTTAAATTCTGTGATATTCCAGGGTTACAGGGATGTGCGTGAATCAAATTGAACAGGAACACTAAGAATTCCATTGCAAAATGGTTAATCGATGAATCCTTGTGTGATTCAGTAAGATTCTCAACGCGTGAAACACTTGATCGACTAGAACAAACTTTCAAAACTTCTCTCGTTAGAATTTAACAAACTGAATACAACACGATATAGATCCGCACTGGCTAAAAATACCAACAAAAAAATGTTTTGTTTGACTTCGAACAGCTGGCCAACGCGAGCGGTCGGCAGAAAGGATTCGCGCGGAATTGTTTTTGCTTTCTCGGCAGTACTGTTGCCTCGATGATTTAACTGTTGGGCAACTGGCCCGGAGAAAACATTTTTTATTGAAGATGACCTGGTTGGAATAGTGTGCAGAGAAGTAGCTAGGGGTCTTAAATGGGTGTGTGTGATCAGTTAGATTTCTAACCGGGCTTGGGCCGCAGCACGACATGCCAAAGACCAGTGTTGGAGGAGAGTTTGAGTTGGGGTGGAGGTGCCTGGTGCCTCCCCCGGGGAAACTTTTTTTAATTTTTGAACCCCTGAGATGGATTCTGAGGCCTCCCTCTGGCTTAAATCTTGTCATTTTATCCACAAAAAAATGCATTTCCCCAGGTAGGTTCATGGTTTTTCTTTTACACTGACCAGGCTACACAAGGACTAAAGGCTGACAGCTATTCAGGCAATACGTACTCCTGCCAACTGACTGCCGGTCAGTTGGAAGGAGTGGGTAATGGCTGAATAGCTGTCAGTATATATACATGTAGTCCTTGCGTAGCTTGGTCATTGTAAAGGAAACGGAATTAACGATGAATTTGATAAACCGGTGATATCACAGATTCGAGTGGAAATTTCGGAAAATTTCGTCAGCTGCTTGGAAAAGTCAGAGAATTTGATCGAAAATTGGATTTTTGTTGAAAATTTTGCTCAGCTCCGTCAACTCGTTCGAACTTCAGTCGTCAGTGAATTAAAATGTTGGAATCCGGAGTCGGAGCACAGCGAATGACTAAAGCCGGTAATCGCAACCGATCGCTGTCGGAAAAACTGTGGTCACGGGTTGAAAATTCAAATCGACTGGTCGAAAAAGTCTAAAACATAAAATAAATTGATTTCTTTCAATTTCCAACTATTGGAATTTATACCTTCGAATTTCCTACTATTGAAAATTATGATGGTTGTTGGGTGTGTCGGAAACCGGGCTTTGTCGCTGCTGGGGAAATAGATTCACGCCGCGTATTTCGCCAAAACTCAAGGAGTGCCGCCTGAATCCGTGCGTGAACGTATGCCTCACCGTAACGAATCCGCCCGCTTTCGTTTTTGTTGGGGTGGTTCTTATCCCGAAGGGGTCAATGACCTTTCCTCGAAAAGCATAAATCAACAGGGGTTCACTAGAAACAACAATTTTATTACAGATATATAAAAATAAATACGGTAATTTGTGACTAACATGAAATCAAAATGAGTAAGAAGAACAGAACGTCAGTCACACCCCACCCACACAGTATTTGAGTCACTTGCGGGCCCGCATTCTCTGTTGTTGCTAGTTTTTCCGCCTTCTCGCTGGTGTTTGTCCTTCGGTCGCCTCTTGACTTCACTCTTTCACTGCCGTCGCACGGCCACTGACGTATTGTCACTTCACCGGACGCCTTTGCTCTTACATGTGACGGAATGCCACAGTACCATTGCTAACGTATTGTCACTTTACTATATCGCTTTCCCTCTAACAAGTGACGGAATGTCACTCTACCACTGCCGTCGCACGGCCACTAACGTATTGTCAATTTACTGAACGCTTTTCACTTAAGCAGTCGTCACCAATGGCGTTAAACTCTCCACTACGTTTATCTCAGAATAATGTTCATACAGGCAAGCCTACTCTGCCTACGTATGCCTTGCCTTCTACAACAGGTATGCCGTCTTCCTAAATACTAATAGCTCCCTGAGCTTGCACTTTCTGTTTCAGATCCTACACTCAGATATAGACACCGACTTGGCCCGCGACTGTTCCTATTCTAAATATGAGCTCTGTGGCTCCCGTACATCACAACGTTCCTATACTTTCGCACCGATGCGGCACCTCCTCTAACCTATTGCATGGGACATCCCCATATCCTCGCCTGAGACCCACAGTCTTACACACCTTCAGACTGGAATGAATTTTTCGAGAAACACCCCGATTTTTATTTCGATAGCCAGAACTTCAATTCTCAGTTTATTTGCTTCTCTTGAACTTGGCCGCTTAGATCTATCTTAATTTAATATTCGCTTTAAAGATTCTTTGAAAGACTCGCATTTCGGTATATCCTGAGATTCGGTGACACACTAGATGCGTAGTATGGGTGTGTGTCCAGAACATGTGCGATGTACTGTTTTTCCAACAATTACTTATTAACTGGCCATAATTACTTCAATAATGACTGCAGGAAAACACTGGTATCTCTTTCTTTTAATCTCTTATCAGATAGCTCCTAAATGGGTTCGCCAGACCTGCGATAATGGACATAAAATTCCACGCTTAATTAGCAGCGCATGAACTATTGCTGGTCTGTTTAAGTCACAAATCTGTTTTCGGAGTTCGTCGTATACTTATTTTTACGCTTTATATTTAGCCCCGTGAGAAATATTATCGAAAATATATACAAGTTTAAACAAAAAATCGCAACTTTATGCTATCACCTTGAGAGGGTGAGACCCCCCCCCCCCCCCCCCCTACACACACACCCTGTCGGTATTGCCTGATAGTGTGGCAAATTTTTTTTGGGATAAGGGAGATTGTAGAGGGGTGTAGGAAAAATTTGAAATGGTGTTGGGGCATGGTCACAGACGGGCACCCACACACGGAGTTATATCAGTGGTAACCAATGTGCCAATACACAAAGATATGTTCGGAACTGGGGGCGCGGTGGCGTTGTAGTAACCGATTTTCGTCAGATCACCGAAGTTAAGCAACGTCTAGCCCGGTTAATCATTGGATGGGTGACCGTCTGAGGGATCAAATCGGACTCCCGCGTTGTGTCCTTGGGCAAGGCACTTAACCCCAATTGTCCACATGGGGGCACGATGACGCCGTGTACTAAGGCGTACTGCACGTCGGTGGTACGCATGTCTTCAACCAATCTAACCCTGCGGAGTTACGATGTTGGGGAGCTGGCAGCTGCTCGTCGTTGCTCGGTTGTTCTCTCCGGGTACTCCGGCTTCCTCCACCCGTAAAACTGTCACGGTCATGATTAGCCATTGTACATAAGTATATGACCTTGAACACCAATAAATAAATAAATAAATGTTCGGATCTAGCGCACCATTACATTCAGAAAACGCACATTGTGGCTCCATATTTAACAATTTGCTAGTTACTGAGGCTAGAATGTGTAGTTTTCTCAACTTTAAAGGTCGCAGAAGACACAAATCCTCGGTCAGATCTGAAGAGTAAAGTGTCTGTGTATACTTTTCTGGATAATTCTCGATAATATTGCAATCAGGAAAACCCGAAAGAGAAATACAAGTCCCATGTGGCTACATTTGTATCGTGCAATTTTCTAAGTCTCCACAAGGGCCATAAGTCTGGTACGTACAAATGGACGAAACCTGCAATACATGGATATCCTTTCCTCAGCATACCAAATGATATAAAATCCGATTACCGATGCTTGAGTAAAAATGCGAAACATTGGTACAAAACTTTCCTAAGTGTAACAAGGGCCAAAGCTCTGGATGTATGCGAGAACGAAACCCACAATATATGGATATCCTTTTCCCCATGTCCAGTCTATGACCATACGAAAAGCGGACAACCGATGCTTGAGTTATAATGCAAAACTTTTGTGCCCAAAATTTGTAACAAGGGCCATAACTGTGGTACGAATGCATGGATAAAAACCCTAAAATGTGGGTATCCTTACCCCCGTGCTGGTCCCCCACCATACCGAAGGACATTAAAATCCGAATGATTTAAATCGAGAATAATTTACTAAACACAAAAAAGCAGACGACACTTGCGAAGAAAATTCTTGAAATACTATTTTTTCTCCCAAAAAAACGCTTATGACCGCCTCATGGGACGAGCTCAACTAGCTCGTTCCAATGAGGGTCATAAGCTATATTTTTTAGACAAAAAATGAAAAAATAATGAAAAGTAAATGGTGATTTTTGTGAATAGCGCGGCCGGTTTTTGCCGCTGCGTTGGGTAAAGGGTTAAAGTGGAACTAACTTTGTCCAAGGCTACCACTGGAAACGCCCATTCCAAAGGTTTATTGTTTGTCGACTCCGTTATTAACCAAACGCTTTTAAAACTAACACATTGTACTTGATTTAAATCTAATGTTTCCAAGGAGAGCTGAGTGGCACCGATCTACGAAATTACACAAGTTTCCAGGTTTTCACTCGTGAAATATGCTATGCGTGATCACAGATATCCCAAAATTGAAACTGCAGTCCTAAGTGACTGAGAGAAAGTTGGCATTGAGGTGGTTGGGATATATGATGTGTGTTTGTGTGTGTGTGTGTCGAGATCTTTTGATGCAACAAATGGAGTATATATGTTCACATTGATCTATTCCTTATGATTGGCGGTTGTTAAGGATGGAATGTTGATCGTTCCATTGTTACCTCCCTCCAGGGATCGCGATTTCAAGTGGAAGTCGATCGATCTTTACAGTTCAAGTGCGGAACTGCACACCTATACACAATCAATAACGACCGCCCCTGGAAAGGATGGAAAAATGGATGAAGCCCTGTAGACGCACGTACAGGAAGGAAGTAATAACAATCAGTCAGATTGTGTTAATTTTATTGATTTAGCATTTGAAATTTAACTATGCTAATTTGCAATGCAATTTTATCATGGAGATTTTGTGATTTGGTTGTTGCATTTAATTTTACATTCAGTTCAAAACACTTACATTTTGTGTCACACAATACGATCTCCTTAAATCGAACCTTACATTCCTAGGAAAAGTAGACAGAACAAATCACTCCACTTTTTGGGCTACCACCCACCCTAATGTGCAATTTTCTTCCATCCGTAGTTACATACCCATATAAACATCTGATTTCAAGAGTTTGTTGTTCTATTTGGATAGAAAGTTTCTGTAGCACCCTCTTAGTCGACGAATCCTGTCTGTCATCATTTTGTGATCGTTCCGTCTCTGGGAGACCAAATTGATTCTGTTTTCCTTAACCCTTTACCCAACGCAGACGATATCAAAATTTATTATTTTAAAAATCATTTTTTTAAATTTTTCAAAAACTTCAACAAAACCATATCATGTGACCCCTCATTGGAACGAGCTCGACGAGCTCGTTCCAAAGAGGGGTCACATGATATGGTTTTGTTGAAATTGTTTGAAAAATAGTATTTTTTCCGCTGCTGAATTTGCATATTATGCGAGCGGATGTGGCCGATTCGTTGGGCAAAGGGTTAATCAAACGCACTGATTGGATTTATGACTGATAAATGCCAGTAGTTTCGGAATTTGTAATCAATATAAGATTTAAAGAGCATATGCAATGTGTGGTGTTTTGCATATACAGTCCATGCGAAAGTCACATTCATTAAAGCTGGATCAGTTGATTTGTCTTCAATATCTTTCATTTGACTCCAGATAACTTCATTAACTTAATCGAAACAAAGTAATTTCTGGAATATTGACATGACAGGATGCTCCTAATTTTCTTGTTCATGAACAGTGTACATGTATGCAAAATGTACTGGTGAATTCATTTATTTTCATTGTTGTATTGCCAGATGGGATAGGTGGATAACACATAAACTTCAGAACAGTTCTGGACCATCCTACATGAGCTAGAATGGTTATCGGCATAGCCTCACTATCCATAGGATGGGCCTAAGCCCCCCCCCCCCCTCCACCACAACTCCTCCCTCCCTCCCTCTCCACCCCCACCCATCACGGAGACCAGAGAGATAGTATTGTGTTTATTTTGTAAAAAATAAATTTGAAGAAGCATTATCCATTTCTCCTTATCAATGATCGTAACAGATCTCACAGCGTGATCACAGATTGATCAGAACTCGAAGGTGTGGGCACGATCTTGGACTGAAGACATTTGTACAACCCTCTAGCTCCTAAAATCAAAAACCACCCTTTGTTAATTGATGCTATCACACAGTATCTGGCCTTTCTCAAATGATCTGTAGACATTTTGGTTCATCTGAACATTTAAAATGTCTTTTTGGACACAAAAAATTAAAAAAAGTTCGAGAGGAAAAGTCCACTCAGTTTTGGGCACCTCTCCCCCAGGATATGATTTATTGAATTGAACTGAATTGAATTGAATGAATTTATTTGCAGAAAACAATATTTTACAGGAGCAAAAAAATTAAAGAGTACTACAAAAGCAAATAATTAAATTGTTAATGTAGTTATACATTGGTCAGCTGGATGAAAACGTCATGACCAAATGTAATTCATTTTCCAATGAATACATTTGGTCGAACTTTGACCCGCATTTACGGTAGAGCACAGTTGATGGAATGTAATTCGGGCGGTGTTTGGGTGGGTTTTTAACTTTTAGTGCCCCTCGCAGTGATCAACTCCGCTGCTGTTTCTTTGGTGACATTTCCCAACTGCGGCATAAAGCCCGTTACTAAAATACTCGTTTCCATTTCTAAAGTTGTGAAAATTAAAAATCAGAGTTGTGAGCTTTGTCTTTTGTGTGAGGGTGGTTTTTCGCCTCGTTCGTTCGTACATGTTTTATTTCGCCTTTCTGCTTTGTTGTTTGGTAAAAAGTAGTTTAAACAGTTACGGAATGTAATTATAAGAATTGAATGCAATTTTTATAATCTTTATTGGAGTATGAACGTGTGGGAATGGGTACAAATTGTATGAATCCCTTCGGGATTCATACATAATTTGTACCCATTCCCACACGTTCATACTCCAATAAAGATTATAAAAATTGCTTTCAATCCTTAATTAAACAGTAATACGAATAATTCAGAAGTAATATATTGGTATGGGGTTTATATCCCCGATAATCATTGAAACCAACCTTTGTTTTCTGCATGGGGCGACATAGCCAGCTGGTTGTTTTATTGTCACCCACCTTGAAGAAAAGAAAAACAGAAAAAGAGGAGAAGAAAGTACAAAGGTTAGGTTGACTGGAGAAACAGAAAGAGCACAAATAGCTGGAAAAATAGCTATGGTGGAGAAAGGAAAAAGAAAAGTATCAAAAACAGTGACTGTTTTTGTGATACATACTGGTTAAGTGAGATAAGAATCTTGTCATTTATGTTATTTCTGGGTTTCTTGCACTAAGATTTAGTGTGATGTTGCAGGGTGTTGTTATCCCAAGCCAGACTAACATGGAAGTAGATGCATATTCTACTCTTAAAATTCGGTTCCCATCCTTCGAGTACAGAGAGCTAGCGAAGATCGCTGAAGTTACGAATAATTTTTCTCAGACGAAGACTAAAATAGAGGATATGAAATTCGTGATTTGGTCACTCGATATTTATGAAACGAGTCTAAGAATTTTCCGTTTTTGCCGATCCTCTCTGACTCGGCAAAACGTGATATTCGTAGACGAGTTTTATAAATATCGAGTGACCAAATCACGAATTTCATATTTTGTTTATCATATGACACCACAGTTAACAAAGACACTTCTTTTAGATAGAAAAGGGTTAAAGAATGGAATTTCATCTTGAACGTCATGCGTCATAAATCAATATAACATAAGTTCGAGAATGTCAAGTTGATAGTTTGAAATAGCATTAATTTAACCAATCAGAAAGCGTTCTTTTTTACATTGACCAAACAAATCAACTGAAGGTGCCAGCACTAATTAATATTTATTGAAAATATGGAGAAGTCATATGATAAATAATATTAAAATTCAAGCGACAAGTTTTGTGAAGCGACAAATTTTGTTAAGTGCACTCACTATTTAAAGGCCGTGATGTTGGGTCGAGGTTTATGGAACGTCAGGTTTGCCCGGAGATGTGTGGGTTTTGTGAAGCGACAATTTTTGTTGAGTGCGCTCATTGTTTAACCCTTTACCCAACGTAACGGTCAAAACCGGTCAGCGCTATTCACAAAAATCGCCAATTAACTTTCATTATTTTTTTAATATTTTGTCTCAAAAACATAGGTTGTGACCCCTCTTTGGAACGAGCTCGTCGAGCTCGTTCCAATGAGGGGTCATAACCTATGTTTTTGAGACAAAAAATGAAAAATAAAAAAGATTAGTTATTCAGGAATTATTTTTGCAAGTGTCGTCTGCTTTTCATGTTAGGTAAAGGGTTACTGGCCGGTATGTTGGATGAAGGTTTATGGAACGTCAAGTTTGTCCGGAGAGGGGATGGTAGGCCCGTCCTTGATTACTGGCGTTGGGAAGCTTCCCCGCACTCAGGTCACGCTCTGTTAGTGCATCTGGCACATGCGTTATACGAGTCTAAAAAAAGTCTGTATCATTTTCTTTTTATAGGAATGTCTTGGGTAACTCCGAATCTCGAGGTCAATATCATTCCACATTTCGGGAAAAGTATGAAACGGAAGGCTTGCTGAGAACTGGGTTCGTAGTTTAAGTCTCTTTATCGGACCTGTTTGCCTATAGTGAGCCTTTCTGTTTCATTGACGTTAAGTGAATGGAGGATATCTAACGATTGCGGTAATTTTTTGTTGGCCTAGTCATGTATCAATAGCATTCATTCATTCATTCATTCATTCATTCATTCATTCATTCATTCATTCATTCATTCATTCATTGCGGATGGATGGATGGATGGATGGATGGATGGATGGATGGATGGATGGATGATGGATGGATGGATGGATGGATGGATGGATGGATGTGTGGAAGAAATGCTGTTTAGGTTCACAATTTAAGATCGGTGACCCCATTTTTCATCAAGTTCAATTAGGCATCACCACTATGTCTGATGCAGACATGCTACTAAATTCTCACAAGAATATTGTGATGCACTTATCGCTGTAGTGTACTTATAGTTTTTTTGTTGTTGTTTTTTTTATTAGGATTTAACGACACATTAACAGCCAGGGTCATATCATGTCGGTGACAGTTTTACGGGTGGAGGAAGCCGGAGTACCGGAGAGAACCACCGAGCAACGACGAGCAGCTGCCAGCTCTCCAACATCGTAACTCTGAACTCTGCACCGCGGCACAGGCAGGGTTAGATTGGTTGAAGACATGCGCACCTTCGACGTGCAGTACGCCTTAGTACACAGCGTCATCTTGCCCCCATGTAGGCAATCGGGGTTAAGTGCCTTGCCCAAGGACACAACGCGGGAACGCGAATCAGTCGCCGAAGTACTTATAGTTAACAACTCATCTATTTATCAGATAATTTATACCCAGCAGTGCCTCCTGCGCTGGTTCGTCAATCTAGTACTAGCAAGATAACTTCAGCCCTCCATAGTTCTCATTAGGCTATTCATTAACCCTCTGCCCCACGTAGCGTCCGTCCTAAACCGACCAGCGCTTTCAACAAATCACCACTCAATTTTCAAGATTTTTTTTTCCTCATCTTTTTATCTTGGAAATATGGCTTATGACCCCCTCTGGAAAGAGCCCGCTGAGCTCGTTCCGGGGAGGATCGTGGGCTGTGTTTTTAAGACAGGGATGAAAACAAATTGGTTTTCTAAAGAATTTTGTTTACAAGTTTCGTCTGTCGTTAGTGTAGGACTAATGGCTGGAAAAACTGTCAGTAATCAAAGAGTACATTCCAAAACGCAGTTATATAACATTATGTCACATTATTCAAAAACAGATCAATTATTCAACAGTCAATTTATACCTTGCAGTGCCCACAGCGCTAGTTCGTCGATTTAGTATCAGTCAGATAACTTCACCCCCCCCCCCTCCCTCCCGCTAATAATCACCCGGTTAGTCATTGAACATCTGCCCAATATAATGTCAAAACCGCTAGCTTCATTGACAGCTAAGAATGTTCAGATTTTTTTTTTCGTTTCTTGTCTCGGAAATATGGAGGTGTTTTCGACACAAGGGATGGAAGAAATTAGGTACTCAAGATTTTGTTCACTAGTGCCATGTGCCTTTCCAGATGGATTCATTCATTCGTTCATTCATTCATTCATTCATTCATTCATTCATTCATTCATTCATTCATTCATTCATTCATTCATTCATTCATTCATTCATTCATTCCGGGGTGTGACAGAAATACAGTTATATAACATTACATAACATTATTCAACAACATATCAACTACTCTTCATTCATTCATTCATTCATTCATTCATTCATTCATTCATTCATTCATTCATTCATTCCGGGGTGTGACAGAAATACAGTTATATAACATTACATAACATTATTCAACAAGATATCAACTACTCAGTATTCAACAATCAATGTATACCATGCTGTTTTTTCATTTGTTGTCTTGGTACACAGGGGATGTGTTCTCGACATAGGGGATGGAAGAAATTAGTCCTTCAATAATTTGTTTACTCGTTTCATATGCCATTCGTGTCGGATTATGGGTTCATTCATTTCGGGAGGATGGATGGATGGACTGATGGATGGATGTGTGGGTGGGTGACTGGTTGACTGTGGGGGTGGATGTGAGTAGTAGGAGATGCGCCAAACCATATCGATTGACCGGAGGAGGAGCCGCATGAGGAGACGCTCCTCCTCCGGCAAGAGGAGTGAAAGGAGGTTATGGGAATGGCGAAAGAGACAAGGGTGCGGTCATATTTTTAAAATTTAATAATTTTAATTGCTGTGACGTGGCATATTTTTAAATAATTTTAATTTCTATGACGTAGCATATTTTTAAAATAATTTTAATTGCTATTACGACATACCCCCCCCCCCCCCCCCCCCCCCTTAATGGTGAAAAGTTCTATGGTGCAGTAACCCTTTCCCCCTCTTTTAAACTTTAATTGCTATGACGTAATCCGCCTAACAATTGAATGGAGGTAGCAGATCATTTTAATTGCTATGACGTAGGCCCCCTACGTAGACGTAGACCCCCTAATAATTGGCTTATGATCATTTAATATATTAATATAGAATCTATAATTAAATTTTATTCCCCAAAAAACAAAATGGCGTGTCCGTTTGAAAGAAATACATGTATATGAAATGCTTCCATAAAGCAGCATTGAAAAGTGTCAGCGCACGTAATTTGGGACCTATTGTCTTTACATTTATATACATCAGTGAAATTTAAATGGCGGAGGCATGTTTTGGTTTTCTCATTCATTATGGTCTGTCGCTTATCAAAACAGCCCTCAGGTGTTTAACAGTTAATTGTGGTCCAGTGCGTTTAAAATTGACAAAATCAAGTAATGTTCGGCCATCATTTTTCGCTAAAATTAAGGTGATAACCCTGCGACTTGTTTGTTAATCATAAAAAATCACCCCCGCGGTATGGTGTTTTACTAATCTATATCAAATGTTTATTTTGGGATGTTTACTGAAGAATAAGCCAGCTATCTGACTGGGAAGTGAAAACATGAAAGAAGTACCATTCTCTAATTGCACACGTGGGGGCGCGGTATCGTTGTGTACTAAGGCATACTGCACGTCGAGGGTGCACTTGCCTTCAACCAATACTAACCCTGTGTGGAGTCTGACAGTTGCTTACCTTTGCTGGGTGGTTCTCTTTGGCTTTGGCTTCCTTCCAGGTGATCCTGACTGCCATAAGTGTCTTTAAAACCCCAATAAATAAATAACTACCAGTCTGTCATAAACGTTTTGACCTTTATCCAAACAAATTATCATAACAGACCTTGTCCCCTTCCGTCGTACAATTTGTTGTGGGGGAAAATCAGCAATACCCGCCTTTACATACCCCTCTCACTGTAAAAGTGGTATAAACGGTGTTATCCGATTAGCCACAAGAATGGGAAGAGGATACGTGAATCTGTATTATCCACCAAAAAATGCAAGATATGTGCGGACTTGGGAAAAGTAACATTCTAGAACAACTTGAAAAGTTTCGCGCGTCGAAGGTACGGACAATGTGGGGTCTGAAAATCCATTGCGACCTGAATAATTTAGGAATCGACTAGAGTTATTTGGTTCGAGTGTGCACATTGACACTGGGCTCAGGACCTCGAGCTACATGGGAACTAGGACTTGTGCATAACTATAAAAATTCTGTGTTTTAATTAGAAACGTGGCATATTTATGGTAGTACCGAAATCGCAATTTGCTGGTTTTCCCCCAACTTATCCAGTTGTAACAAGCTGTGATCCAGAGTTTCAGGTGATGAGAAGAGACTTGTCACACTTTGAGTAAAGGATTTCGCTGACAAAAAAATGTACGGTGGCTGGTTTAGGACCTAGGAAATATTTTTTTTATCTCGTGCGCACAAGATACTAAGTTGTGCGAACGAGATACTAAGTCGTGCGCATGACATAATTATCTCGTGCGCACGAGATAATAAGTCGTGCCCACGAGATACTATGTCGTGCATGCACGACTTAGTATCTCGTGCGCATGACTTATTATCTCATGCGCACGACTTATTATCTCGTGCGCACGACTTATTTTCTCGTGCGCACGAGATAAAAAAATATTTCCTAGGTCCTAAACCAGCCACCGTAAAAATGAGTAAACTGTGTACGTTTAATTATAAAACATCGCAAGTTCATTAATATTCGCTTAAAGTCTGGGTGTAATGAAATAGCGTATTTTCTGCAGACACTCTGTTAAATTCCGACTTACATTTATTCACGTTGAAGCATCTGGTTTACAGTTTTATTATTTTTAAACTTGTACAAACATGTATAAATTTTAATTTCGTGTTCAATTGAGTAAAAGCTGGTTTCTATGAAAACACGGTAGACATAAATTTCAGAGTCCTACAAAAATCGAAATCAACATACAACTCTTCAATTGAGTCTCTCTCTCTCTCTCTCTCTCTCTCTCTCTCTCTCTCTCTCTCCACCCTCACTGCCCGCTTTCAGTCTATATCGACCGTACAGCATGGGTCGAAATTAATTGTTATGTTCAAGCAATTTAAACCCTATTATAGCGCAAGTCAAAATGAAATCTGATTCACTGAACCATACTACAGCGCATGTCAAAATTAATTCCTGTATACAATTTTTTTAAGCATGTCCCTTTGTGTCACTATCAACAGCTATGACTATACCATAACTTTGAGTAAACACTTATTTTGTACAAAACTCAAGACCTTTCTGTGGCAAATGCAGATATAAAAACAAGATAATACACGAGAACAACTTGTGTACCTGCATTTTGTTGATAAAATAAGTCTTGTATTTGACCACATTCCCGAATATTATTAATGTACCCTCTCAATAACAACCGAATTTTTATTGGATCACTGTATCAGTGGGTAGTGTTTGGTTTGAATAATTGCCGAATATTCACGAAGTAGCATTCGGTAATTTACGTAGATTTACGAAAGTAGGCGAATGTGATAATTGTCGAGAAAGGCACTCGGTAATTTACGAGAACTGCAAATAAAACAATGAAAAAATCTGAGATATACTGCATTTTTTAACAATCGATACTAACCAGATAATCAAAACTAATCAAATTGATTACTAATAAATTAGTAATCGATATGAAATCTGCAACCAATTTCGATAATTTTGTTAGTCAATAAACTGCTATTCTATATGAAATCCGTGACCAAATGAATATTTTTTGGTCAATAAATTTCAAACCTATATGAAATATGTGGTCAAATGAATGCATTTCGAGAGTTATGACTAGGAAGGTATATGCTGCTGGCCGCTTTTTTAGTTGTTTGTAATGTCGCCCTATTGGTGAGACTTCCGCTTCTCGGTCCAGTTTTATGCTTATTGATTGCAGCTTCGAGTTGTCAATACGGTTTGTTGGTGGGATTTTTCTGCTTATTGGTTGGTTTTTCTCACTACCGATTGATAGATCGTACACTGTAATGTGCCTATGGGCTACGTGATAGTGTAAACCGCCTCTCTGACTTTTATCCTGGCTTGAGACAGGTAAAGCATCTTCATGCTTTAGCGCACTAACGGTCTTTTTTATTTTGTTTGTTGCTGGATTTTTGTCCATCTTTTCTCTCTACACTCTCGCTACCACGAATTCCATTCTGCTTTCTCAGTCTTTTCCCGTTGCTTTCTTTAGAGGCTTGTCCGTCGCAGCTTTGCAGAGGTGCTGTTTCCTCAGATAAAGTTCATGCGTTCTTTATTTCTGATCAGACCTCTTGGGATATTTCGATCTTTCATAGATTCTGGTACACAGGTCAACAGGTCAATATCCGTCTCTTTTTCCACTGAAAGACTAGTCTTTATGGAGTGTGGTTTGGTGTTTTGATTGCATAAGTTTGAATGTCGCTAAAGGATTTCCTTGTAGAGCATTACTTTGTCTTCAGTACTCGGTGTTAAAGATTCAGTAATTGGCCTCATGTCCTGGTCTATGGGTGGGACACCTGCAGCATTTGGGGGGGGGGGGGGTGTACTTCCTGTAACTTCTCATTCCCCCAGTGTTCGATACATTGAATTCTGCTTGGAGGTAAGATGGAAAAGTCCTCTTCATCTGCAGGTTTTTCCCTCAGCGATTCCCCCAACACTCGGGGTTTTACTGGTTCTAACTTATTTGCGACTCCAAAAGTATTACCACTCGTGAATGCATTTCTCCAACTAAAGTCTGATTTTATATGCATTGGAGGGTAGAGGAGTTGGTTATAGGTAGATCTGACTGTAACTTCAGGTGTATTTACATTATCTCTCTTTATAGGACGTCTGTTGTTTTCGTTTTTGTGTAATGCTCGTCTGTGTCGATAATAATTAGTTTTATGCGAGTAAGATTTTTAACACAATTCACAGACATAGTACGAATCCATCTTATTCGGAAGATAGCTGCTAATAGATTTGTGGGCGAGGATAGACGGAATGGTTTCACGCACCGAAGGCGCGCAGGGACGGTTTTGGGGAACAAGCCCCTTTCGACCCTCAGTGACTGTATATAGTCAGTTTTCATATGTCTAGGCGTGTTGAAGGGGGAAAAGGTTCAGGTACTCGGCAGGTGTCTCCGGTTGCGGCGTGATGGCTTCGTTGACATATCTCGGTTGAACCCTCGGGTGAGGACCAGTGTGGGAGGTTGGGTCCTCTCACAAAGGTACTACCTCTCCCCGAGGGTGCAGTGGTTCTAGGTTTTTAGGCAAGTATAGTCTGCCACTTCGGGGATGATTTTGAGTGATGGCCATCACTGGCAAATATAATCTGCCTCAGGCTGTCTCTGTTTGGTTGGACGTCTTTGAAAGAAAACAACAACGACCCTTTTCGGGGACCACAAGAAAGAAGACCCGAACTTCCATGGTTCGGGGGCAGGGCTGCACTGTGATCCTATTGGGTTTGGACAAAAGATGTGCAATGCGCTTACAAAAAGGGGCAGAGGTGGGACGCAGGATCAACACTCGCCACCCTTAAAGTGGTCGACCACTTTTAGGGATGGAGTGGAGGATGTTCAGGAACCATGGGGGTTACTGTTTCCATAACGGTTATAGTGTCCATAGCGGTTATTGGGGTGCTGGTCAAAAAGTATCTTCTGTGTACCTGCTTAAAAGAAGAAGGCAGAATTAGTTTTCATTAGAATATGTAAAATATAAAAAGATAAAAATAGCACATTTTGTTTAAACCAGTCATTGAATAGGCTTATGATCTAATCTTTAGCTGAGTCGGTGAAGGCAGCCCTTTCTGGTAGAAGGCCACAGTTAAGCTGTTAATCTGCCTGTTAGCTCACCTTCTCGTTCCCTAGTTTTACTCGAGCAGTTTTAGTTTTAGACAGTGTTTAAACGTGATCTAATTTTAGTTGAGTCGGTGAAGGCAGCCCTTTCTGGTAGAAGGCCACAGTTAAGCTGTCAATCTGCCTGTTAGCTCACTTTCTCGTTCCCTAGTTTTTCTTGAGCAGTTTTAGTTTTAAACAGTGTTAGAACGTGATCTAAATTTGGTTGAGTCGGTGAAGGCAGCCCTTTCTGGTAGAAGGCCACAGTTAAGCTGTTAATCTGCCCGTTAACTCACCTTCTCGTTCCCTATTTATTATTAAGCGTGTTTAGTTTTATACAATATTTAAACGTGATGTAATTTTAGTTGAGTCGGTGAAGGCAGCCCTTTCTGGTAGAAGGCCACAGTTAAGCTGTTAATCTGCCTGTTAGTTCACCTTCTCGTTCCCTAGTTTTTTTTGAGCGGTCTTAGTTTTGATTGGAATTTTTGGGCTTTTGTCGGCTTTCGCAAATGGCTCCAAGTTCGGAAAATTAGTTCACTGTCGGCTAGCCGGTCATGATTTTTCGCGGCCAGGGTGGCTAGGCGGTCTTTGATGGTGAGGATATCGGCCCTGTCGGGGAGTGTTTTGATGGGTGTGTCCCATGGGGCACGGAGGGCGACCCTAAGCGAGTGATTTTGGACCTTCTGGAGTTTTCCCATATTAGTTTGGTTGAGGTCAGTTAGGATGATTGCCCCGTATTCGAGTACTGGGCGCACAAAGGCTTTGTATAGTTTGAGTAGGGTGGACTGGTTGGATCCCCATGAAGTTCCCTTTAGCATTTTCAATACGTTAATGCGTTTGGTTGCTTTTGTCGCCATGTCGTCGGTGTGTTTGTTAAAGGACAGTTTTTGATCAATGGTGATGCCCAGAAATTTCCCCTCTTTGCATTCTGAGAGGGCGTTATCCATTAGTTTTAGGTCAAAATCACATTTGTTTGTCTTGCGAGTGAAGGTGATTTGTTGGGTTTTAATGGCGTTCAGCTTAATTCTCCATTTGGCACACCATTGTTCTGGGTCATCGAAAGCGCGTTGCAGGGATTTTTGGAGCAGATTGGCCGTATTGTTAGAATCTCAGAGGCCCTTATCATTCGCGAATTGGGAGACTTGAACACAATCCTCGGAGAAATTAAGATCATTTACATAGAAGATGTAAAGGAGGGGGCTTAGGACGGATCCTTGGGGGGTGCCTGCTTTAAGGGAGACACTGTCAGACATTTCATTGTTCACTCTGACTTTAATTTCGCGATCATTTAGGAAAGAGGATAGTAATGTGAGCAATTTCATGGGGAGTCTCATTTTTTGATAATTTGTAGCGCATTCCATTGTGCCAAACAGAGTCAAATGCTTTTTCGACTTCTAACAGGACTGCCGCGCCTATTTGCTGATTGTTGATCGCGGTTTTCATTTGAGTGACCAGTCGGTAGACATGCTCGATGCCTTCTTTACGGTTTCTATAGGCTCTTTGCCACTTATTGAAAAAATCTTTGGCTTCAAGGTGCCCCCTGAACCGATTGGTAAGGATTCATTCGAATGTCTTACCAATGCGGCTGAGTAGGCTGATTGGGCGGTAGCTGGCTGGATCGGAAGGGTCCTTGTCAGGTTTTGGTATCATGACACCAATGGCTTTTTTCCAACATTTGGGGAAGTAGCCATGGGTGAGGCATGCGTTGAACAGTTTGTTTAGTTTTTCGATTAGGGAATTTGGGCTTTGTTTTAGAATTTTGTAGCTCACTTCGTCTTCGCCGGGTGAAGAGGAATTTTTTTATGACGTTGATGATTTCGTCATTGGTGATGGGGTGACGAGGTAATCACCATTCCCCGTCTTCTGGCTCGTTATCGAATTTGGGGGTCACGGTAGATATCAGGGTGTTCATTGATGAAGTCATCAATCGCATTTATGACGACATCATTATCATGCTCTTCCATTTATATATAGGAATAGGGTGGGTGCTACCCCAACCTTTCAATTACTGATTGGAAAATGATATACCAGAATAGGATGGGTTCTACCCCAACCCACTGATCATTGACTGCTTCAAATTCTCCCGCGGTGCATTGTGGGGCATTACAGTCATAAGGCTCTGCACTAAAATTAGTATTTGCTCGACTTCACACAACTTGACACAGTTTACTCAAAAAACATCAAAGTCACATTTATGACAAGTCAAGGTAGCACACCTCAACTCCCGACTCTAACTTGTTAACACAACACGCTCATCAATGTTATAGTGAAGGTCCTTATGTTGAAAAAATTTAGTTCGTGTTTTTTTTGTGCCAAAGTTGATTTTATGGTTTTAGTTTATTCTGCTGGGTTCCCTGGGCATAACAAAGTTTGTCTCCATTTTTTCTGAGTGCCAGAAGGTGTCTTTCTCACATAAAGAGCGTTAAATGATTTTTTAATGATACTGGTTATTTCAATGTTAAATAAAGTTATAAAATATGAAGAAGCAGTTGCTAAAGTCCAACCTACTTTGTTGCTATAATGGTAGGCTTAAACTTTGCGTAATTTTTTTTTTAATAACTTCAAAATGGCGGCCAAAATGGCGGGCCAAAATGGCGGCCAAAATGGCAAATTTTGCCGTATTTTTTCTTTATTTTTTTACAATTTCAATTTTTTTCAGAAAATGTTCAACAAAAGGGGCAATATTATCATGACTTCATGATGCCCAATGATTAGAGAATCATTTTGAGTGGTTTCTGGGCCAGTTTGCACAATTATAACCCCAAATGGGAAGTTTATAATAGGTGACATCCAATTTTTCAAATGTATAAATATATTAGGTTTTGTCTCATAAAACATATCGAATAAACTGTGGCATATTAAAAGTTCCATATAATGATAAATCACGGTAGCTGGTTGTATTTGTCTTGAATATAATGCAAAAAGACAACATGGTGGCTAAGTATTTGTCAAGTTATGGCAATTTCTTTAAAATAAAGAGCGTTAAATGATCAAAATTGGGAAGAATGGAGAAATACTTAATACGATGTGGTACCATGCAAGAATAGCACCTGGATAGTCATGCAAATAGGTTAGAGAATGAAAAGGAAGGTAGCAAGCCCTGAAAAATATATCTCAAAATGTTTATGTAGCAGTAGTACAAAATATCTAACTGTCCTTTCTGTCTATTTCAGTGAAGAATGATGTCAAATGTAGAGCAATCAAGTAATCTGACATGCATCATCTGCCACAAACCTGGGAAATGTCTTGTTGCGTGCCCACAAAAAGACAGTTTCGATAAGTTAAAATGGCATGTGGAGTGTCGAACAAAATGCTTGATGATGGTTTAAGTTATCATAATGACTGCTATAAAAGGTTGGTGAACTCTGATAAGCTTAAACGAGCAGGAGATCGGTTTGAGAGAGCGAAACATACTGCGTCTGCTGATGTACCTTCAAAGCGTGGTAGACCACCTTCATCTACAGAATCAGCAGCTGACACACCAAGCAGTATTACAAAACGCAGGCGTATATCTGCAGATGATCGTCCCAAAGAATGTGTGATTTGCAAAGAGTCATCTGGAACACTGCATCGAGTGGAAACTGCGAATATGTCTGAAAGGTTAATGAACATTTTTAAGAATTCTAGTGACGAAAGATTGCAAATGGTATATAGTAACTTACAAAATTCATTGGACTGTGTTGCATTTGATATTATGTATCATCGTGATTGTGTAAGGAAACACGAACGTTGGGTGGAAAATTCATCTTGTGCGACAAGAAAAAATTCAGATTGAATCAGCCATATGATTGCAGATGTCGACATCATAAACAGTATACAGTATACAGTTGACTCAGGTGGTGTGATAATGTGACTGTGATTGATATGAACACTATCAATGATCGATACATGAAACTGCTTGAGGAGAGTGGGTGTTTTGTAAATGGTACTAATTAAAAGCCGCATTTGAAATAGCTAATTCTGAAAGTTTTCCCAGGTGTTGAATTTGTTAGGCCGGCAAATAGACGGAAAAGTGAAATTGTGTGCGGTGAGAAAATAAAGACCATTGTCATGGAAGAACATATGGACAAATGCACAGATGAAGCAGATGTTAACACACTGAGACATGCAGAAAAACTTATTAGAATGGAAATGTCAAAACTGCAAGAATGGAGTTTTTCTGGCAACTTGGATGATTCTATTGCATCAGAACTGCTGTCTGCTTTCTTAAGATGGGTAATTATCGGAACAAAGAGTTCAACCCTGTGTGACAAACGTGATCACAGCATTACTGCAGTAGTCCAAAGTGTTTCCGAACATTTAATTTCTTCATATGTTTCAGACCGTCAGAGAGACTATAGTCCAAAAAGCGATGTTGCTTTCCGCAGCAATATGTTGATTCCCACGGCTGTTGGTATATCACTAACAGTGCACAAGAAAACAAGGCAAAAATCGTTAGTTAACTTCCTTGCCAAAATGCACATGGGGTGCAGCTATAAGCAAGTTATGAAAATCGAGCACAGATTGGCCTGTGCTGTGGTTCGCAGAATGGGGCAGACGGGAGGATTCTGTTTACCAACATTCCTTGAGAAAAACAAGTCCATTTTCATTGCCATTGATAACATTGATTTCTTGGAACAAACCGCAGATGGCAAAGACACTCTTCACGGAACACTTCTTGTGGTTAATCAGAATTCTTGTGAAGATTGTGAACCAGTAAGTTCACCATTGGAGATACCCGATCAGACATTTCCATTTGAACTGCCAAGAAACCAGCTCATTGCGCCAGCTACTAGTTTAAAGGCATCGAAATATGATGAAGTGACACTGAGCAAATATGACAAAATTATAAAAGACAGTATCAATAGAGACTTGATGTGGTTCCTTATTGTTATGCTACATAATGTGGATCACAATCAGGAAAATTCAGATGACAGTTGTGACGCAGACTCTGCAGAAGCGAAAAACCCACAACTAGTCCCAACGTGGCCAGCTACAAATTCACTGTTGCTATCTGATGAAAGGAGCAGCATATGTAACGCTGCTGTTGTGCCTCCACTCTACCGTACGCCTCCGACAGATAATGCAACTCTATTTAGTGTTTTATGCATGGCGATGAATATATCAGTAGTAGTCGATGGGCCAGATAGACAAACTGTTATAACTTTGGACCTTGACTTATATCAGAGAGCAGTGAAAATACGATCATCAAGTGGAAATGCAAACAAGTGGGTCCTTCGCATGGGAGAACTACATATTGTCTTCGCATTGCTCCATGCACTGGGAAAGTATGTAGAAGGTTCTGGTCTTGATGCGCTTGTTTCTGAAAAAAATATCTTTTCTCCTGTGGTGCTGCGCCAAGTATTTACTGGCAAATCATACACGCGTGGAATTGAGTTTCATCTGACACTAGCGATGGCCTTATGGGCACTGTATTTCGAAGCAGTATATGGTTCAGATGGGATCGGCGGAGATATTAACTCAAAACTGAACTGTGTTAAAGATGCCCTAGCCAATCGTGACATTGATGTTTTAGTAAAAACTCACCAGGAGATCATAAAACTGTTTTCAGAATCTGATTTGCAAAAAGCAATGCAAATTCATACTACTAAATTGAGACATCTTGGGAAATATTTTCATAATTATCTTCAGCAGTTTCGACTTCTGTTGTGCTTCATCCGTGCAAGCCGAGAAGGATTATGGGAATTGCACTTTGCAAGTCTTGAAAAGCAAGTGAAGTACTTTTTTGCTCATGACTTGTATAATTATGCAAGATTCACACCAGTTTATATTAGAGACATGTTAGCACTGGAAAAAGCAGACCCTGCAACTTGGGAATTGCTGAAAAGTGGGCACTTTGTTGTTTCAAAAGTGGTGTTCCTTCAACAAGTCTATTTGTTGACCAATGGCTTGAGCAGCACATAAAAGACTTAAAGGGTGTAGGCGGCATCACAGGAATAACACGCGATGAAGGAGCATTGGACAACTATTTCCTCATTGCACCCGAACTGACAAGAATTACAAACGAGTTCCAAAGCAAATTCAATACTGGTCCAAATAAGAGACACGAGCATTATCAGTTGGCGGGCAGTATGGCATCCAGGTTGTCAGACAATTCTAATAACCTGAGGACAGCTGTCCTGGAAACCTGTAACAGCAATCCATTCAATGAAGATCCCGCTTTGATGAACCTTACGTCCAAAATGCTTGTTCCAGAGTTAGCACACGATGACACTGTCAAGAGAGATGAGAAGGAAGATACAATTTACAAATCATTTGTGAAGGAAAGGCTATTACCAAACTCGTCTGGGTCCATGTGGGATGTAATTTCCAAAAGCAAGATTAAGACATTTAACACATGCCACAAGAAACCTAAATGTAAGATGGGACAGCAGATGATAGGAATAAGAGAAGAGCGACAGTTGCTGGCTAGGTTCTTGGTGATCCAACAGTCAACACCAACAATGGCTGACAGTCTGCCAAAAGCCATTGGAAAATATGAATTTTCAATTCTGCCGCGATCACTCTTCTCAACAGATGGGCTTCTATATCTTCCAACTGAAAAAAGTGCACTCTTAAATGCATTAGAAAAGTTACCGCATTCGTGTTCTGAAACACGTTTTGAACACAACCGTGTGTTAATTATTGACAGAATGGTGCTTGTTCAGCAGATAAAGAAAACTGCCCAGATTATAACTTGTGCTGATTTGGCGTCTACATTTGTTCGTATGGTTGAAAGTAAAACGAAATCATATGACGAAACACGTGTAGTGTTTGACAGATACTTGACCAATTCATTGAAGGACCAAACTAGACGGAAACGAACATCTTCCGTGGGTGTTCCAACAAAATTCAAGATTGATGATCACGCACAGTTGTCAGGAGTTACTATGAAAGTCCTCTTATCCCATATTGAAACTAAATCAGAGTTAACGGAGTACTTCTCAAAGAAGTTGTTAGATGCATTTGAGCATCGATCTCACCGTATGATTGTTGTTGCTGGGACATCAGTCTGAGGGAATAATGCTGCTGTTATTACGAATGGAATGGAGAAGCATAATCATGAAGAAGCAGACACACTAATTCCGCTCCATACTATTGATGCTGCGTCACAGTGGAATGGTGATCATGTGCGTTTGAAAACCCCTCTATCAATTAATGTCTTTTCTGTAGATACTGACGTGCTAGTCCTTTTGGTCGACTGTTTTCCTTTGTTGCCTCAAGCATATATTAAAGTGAACTTTGTTATGAAAGCAGACAGAATTATTCATGTAAATTGTATAGTCGATGCTCTTGGCACACAGAAATCAAAGTGTGTTCTTGGATTGCATGCACTATCTGGAGCTGACTGGGGCGGAAAGTTCTGTGGTATTACTAAGCGGACATGGACGAAGACATTCTTAGAGTTAGATGTTGAGAAGGATATGGCTACATTGGAAGCTCTTGGGAACATAGGGACAGATTTTGCATTATCAGGTGAAGACTAGTTCAGATTGAAAAATTTCTGTGTAAAGTTTATTCACGAAACTCTCCACTCACTAATGTTCAAGGTTTGCGGTGGGAACTATTCAAGCATCAACATCTTGAGGGTGAGAAGCTGCCGCCAACCCCTGGAGCTCTAAGTCTACACATAAAACGGGTAAATTACGTGGGCCTTGGTGTGGAAATCATATACCAACGCGAATCCAGAACTTCCCTTAGCCGTTGAAAATGGATGGGAGTTAAACAAAGATGACGAACTGGTTTCAATGCGTTCAACCGAACTTCCAGCACCTAAAAATGTTTTGGAACTGTGAAATGTGGGTGTAAAGGCCAGTGCATCAAAGAACACCACTGTGTCTGTCTTAGAAATAAGCTTCCATGCAATACACTATGCAAATGTAATGACTCCCAGAACTTGTCCAATATGCTTGATGTATGTGACACAGATGATAGTGATACCGAGGAACGGTGTGATTAGAGGAGGTTGACCACCATGCATATCTAGTCATTTTCTAGTGTGGTACAGTGTCTATAAGACTTTAAAGATAGTTTTTATCTAACAAACCTAATTTTTGATTCTCAGTTTTACCTAATTGTGTTATGTATTGTATGTTTTATATAATTTGTTAAGAAACAAATCTTTGTTTAAAAGCTTCAAAACGCGAGCTGCTGTCCGGTTGGTGTTACCGTTTTTATTGTTGACAATTTTAGGCCAAAATTGTATCTAGCTGGAAGTAAATTTATTTCAGTCTACCCATCACAGTGCACTCTATATGTGTGAGGCATTCAGTTTATACATTGTCAGTTGATAACTTTTCATTACAAAAGAAATTGCGAAATTACATTTTTTTTACCCCCCTCCCCCCCCCCCCCCCCCCAACCTCTACATCGGGCAATTCATGTATTATTATACACTAAAGAGACATTTTATATCCTTAATAGGATGCTGGTATACATCTTATCTATAAATGGTATGGTTCAGGAAACTTAAGAAAAAATATCCTGCCCCATATTTATTTTTTTAAGTTCTTGATCATTAAACGTTCTTTAAATTTTGTAACCTCAGACTGGGTATGTTCCCCTTACAGAAAAAAATGGAGACAACTTTTTTCATGTTTCTGGACCCCTAAACCTTGATACTGAACCAAAAAACCGATTTTGGCACGAAAAAACACGACAATACATGGGGACCCAAACTATTACAGGAACCGTCTATTTATTAATTGGCATACGTGTTGCAAATATTGGAATTTTTTATTTCGGATAACATCGTTTATACCACTTTTACAGTGAGAGGGATATGTAAAGGCAGGTACTGCTGATTCCCCCCCCCCCCCCCCACAAAAAATTGTACGACGGAAGGGGACAAGGTCTGTTATGATAATTTGGATAAAAGTCAAAATGTTTATGTTAGACTGGTAGTTATTTATTTATTGGGGTTTTAACGACACTTACGGCAGTCAGGGTCACCTCATGTCGGACAGTTGGAGGAAGCCAAAGAGAACCACCCAGCAAAGGTAAGCAACTGTCAGACTCCACACAGGGTTAGTATTGGTTGAAGGCAAGTGCACACTAGACGTGCACTACGCCTTAGTACACAACGATACCGCGCCCCCACGTGTGCAATTAGAGAATGGTACTTCTTTCATGTCTTCACTTCCTAGTCAGATGGCTGGCTTATTCTTCAGTAAACATCCCAAAATAAACATTTGATATAGGCTAGTAAAACACCATACCGCGGGGGTGATTTTTTATGATTAACAAACAAGTCGCAGGGTTATCACCTTAATTTTCGCGAAAAATGATGGTCGGACATTATTTGATTTTGACAATTTTAAACGTACTGGACCACAATTGTCCAAGATATTTGAAATTTTCGATGTATTTTCTCCTTTTTGTATGTAATTTGTAAATTGTCCAAGATGTTTGAAATTTTCAATGTATTCTCTATTTTTTGAATGTAATAAATTTTACGTTAGTGCATTTGCAAATTGTTGTTCTCACTCATCCCACATACATATTTTATAACAACTATAGTCGGTTAATCTCTGATCTTCGACAGTTTCACACTTATACTGGAAACAAAAGATGTGGGATAAATGAGAAGCTCCCCAGTACGCCTGATTACACAACGCTACCGCGCCCCGCGAGTGCAATTAGAGAATGGTACTTTTTTCATCTTTTCACTTCCCCCGTTAGATGGCTGGCCTATTCTTTAGTAAACATTCCAAAATACACATTTGATACAGGCTAGTAAAACACCATACCGCGGGGGTCATTTTTTATGATTAACATTCAAGTCGCAGGGTTATCACCTTAATTTTAGCGTCTTTCCATTTTTACTTGAGTTAAAAGCAATTATTGTCATCATCTTTGAGAAAAATGATGGCAGGACATTACTTGATTTTGTCAATTTTAAACGCACTGGACCACAATTAACTGTTAAACACCTAAGATCTGCTTTGATAAGCGACAGACCATAATAATGAGAAAACAAAAAAACTTGCCTCCGCCATTTAAATTTCATTGATGAATAATTGTAAATGGGATAAGTGACCTGTTATTCACAAACACAATAGGTCCCCAATTACGTGCGCTGACACTTTTCAATGCTGCTTTATGGAAACATTTCATATACATGTATTTCTTTCAAATGGACACGCCATTTTGTTTTTTGGGGAATAAAAAATAATTATAGATTCTTTAACGAAAATTATTAATATATTAAATGATATGATCATACGCCAGTTATTTTGGGGGTCTAAGTCATAGCAATTAAAATGATCTGCTACCTCCCTTCAATTGTTAGGCGGACTACGCCATAGCAATTAAAATTTAAAAGAGGGGGAAGGGGTTACTGCACCATAGCACTGTTCACCATTAAGGGGGACGGGGGGGGGGGGGGGGGGGTATGACATCATAGCAATTAAAATTATTTTAAAAATTTGCCTCGTCATAGCAATTAAAATTATTAAAATTATTAAATTTTAAAAATATGACCGCACTCTTGTTTCCTTCGCCCTCCCCATAATCCCCTTTCACTCCCCTTGCCGGAGGAGGAGCGACTCCTCATCCGACTCCGACTCCGGTCAATCGATATCGTTTGACGCATCTCCTACTACTGGTGTGTGTGATTGAAACGCTGTTTAGGTCCACAAATTAAGATCGGTTCCCCTTATTATTTGTCCATTCATCATTCCTTCATTCCCCATTCCATCCTTTCGTTTCACTCATTTCATCTTAACCTCTTCAAATCCCCCTCTCCACTTCTTTTCTCCCCCCCCCCGACTTGTTTCCATTGATTCTTTCACCTCATCTTTTATTCATTCACTCACTCATTCTATACATTTATTCAATCCATTGTTTTACTGTAAACTCCTTTATTTATAAATTTATTTACAGAGTAATTTTGTTTCCAAACTAACTCCCAATTAAAGACTATTACTGCAATAGATTGTGACTAAAAATGTAAAAGAAATATCGTCTAACCCTCTCCAACATTTAAACAATGTCTGTGCCTTAACCTCCTTTTATCTTCATCTTGGAATAATATATTCTATTTATGTCTTGTATATTTGTCCAGTGGGAAAGGATGGTAGGATGTTGGTGAATAATGGCGGGTAGCATTGCACTCGACGAGGTGCAGGTAGATGCAGAATCTGACTTTATACGGCTCTATAATGAGAAAGTATGTTCCTTGCCAGAAAGTGACGAATCCCCATTTAAAACCGCGCAACTGACTGTAACAACTATTTTTCGCCTGTCAACGGCTTGTAAAATAGACGCAGGATTCTCAATATTCCATCTCATTTGCCAAAGTCTGAAGGCTCATTGGGATTCCTTCCAAAACATATTATACACTTTACAAACAGGAAAGAACTTTTTCAACAAAATAGGACGTACCGAAATATTCAAAATTCCTCCAGATATGTCGTTCACTCTTAACTTTATGGTTATGCCCCGATTATTAAACGTATGAGACCCGAGAATGATGATGGTCGAGGAAGAGTTGGTCTATATATTAAAGAAGGAGTACCATATAGAGTTCGCAATGATATTTCAGTCTTCATTCCCCATGTTTTCGAATCTCTAGCTGTTTATTGAAATTAAAGATAAACACCACTCCAGAATTATTGGCGTCATCTATAGACCCAACACCCCTCCTAAAGCCGACACCAACCTCTTCCTATCAAAATTAAATGAAACAACGAATGTTCAGAATGCCGAAAATAAAAAAGTTTATATTATGGGGGATCTTACCTAGACCTTTTAAAAACAACTACACTCTCAAAAACGGAAGAATTTGTTGATCTCATGTTCAGCTAGGGCTTTCTGCCTTATATCACCAAGCCAACGAGAGTTACCAGTCGTTCTGCTAGTCTGATAGATCACATCTTTTCTAATAACGTTTCACGAACAGCACTACCTGGAATAGTCATATTTGACGTGTCAGATCATTTTGCTGTTATTTATATTGAAGAAAACTCCAAACCAATTGATACACCGTACTTTACTCTGAAAAGAATTATAAACACAGAAAGAATTGCTGAATTCAAAACACTTCTCTCACAAAGTGATTTTAACCCTTGTAATGCAATCGAATTGTCAGAATGAGTCATATGAAACCTTTCTAAACATCTATATGAAAGCTTATAAAATAGCATTCCCCCCTCAAACGTGTTCGCCAGAACAAAAACAAATTATTAAAAACAACCCTGAATGACAAGGGGAGCTTGTGATATCCTCCAACAATAAAGAAAAATTCTACAATAAAAAACTCAAAGCTCCCATCGAACGGAACTCACAAAACTATAAAAAAACTACTGTATAATTTTCAACAAGATAAAAAAACAGTGTAAAGCTATCTATTTTAGAGACATCCTAAACGAAAACAAAAACAATATGCGAAGAACATGGCAGATTTTAAACGAAGCCATCAAAATGTGAAGCCAGATTACCCTTGTTCTTCATCCAGGACAATATTGAAATAAGCGAGCCTCATGACATCGCAAAAGAATTCAACAATTTCTTTATCAATATTGGAAAAACCACATCCGAACAGATTCACAAACCAAATAAGTCCTACTCAGACTACATGAACAACAATGTTTCCAATAATCATTATTTAATACCCCAAAATCCCGCAGAAGTCAACCGAGTTGTAAATAAAATGAAGCCAAAATTATCCAGTCTAAAGACTGCGATGATATTACAACCCGTCTTCTTTAACATACGATAAACGAAGTATTGGATCCTCTAACACATGTAATTAACAGCCCTTTCATAAACGGCAAAGTACCAGGCAGGAAGAAGATCGCGAAGGTGATACCCATATTTAGAGCAGGTGACGAGCACAGCTTTACAAATTGCAGACCTATCGGTATACATCCGGTATTCTCAAAAGTAATAGAAAAACTCATGGAAGTGAGACTTGCTAGTTTCCTGAATAGGTTTAATATTTATACCCTCACCAATACGGGTTCCTAAAACGACATAGCACTATTCATCTAGTTCTTCAACTCCTTAAAAGCACTGCAATAGAAAATAATAATAATAAACAGGGGAAAAAAACAGCATCTTAGCATTTTTCCTGAATTTGTCAAAGTCCTTTGACACCATAAATCACGAAATACTATTGGGTAAACTGGAAACATATCGTGTCGCCAACAATTGGTTTAGAAGATACTTGTCCAGCAGGTCTCAATATGTTATGTATGGAGAACACAAATCGGACTTAGCCAAACAGAGTTACGGTGTACCACAGGGCTCAATTTTAAGCCTCATTCTTTTTCTTTTATATATAAATGATATAAGTAACTCAACCTCATACACAGCTATTTCGTATACGGAATCCAGGCATGAGGCAACTCAAGAACTATCAAAAAACTAGCTATCGTGCAAAAGCGATCATTACGAATAATTAATAATAAAAAGTACAATTCTCATACAGATCCCCTGTTTAAGGAAAATCAAATACTCAAGGTTGATGATTTGTTTAAACTACATGCGCTACTGTTCGTGTTTGACTGGCAGAACGGCAGATTACCGGCTTCTTTCAATAATATATTTAAAGTTCCTGACAATCCGTCTGTTAGGACAACCAGACAGTCTGGCCTCCTTTTCATAGAAAAAACACGGACCCAAACTCTGGATAAACTTCCTTTATACACCTTCCCGAAACTATGGAACGCTTTAGACGACACAGCTCGTAATATTAACGATAGAGCCATGCTTTAGACCAACTTAACTTGCACATTCATTTCGTCATATTCCAGTTATGTCTGCTGCAATAATCCTTACTGCCCTGATTGCACTTCGTAAACTTGGAAATTGTCAATACACGTAATACTCTTGCGTCTTCATCTGAAATCCTCGTCTTGTGCGACCAGCTGCACTTCTTCCCTACAGTTGCCCTATGTAAAATGTTGTATGTACGCAATTAAGAACTTGCAAACAATAATCTAAACAAATAGACAGATAACCTGTCGACTATATTTGAGCGGGTCATCTGTCAAGGAGCATTCGCCCTTATTGGTACGGGCTTATTCAATACATTCGTCACCCTACGGTGATCCAGCTGGATATGGGTTGATTCATCACATTCGTCACCCTACGATGATCCAGCTGACGTAGACTCCACGCCCAAACATAATGACCTACCTTTTTGCCGCAGTCCAAATGATACGAACTTCACGACGGGGCTTGTTGCCGCTCTCAGGTGTTATGATGAGTGTTGGAGGGAGTCCTATAAGCAGGTTGCTTCTTGCCAACCTCGACGCACTAACCTTCCGCTGGCGTATATGATGGACAATATCTCTGGCCCGGGAAAGAAATGGTTCGATTTCCATTCCCCATCATGTGCCACATAAGTGGTTCTAAGTTCCTTCGTTTGGTCACAGTCTGTTTGCAATCACCCCATCTTCCAAGTGGTGCTAGGTAGACAGCAAATCTGGCTATGCCACTTCCCACTGTATATTACTTATTAAATTTGTACAATGTGTTTGTTTGTAACATTTTACATGTATGTGTATCGTGAATAAAGAATCTGAAATCTGAATCTAGCAGGACAGTTAGTTTGTAAAGATCTTTGAGTTTAGGAATTCTGTTCCTCTGGAATAACGGTTTTGTTTGGGCGTTATACTTTTGTTTTTGATTATTCGTATGGCTCGTGTTTTTGTAAACTACATGTACTTAACTTCTTTGCTGTCGGCGCATGTCCCCACACGTGCATTGCGTACATTAGGTGACTTTGTACTAACGTACAATATAGTGTCTTTAGAGTATTGAATGGCAAGAATGTTTTTAGCCCTCTTAATAGCCCAAATCGAGTTAGCAATTTTTGAACTTGACTTCGAGATGTGGTACTTAAAGTTTAACTTTTCAATTATATCAAAACCTAGAAATTTGACTGTTTTAGCTTCCTGGGAGATTCTGATCTCTGTTACATTTCTGTCGTTCACAGTTATATGAGCATCGTCCAGCTTCCACGTGTCATTCGTATGGAGTAACCACATGCACTTGGTTTTAGTGTCATTGGGCGACAGTTTATTCGCAGTATCGTCGGCAATAGATTTAACATGGCCGAATTACTGATATCATTGACTCATAGTAAAAAGAAAGGGTCCTAGTATTGAGGCCTGTCGAACGCCGCAAGCTATTTTTTCGAAAGTTGATACATTGTCTCTGCACTGAACATACTGCATCTTTCCCGAGAGGAGCGTCTAAAACCGAGAATTAGATGTTCCTTGAATACCAAAGTATTCCAGTGTACGTAAAAAGTACAGAATGATCTTCAGTATCAAAAGCTTTGGAAGATTTGTCATTGCATAAGGCTACATTGTGAATACGTTGCATTATTGCGTAAAAGGTGCGATTTTTTTTCCTCAATCCAAACTGAGACTGATACAGTATGTCATGTTGTGATAAAAAAAATGGGATAACCGATTATGCATTAGTTTTTCGAGAACATTTTTTTATAATGTTGGAAGAATACTAATTGGCCTGTAATTATTAAAAAGCCCGGGGTCTCATGATCTGAGTATAAGGATAACTTTTGGTATTTTCAGATCGTCAGGTATTACTCCAGAGGAAAATGATAGGTTTATTATGTGTGTTAAGAAAGGGTTAAGCTATTTCAGTTGTAACTTCTTTGAGAAATGTTGTTGATATGTTATTGTGGTCTCTACTAGCTTTACTGTGAAAAGTTTTTACTACAAGGATCACTTCTTGTTTGTTCGTCGGGTGCTCAACACAAACGGATCCTGAATTATTATTATTATTATTATTATTATTATTATTATTATTATTATTATTATTATTATTATTATTATTATTATTAATGTTCTTTAAAAAGTCCGTTAAATGTTTGGTCAGAGTGGGTATCTGTTCACTTGTGACTTTATCGATGCTGGCAAAGAATGAATTAAACTTCTCTGCGATCACCTTTGGGTCAGTTAGCTGGGTATTACCATCAGCAAAGGATCTAGGTGGACGAGCTACATGATTTAACCTATTGATGTTTTTTTGATGATATCCCATGTTTTCTAATGTTATATAAGTTTTGTGTTAAGACTGTGTTACAGCAGTTAACTTTAGCTCTTCGTTTTAGCTTCTTCAACTCTCGACAGTAGGTTGTAAACATTTCAATATTGTGAAGTGTTGTGGGTCTAAGTATTTTCACGAAGAGCTTCTGTTTGTGGAATGAGAATTCAAGAAGACCTGCTGTCATCATGGATTCTCTCTTAATCCTTTTCTTGGGAATATCAGTCATTTTTGAGGAAACGCCCCTTCGAATGCTTTATTGAATTTTGAATAGGCTACATTGGGCGATGCTACATTTATTACTGATGAGAAGTCAGAAGTTGAAAGTAGTCTTTTTATGTGCTAGTGAGTGCGGTGGCTCAGTGGTAGACTGTTGGACATCTATGCTAGAGGTCCCGAGTTCGATCTCCGTCCGGAGCGACCCGCGTTGTATCCGTGGGCAAGGCACTTTATATCGGTTGCCCACATGGGGGCACGATGACGCCGTGTACTAAGGCGCACTGCACGTCGATGGTGCACATGTCTTCAACCGCTGTAACCCTGCTTGAGCGGAGCTTGAACAGAGTTAGAATGTCGAGGAGCTGACAGTTGCTCGTCGATGCTTGGTGGTTCTGTCCGGGTACTCCGGCTTCCACCACCCATAAAACTGTCACGGTCACGATTAGCCATTGTGTATAAGTATGTGACCTTAAACACCAATAAATAAATAAATATTTAAATGCTTAATGTTTGCAAATTTAATGCCCCGTGTGGAATTGAGCGCTGGATGTTGTTGACATCCCTTGCCTTCTTCTATTACAAAAGTTGTAAAATGATCACGTATGTTAGCAATTATAATACCTGACCGTAATGTATTCCCAGTATTATTACACAAAATGAGATCAATCAGCGTCGCAGAATTTTCAGTTTTAGCCTAAAAAACAAAGCCTATTACCTCTCATTGGAACGAGCTCAACGAGATCGTTCCAATAAGGGGTCATAAGCTATGTTTTTGAGTCAAAAAATAAAAAATAATGAAAGTTGAATGGCATTTTTTTGTGAATAGCGCAGGTCGGTTTTGGCCGTGGGTGGTGTACGTGGGTTTGGTTACGTGGGTGAAGGGCTAATCTTGTCAAGTAAATTTGATAGGCTATTCAGAAACGACTCCAGATCTTGCTTTGGGGGCTCTATTCGGGCGATATATTACACCAACTAAATATTTTTTATTCAAATTAAGTTCTATGAAAAACAGGATTCGAAGACACTAGGAAAGAATATTCATAGGTCATTATTGCGGATGTTGAATGAAAGAGGTTTTTTTCAGGAATATACCTGCTCCACCTCTTCGGTCGTCATCATCAGGTGTATGCAAGAGTAGAGAATGGTATCCATCTAGCTGGTATGTTATCCTTGACAGAAAAAGTTTCAGTTAGCCCTCCCTATTTTGTCAAACTGGGCGGAATCATTCTGTAGACTATGCAAAAGGTCTGTCAATTGCTCCCAGTTCACATTCAACACCCAAAGGTGAGGCAAAAGGCTGAAAATCTGTTATACAGTTGGGGAGCAATCTCCTTGAAGCCTTGTTGGGTATGGCATTTGCAGTAAGATTATTTTTCCTGAAATTCCAACCTCTGGCAGGGAGAGAGGGGAATTTTCATGATAATAGCTGAATTGTTACTTTTCTTATGATAAGATATAGGCCTAATCATAATAAACAACAAATATGTTCAAATACAGATAAAAAAATGCTTAATGACAAAAATACATGGTGCGGAAACTATGTATAATCAGGTCATCGATAACCACCCACCCACCCATATCTAATGTCTTTTTTACACCCACCCCCGGCACAAAGGGAGTTTATTTATTTATTTATTTATTTATTTATTTATTTATTTATTTATTTATTTATTTATTTATTGGTGTTTAAGAGCACATATACTTATGCACAATGGCTAATCGTGACCGTGACAGTTTTACGGGTGGAGGAAGCCGGAGTACCCGGAGAGAACCACCGAGTATCGACGAGCAACTGTCAGCTCCTCAACATTCTAACTCTGTTCAAGCTCCGCTCAAGCAAGGTTACAGCGGCTGAAGACATGTGCACCATCGACGTGCAGTACGCCCTAGAACACACGAGTTAATTACTTAGAGAACGCCCATAGTAAAAAATATCATTTCGATGATAACTCGAATCCTAAATTCGGAGCAAGCTCCTTCCAGTAAGGGTCAAATATGCTTAAATTTGGAAGCACGACAAGAAAATAATAACCTCTATCAGTGACGTCATGTGAGCCTGAGCAGCCATGCCCCCCCCCCCCCCCCCCCCCCTTAAAACATCAGTACTTCTACGATCTTGGGCCAGTACTACAGGCCTACAACTTTTACAATTCTATTTTCTAGAATTCTATTTTCAGCTTATTAATATAACTGACTAAAATGAATCATTAGCATTTTAAAAGATATGGCAATTTGCCAACTTGCAAATTGCCAGATTTTTGAAAATGCTAATGGTTCATTTTAACCCATTTAAAGTCATAACTAGAAACTTTATCTCTATAAAATACAGTTGTAAAAACTTTATAGTATTGGCCCCAGCTGCAAAAAACGGCAACAGAGGAAGATGACAAACCGCGCTTGGTGAAAACTGACGTTCTTTCAAGCCTAAAATATTCCTCCTAATAGCGCCATTTGGCGGTTATTTTTCAAAAAATTTCTCCCGGGCGGCTGTATAAAACTGCTTGACAACCCGCCTCCCCCACCCCCTCCCCTCCCGCGCGAAAAGAAGATCCTTGTGCTTCCTCTAATATAGATACCTGACTACACGTCAGACCTCTGTATGTCTACTATTATACATAGCATCGGGTGGGCTTGATCTGTTCGTCAGACAAAGAGTTAACCACAGCGTCTTGATGTGGAAATTATCCATGGCGGAGCCGACGTACACACTAAAAACTAAAGTCTTAAAACTGACACTTTCAAGGTGTTAAACCCATTCTAACTCTTAGGGTTTGATTTTAACACTCAAAGTGCAATGCTTTAAGCACTTAGACGTTACAGTCGTCAGACATCTGAAACTTGAATGGATGGCACTTCCCATGTGTCCAGCATTGGTGGTTCTTCCAGAATCGTCCATAATTTGATTTACGCTTGGTGGGTACATAATTAAAAGGACATAACGCAGATGGTGCGGATCAGGCTCGAGAGCTCGAGCCTGATCCGCGTCATCTGCGTTGTTTCCTTTTAAGTGTCGCGACATTACCCTTGTCAAGTGGTATTATTGTAACACCTGTCAAGTTCTGGGGTATCTACACTTGAACAAAGTGCTAGTTCAGCACTTAGTAAGTGTTAAATACAGCACTTCAAGTGTAGTTTTTAACACTTTAGTTTTTAGCGTGTAATGGAGTTAGTCTAGTCATCAATAGGAACCATCATAATCCATACCTCTCACTTCCCTTCAGAAGAGAAGTGAGAGGTGGGTACAATGCCTGGGTGGTCCTAGTTTGGACTGAGGAGAGGTCATCAGTATCGTGAAGTCAGAGAGATGGATTGTGGACTCGCAGTTTTACAGTAAAAGAATCAGTCAAGTAATGTTCGGCAACAATACTCTTTTGGTCTCGCAATCTGTTCAATTTTCGGGGAGAGAAAGGAGGAAGTAATTTTCGAAATGTTACATTTCACTGCAGTCACAGCAGACCCGTTACTATCTTCAGAGAATGGGGGGGGGGGGGGAGGGAGGGGGGATCCATGTTTGCCCAACCATGACATGAATTTGGACGACCGGTTCTTATGTACAGGTCTACACAAATGTATGCTTCTCGATGAGCTTTGCAGGGAAGGGGGTCTATACAGTCCCTAAAATTAGCCAAGAGAATCGGCAGTGCCGCGGTAAAAGACGCGGCAGTGTCGCGACTTTTACCCTGCCATTGAAAATTTCTTGGGCTGGTGCATATGTGGAGTTGTTTGAACAAGGCAAGCTGTCACGCTGCTTTTTGGTTTATTGCTAGAGGATACTAGGCTTTCCACGTGGCTATCTGGGACTATATATATGTTCAAACTTCGTGTCTGTTAATCCTTTACCTAACACAGTATTTTTGAAAAATAAATTAAATTTCACCATTTTCGAAAATAAATTTCACAATTTTTAAAAAAGCCATACAAATATGGATATCATTAGACGAGCTGGTTCTAATGATATCCATATTTGTGTAGTTTTATGGAGAAACTTCAGAGTCTTTTTAGACTGCGGTAGACTTACTCTGGTTAATTTTCTGGCCACTTTTAGCCGCTGTGTTAGGTAAAGGGTTAATATATATGATTATCAGTTCAGAGCACTCTGGTGACCCTGCAGAGAATCTTTGTCAGGGAATTATGAACAGGTGGTACAGGGGGCACGTGCCTCCCCCCAAGAGTTTCCACAAATAGTTGAGAGAGAGTGAGGGAGAGAGAGAGAGAGAGAGATTAGGCAAAGTTTATGTTTGTAGAAATTCGCAGGAGGGGAGAACACCGAAAACTCTTTACTCTTGAGACGTGACCGAAGATACCCTTGTTTTATTTGTCTCTTCTCTGGCCTTTGAAGTTGGGAAGAATACATTTTTGCTCCATATTTAAACAATTTGTCAAAAATTTGTTAAATATAGAGCCAAAAATGTGCATTTGTATCAATGAAGTGGTGCGCTAGTTCCAAGCAGCATGAATGTACGAGGCAGTGGGCACCTCCCCCTCCCCCCACCCCCCTGGATTCGGACAAGCCAGCTTAAAAAAATCCGTGCAAGGAACGAGAGAGAGAGAGAGAGAGAGAGAGAGAGAGAGAGAGAGAGATCCATGCAGGATTTCGGGCAAATCAAAAGGTTTGCTCCCCTATATCACAAAAGCCCCATACGCCCATGTCAAGCACAAGTTTCTGTATTGCGTTCCTACCTACTAAAGCACATGGACGATCACTGATACACGTCAGTGTGGGTGCCCTTATATGACCGTGCCCCCTCCCCCCCTCCCCCCGCGCGCCCGAAGTTCGAAATGTTTGCTACATCCCTGATCATTCAGAAATGCCTTTGTCACCATTGGGCAAAACAAATGTGAAACTGTGTACAACGGACCTAGTTTAGGATAAGCTTACCGAAAGGGAAGAAAACTTTTGAAAATAGCATTTTGAACGAGTCAGTTTTTTAGATTTGCATCATCCCCACCTCCCAAGATTTACGCCTCTAGGAAGTCTGTTGTCAGTCTGAGAGTCTCTCAGTCTAGAGACATTTTTTTAGATAATGCATTGTCACTGCTAGCAAGTACAAACTTGATCAAAAACGACGAAATCAAAAATGAAAAAAGAGACAATCGATTCTGTCATTCATTTTCTAATTATATGGCCGACAAACTTGAAAAAATTCGTGGGAGCCATGTTTACATTACTTAAATAATACTGTACATATTTGGTATAGTTTGTTGTCAGCTATTTATTGCTCATATAGAATGGGGTCGTTGTTATTTGTATGTAAAACTGATTTATCAGTGTACAAATAAACATTTATTCTTACAGCTCCAGGTTACATTTACTTTATAGGGTTTGCAAACAAAAATGAACAGGTCGCGAATATATTAGGAAAGCGGTTAAGTTACCAAACGGAACAGTGAAAGGGTAACAAGTTTAACCCACAGGAAGAAAATGACTTCTCTTCTTATATTCATGAATAGTTGAAGACAGTGACTGGATTAAGGCTGTCCAGGGGGCGGGGTAGCAAGCGCGAGACCCCGTGTTGTTGACCCCCCCCCCCCCCCTCCGCCCCAGGGGGGCAGCCACGCACTTCATAA
Organism: Pictodentalium vernedei; assembly: GCA_031216915.1. Taxonomy (NCBI): domain Eukaryota; kingdom Metazoa; phylum Mollusca; class Scaphopoda; order Dentaliida; family Dentaliidae; genus Pictodentalium; species Pictodentalium vernedei. Next base: position 456,687,615 of record CM062296.1, read on the forward strand.
GCGAGGGTTCAGAGGCGGCGGAGCCAGGGGACACAGGGGGCATGTGCCCTCCACTTTTTTTCCACAGATATGTTTCGAAGTTACACGACGAGTTAAAATGGGTGCATGCAAAATTGCCAATATACAGGTATTCCTGTAACATTATTTGCAAATCCAAACAATATTTAGCCAAGGAATCCCACTTTTGGTCGTTCCAGTCCGTTTCTTCTACTTCAACCATCTTCCAACCCGAAGGCTGGCCTTCGGGTTGGTAGATGGTTGAAGTAGAATAAACGGACAGGACAGTAACCACAAAGCGGCTTATTCATCTAAACGAGAGACGAAAGCGAGCCATGGTACATTTACCGATACACGATTGTAATCTTTTTCACACTGGGTCGAACCATGGTAGCATTGTGAATTTGTGCCCCTCCACTTTTATCGAGCTTCCGCTGCCTCTACAAGGGTCCGCCTCTAAAAGCTTTAATACATGTTTGTGAAGTATACATATAGTCCACACATGAAAACCCACAAATTTGTTATTGTCCAGTCAAGTAATTCGTGACTCGAAATCAAGGAAATCTTCTCATTTGGCATCTCAAGAATGAAAATTTTCCCGGTGGAAGCCCCTAGTCCTTCAACTACAAGAGGGGTATACCCCCTTCCATGCTCGTTCCCTTTTCGCCGCTTCTAGGCACGAATGATGCGCTCCGCATCATGTGGATCCCTTCCGCCAAATGTCTCGGGGCCCGATATTCTTCTTGACGTCCCTAGGCGGCGGGAAAGTGGGGGACGGGTGGCATGACCATCTCACTTTTCCAGACCATATATTTTGGCCGGCCCACTGATGAATGAAAGATTAACCCTGGACCTTTTTCAATCAACATGTATTTATTATTATATTTTTATCCTTTGCCCTAAACGAATGCCAAGACGAGGGCGCCCTGAAAATAGGAATAACAAAAGATTTCCATTTTATTCTCTTGTGTTGCCAAAAAAAAAAATAATAATAAACCTAACTGCTGACCTTCACTGGAATGAGGGATTAGCAGCCATGCTGTTTTCAGAAAAAAATTGCTTCCCAGTACATGAGATGAGCTGGTAAGAGTCCAGGCAAATAATGTTAGACAATCGTATGTATTTGGCAAAGAAGAATTAAATAAGTTCAGTAGTAGCGGCAGTGGTTAAAGTGGCGGTTTCTTAACTGTGGGAATATGGGTGTAGCTGTTATGGGTGCACGCGCTTTCTAATATGAATGTGGGCAGTCCATTGTTCAGGTGAATTATTATCAAGCTGACAGCTTGAATTTACGATTTTGTTGTTTTAAAAAGTGTATATATTTTGATATTCTTTCTCACTCGGGCTAAATATAAAGCGTAAAGATGGGCATATGCGAACCCCGAAAACAGACTTGTCACTTAAAGAGACCAACACAAATAATTAATGCGCTGCTAATTAAGCATGAAATGTTGTGGCCATGAGTGAACGTCTCTGAACGCCATATGAGCCGTCTTGTAAAAAATTATTAAAGGAAGTAAGAGACCAGTGTTCTCCCTCAGTCATTATCTATGTAATTATGTCCAGTTAATAGGTAATTGCCGTAAAAACAGTACATCGCATATGTTCTGAACACACACCCATATTACGTATCTGGTCCGTCACCGAATGCCAGTGCATACCGAATATTCGAGACTTTCAAAGAAACCTAAAAGCGAATATTAAATTAAGATAGATCAATAGATGCCATTAAAACGAGAATTAATGTTCTGGTGATCGAATAAAAGTCGGAGGGTTTCTCGAAAAATTCATTCCAGTCTAAAGGCGTGTAAGACTGTGCGGCGAAGGCGAGAAGCTGGGGATGTCCCATGCTATAAACTAGAGGAGATGCGGCATCGGTGCGAAAGTATAGGCACATTATAGCCACAGAGATCATATTTAGAATAGGAACAGTCGCGGGCCAAGTCGGTGGTCATATATGAGTGTAGGATCAGAAGTAGGAAGTACGAGCTCTGGGAGCTCACGAGTGTTGGTATTTAGGTAGACGGTATTACCTGTAGAAGTAAAGCCATACATAGATAGAGTAGTCTTTGCCTGTATGAACATTATTCTGAGATAAATGGAGGGGAGTACTTAACCCCCTAAGTGGCGACTGCTTGAGTGAAAAACATCCAGTAAAGTGACAATACTGTGCGACGGCAGTGGTAGAGGGACATTCCGTCACACGTTAGAGTAAAGGCGTCCAGTAAAGTGACAACACGTTAGTGGTCGGGCGACGGCAGTGAAGGAGTGAAATTTCCGTTGTATGTTCGCGAAAGGCGACCGGAGTCTAAAGACATGACATCGAGCCAGGGGAGAAGCAACCAGCGACAAAGAAGAACCAACCAGCGACAACAGCGAACGCGGGCCCACAGAGTGACTTAAAAACTGTGTGGGTGGGGTGCGACTGACGTTTTGTTTTTCTTATTCATTGGATTTCATGTAAGTCACAAGTTACTATATTTTTTATGTATGTATTAAAATTGTTATTTTCGGTGAAGCCTTGTTGATTATGCTTTTTGATGAAAAGTTACTGACCCCTTCAGGATAAGAACCACCCCAACTGATAACGAAACGGGGGGGGGGGGGGGCGGGGTTCAACACGGTAAGACATACGTTCACGCACGGATTCGGGCAACACTCCTTGAGTTTTTGGCTGAATACGCGGCGTGAATCTATTTCCCCCAGCAACGACAAAGCTCGGTTTCCGACAGTTATGGACCACAGAAGGATATCTTGTTTTGGAAGGCGTTATGGTTTGATATCGGTTTACTTTGGTGTATGGGGGGGGGGGGGGGGGGGCAGGAGAGGGAGAGTGTGTATTCCCGTGCTCCACCCGGTCTCCGTCTCCGGCTAGGTTTCCATAACTTGGAGGCTGAATTCCGTTACATTTCTTTCCGCTTGCACCGTCCCTACCAAATCATACTTCTCCATCGCAAAATCTTCTGCTATCAATAACACAGTAGTTATTGTTGTTCTCCATACATGCCCTGTGATGATCATTGGAACGTTGATGATTAATCTAATAGCCACCAGGGTGGGCAATGCCGTGAACTGGCCTTTTATGAGATAGAACAAAATTCAATAGTATCATAGCAATTCTTCAGCACAAGCGACCTGTTTAAAAGTTTTTAATGCCGGGAGCACGATTTTGGGTTTTAGGTAGCGCCACATTTCAGTCACAGACCATGACGCGAAGCATCACTCGACGATCGTAGCGTCGAGTTTGTGGCCAGCACGAGGTGTCTATCACACTCTTGTCAGCGGGGTCTGGGGGTCTCTTGGGAAAATGTTGGAACTTGGAAGGTCAGTGTGGCTTCTTTGCACATTACCGCAATGTTTTCCAACCAAAATATTCCAGTATTCAAAGAAGCCAATTGATATCGGCTCACATGAGACCCACATGGGAGCTAGGCATGTAGCTGTATTCATGGGGTACGGTATTATCGGCGATAAAACACCCACGTCCATGTTTTATCGCCGATGATATCGTGTCCCTTGGTATCGGTGTTTGTAAAAAAAAAACCCGAAACACAAAAAATAGGAGGGAGCACCCTCTCTGAATCAGCATGTTTTTTCAAATCAAGTGCTTTGGCATATTAAGGCCATGCCATAAATAATAGACTGGCTTAAAAAAATAAGCCGGCACATGTGGGCATCTCTGTTCCTGAACAATTAACTGCGACCCAATGTTGGGCAGCTCAAGGAGTGCTCATGTCAGATTCTTTGTCCGCTTGTTTATCCATTCGTGATTTGAATTACAGTTTGTAATTTCCTTTTGTTCATGAGTTATCAAACGTCTGCTCTTGGATCTTGCGAAGCTTCGAAATTCGATTCGATTCGAAATCATCCTGATGATTTCCTATTGAGGGGAGGGGCATAATTTTTTAGGGGTGTCAGGTCGATAGATGTCACAGGCAGATCCGAACGCCGTAGGCCTGAGGTGGGGTAGGTATGGCCCTCGCTGTTGGTGGAGTTCAAACCTACGTTATCCCCCTCTCATTGGTTTGAGGGGTGGGGGGGGGGGGGCTCCCGAGAAAATTTTGAAAATTCAATACCTTCAGAGTGAATCTGGGACCTCTGGTGTTTTAATTTTCACATTTTGAGGGGGGTGGCATTGTAATTTTTAGGGTCCCCTAGGCCTTCCCCCATTGGCTACGCCACTACTGATAATTCAATTCGTTTCGATTCGAGTCGCGCCGATTTGGAAATTTTCAAATCGTGGGAGATGTTCTCAAAAGCTCACCAAGTGTCCCAACTTGAACTCTTCTATCAACAGGCCTCCTGTACCAGACGACAGGTAAACACTCTTTTTATCTAAGGTTCTCAAAAGGGAAGGGTCGTCCGTACATATGTGGAAAGAACACTAGAATCACAAAGATCTGAATGTTCCTTCACCAATAGCTGCGATCGTTTGACTGGGGCCATGTAGCCCAGGGGGTGGCTTGGAGTCCCCCCCCCCCCCCCCCCCACACACACACACACTCATACACTTTTCTCGCCAACAATATTCAAAATAGCTGAAAGTCGTGAACAAATTAGTCTCGACAACGTTCACGTTCACATGATTATTCTGGCGTAGTAATCACTTCAATATATAGTGTCAAATTGCTGAATATAGACCTGTTACAGTGCAGAAAGCCTGACTTTGGGTGGGTTCTTCATCACCTGTGTAATAGGTGTGTTGGCAGGGCGTATGTATCGGAAGAAAATTCCAGTTGCCATGTAAGATATTTATAGGCAGTTAAGCCTTTGAACTCGAGAGGCCCCTTTTCCGGCTCAGAAAAATGATATGTCACAATTGATTTACGAAGGATGGCTGCTTAGTGAATGTGTAGAATAGAACAATTAATATTTTCAACGTGCCGCCCTGGAGCGGCACGTTGAAAATATTAATTTGTCTATCCCCAAATAATTAATATGGACTCTTCTAATTCCTGCCATTGAACTGACATGGAAAATATCACCAGTGTTCATAGGGTTAATGAAAAATGACAACTACTCGCCTTCTGTTAATCTATTTTTTAGCCTTTTCAACTTTCAAATCGGAATTTCGTGACTAATCTGATCAGATATATCATAGCTGCGGTTTTGAATGTTACTGTGTTGAAAAGCCATTTAAACAGGTGATAATTTAAGAATATATTTACTTCAGTAGTAAGGTTTGATTATAGTTTGTTAAGAGAACACTTTAGTGCATCGAGTACCCCGCGTTGACCATGCAGAAAAGTTGTCATGGAGGTAACTATAATTTTCTGCACTACAGATCTCCAACAACTCCACGAAGTAAATATGTCGAAGAAACTGGAATCTGGCAGTATCTGAGATTGTCCTAGACTAGTAGAAGTTGGAATTTTATTGTTTATTGTAAAATGTAGAGACATTCATTTTAGAAAAAATAAGGCGAGGGCGAAACTGGAAAATATGAAAGAGTGATTCCTAAAACGACTCATATCCTCATCTGGATATTATTTGTAGGGCTGTCACGATGTTTTAATTTAGGAATCGATTAATCGTCGCAAATAATCGATAATAATCGATTAATCGTTCCTAGATTGACCCCCCCCCTCTCTCCCTCTCTTTGAAGTCGTTAAAAATGAAGTTCAAGTCAGTTGACCTACCTCAAGTAAACAACGAAGACGATCATTTTTTAGGTACATTCAAAGCTTTGATGTTCTGAACTTTTGAACCGTCAGTGTAATAATCAAGACCGGTCGTCAGTTGCGAACTTCGCAAGTTCGCAACTGCCGACCGGTCTTGCTTATTACACTGACGGTTCAAAAGTTCAGAACATCGAAGCATTGAATATACCTAAAAGACAAATGCTTCTATCGGCTTCTTGAGGTGTAACGTCGACGTTCTTGACCTTTTACCTTTAGAAACAATAGTTTTTTCATCAATTGTTTTTAAATTATTAAACGTCTAAAACCGGGTAGAATTTAACGATTCTTCGACAACAAAAAACGCTAATCGATTTGGGCGTGACCGATCGACAATCGATTAAGCAATTAATCGTGACAACCCTAATTATTTGAGGATACTTAGACATGATGAATATTATTAGAGGAGTCCTTTTGGAGGGTAGTTATTGGAGGTAGCTTTCTGGGGAAAGTTGTGGCTCCTATACAGTTCCTACCTTCTAGACCATCCCATGGCCTTCATAGTTCGAAGACCACTGTCACTGAGTTGTTCATGGTCACCACAACTATCTTTCCTATGATCAGCATCCACAAACTATAGATTTCTGCCACTACTCGTTTGCACAAGTTCCACTGACTTTTGGTACTACTATACCCTCTCTCTCTCAATCCACCTAGACAAATTCTTAAACGAATCGGATGCTATTATGGCCTGGGACCAGTCTTGCCCTCAAATAGATATTCGCCAATTTTTAGTTTCAATCAGCTGATTGACTTTTTCCCACAAAGTGGAATATTCCATCCAACTGAATCCCAAAATACCATAAACACTCTTTTGCGTTGAATCAATGCAAAATATGTTTCTCAATAGAGACATGATTTGACCAAACCTTTGATGACATTACCGAGACTATTACTATGAGACATATTTGTTGATTAAATAATTCTGAATAAATAGAGAGTAATCGCTTGACTGGACTGGTTACGTGAAATAATTCATGAAAGGTGAGGGACGTTGCACAAACACCAGTGCGTTAATACGCACGAGTGTTTTTACAATATAGTCTCTCGCCTCAAATGAATTATGTCACGTAACCAGTCCAGTCAAGCGATTACTCTGTTTATTACTTTTCATTATTAACGATAACTATATTATTTAACCCTTTACCAACGTAACAGCCAAAAGCGGCCACCGCTATTCTCAAAACTCGCCAATTAATTTTCGTTATTTTTTTCATTTTTTGTCTCTAAAACATAGGTTATGACCCCTCATTGGAATGAGCTCGTTCCAATGAGGGGTCACAACCTATGTTTTTGAGACAAAAAAATGAAAATAATAGTTATTCAAGAATTGTTTTTTTTTTGCAAGTATCGTCTGCTTTTCATGTTTGGTAAAGGGTTAAAAAAGCACAAAAAAACAAACAATGAAGTCCCCATTACACCCACGGCAAAGCGACTTCGTTTGCGCGCACGGATACATGACACAATTGTTGATTGCATAATTCACTTGTGAAGTTATCGTTAATAATCAAACCCGGAAATCCCAGTAAATCACACTTTGGAAAGTAATAATGATTCCTCACAGTTGTAGTTAATGATTACACCGCGTAATTACACCAACTGTGTTAATATCTTGATGTTTTGAAGACGAAATAAATACTTATTGGCTGGAATATATGTAACTGGTGCACGGAAGAATATCTGCACCTCTTCTGGAGTAAAGGAATGTGACTTTAAAACAACGGTAGTCTGCGTGCATGCTTCATGAAAAGTGAGTAAACAAGCAGCCCCATAACTGCGAATTTGCCCATGGTGGTCTCTGGCCCAGCTAAAAGTTGCAACTTTTTTGTATAAAAGTGTATATATCTTTGATAAGTTTTCTCGTTCGGGCCAAGGTATAAGAATGTGCGTTTATATAACGGACCCCGAAAACCGATTTGTCAGGCCAGCAATAATTCAAGCGCTGCAAACGAAGTATGAAATTTAATGTCCATTATGGCGCAGTTGTTGAACGCCACATGGACTATCTGATAACTGATCAAAGAGGTATTCTTCTGTTGTCATTATCTATGTAATTATGGCCAGTTAATAGCTGATTATGGTGTAAACAGTGCATCACACATATTACGCATCTATCCTGTCACCGAATGACACTGAGATACCAAAATTCGAGTCTTTCAAGGGAACTTTAAAGCGAGTATTAAATTAAGATAGATCTGAGCGGCCAAGTTCAAGAGAAGCGATTAAACTAAGAATTAATGTTCTGGCTATCTAAATAAAAATCGGGGATTACTCGAAAAATTCATTCCAGCCAATTCCAATCTGAAGGTGTGTAGGGCTGTGGGTCGTCGCGTGTAGATGGGGATGTCCCATGCTATAGGTTAGAGGAGGTGTCGCATCGGCGCGAAAGTATAGGCACGTTGTGACGTAGGGGAGCCACAGACTCATATTTAGAATAGGAACAGTCGCAGGCCAAGTCGGTGGCCATTTATGAGAATAGGACCAGAAACACGAAGTACGAGCTCAGGGAGCTATTTGCATTTAGGTAAACGCCATTACCTGTTTTAGAAGGCAAGCCATACGTAGGCAGAGTAGGCTTTGCCTGTATGAACATTATTCCGAGACAAACGTAAATGGGAGTATAACCCCATTGGTGGCTATGCTTGTGTGAAAAGCGTCAAGTAAAGTGACAATAAGCTAGTGGCCGTGCGACGGCAGTGGGAGATTGACATCGCGTCACATGTTGGAGGAAAGGCGCCCCGATAAAGTGACAATACGTTAGTGCCCGTGCGACGGCAGTGAAAGGGTGAATTGAAGAGACGACCAAGGAACAAACACCGGTGAAAAGGAGGAAAAACCAGCGACAACAGAGAATGCGGGCCCGCAAGTAACTCAAAAACTGTGTGGGTAGGGGTGATTGACGTTTTGTGTTCTTATTCTTTTGGATTCCTTGTAAGTCACCAATTATCATATTTATTTATATATATATATATATATGTATTAAAATTGTTGTTTTCAGTGAACCCCTGTTGATTTATGCTTTTCGAGGAAAAGTTATTAACCCCTTCAGGATAAGAACCACCCCAACAAAAGTGAAACGGGCGGGTTCGTCACGGTGAGACATACGTTCACGTACGGATTCGGGCAACACTCCTTGAGTTTTGACTGAATACGCGGCGTGAATCTATTTCTTCCAGCAGCGACAAAGCCCTGGTTTCCGACACCTGCTTTGACGTCTTCTCTCGACCGACCCACCAATATCTGGAGATAGTTACAGGCCTTATGATCATTTGAACTTATTGAGTAAACAAATACCTTTCATCTGGCAGGCAGTGTAGCATAGTGTTCAAAATATCGTGTACCTTCACTGTTAGAAATTACCATTAAATTTACGGTAATCTACTAGCAATCAGCCGCAGGTCCATTAACCGTAAATTTTATTGTAACTACCGTCTGTACTCAAACGTAATCAGGGAAACAGAGAAGTGTTCATGTTCAGTGGGGCTTCTCTTTTCAGTACGAAGGCATTTAATTCTTTAGTTACTACTTTTGCATAACCACATCATCAAGGCCGACTTGTCTGGGAAGAGCCCATTCTAAAGGTAGACCAATTTATATTTTTAACCTGCAGCCAATCGCCTGCAGGTTAACATATTTATTGTGTACTTTTGATGATGATTTAACAAGCGTCCGATGTTGTGAAGCTGTATATATACATATCAGACCTTGGTTCTGCTTCTCGATCGAACAAAATGTCTCCATTTCAAAAATACGGATTTTTACCGTTAAATGTTACGGTAATATACCGGCTACTTGTTGCCAGCACTTTATCGTATTTTCAAAGGTAATTTTTATACGCCCGTTTGAAAAACGGTCATATTATGTAATCAGTCTGTCCGCCCGTCTGTTTGGCGGTGCTCTTGTTTACATTGTAGAAGATACCAAACTGAAATAATTCGGAGTTTTGAGGCATATCGGAATGAAATTACTCAACCTTAACTCTTGACCCCGATGGTATATTCCGTCAGTTCAATGACATCAATTGGAAGTGCCCGTAATCATTATTTCGGGGAAGACCAACTAATATTTTCAAGGTGCAGTCTTGGACTGCAGGTTGGAAATATTTATTGGTTTACACCACAGTTTCATTGAAGAGCCAAAACCTTTATTATTTTATGACGTATCATGACGTGTTGAAAGGGTTAAAATATGATCAAGTTCAACATTGTAAGAAGACTAAACATAAACTTCGAGCGATGACATATGACATATTTTAGTTGCCAGGTTTGAGAGTAATTGCGTTTTATGGTATGATAATATCTTACACACTTTATGAACTAATCTTCAGCTAATCCAATCCAACCCGTTTGAATTCTCCATCAAAAAGAAAAAAATTCTAATCAATTTGGCCAACAACAACTTAAATCTAGAACTGTTTTAAAAGACTGATGAGCGCTCATTCCTCAGTGAAGGAGAAAAATTTGAAAAACATCCTGACACTCGTCTCATATATAATTACATTGTTAATGTAGTTATACGTTTTTGGTCCAAATACTCAATTCCCATTGGTCAGCTGGATGAAAACGTCATGACCAAATGTAATTCATTTCCCAATGAATACATTTGGTCGAACTTTGACCCGCACTTACGGTAGAGCGCAGTTGACAGAATGTAATTCGGGCGGTGTTTGGGCGGTGTTTGGGTGGGTTTTTAACTTTTAGCGCCTCCGCAGTGATCAACTCCGCTGCTGTTTCTTTGGTGACATTTCCCAACTGTTGCATAAAGCCCGTTACTAAAATACTCGTTTCCATTTCTAAAGTTGTGAAAATTAAAAATCAGAGTTGTGAGCTTTGTCTTTTGTGTGAGGGTGGTTTTTCGCCTCGTTCGTTCGTACATGTTTTATTTCGTCTTTCTGCTTTGTTGTTTGGTAAAAAGTAGTTTAAACAGTTACGGAATGTAATTATAAGAATTGAATGCAATTTTTATAATCTTTATTGGAGTATGAACGTGTGGGAATGGGTACAAATTGTATGAATCCCTTCGGGATTCATACATAATTTGTACCCATTCCCACACGTTCATACTCCAATAAAGATTATAAAAATTGCATTCAATTCTTAAATAAATGCGAGTATTTTTCGAGATGTGGTGCCACATTCTGGTAATATGGGGTTAGTTCGTCAAATGAGTATCATGCGACATGTTTCAGTTGCCCCCGGCACCACACTTTGACATCGTCGACGTCATTTACGTCTATTTTTACCGACCCGGCTTTGTTCCTAATTCACTTTTAGTTTTCCGTATTTTTCCGTACATGAAGCTAAAGTTTGGCACTTCGAGTGATTTTTGTCTGAGGGGTTGGCTTAACCTTGGATGTCGTTTGCCTCCGGCGTCACACTTGATGTCACCGAGGTCCACGTAATTCTTTTTCCAACACCAACAATTTTCGAGATATGTTCCTAAAATTTCGCACTCCGGCGTAACTTTGCTAGGGAGTAAAAGGGATGGGTAATGATTATCTCCGAAGTCAAACTTTAACGTCATTTACGTTATTTTTTGTCACACTTTTGTCCTTTTTCTTTCCTGAAGTTTTTTATTATTGGCCTAACATTTGACTGTCTGGGTTAATTCTGCCCAAGGAGTAGACGTAACACGAGGTGGGCTTCGATTGTCTCCACATTATATTGTGGCGTGACCTGAGTACATCGTTTTTTTTCACCAAAATATCCATTTTTGTCGACGTCTAGAATTCAAATTTGGAACTCGGGTACAATTTTGTCTGAAACCCAATATGACACGAGTTTTGATTTAAAATGGCATCGCACTGTTACGTCATCGACATTATTTACATCCTTTGTGCCAATATTTGTTTCTAAACAAAACCAAAAGTTGACACTTGAGCGTAATTGTTTCCAGAAAGTAACATGTCTTTGAGTTGGGTTCTAATTTTCTCAGACACCGCACTTCCAACCTCAGCTACATCAACCACGTAGTTCCTGGTCAATTTGCATATTTCGTTCGATTCCTATTGTCACCGACGTGGCGGTGTCGTTTTTTTTTACCACTTCTCAATTTCCGCCGATACATAGAACTCAGGTTTGACACTTGCAAGTACTTTTGTCTGAAGGTAAAAAAGCAATGAGTTCAGATTTTCTTCCATGTCGCATGTTGACGTCCCGACTTTATTTACATCAATTGTGTTACCACCATCGAAATGTTTATTTGTTAACCTCTCTTTCTCAGGAGAGCCCATAAATTTGGAAATCGGGCGTAATTTCTGTTTTTTTATACCTCATTTTACTTCTTTCATAAAACAGGAGTCTGATATTGACTCTTGGAAAAGTCTTTGAGAGAGTTTTCCAGAAAAGTATATCAGAGAGCTTGTTTCATCCCAAAAATATACTGAAGATGTAACTTTCTTGCAGTTTTCTTTCTCTTTCTTGACTTTGTATAGTATTCTTCATCTTTTTGTGGAGGTTGGGTGGTGGGGTTGGCATTTTTGTGCTGGAGGCCACCTGTTCGATTCACTCTGGGCACGATCTTGCATGTCTCACAAAACTTATTGGTACTTCGTTTTCAGGCGAAGTGATAATATTCGAAACAATATGACGCAAACGAACACACTGTTTTTCGGTCTATTTGTCACTACAAATCAAGCCATACCTTTTAAAACACGCGAACTAACAACAATTTCCACCTTACTGACGTAACTAGGTCGTTCAGAGAGAACATGTTTTCCTCTTTTCACTGTTATATAGATGGATACTTTGTTCATATAAAGCTAAGATTATGCCTATTTGTTATTCTCATCTGTCCCCAATGTTAACGAATACTCAACAAAATATGCAACTGACATAACTAGTTTATATTCCGCTTGACCAACTTTGTCGGCATATTTTACGATGCAAATGCACCCCTATCATTCTTTAGGAGTGCAGGAGTGCACACCTAGAAAAATTGAGGAGGGTAATTTTTTGCACTCCTTGTTTTTCTGGAATGCCAGACCTGTTTGGGACTGCCTTTAAAATCTATTCTCATTTCGTCCCCTGAGTTCCAATGTGTTCTCTGTGCCTACTGGCACAGAGAACACATTGGAACTCAAAGGACGATTTGTCAATGTTGTACTGATTCGCAATAATTCATGGCCCATTCTGTGTCGCATTTCGATACATTTTGAGTGTAGAAGACAGTCACATAAGAATTGAATGCAATATTTTTAATAAAGAGAAGATGTGTGTGTCAATTTTTCCACCATGTAGCTGAATATAGTACAACTTTTCAGTCACAATATTAATACCTTGAAGTGAATATAAGCAAAACAGCATACAAGTTTTTGCATTGAAAATTTCAGGTGCAATTGCACTCTCCCAAGCAATCTGAGCAATGTTTTGCACTCCTTGATTTTCTAGATTGCCAGGCCTGCAACTGTCTCTTTCTTTAATCCTCTCTCGTGACTCTTCTTCGTGGGTGGATTCACTTTTGCGCCGCGTGCCCCTCCTATTTTTGTAATTCAATTTTTTTTTACAAGAGCCGATACCAAAGGACACGATATTATTGGCGATACCATATGGACATCCACTACCTTTGGTAGTGGATGTTCATGTGTTATCGCCGATAAAACCGTACCCCATGAATACAACGCTCCTACGGGAGCCTCATATCAGCCGATATAAATTGGCTTCTTTTCTTTACAATTTGAATGCTAGAATATTTTGGTTGGAAAACATTACGGTCATGTGCAGATAAGCCAGCGAGATGACCACACTGATCTTTCTTGTTCCCGTGAGATTCCCCGGCACCCGCCGACAATAGTAGGATGCACGCTATCGTGTCCATCCCTAACCAGTGGCATCATGCCAACGGTGCAACGGTGCACGCCTCCTCCCCCCAAATATTTTCCGTGAAAGCCTGGGAAGTGACATTTCCGGCAATCTGGGAGGCATTTTTTGCCAAACTTTTGGGGCACGCTATGCGCCAACCGATGGTGGCACTCCGCTTAGATGGTGTTACCGATCCGCCTACCCCTCCCCCCCCCCAGATTTTTCCCCAGCATGACGCTCCTGTCCCTAACTCGCCACTATGATCGTCGAGCTTCGCATCATGTCCCACGATTGAAATGTGACGTCTCCTCAAACCCAGAATCATGGGTCCGCCACTTTTTTGTCAACCAAAGTCGATTTTCTCTCAAGACGAAATAATTCAAATTTCTACTTAAAATCTGCAGAGAGGGGGCGTGTTGGCGTTGCGGTAACCGGTTCTCGTCAGATCACCGAAGTTAAGCAACGTCGAGCCCGGTTAGTCCTGGGATGGGAGACCGTCTGAGCGATCAATTCGGACTCCCGCGTTGTCCTTTGGGCAAGACACTTAACCCCGACTATCCACATGGGGGCACGATAACACCGTGTACTAAGGCGTACTGCACGTCGATGGTACGCATGTCTTCAACCAATCTAACCCTGCCTGTGCTGCAGTGTGGAGTTACGATGTTGGGGAGCTGGCAGCTGCTCGTCGTTGCTCGGTGGTTCTCTCCGGGTACTCCGGCTTCCTCCACCCATAAAACTGTCACCGACACGATATTACCTTGGCAGTTACAGTGTCGTTAAACCTTAATAAATAAATAAATAAAATCTGTAGAGGAGGTTAAGAGGATGACAAAATCGTCATTCCCGGACTGAACACATTCATAAATGAAAACAGAATGGATACCATTCCTCCCTGGCCAATGTTCCGAGTTGAAGGCTTAAATTTATGCTTTGCAATATTTACAGGAAGAAAACGTGCCACGCGGAGATAGCTAATTTCTCTCGACCTCCTAAACTTGTAGACAGACGACGAGAAGTTTTTTGCTCTTGAATCACATGAACTTTCTATATGTTTCGTCGCTTAGTTCTTCCTCGGGCTTGCGATTAAGAGAAAGTCGAAACACTACGTGGCTGCTGAGAAACACTCGGTTTAGTCATACACATGCACATTTATGGATTTTGTGAAATGGAAAATTTTCAAAGCATGTGTTGTAAAAGCAAATTTTAACCCAATATCCAACGTAACTGAAAACCCGGGTAGTTCCATTTACAAAAATGGCCGTTCAGCTTTTATTATGTTTTCATTGTTGTCAAAAAGTAACTTATGACCCATCTCTAGAGCGGGTTCAACGAGCTCGTTCCAGTTAGGGATTATGAACAATTGATTTTTTTTTTTTTTTTTTTTGGCGTGGGGAGGGGGAGGGGGGACGAACCATGCTGTGTGTCGTTAAAAGATACCATCGTCTTTGGAATAAGAATTTTACAGGAGCATTCTAACATCAGCATATCAGTGGCCCCGTCTGGGTGGGGATCGGGGGAATCCTTCCCCCTAATATTTACGCAGCCCCACCCCCCAAAAAAACATTGGCACAATGCAAATCTCGCATCACACAATGCTAAAACTGATCTAAGGCCACACACGCTACCAATGCCTCGGATACGCTCTCAGAGCATTGGCTTTTGAAAGTTTACTCGGGGAGGCCTTGTTCTAACTAAGACCCTCTGTTCGCTACCTCATCACCATACTTCCTGAAGTGGACGGAGTTAACGACCGGTGGGTCCCAATTAGGACTAGGGGAGGACCTCGAACCCTCGTTTCCGTGTCCCCCACCAGCAACAAAAAGAAAAACTGGCTTGGGAACCCCTATAATAGGATTCTTGGTACGCACCTGTGGTAGCTGATAATGCAAATTAAGGACCTCCAAAATAAATTTGCTGTGCTTGGGACACCAGGTAGAATCTGTTTGTTGTGTCCTCAAGCGACAACTTTAGAGAAGCAAGTATAGGATTGCACATGGATTCCCATTCACTGGACAATATCATCCTTGTGTGCCGTAAAATCGTTATGTGCGGTTAAACACTAGATTTTTTTAGGTGATATCGTGCAGTCAGTTTAGACAATGTAACACATATGATACACACCATTTACTGTGCAATTGTGGTTACCATGTCTTCCATAAACAACTCTTTGAATTTTACTTCTTTCATAACCCTTTACCTAACATGAAAAGCAGACAACACTTGCAAAAAAATCTTGAATAACTAGTGTTTTTCATTTTTTGTCTCAAAAACATAGGTTATGACCCCTCGTTGGAACGAGCTCGACGAATAATGAAAATTAATTGGCGATTTTTTAGAATAGCGCTGGCCGGTTTTGGCCGTTACGTTGGGTAAAGGGAGAAAACAGGAAATGGAAATTCAAAGAGTGTGCTTCACAAAATGATGTGAAATTCAAGATATATACTCGCCCAAAAAAGAAAGTGTGCATTGCAGAAATTGATCAAACTCCAAAAAAATAATTCCGTGGGTGTAAAGAGTGTTAACCTGTTCATGAATAAGTTATATTGAACACAAAAACAGCTTTCCCCGTTAAAATTGCATTAACGTTAAATGACATGCTGCACGTTTGTGTAAAGGCATGTTTTGCACGTGGAGAGTCTGAAAATTCATGCAGCAATGTGAATCCTTGGGTATTTAAACACTAAAGTAAGGCCTTCCTATCGTTCACATTCAAACTTGCGCTGCTGTTAAAACGACTCCACATTAGCATGCCAAGAGTGACAATGAATCAACGTCTCCTTGCCCTGGGTATTATTAGAGCTGGCAGAACACACAGAGAGGTTGCCCAGCATTTGAACTGCCACGGTAACACTGTAGACAGGCTAGTCCATCGACATGCACAACATGATGACGTTCGAGACCGACCCCGCTCCTGGAGACCCCGAGTTACCACCCCTGCACAAGATCGGTATATCCGTGTCGTCCATCTCCGGAACCGGCAACAAACGGCAACGACGACAGCCAGGAACATCCCTAACCTGAGACGGATAAAGCCTCAAACAGTAATCAACCGGCTGAGAGAATACGGCTAACGTCCTCGAAGACCTGCAATTCGTCCGATTTTGACGTTACGTCATCGTCGTTCTCGACTGCAGTGGTGTAGACAACATCTCAGGCATCCCTTACACTGGTGGCGGCGTGTTTTATTCACAGATGAATGTCGTTTCCATCTTTCATCATCAGATGGCCGCCAGAGAGTGTACAGACGTCGAAACGAACGCTACGCAGATCCATGTGTCGTGGAGCGAAACCGTTATGGGGGAGGGTCTCTCATGGTGTGGAGTGGCATCACTGCCCGTAACAGAACTGGGCTGGTCATTATTGATGGCAATCTCAATGCAGCCAGATATCGCTATGAAGTGCTTACACCTGTTGTTGTCCCATTTCTGCAACGTCACAGCCCCGGCGTCATTCTACAGCAGGACAACGCCCGACCCCACGCAGCTCGTGTTGTTCAACAGTATCTGCAGCAACAACAAGTGGATGTTCTTCCCTGGCCCGCAAATTCGCCCGATATCTCACCTATTGAGCACGTATGGGACGAAATGAAACGTCAGCTACGCCGGTTTCCCCATGCACCGTCAACGCTTGTGGAACTCCAAGGACAGCTTATCAGAATATGGAACAACATCCCACAACACTTCCATGCTAACTTGTTCGCTTCCATGAGGCGTAGATGCACAGCAGTAGTCGATGCAGACGGAGGTCATACCAGATACTGTGTGTGTGACTTTTGTGTTGGACTCTTAGTGTCTTTGACTCTCCATGGCACTAAGAGTATTCGTCGTAGCGTAATGAAATTTCTCGTGTTGATCACAAATTGATCCAGCTGTGATTGAATAAAATTTCCATGAATGAAAATGATATATATCTTTTTTTAGTGTTATTTTTTAGCATGCACACTTTCTTTTTTGGGAGAGTATAGTTTGGCGTCACTTATGACTTAGAAGAAATTACCAGCACAGTGTGCTACTTTGAAATGATACAACCCTTTCTGACCCTATTTAACACTTACGCTGCCGAAAGCGACTATTATCACCTATTTTATGATGATTATATGTACGTTCCGGTATCAGTATGCGCAGATCAAACCCACCATCTGATTAATTGTCAGAAAGGAGTCAGGGAGCCATTTCCAGCAATTAATCAAATCATAGAGTTTCAAGTACCGGTATGTCATAAATTTTATTAAACTCCCTCGCATACAGGCGTAATAGCGGTCCTCCATATGTGGCTAAAATGGGTGTGGCAGTAAAAGGGTTAAACTTAACCCTTTACCCAACGCAGACGATATCAAAATTTATTATTTTAAATATCATTTTTTAATTTTTTTCAAAAAATTTCAACAAAACCATATCATGTGAACCCTCGTTGGAACGAGCTCAAGTTCATTTTTGTAGTTTCCTTTAGACTCTTCCGCGTCAAAGCCTGTAAGTTCCAAAAGTTATTATACCTCTATGGAAAGAGGCCTAATGTCGACTAAGAACGATTGATGTTTCTGAAAGTGGGTATCTCAGTATAATGTTTTTAAACATGTTGGATAATGACAGTGGGTATCTCAATTAAGGCCTTACGAATCTTCGAATTCAATTCGATTTCGAACCGTTTTGTCCGATTCGATTCGATTTTCGAATACCTGACTGCCGAATATTGAAATCGAATATCCCGTCAACGATCATGGAAACTTGAGTCCTTTATTTTTGCGTATATCATTACATGTGGACATCATTTCTCGCTTATTGCGTTAAGATCAAGAATATTACGGTTAACTGGTCGATCAGAGCTGTCGGGTACCTATTTAAAAGTCAGCAGCCGGGCACGAATAAAATCATTAGGGATAACCGAGCAAACGTTATGTCAGAATGCATGCGCGTGTATCAGTTGTACAGACCCCTCAATAATACGTGAACTTGAAAGTGTGAAACGTGAGAGATGTGTCAACTGTGATCTACGCGGTCACCATTTGATTCGAATTTGGTTCAAAATCGAACCTTAAATACGCGATTCGATCTGTATTCAATTGGAATGGAAGCTTGTCACTCAACTTATTCCCAAATTATTTTCAACCTAGTTCGATCCTCGTCCGGGACGACCCGCGTTGTGTCCTTGGGCAAGGCACTTTATCCCGGTTACCTACATGGGGGCACGATGACGCCGTGTACTAAGGCGTACTGCACGTAGATGGTACACATTTCTTCAACCGCTGTAACCCTGCTTGAGCGGAGCTTGAACAGAGTTAGAATGTTGAGGAGCTGACAGATGTCCGTAGTAGGTAATAAATGCCGATTCAAGGACACGTTGTACATGTACCGTACACGTACACGGGCGTTTACCATCGTAGGATTCAGTGTTAAATCGCACGCTTGTTCACAAAAATGTCGAGTGTCCCAGAATCGGCTATTATTTTGAGACTCCTAGATCGCACTTTTAACGTTCAAATACCCGTTGGCGAACGTGTCGAATGTACAAGTTTTTCAAAAAAGTGAAAAATGTATGAAATTGTACATTTTTCACTTTTTTTTTTTTTACTTAAAAATTTTTTGTCGACGTTCCCATCGCGGATTAGACCTTCAATCTATCGTTGGTGAACGCGAAAAAAACGCTTTGCCGATTCTAAGACAGCATCAAAAAAGGTGGTTTGCCGATTCTGGGACAGTGTCCCAGAATCGGCAAACGGCTTTTGAGGCTCTGAAGGCGGTCACGTGACCTGCTAATTAATCAATCAGATTGCTTGATTCTCATAAACTTAATCATACAAAGTTATCTCCCCTCGTCGTGGGGGTGGGGGTCACGCCCATGAGAAAAATCGAAGTTTCGAGAAGGTGGTCACGTGACATATCAAATTGAAGGTCGAGGAAATAAAAAAGTGATTGATATATATAGGAGAGAAAAAAATATAAATAAATAGTTATTTAAAAAAAATAAAATATATCAAATCGAATAGATAATAAAAAATACGTAAATCATGAGCGCTTCCCAGACTATTAGAGCGAGGTTTCTTTTAAACATGCTGATGAGAGCATACGCAATCTGCGTGAACGAAGAACTATGTCCCATCTTGTTAGAACGATGTGTCAGATGTCGGGATCATCTAGACTTCGATCACGAGAATCATTCGTGTCTGACGATGGAAAGGGAAGATATGGTCGTCAAGTATTTCGAACCGGCGTTCGAACGCGTTAGATTCGACGATGTGATCACGCTTTGGAAGAGATTAGTCTTCTGTAAGGATCGAGACAAGCCCACGGTTTCGGAAGAACTGAAATTGGCGCGTAGAAGTTTAACTTTAGAAGACAAGGGATGCATCATGAAATTATTGTTCAATGAAGCATACGTCTAAGTTTTCTCGTTGATATAAAAATAAGGGAGAATAGAAAATAAAAATAAATACACACATAAATTTTTTATCTAATATTAGAAAGAAAAAAACCCCACAAAAATGAGAACCAGAAATAAATTGTGTCCGACGTTAGATGACGACGAGGATGAGAAGCCGAACGGCGTTTTGCCGACGGCTCCGTCGCTAGAAGAAAAAGAAAGAGGAGAGAGGTATCGCATCAATCAAATCAATAGAATCCAAGTGTATCTAACTCGAGAGAGAGATTCTCGCCGTTCTCTCAAGAAGAAATATTCGCGTTTTGTGAAATTCGTCAACGTGATCGACACGACACTCATCACGATTTCCATGGGTTTACACGTGGCCGGCATCGGATTGTTGTCGACCGCGGTCGGTATTCCGATCGTGTTGACCGTAGAAGGAGTGGCTCTCGCCGCCGGATTGTTTAGCACGCTCGGAAACTTTTTGAGTAGGAAATTATATCTGAAGGTGAGGAAACACGACAAGATTCGCATCTTGGCCGACTCCAAGATCGACACGATATCCAAAATGATCTCGATGGCATTGAAAGATGGTAGGATATCGGAAGGAGAATACTTCATGATATTGGGTGAGAAAACGAAATACGAAGCCATGAGAATCAAGACTCGTCAGATCATCAAAGAAGAGATGAAGGATTCTCTCGTGGAAAAGGGGAGGAAAGAGGCTAGGGAGGAATTCAGTAAGATGATCGAACTCAAGAGCAGCGACTGAAAAAAAATATATATATAATAAGAACAGAATTTTTAAAAAAAATATTAAATTTATATATAAAATAAAAACGAAATTAATTTAAATAACTCTTAAAAATGTATTGCATAAAGTGTAAGAGAGTTACCGAGACGAGTAATTCTCGAGAAGTATGAACTAAAAACGATAGACAGATGCTTCGCGAAATTTGCGACGTGTGTGGTTCTATCAAGACTCGATTCACCAAAAAAAGAACGCGAGCAAAGGTAAAGGCATTGTGAATAAAATGATCACTAATCTACCTTTCGAAATGCATCTGCCTGGTCACAGTTTCACGGGACCTGGAACGAAATTGAACAAGAGACTCAATGCCGATCTGACTCCTAAATCTTGGAGCAAACCTGTGAATAGAGTGGACGCGGCCACGTATGATCGCGATCTGTGCTACGCCGGACATCCTGACACCAAGACTCGCAACGATGTCTGCAATAAAAACATGTTGGGGAAATTGAGAGGCATATCGAATCCGACCAGGAGAGAGAAGATAGAACGTTCGCTGGTCGGCAATCTGATCGGTGTGAAACGTCGATTCGGATGGGGTATTCAAAAAAAAAGCACATCTGAAAAGAAGAAGAAACGATTATTAATGAGCGAATTGGCCGAGGAGTTACACAAACCCATCGTGCATAAATTTCGAAAGAGAAGGGTGTTTGTGAAGGGTTTGGATGATATTTGGTCTGCCGACTTGGTCGACATGAGATCGTTTTCGAAGTGGAATGAGGGTGTCAAATATCTATTGACAGTCATCGACGTGTTTTCCAAATATGGTTGGATCAGAGCTTTGAAGAATAAATCGGGACCTTGCGTCGCTGAGGCTCTGAAGAGCATGTTCGACTCGTCTTCTCGAAACTCGAGTAAATTGTGGGTGGATAAGGGAAAGGAATTCTACAACAAGCACGTTCATCGATTGGTCGACCTCTACTCGATCGAAAACGAAGAGAAAGCCAGTGTGGTGGAACGTTGGAATCGAACGATGAAGGAAAAGATGCATAGATACTTCACGGCGAATTCGACCAAGAAATACATATACGTTCTGAACGGTCTGGTTAAAGATTACAACAACACGTGACACAGATCGATCAAGATGACTCCCGTGGAAGCCAATGATCCTCGAAATGAAAAACGGGTCTACGCAAATCTATATCCTGAAAGATCTAAGATTAGGAAGAAGTCTAGAACGCCGAAATTTGCGGTCGGTGATTGAGTAAGAATCTACGCTTATAAGAAGCACTTCAAAAAGGGTTATACTCCTCGATGGACCTCGGAAATCTTTGTGATAATCAAAATATTTCACACCGATCCGGTGATTTACGAAATCGAAGCTTTGGATGGAGAAGAGATCATCAGAAAGTTTTACGAACAACAATTACAGAAGACAAAGTTTTGATAAAGAAAACAAATTTCTTTTATTTACTCTCTTTAACATTTTCTTGTTTACACACATATATATATAGGAGAGAAAAATAATAATAAAAATAATTAAAACTATTTTTAGATGAAAAAAAAGCAAGCTAATTAATAAACAAAGAAACAAAAACCCTTTAGAAATGACAAATATACTAGATATAGCACAAAGCATAGTGAAAGATGAAAGTATTCAAGAATATAAGGTTCACGAATACAAACCGGTAACCAGAACGAGTTTGAACAATGCGGGAGAGATAAGAATCAATGTCGAAACTCAAGATCTATTCATACATCCTAGCGAGAGTTACATAGTGGTACAGGGACGTCTCACCAAGGAAGATGGGAGTGACTACGCCGACGACGACACGGTTACCCTAGCCAATAATGGCATCATGCATCTATTCAGTAATATAAAATACATGCTATCCGGACAAGAGATAGAATCTGTGTTTCATCCTGGTCAGGCCACCACGATGTTCGGACACTTGACGTATCCTGATGATTTTTCGAAATCCAGAGGACTTAATCAGTTGTGGGTGAAAGACACCGTCGGCCCTGCTAGCGTTGGCGCCGCCGCGATATTCGACTACGTTGTCAAGACATCCAGACCTAAAGGAATGTTTTCATTCAGGATACCTTTGAAACACATCTTCGGATTTGCGGACGATTACAACAAGATCATGTACGGATTCAAACACAATCTGATGTTGATTCGAAAAGGAAACAACGACGTAATAGTGAGACTCACTGCGACCGATGCTGGTAAGATAACTCTACACAAGATATCGTGGTTCGTTCCACACGTGGAGCCTTCGATCGTGGAAAAAGCGCGTCTCTACAAGATCATAGAATCCAAGAGTAAATTACCCATGGGATTTAGAATGAGACAGTGCGACACGGCTAGCATTCCTCTCTCCACGAATCACTTCGATTGGAGATTGACGGTGAAATCTGCTTCCGAGAGACCGCGTTTCATCGTGGTTGCATTTCAGACCGATAGGGATGGGTCTCAGGAAAAGAATGCATCGCTGTTTGATCACTGCCATTTGAGAAACATGCAAGTGTTTCTGAATGCCATGAGATATCCAGCAATCGATTACAATGCATCGTTTGACTAGAACGATTTCTGCAGACTGTACGGTGATGCCGCTGATTTTAGAAAGAAGTATCACGGTCTAGACAAATTGATGAGCAACCCTAACATATCTCCCGGCGAATACAAGTTGATGTATCCCATGTTTGTATTCGACGTCAGTAAACAGAGTGAACGACTCAAGAGTAGCGTCTTAGATATTCAGATCAAGATGCAATTCGATAGGAACGTGCTGAGAAAAACCAAAGCCTTCACCCTGGTCCTGTCAGACAGAGAATTACAATTCGAATCGGATGGAAATAAGATGTCGATCATTCGATGAGAGACGTGTGTGAAAAAAAAATAAAACAAAAAAATAAAAAAAGTAAAGAGTAATTATTAAAAAAAAAAAAAAAAAAAAAATAAAAGTAATGAGATCTAGAGAGATTGAACATCTTTCTAAATCTCATTACTTTTTTTTTTTTTTTTTTTTTAATAATCACTCATTATTTTTAATTAATTTTTTCATTGTTTAAAGAATCTAGTTCGATCAGTATGCTCACCACGGAAGTGGCGGCTTCGGGATTATTGGTTTTCGTAACGAAATTAATCCTGTCTCCAGCGTTCACTTTGAGAGGCGTGCCGAACCTGTTAACATTCGAGTGTTGATTCTCAGTCTTTTCGATGCTGTATCTCTTATCGCTCTCTACTCCATTCACCACGAGATTGATGACCGCTCTGTTATTCAAATCCGTGGAAGCCAGACTCGTTCGAATGATTTTACCTCCCAAAGGCATGGGATATCCCATCTGACCAAGTTTCGATCCGCTACCTCCGTTTCCGAAAGACCACTCAGCTTTTCCCTCCTCTAACATTCTGGCCTCCTCGGCCCACACGATGACCAATTGTTTAGCAGATTTGATTTTCTCCACCACCGAAATCAGGGTGCAGGCGTCCGTCATGTTCACGGGATCCGGTAGATTCGTGAGCGCATGTCTGCCCATGTCTAGTTTACCTTCCATGATGTCACACTTTCTCCAGACCGAGTTGTACTTCCTGCTGACTGCGCTGGAATCGAATTCGGGATCGTGATTGAGTCCAAATAAATTCTCACCATTCATGTTGATACCACCCTCCATGGTTCCACCAGATTGTTTGTTCAGGTAGAGATCATCCACTTGTGATTCTACGTATTCTTGTGATCGTATCATGGCAGATTCTACATAGCCCTTGTTGACTGCGGTTGAGTCTGCATCCATGTCGTCGACCTTTGACAGATTCAATATCTTGTTGAATCCCGCATTCAGATCCGATTTCATTTCTCATCTGTCAGACTTTCTCTGTTCCAGATCTACGTAGTGTATGGTCGCCACGTCCTTGGGATTCGTGGGAGTGGCCACGTTTGTTATCTTGTTAAAATTGGCGTTCAATTCCGAGTGCATCATTTTCTGAATGTATCTATTTCTCAGGTGTTTGCTGAATCACGCGTGAGAGTCATCCGCGTATTTCTTGGTTGCAGCATCGGTAGGATCTATGGGATTCGCAACGTTCACCAAACATTTAGATTTCAGATCAAGATCGTCGGTCATGGCTTTATCAATGTAATTATCTAGCATGATTCGTTTGAAATCCACGTTCCCCCTGTCGACGTATTTTTTAGTCGCAGCATCTGTGAGATCTATCGGCTCGGGAAGATTGTAGAGCTTCTTATCGTTCATGTTCAAAGGTTCCTCTCGAGGTTCGTATCTCTGAACGTAACGTTCATCCAAGTTGGCAACATCGTAACCATCGTCGACTTCGAGCGTCTTCCTCTTCTTTTTAAGGTTGACTTTTTCGTCGTCACTTCTACCAAATTTATCGACTGGCATGTTGTTTTGAGATTTTTTGTTTTAAAAATATATTTCAAACGCAGTTTATTAAAAATGAATTATTTTATTTATTTTTATTTTTCGTTTTATTCGATTAAAATTTTTTTTAATAATTTTTTTTTACCTTTATATGCTATAAAAAAAAATAATGTAAATCATTGAGAATGTCTTGAAACCGATTTTCTTCAGACCATCTCTTGAGAACGTAAAAACACAGGTGACCGCAAAACACTTGATCTGGTGATTGCACTCATTCTGTGTTGTAACGAACCATCGATTTGTTGAAATAGTTCTTTATTTCTTTCGGCGGTGAGATTCCATAGCTGTCGAAATAATAATTCTTCTTCCCGTTCTTGAACCACACCACCCAGTGAGTGCCTTCACCTGATAAATCATCTAGATTTAAAATTCCGCATTCCGATTGTCGAGGTCTTCTCTTCGGCAAGGCATCTCTAGAAAACACGCCTAGAAAATCTTTGATTTTCAAATCCTTAGCCGCATTCGACAGATCGATGTTGGATAGGGGTTCGCTAGGTAAGACGACACCTTCTACGGATATCTCTATTTTCTTATTCATAAATCCGTATATATTTAAACTAACTCTATCGACTTCCATAATCTTGAATCTGTCTAATTCCTCGACTTCCATAATCTTGAATCCGTTTAATTCCTCTTGATTTTCTGGAATTTTATCATCCTTAATCATATCTGGAATCCTATCATCCACAATCATATCTGAAATCCTATTGTCTAAAATTAGATCTGAAATCCAATGTCTGCGTGCCAATGTGCTTATTTTATCATCTAACACAAAACTCTTATCATCGTCGACCATCAGCGAAATCTTGTTGACTATTTCAGTAAACAAGTCGTGATTTTCGCTTCGAATCGATTTCATAGTCTTATACACCGGACCACTTCTTAACAGACAATCTTTATACTCTTGGAAAGAGATGTTTTTCTTCACCACACATGCATACCAAGCGGGATCCAGATCGTTATTTTGATGACAGACGTCTCAAAAATTTTCGAACATGCCTGCCAAGAGCAGAACGTCGGTCTTCAGATAGAGATCGTGATAATCTCTCATGGTTTTCATATTGAATGATTTCCACACGTTTTTGGCGTGTTCGTAATTCTCGTCGGAAATGTCGGATTCGTATAATTTTGAATAAAAATCTTCTTTTGAAGGTAGTGCGGTGTCGTCGAATCTCTTTAGATCATTCATGTAATCGTAAGGATAGACTCCTTTCCTCAACATAACATCTACTCATTCTCCGAAATGTTCGCTCGTGATTTTAAATTTATCCTTGCTCATGTTATCGACTAATTTTTCCAGAGCGGTCAACATGAATTTAAAACTGTCGATGAAACGTATGCTTCTACGAATGAATTTCGTTTTTTGTTCCAACGTCTCTCCGTCGATTACTCTTTTCTTCTCCATGAGCTTCCATTTCGTGAATGAAATGTATCTTTCTTTGCTGTTCGCGATGCAATTTAATTCTCATGGCAGGTGCTGAGATTTTTCATGAACAGATGACTGTCGTAACCCGAGAGATTGTGAAATATCACCGGATAGAAAATGGCGTCTCGCTATTTTAAATTACACTTGCTGTGAGCTGGACCGTGATACAGACCTGTGTAATGGTCGTGGTCTCTAACCTTCTTATTTTCCTCCAAATTCTCGTCGAACGATTGTCTGCATATGTGACATTCGGTGGCTCTGTTATTTTCGTTCTGCTGCTCTCGCATGATGATCATTTTCGCCGGAGTTTTGAATTTGTCATATAACATTTGAATTTTCGATTCTAACTCTTCCACAAACCTTTGAGCCACGTCGTCGTCTTCGTACTGTTTCATGTAGGTGAAGGGACCCATGTCGTGTTGTGAGTCGAAAGCACATTTCACGTAAATGCAATAACCTGAAGGCGTGTGTTTTTGATATCTTTTGACGTAACTTTGAAGAGTGTTAGGTTGGCAGGAACTCATTTTCACGGTGAAACATTTGAAATCAGCGTACACGACGAATGGTACTTTTAACCTTCTATTGCGATTTTCAAACTTCACGATGGTGTTGGGTTTGGGCATTTCGATGGTGACACCTTGATTTTCTTTGCAATATTCCTGATGTTTCGCTAATGATTTTTCGCTGTGAAATGCGTTCATGCAGTTGCAACATGAACATATCTTATGTTCATGTTTATTATTTTGTCTTGACAGTAATCAGCTCGGATGTTTAACCCAACAATAATGATGATTGTCACCATTCGAAATCAATAATAAAATAATCGTCTTTTCTCTTTCGAGATACGAAGTCTGTCTGAGAGGATAGATCGTTCGTTTTTCATCATCGTATCCCAAGACGTTCACCGCTGTGGTGGGATTTTGAGCCTCGAAATGTTCGATGTGTTTTAACTGCATTGGAAAAGTCACTCCGGTCCAATCGAGATTTTTAGAAGTCTCCTCAAAATGAAAAACTCTCTCAGGATGGATTTGACATAATAAAGCAGAAGTGACTGCCCATTTAAAACACTGATCATCTTTATTTCTCACGTTGACCACGGAGTGTTTTTTAGCTAAGAAATACGGTAATTCCACGTAGGAAGATCCTTTCAATGAATCGTTTTTAGTTATATGAATTTCGAGTTTCAACACCTCATCGAACGTCCAATTACTACCTTCATGTTGATAATTCGTGAGAGACATCAACATCTTGTCTTTCATCTTTTCGAAAACATCTGATAAATCTGAACCTCGAAATATTGTTTCGACGTTAGGTCTGAAATATGCATTTTTCACGATACTCTCACCAGACTTCACGCCGATTTTATTCATCACGCAATGAAGTATCATCTTAATTTTTAGTCCCACGTTCATGTGTTTGCAAAACAAATCCAATACTTTTTTCTTCACCCATTCCATGAACAATTTCAGATCGATTTTCTTGAACGAGGGAACCACATCGAAAGTTTTAAAAATGCCTTTGATCGCACTCTCCCATTCTACAGGCTCCAATTGGAATAGTTCTGTGATGAGTCATGCTACATATTCTTCTCTTTTCCCTTCGTTGATTGCTTGTCGAATTTCGCTCGATATATCTCGTTTGTCTAGAATCTGAAGTGCATCACTCGTTTTCGTTTTAGTTTTTCTTTTCTTTTCTTTTGAAACTTGAAGTTCTTCAGCAGCTTTTTGTTTAGTCATTTTCTTATTTTTCACAATCGAAACGTTTTTGGTTTTTTAGACGTCAGCATTTCGATTCCTTTTACTATCTTTTTCTTCTTCTCATTTTTCACAACCGATGCATTTTTTGACGTCGTTGCTATCGACATTTTGTTTGCCTTTCTAGCATTTCGCAAATGTTCCTGCGATGCATTTTTTGACATCGTTGCTATTGACATTTCGTTTGCCTTTCTATCGTTTCACAAATATTCCTGTATGACTTCAATTTTTTTTTATTTAGTTCTATGATTTCTGAAATGTGGAATTTTTAATAGTTTACAAATCTTGTTTAACTGAGGTACGGTTTTCTTATTTAAATTTTCCATTTTTTTATTTGTTTGCTCCATTTGTAAGAATATTTTTTTTTGTTTTCGAATTTTGTATTTAATAATAATTTGTTAAAAGTTTTAAAATTGTTTATATATATGTTTTAATTCCTTCAAAAAAAAAATTTTTTTTGATGAAATTAATCAATTTTTTTATGTTCCTTAACGTGAAAAAATTGAATTAATACGAGAAAAAAGGACGTTAAATTTAAACTTTTTATTTATATATAAAGAGAAAAAACACTTTTACAAAAAAAAATTTCACATTAAAGAAAATTAAAATTAAAAAAACTTTTTTTTTTATATATATATAAAGAGCAAAAAAAACCCAAACTTTTTAACAAATTATTATTTAAATACAAAATTTAAAAATATATATTATTTGCAATAATTCATAAAACAAAAAAACAAATAATTGATCATGACAACAACACCTAAAAGATGCGAATTGAAATTGAAAAGAGTCAAAACGTATAAGAAATTCGGTTCTAAAATCTATAGATTACAATGACACGATCCCATCGAATTGAACGAGGTCGAGACGAAGGTCTTAGAGCACAAATACAACAAATATAGCATGCCTTTCAAATTGGATGAAGCCATGCTCGATTTGTTTTATGAGTACGAAAGCGATCTGCAGAATATCATCATCGCCAAAGATAGAGAATTTGACAAGGACGATTTGTCGTTGCCCTATGGAAGTTACATATTTCCAAACATCTCACTTGAACTCGTGAACAAATCGGGTGGTGAGAGCGCATTGACTGAAGTAAAAAAAACTCAAAAAAGTAAAGATAAACATTCAACACATTTGTGAAAAAGGAGAAAACACGAGTGTCAACATGCTAATAACGGACTTGGAAATATAAACAATAGAGAGATTGATCTTTAGCGAAGAAGAAGGAAAAAAGAACTAATGAGATCATCTTTAGATCTCATTACGTTTTTTTTGTTTTTTTTTTGTTTTCCTTCTTCACTATTGCCCATATATTATAATAACGTTTCCTTTTTTCTTAAATTTCAGCATCGATTCTTCTTCTTTTTTTTGTGATATGCTACGTTTTTATAAGAACACATTTGTTTATCCGAATCATAATTATGAATGAATGTTGTGCATCTCTCGGTAACACTCGCATCATTACCATTCTCTTCAGAAGATAGTGGTAACGGTGGAAAATGTCTCATTCTTTTAAATTTCAACTGCATATCCAGATCTTTATTTAACTCTTTTATCAGTTCTTTCCTAAAATATCCATCATTAGCATCTAATCATTTTTCCACATCTTTTTCGCACTCTATCTCACGATATTCATCATTATCGTCTAATTGTTTTTCCACCTTTTTATCCATTTTATATATTATTTTATACTTTCTATGATTTATATTTTATATTTATATAATTTTTTTACATTATAATAACATATTCAAAATCGGTATATTCTTAAATGGCGAATTCTCACCAAACAACAAACCCTTGCTGAGTCGCTCAACGTTCTGTCCACTCTTCAGATAGAGGCTGTTTCCACTCAAAGAGTTGTCACCTCTAACAGGTTCTAGATACAATACTTTCCCGCTGTCGTCTACATGGACGCGACACACGGCTCCTCCCTTCTTCAAAAACTGCCAAACTCGCAAGTCCCGTGAGAGCTCCCACGCCGAGAGTCTTTCCGAGAAAGGGTAATGCCTTTGCGGTGAAGGGTAATGCTTTTGCAGTGATTCCTGCCAATAGTGGTAGGAAACCGCCTTTCATTCTCAAATTGTATCTCAATTGAGCGGGACTCAATCTCATCGTCAACCCTCTTCCATCACGAATCACTTTCTCCATCCTTTTGATTTGACTTCTGGTCCAGGTGATCGAATCCTGACCACCACTCGTCAGATCTTCGTGAGTGAATTTGAATCTCACCGCCTCGCCTCAAGTTGTTAACGCTCTCTTAAGTTTCTTCCTCTGCCCTGCAGATATGTTCACGTTTTTAACCACGTATTGTGTCATAATTCTTTTTTTTTAAATATATTTTCTTCAAGTGTTTTTTGTTTGTTTTAATGATAATTATATATATTAAATAATTGTTGTAAAATTAATATTGCGTTTATTTTATTTTTGTTATTTATATATATACACAATATTTTTTTTTTTTTGCTTTTATATTTCTCTTATGTGAAATCGTATCGTCACCCTCTCTCCGTGAAGATCTAACAGTTCACCATTTTGATCCGTCAACATGGTTTTGAGACTATACAACGTGTCTAAAATCACTGGTAGATAAACTAAATTTCGAGGTCGCTCCACGATCTTATAACCTGGCGACACGTTTGGAAAGAAGGAATAGATCGTCGGTTGAGCACTACCATTCACGTAGCTTCCAGCAATCACATCCATGTTCACCAGAATGCTATTGACTGTGAGAATGTCAACCGTATTTTGGGGGGAATTCGAATCTCCAACCAATCCACTCCGTCGGAATACTTGAACAAGTTATTCTTTTCGGTGACGTTGGGAAAGGAATAATAAGTCTCCAGATTCACCAACGCCATCTTGTATCTTTTCTCTCTATTCAATTCGATGGAAGGTTCGAATTTTGACGTGAATCGAGTCGAATCGCCACTCACCACGATTTGAATGGATTGTTTTGCAGCCGTATTCTCAGCTATCCATTCTAACAATTCTCCTTGTTCGAACATTATATTTAATTTTATTTTTATTTTTTCAAAACTAATTATTTGAAGATTTATTATTTTCTAATTTTTTTTTTATTTCCATGCTCTATCTTATTATCATCAGAAACATAAAACTTGTCGAATCCGCACCAATATTTTCCGCGATTAAATTCGCTAGTTAAATCGATCACGACGAAATTGTAAAGTTCTCAATCCCAAACCCTCTTGCAGAATCTCCTGAATTCTGCCACGCTCATGTCATTTGCGATGTGATCACCGTAGAAGTGATTGAGATTCTTGAGATCTTGGTGAAAGAGACATAGAAAATTAGCGTTCTCCCTTATCATCTGTCTGGGCAATCGAAAATAATTCTGCGACAGGTAGAAACAGTCCACGTTGCTGTGTGGACCCCTAACGTAATACGATTCGCATTGGTTCTGTCTCTCCAAAAGCAGATCGTCGAAAATCATGAGATTCTTATCTTCCGATTTCAATTCTCT
This sequence comes from Pictodentalium vernedei, assembly GCA_031216915.1. Classification (NCBI taxonomy): domain Eukaryota; kingdom Metazoa; phylum Mollusca; class Scaphopoda; order Dentaliida; family Dentaliidae; genus Pictodentalium; species Pictodentalium vernedei. Next base: position 456,719,307 of record CM062296.1, read on the forward strand.
AGGATCCGGAACATCGCTAGCATTCTCATAAAATCGACACTCGCCGTTCGAAGATGCATTTCTCTTCATCAATTCCATCGCTGCACCGTCCAAAATGGTCGAAAGAGGAGCTTCACTTTTGTCGAATTCCTCCCTACTGTCAAAGATTCTGGCTATGACGTCCTTGGGCAATCTACGATCCATGCACTCTCGAAGCAATCTGTGTTCGGGTTGAAACAAGCTCTTGCCAAACACAAACAATCTGTCGTAATCCAACCAGTCGGGTCGGGACAACAGATTCATCAACAGATTGGTCTTTCCACAATTCGATTTTCCCACTATCAAGCCTCTTATGCTTTTGGGAAAGAACTCGTTATTCGACCTCTTGGTTGCGGCATCGTTCCAAGACATATCTTTAATGTTCATCTTTGTTTTATTTTTTTTTTTGTTATTTTAGATTTTTTTCAAACACAATTTTTTATGTTTTTTCAAACTCAGTTTTTAATATTATTATTTATTTATATTATACAGTCGGGAGTTCTCTTCAATCCAGATCCACTCATCATTTTGGCTAAATCTTGTATGGGTACCACAGCATCCTTAAAATCTTTCCAACTTTTCGGCATTCGCTCTAATGCAGCTCGCTTCACCGGCGGTGTCGATCAATGCATCGGCTGCCCTCTTGCCAGCCACAGAAGCTATCCTACCACTGGCTGCAGAAGCAGCTTTCTTACCAGCATCCAAAACCATCTTCTTACCAACCTCAAATGTGGTCGATGCGAGTTTTCTACCCGCATCGCTTGTGAACGCTCACATTATAGAATCGACGATGCCAGAACCGCCTTGAACGTAAGTTCTGACATATCCCCTGTTCTTTATCACCAACATATTTTTTTTATTTTATAATATATATTTTGTTTTTCACTGGTAAATCGTTTGTTGTTTAAATACTTTTATTATTCTAGTGTAAAATTTACTGTTTTTTATTTTATATTTTTTTGTTTGTTTGTTTGTTTCTCTCTACTTATTATATACATGTTTCGCTCTATCTTATTATCATCAGAAACATAAAACTTGTCGAATCCGCACCAATATTTTCCATGATTAAATCGCTAGTTAAATCGATCATGACGAAATTGTAAAGTTCTCAATCCCAAACCCTCTTGCAGAATCTCCTGAATTCTGCCACGCTCATGTCGTTTGCGACGTGATCACCGTAGAAGTGATTGAGATTCTTGAGATCTTGGTGAAAGAGACATAGAAAATTAGCGTTCTCCCTTATCATCTGTCTGGGCAATCGAAAATAATTCTGCGACAGGTAGAAACAGTCCACGTTGCTGTGTGGACCCCTAACGTAATACGATTCGCATTGGTTCTGTCTCTCCAAAAGCAGATCGTCGAAAATCATGAGATTCTTATCTTCCGATTTCAATTCTCTAGGATCCGGAACATCGCTAGCATTCTCATAAAATCGACACTTGCCGTTCGAAGATGCATTTCTCTTCATCAATTCCATCGCTGCACCGTCCAAAATGGTCGAAAGAGGAGCTTCACTTTTGTCGAATTCCTCCCTACTGTCAAAGATTCTGGCTATGACGTCCTTGGGCAATCTACGATCCATGCACTCTCGAAGCAATCTGTGTTTGGGTTGAAACAAGCTCTTGCCAAACACAAACAATCTGTCGTAATCCAACCAGTTGGGTCGGGACAACAGATTCATCAACAGATTGGTCTTTCCACAATTCGATTTTCCCACTATCAAGCCTCTTATGCTTTTGGGAAAGAACTCGTTATTCGACCTCTTGGTTGCGGCATCGTTCCAAGACATATCTTTAATGTTCATCTTTGTTTTTTGGTTTTTTTTTTTATTTTAGATTTTTTTCAAACACAATTTTTTATGTTTTTTCAAACTCAGTTTTTAATATTATTATTTATTTATATTACACAGTCGGGAGTTCTCTTCAATCCAGATCCACTCATCATTTTGGCTAAATCTTGTATGGGTACCACAGCATCCTTAAAATCTTTCCAACTTTTCGGCGTTCGCTCTAATGCAGCTCGCTTCGCCGGCGGTGTCGATCAATGCATCGGCTGCCCTCTCGCCAGCCACAGAAGCTATCCTACCACTGGCTTCGGAAGCAGCTTTCTTACCAGCATCCAAAACCATCTTCTTACCAACCTCAAATGCGGTTGATGCGAGTTTTCTACCCGCATCGCTCGTGAACGCTCACATTATAGAATCAACGATGCCAGAACCGCCTTGAACATAAGTTCTGACATATCCCCTGTTCTTTATCACCAACATATTTTTTTTATTTTATAATATATATTTTGTTTTTCACTGGTAAATCGTTTGTTGTTTAAATACTTTTATTATTCTAGTGTAAAATTTACTGTTTTTTATTTTATATTTTTTTGTTTGTTTGTTTGTTTCTCTCTACTTATTATATACATCAATCCTTCAATTCGTTCATCAGCCTTTTATAATGGTTTTTATTCAAAACCTTCTGTCTTAACAATTCATCGCATATGCTATCTATCTGATTATCTAATCCTGTGTTACCAGCACGTCTGCTTGCCATCAACAAACTCAATCTCTGAGACAGAGCATCAGAATCGCTCGGAAGAAAAGTGGTTTCCACCCCTTTGCCAGTCACTGATTCGACAAACTTCTTATGTGAATTCCATATAGGTTAAACCACTTTCGTCCACTTGTAACCTCTGTTGGCTTTAGGTCTCGTCTCTCCATCATCATTATTTCTCTTCATGGCGTTGGTCTGAACCAGAATGTCGCCGTACTTGTTGTAATCCTGTTCCGTGTAATCACTAGGCTTGTCGTAAAGGAGCAATTTGCGGAGTCTGGAAGTTAATTCGTACCTATTCGGGCCGACGGTTAATTCATCATCATATATTTCAACTTCTGTGTCGCCCACAAAAGTTTTACCGTCCGAATCCTTATAAAATCCATGCAACAGATCTCTCTTACCACCATCCTCGGATGACGCGACACTATCAGTGGTGATAGTCGAAGCTGTATCGTCGCTCTCACTCACGTCGGTTTAAATCCCTGTGGGAACGTAATCCGGTGTAGATTGAAAGGAATACTGATTTGCAAAACTACCGAGCAATGAACCCATTCCCAAAGAACTCTCTTTTATGGGTCTCAATTCTTCAGCTACCTCCTTCTTGCTTCGCTCTTGAACCTCCGTCACGGGTTTAAATATTTTTGCGGTTTCGCGTCTCAATTCCATCTCTCCAAGACGTCTGCTTCTGTCAGCCGATTGAATGCTCTTCTTGGCACGTTCATATTCGTTTAAAATATGATCTCGACGTTTAGCATCCATCTGTAAAAACATTTTTCGTTTTTAAATTATTAATATTCCTTTGAGTATGCTAATGTAAGTTATTTATTATTTTCAAAATTAAATGTATAATTATTTTTTATGTTTTAAGTAAATAAAAATCTTCTGTCTTTAATATAATAACTAAAAAACCAGTTAAGAAAAAACATTTTACACGATAAAACCTATATAAATGCATTTTGCCTCCGAACGCATTAAAAATCGCATCACTGATTATTCACTCAGTGTCGAACTGGGAAAACTTGAAAAGTTTGAAAGTTTTAGTGCATAAGAAACCAGTTTCTGATTTAACGCATTTGAGAATAATTACGTCTGTAAAAAGGATTTCATTCATATCTCAAAATCATTCACTCAGTGTCGAACTAAGAGAACTTTGAAAAAGTTTAAAAGTTTTAGTACATAAGAAACCGGTTTCTGATATAACGCATTTGAGAATAATGACGTCTGTTAAAAGGATTCATTCACATCTCCGAACATTATCACAAATATATTAAAAATTTACCACTCAAACCTAATTGAGTGGAAAAATGTGTTTTATTATCTATTATTAAAACGATCCATTAAACGAAAACCTTCATTCACACCACAACAAAAACATGAGTGTCAATTCTACTCTATTTTAATTTGAATGAAACATTCTATAAAATGTTTTATTAAAATTTATTTCACAAAATTCGCAGTGACAAAACGTAAACAAACGATTTTTTACCTCCGATTTTTTCTAATTTTTCTAAACTCAATTTTTTTTTCGTTTACATTGAAACAAAACATGAATGTCTATATTTTTTTTACAGATTCAATTTTATAGTCGACTCTTTTGAACGAAAACCTTCATTCACACCAGAACAAAAACTGACACTCATCTTTTATAGTCGACTCTTTTCAACGAAAACCTTCATTCACACCAGAACAAAAACATGAGTGTCAGTTTTTACCTCTCATTTTTTTCTAATTTTCTAAACTCAATTTTTTTTTTCTAATTTCTAAACTCAATTTTTTTTTCAATGTAAACGAAAAACCTTCATTCACACCAAAACAAAACATGAATGTCTATTTTTACAGATTCAATTTTATAGTCGACTCTTTTGAACGAAAACCTTCATTCACACCAGAACAAAAACTGACACTCATGTTTTATAGTCGACTCTTTTCAACGAAAACCTTTATTCACACCAGAACAAAAACATGAGTGTCAGTTTTTACCTCTCATTTTTTTCTAATTTTCTAAACTCAATTTTTTTTCTAATTTTTAAACTCAATTTTTTTTTTCAGTGTAAACGAAAAACCTTCATTCACACCAAAACAAAACATGAATGTCTATTTTTACAGATTCAATTTTATAGTCGACTCTTTTGAACGAAAACCTGATTTTCAAAAAACTTAGTTTTTTTCTGTTGAGTTTTGGAAAATCCCACTATGGGTATTCCCCCACTTACGTCAGAAATGGGAGTGCCCAATAGTAGTCTGTTAAGTTTGGAAAAATCCACTATGGGTATTCCCCCCACTTACGTCAGAAATGGGAGCGTCCAATAGTAGTCTGTTAAGTTTGGAAAAATTCCGGGTATTCCCCATTTACGTCAGAAATGAGAGCGCCCAATAGTAGTCTGTTAAGTTTGGGAAAAATCCCCACCTCAAAAGCCGTTTGCCGATTCTGGGACACTGTCCCAGAATCGGCAAACCACCTTTTTTGATACTGTCTTAGAATCGGCAAAGCGTTTTTTTTCGCGTTCACCAACGATAGATTGAAGGTCTAATCCGCGATGGGAACGTCGACAAAAATTTTTAAGTAAAAAAAAAGGGAAAAATGTACAATTTCATACATTTTTAACTTTTTTGAAAAACTTGTACATTCGACACGTTCGCCAACGGGTATTTGAACGTTAAAAGTGCGATCTAGGAGTCTCAAAATAATAGCCGATTCTGGGACACCCGACATTTTTGTGAACAAACGTGCGATTTAACACTGAATCCTACGATGGTAAACGCCCGTGTACGTGTACGTGTACGGTACATGTACAACGTGTCCTTGAATCGGCATTTATTACCTACTGTCCGTCGATGCTCGGTGGTTCTCTCCGGTTACTCCGACTTTCTCCACCCGTAAACTGTCACTGTCACGATTAGCCATTGTGCATAAGTATGTGAAATTAAGCGGAAATAAATAAATAAATAAATAAATAAATAAATAAATAAATAAATAAATAAATAAATAAATAAATAAATATTTTCAACCTATTCTAAATAATCATTATTATTATTAATTGTCTTGTTTCACATTCAACAATGCAACAATACAACATTATGTGCAAAGGATCTGTATTTCTTTCTTCCTGACTGTATACTCCGTCTGAAATGATGTTGCTCCAGTTATATTTTTACCTTGGGGGATAGCAGAAAGACAGCCCATCTGGCTAATCTGTCCCCAACGGTATGTATATGTATCAGAACATTATTGTGTATGTGTATTAATTATTATATTCTACATACCGCTAAATAAATGAATAAAATGGAATAGAATAGAGTTCGATTCACAAGGTCTTATACTCTAAAATCAATTGGATTAAAAATCAACCCAAACAACTGGGTTGAGTGAATATGAACCCAGTTGGGTTCATATTCGCTTATCCCAGTTAAATTGGGTTAATTTTAACACAGCTGATTTTGAATTCTGTCTTCGGCTAAATGGATGAATCGATTGAGCATTTGTTGGGCGTTTCAGTAATAATTTAATCTTATAGCTTGAAATGTTGTCTTAAATTATTAAAGATCTTCACTTCCAATATCCTGTTCCCTGTGTCGTCTGAACTTCCCCTGTCAAATTTTCACACAAAAATGTATGCATGCCGGCCGGGTTAAAAGAGTTACAAATACGATCTTAGGGATTGTCGAAGAACGCGCAGTCTCACTTGATAAGTCTTGTTACGAATGTGTGGGTTTACGGGGGCTAAGAGTTGAGATCTTGAAGTTTCGTGTTAAGTTTTTTCTGTTATAAAAATACCAACAAGAACGATCTTGACATACGCAGGTCTAATGGGGTCGTGTGTGTTTGTATGCCCTCGAAACTGCATATTCGTCCAGAATTCCATCTTCTGTCGTATATTGCGTTTAAGCCTATGGTCAAGGGTAAATGCTAAAGCATTGCATATGACGACTTGATGCATTCAGCAGACAATTTGTTACTTGTCTATAAGGTGCGAAACTGCCATGATAACTCGAGCAAATTAAGGTTATTCTATACCACTGTGTCTTAATCATTGAAATATGAAATGAAATTTCATATTGCAAAACTAGGTTGTAAAATAAGTTTAAGTTAGTTTGTTTCATTTAAATGAACAAAACACATATCCCAGCTGACTGTGCGTCGTCCATTGATAACTTCATTGTTGCACGTGGGACTTGAATAACATCTATCGTGTCCATTTACCAAGCATCAAGGACAGCCGGCTTTCAGTTACCTCCGTCGTACTATGACAAAAATGACGTTGATCAAATGTGTGCGGTGGTAACATCTGCGTGAAGGTTGTTACTTTTCAGAAAGTATTTGGATGATACGAGGTAAAAAAAATCGAGACTTTCCACTTTCTGTAATACTAAAACAATTTTTGTTTATAGTCATGTCTCACTATAATTACAGAGCACAGTAAGGTTGAACAGAACATGACATATTAAATTATATGTCCTCTTCACCTATCAGATTGTGTGTTCAGAATAAATCATGGGGAAGAGTAACAGTAGATCCCTTTGTTCGTTCAGTTCTGGTTATTATTGTACAGTCTTTTTGATCAATTGTCGCGCAGGGCATTTAACGCTCTAAGTGATGTGAACAAGTTTGGGGTCGGTGTTTCTTATACGCAATCTCGTACTGGTGGATTGAAGTTATATGAAACGTTGATGTTAACTGATAGAATGCTAAATTACTTTTCGTTGTCAAAATGTGGTCACATGTCTTTGCCTTGATACATTTTAGGGGTAGGGATGGGGGTGGGGTCTGTAGGCACTCTTCAAAAACAATATGAAGCACATTAACAGAATAGGTATATGATGCTTTCCGTTTTTGATACCTGCACTTCAGTATAGAGACCAAATATGGGCTTCCGGCATACTACCAGTTGATGGCTCCAGGACTGAGTCGTGAAATTCTGGGCCAAGCAGATAGGTTTTGTCTTTAACACTTTATCTAACGTAGTAAGGTAACGGCCATACCCAAAGAGCGCCATTCACAAAACTCGCATTTCGTTTTTTTAAATATTTTTTTAATTATTTAATCCTATAGCTTTATTGAGATATGGGTTTAAATTATTCAAGATCCTCACTTCTAATATCTTATTCCTTGTGTCGTCTGCTCTTCCCCTGTCAATTTTTTTCACGCACAATGTATGCATATCGACCGGGTTGAAAGAGGTAAAAATACGATTTTAGGGATTATCGAAGAACACGCAGTCTCACATGATAAGTGTTGTAACAATTGTGTGGGTTTACGGTGGCTAAGGGTTGAGATCTTGAAGTTTCGTGTAAAGTATTTTCTATTATTAATGTACCAACGGAAACGTTCTTGACATAGGCATGTCTAATGGGTTCGTGTGTGTTTGTATGCTCTCGAAATTGCATATTCGTCCAGAATTCCATATTTTGTTGTATATTGTGTTTAAGCCTATGGCCATGGGTGAATGCTAAAGCATTGTATATGACGACTTGATGCATTCAACAAACAATTTGTTATTTGTCTTCAAGGTGCGAAATTGCCCTGATAACTCGAGCAAATTAAGGTAATTCTGCCACTCTGTCTTAATCGTTGAAATATTGTAAAACTAGGTTGTAAAATAAGTTTAAGTTAATTTGTTCCATTTTAAATGAACAATAATATGAGAACACATATCCCAGCTAACTGTGCGTCGTCCATTGATAGCTTCATTGTTACACGTGGGACTTGAATAACAGCTATCGCGTCCATTTACCAAGCATCAAGCACAGCTTTCAGTTACCTCTGTCGTACTATGACAAAAATGATGTTGATCAAATGTGGGCGGTGATAACATCTGCGTGACGGTTGTTACTTTTCAGAAAGTATTTGGATGATACGAGGTCAAAAAATCAGAATTTCCACTTTCTGTTATACTAAAAAAAATCCTATTTATAGTCATGTCTCACTATAATTACAGAGCACAGTTAGGTTGAACAGAACATGACATATTAAATTATATGTCCTCTTCACCTATCAGATTGTGTGTTCAGAATAAATCATGGAGAAGAGTAACAGTAGATCCCATTGTTCGTTCAGTTCTAGTATTATTGTGCAGTCTTTTTGATCAATTGTCGCGCAAGGCATTTAACGCTCTAAGTGCTGTGAACAAGTTTGGTGTCGGTGTTTCTAATACGCTATCTCTTACTGGTGGATTGAAGTTATATAAACGTTGATGTTACCTGATAGAATGCTAAATTACTTTTCGTTGTCAAAATGTTTTCACATGTCTTTGCCTTGATACATTTTAGGGGTGGGGGTGGAGTCTGTAGGCACTCTTCAAAAACAGTATGAAGCACTTCAAGAGAATAGGTATATGATGCTTTCCGTTTGTGATACCTGCACTTCAGTATAGATACCAAAAATGGGCATCCGGCATACTATCAGTTGGTGGCTCCAGGACTGAGTTGTGAAAGTCTGGGCCTAGCAGATAGGTTTTGTCTTTAACACTTTACCTAACGTAGTAACGTAACGGTCATACCCAAAGAGCGCCATTCACAAAACTCGCATTTCATTTTTTTAAATATTTTTTTCAAATTTGTGCACCCGACACATAACCTATGACCCCCCTCATTTGTAACTGCTCGAGGAGTTAGTATCACTGGGGGTGGGGGTCATCGGGGTGGGGGAGGGGCAGAAATGAAATGTTTTATTATTTTAGAATTTTGGTTTTTGCGAATGTCATCTGATGGCCGTTTGAGTTAAGTACACACCTTCTCATAACTCTTCCTAATCTGGTTATGGTGGAATCTATGCCTATATTTACAATTCAAATACCAATACCAAGAAAGAGAACGCATGTGATAATCTGAGAAATGACAAAGCCAAACTTGCGAATTTTTGGCCCAATTCAGGTTTAATTAAGTGTCGTTCATTAGAGTCGGTTGATCAAGTACATTTTAGGTTCCTTTTTTCAGCCCTGATCTATCGCTTTTACATAGCTGTGACAACTACAATGCTGATTGCAGTTTTCGTTGAATAAAACTATTGTATCCCCCATTTCTGCAGTAGTAGCAACCAAACAACTGATAGTGTTAGTGCACATGTAGTCCAGGGATGGGAAACCTGAGTAGCATATAGACAGGATATAGTGTGACTAGAAGCCAAGAGAATACTGCTTATAAAATCCCTTTCTAAGACAGGTCTTTGGGCTTGGAATGTTTTTTTTCACCGAGATCAGTTATAGAGTCCTTCGAGGAATCACTCTTTTGAACAATTACTTGATAGCTTATTTATTTACTCAATGAGAATCGAGTCGTTTGAGCAATGCATGTTCCAATTACTGATCGTCTGACGCGTGGACTTATTCTGATGGACCATGTAGGCTTTCGTTATATACGGAAAAGGTAGTTCTGTATAGACAGATACAGGCTATGGGAAATGATCTGATTGGACAATCCAGCTCGAAGATACGATGTCTTATGGTGTTCGGAATAAGAACAGGAGTACACCGAGTAGGGTTAAAACAGACAGAAGAGAACAGAAAAGCTGAAAAATAGTAACAAAACGCAAAAACTATTCCAACCGGAATGCTCTTCTGTGGTAGCGAATAGTATCCAGAACAATCGAACAAACCATTGGATATATCCTACTTGGCAAACGGCCCCATAGCTCTGCGTGCTATGGAGGTTAAAAGTCGCCAAAGTTACTCTTGATAAAAAAAAATTGTTCCTAGATGTCAATTTCAGATCGACATCTCTAAAAAGGTAGGAACGCATCCCTCCGTGTCTGATCGATGGGTTAATTACCTAACGATTATCTCAACGTCACTGCGCATGTTACTCCTGATACAAAATTTCCCTCTATGTCACACTTTAGCTCTATACCTCTAAACATGCAGGAGTGCAACTCGAGATGCTTTGGTTCAAGTGGTTCGTGTGAATTCGGGCGTAATCGGGACTCCTCCCATGTCCCGTTCCGAGTCGTATTTCCCCAAGATGCAGTGTCAGCTCGATATCTCTGAAAATGTATGAATGCATCCCAACGTTGCTCTGGCTGAAGGTTTACGCTTGATAAAATTTACAGCTTAATATCTCTGAAAAATGTCGGATTGAATTCCTGTGTTGCTGTTGTTAAAGGAATGTGCAACACGATCAGGACCCATCTAATGTCCCTTTCTTGTTCAAATTACTCCTAGGTGTCAAATTTCGTCTTCGTCGGTCTAGTCACTACGCTTTTCTATTGACTTTAGCCTCCAAGAAACGAATTCCCTGGAGTTTCGAAGGTACAGGGTTAACAACAAAACCATCAAAACGTGACATTGGGCGCAATCGGGAACCACCCCATGTCTCTTCCCCAGTCAAATCACATCCAGATGCCAATGTTTTTTCTCAGTTTGTCGAGGCACAGCATAATCTAAAGGAAATGCACCATGTATTGCATGGATCGAAGAGTTAACGCCAAAATGCGACGTCGGACGTGATCGGAATCCATCCCATGTCACTTTCCTGGTCAAGCTACTCCTATGTGCCAAGTTTTGTTTAGTTCGGGTGAGGCATGTTGGAGACGAATTAAACTCCTGCCTTGTACTAGATGAAGGGTTCTCGCGACGTCAAAATCTTTCCTTATCAAACTATCCCTGGTCATCCATTTCGTCTCAATCGATGGTGGCACGTTAGAGTTTAACTTTACATGGCATTGCACTGGCTGAAGGGTAATTGCGACGTCGAATGCGCTGAAAACAAAGTTTTATCTCCATCGGCCAAGGCAAGATGGAGTCTTACATTCTCCAAATGCAACGCTTGATTTTCTAGCTCGACTGAACGGACGCAGACATACGCCTCCCATTTATATCATAGATTTACACTCCAAGATCACAGCATTCTCCTTGGCATCGGGAGGACGGGTGTGTGTGTGGGGGGGGGGGGGGGGTAGGTGGTGTAAACGAACCCCTTTTCAGGTTTGTTTCAAGAACGAAGAATGCAAATAAATCACCCAAAGTCCACCAGAGAGCTCAATTTGGTACTAAATTTAAAAATGCTCATGCATACTATGGGGGCCGGGGGCATGCCTCCCCCCCCCCCCCCCCCCCCACGAAATACACCGCGGGTACACTTGCCATATGTATCTGCTGCAAAGTACCTTTTTCATCAAAGTCGAAGCACTTTTGAAAACTCCTGGCGACGCACCATGATTCTTGAGTAATTGTGGCAACACACGATGATTCTCCTATCCCACGACAGCGCCCAAACCGTTCGTTTTCGATGATAATAAAATCTTGGAGGTTGTGGAAATAGACCTGGGTAAACTATGCAATCATTGCCACAGGTACTCGGCACAAGCTGAGAAATCGAGAAATGAAAGTGACAATGACATTGTAGCTCAACTTGAAAAACTAGAACTTGGTAAGTTATAAGTGAAATGGCAAAATTGAAGATCAGTGGTTCCAATGTTATTTGGTGAAACTTGAGCATAACAGCATTGTGTGTGCACAAAATCTGTGCAACCCATGCATTTTTAAATGTAAACTGTAGAATGTTGACACCAAATGTTGATACACAAATATAGAAATGAATACTAATCAACAGCTCTTATCTAGAGGTCTCGCCTAATGAATGCACCAAGTTCAAAAACAATCCTATTATAAATGCGCCCTGTTGATCATGTCAAAGAAGAATGTTGATACACAAATGCACTAAATTCAAAGGAAATGAAAAGAAAATCGATGGCTCCTATATTGGTCACCCTTAACAAGCATACCAAGACTCAAAACAACCCGATAATGAATGCGCCCTCTGAGGCGCGCCAAAGGAAGATGTTAATGCACAATTGTCATTGCTAGTGGCAATGTTGTTTTTCTTCTTCTTTTTTTCTTTTTGATGGAAATTCAAAAATATGCCCTGCGAGGTGTGCCAAAGGAATATATTGATGCACAAAATACAAAGGTCGTTGCCAACGGCAATGTTTCTTGACAGAAATGGAAGAAAATCGACAGCTCCCATCTAGATGTCATCCCAAACAAGCATACCAAGTTTCAAAGCACTCCTATCATAAATGTGCCCTGCGGGGCATGCCAAATAGCGGGGGAGGAATTCGCTAGAATTGTGCACTTGGTGATACCTTCCTGAAATTTGGCATGATGTAAGGGTAGGCATCAGAGATTTCAAAATCGATCGGCTACAAGTTGGCACCATCCTCTAGCCACCACTAGCAGCGAAATCCAAAATGGCCGCCAAGCGGATCGAAAAAAAGCTATTTTCGCCGATCGCACAACTGAAGCTCCAAACCTAACACCATACATGTGCTGTAATTGATGTGAATGATGGAGTGAAGCCCTTGGAACAAGTTGGGGGGAAGATTAATGGATAATGGGATCAGAATTTCCGTCGATGTGTGCGTCTGTGTGTCTGACTGTCAGTATGATCGTCCGTCCGTAGATAAATTAGTGTTGAATGTTTCTCGGGAATGCAATGGTCAAATGAACATGGTATGAGAGATTCCTGTCAACACATGAACAAGGGTACTCGATAGTATGCAGCAGTGGGGATACTTGGACATTTGATAATCCAATTAAAGTGACAGTCTATTCTCAACTTCCGGCATTTTCGATAGATTTATTTTCTAAGAAAATAAAACTATCAAATTTCTAGAGGAGTTCTGGTTCAATCTCAACACCATAGCGACACGTCTGCCAGCAAGGGCAGTGCTGGAATGAACTCGGGATGCATTAGTTCCCGTTGTTAATTATACAATGTTATCTTGCCAGTATAGAACATTGGCAAAATGGGACTAGAAGGGGTGAGTGTATGTTTGCAGTCATTCGAGGTACAGGAATATTTTTTGACTACAAGTAGTATTCTTCATTTTCGGCCAGTTAAGATGTGGTGTGTTCCAAGTCAGGATTAATGTTGCCGACACTTAATGCCCATCCCTCATGGTATGCTACTTTACCAGGGATATAGAGATATAGCCACCACTGGGAGCCAAAACATGACCTTTGATGTCGATGAGTGGTCGAAATGTTTTAGCGAATAACTTATCGAAATATGATCCGGTATGGCAATTTGATACCTTACGTTAGATTTATTAGATCAACTCAGGTATGGATTCATTGAGACATGAGTGCGCTACAAGATGAAGGATTTCCAAGTTGATTTGCTATGGAGTAGGAACTGACTAGTCACATGTGGCCTATGGCCAGAGAAAGACAAGGATACCATAGATGAACACACGGGTGAACGAAGGTATCAACTGTTGTACAGAGGCAAAATAGTTGGGGATATTGTATCATGCTATGCATGAATTAACACCGTCTTGTGCAGTAAATAACAGACTATTTTCCGAAATCTAAAACTGTATTCCTATACCCCGGACAATGTAGCAAGCCACATGGGATGAACATTTGTTAGCAAAATCAACTCAACTAGAAACATGACATGTGTTAACTGGCCGAAAATGGAAAAAAAAATACCAGAATAGGAGATGACTGGTCCTAACATGACAGTATACTACTCAATATTGTTACAACAGCCACCTTCACACTTACACAAAGGTGTGCACCTTAATCCAGCTTTCAAGCATTTGCAATTGCCCTTGCAGGCCTTGGCACAACTACAGTGGAGCATCAGTGCACATGCAGCACTTGCGTCTCCTAGGTGAGTCCAAAATGGGACCAGAATATTGAGACGTGGATTCCACTCCCATCCGTACTGTGATGGGTCTGGCACACATAAGTGTTTCTGCAGAGCACGATGCCAAATGAAAGATGACACAAGAATTACCCTTTTTACATGTTGATACAGAGCTGCTTTGGTGGGCGGGATGTTTTCCATAGACTTAAGGCCATGTGTGAACATATGCCGTCTCGCATCATTGACACGTGTACTGACACAACTGTTACTGTACATCTGTATGGTGAGTTTTTCGATATGCTGCATATGAGGGGAATCCTCTGAAAAGACTTGCGGATTCTCAGTCAATTCTATCATCATTTCAGTTGATGCGGGAAAATTCATCCATGCATTCCATCCTGTCTTCTTCCCAATGCCGAGCATGCTGGATGTTACATCACAACCTGTGAAGGCGTGGAAGAAAGTCAGGGCCTTACAGTAATCAGGTCCAAGTTGTGAAGCTATCTCATGAATTGGCATATCTTTATATGCCTTTCCAATTCCAAACCCAATCCACAGCTCACTGAGTCCAAGGTCACGGAATGTTGCGAAATGGTGCAAAGACAGAATGACGACATCAGAATCAACCGTGCGAAGAAAAGCTATTTTGTGACCTTGTGAGACTGCATGGTTGAGATGAAGCATCATGCGCGTGTCTGCTTCCTCGTGGTTCGATGGAGATATGTCACATAAGCTAACATCCTTATTGCATAGTACATATTCTCCTGATGTCGTTAACAACTGGTACTCGGATGTTGATGTTAATTTCAGCAGTTCAGCAGACAGGAACTTGAAAAATTCGTCTTTATTCTCACTAACTTTCAAGAATGCCTGCCAATTCTTCCCTTTAGGTAAAGGGACGTTCTCGGACACCCGTATCAACCTAACTGCTGTCTCACCGAGGCGTTTTGCTCGCGTCTGATTCTTCAAACTGCCTTCGGGGTAACAGTCATAGATCGCATCAACCCTTGTGGTGTTCGTGTTAATCAGAGATTCGATGTATGGCAATAATTGCAATCGAGCATATTCTCCAAACAGATCCGCTTTCTGTGGTTTGATTACATGGACTACAGCAGGCATATCCAAGATGACAACTGAAGCTTGTCTAGCTGCTGAATTCTTCCCTTGTGCAGGAATAGCTGGTAAACAATTGAGAATTTGAGATTTTGTCCCACTCCGTAGCTTACCTCTATCGGATAATGCTGGCGGATCACGTGCATTCTCGTGCATGAAAAACTCATCCATGTTTGAATCAGGCCGGGCTTGCAGTGAAACGAACATCTGGGTAACTATTGCGGCAGTTGCTTTACTTGACATGAGTTTGTCTCGGCCTTTGTCCAGGTTGGCTGGGGGTGGGTTAAGGAAGGTATATATATTTGCCTTGGGAATAACATCATTCAGGGGTACGGTGCATTCCACAAGCCTTTCCTTCAAGAAAGTGGAATATAAATGCTTGCCCCTTTCGGGTAATGACCGTAAACTCTTACTAACTTCGGGGTCCATATATTCACCAGTATCTAATGTCACCAGCTGACCACTAGTTTCATCATAAGGGTTGATAATGAGTCCCTGATTCACCAGATCGAGGAGAGATTTCAATTGATTCAGAAATTTTTTCTGCTCTGATACCGAACTTTCCGGGTGTTCCGTGTTATCTGATGATGTTGTGTGGAAACTTGCATATTCATACTCATCTATAACACGCAGAACTTCTGACCTTGAAAGCTCAATAACGACTTTCTCTTCAGCCTGGCCATAGAGACCTTTTGGACCACTGTCTTCTTTGAGTAGTTGGATACTATGTTCTTGGCTCTGATCTAAACCCATCATACTGAACTTCCTCTCACTACGCTGGACCACAAAATGGCCTTCCATGAATTTGTTGTGGATTGAAGGATGCCGCCTGGGTAGCTGAGACATGTCTCTCAGAAATACGGGGACCCACCGACAATAATTTGTATGTCCTAGGGCAAAAAAGTAACTGCACAACTCATCGATAGAACACAGTGTACCAGGCCAGTTACCGATTCGTTGGTTCCGAACGAATTGACAGCTTGTCAAGAGAAAGTTCCGAACGATTTCACCCCAATAGCGCGCAGTTGGAGATTGTGAAAGAATCCTCTGTTCCCACATTTCAAATGACTCATGGGGCCCAGTCTGCTGACAGTAAATCTCATAAGCATTCTTTCTGAGGATCTCAAGCCAAGCTAGAGTGAGAAGATATGCCTGTCGCGTCCTCTTGACATGTTTCCCACCAAGTAGGGATGATGCTACACCGGGTGTGAATATCTTTGCGAGGTGAAACATTCGCTCCCAACCAGAACCACCCATAAGCTTACCACCAGCTTCTTGGGTGCACATTTCAAGATGCAGGAATCCAATCATACACACCATTCGATCCTCACCTATCTCCTCTGGGAACAGCCATTGACATTTTTTCTGCCTGGCATACAACGGACAGTCACCTTCAATGACAGGTATCTGGCCGGGGTTTACGAAAGCAGTAGCTTCCCTGACCACATACATAGCATGCTTCTGCATACTGAGTGAGTCCGCTTTCTGCTCACTGAAAACAGGGAATACCCCAATAACTGCACGAGGTTTGACATTGTCTTGATCTTCATGTTTTGAAAAGAAGCCTGAAAAGGTCACAGGGACTTCATCAAGCTGCCAGCTGCCATCAACCTTCCCTTTATTGCTGATCTGTGACACATGAGACAACCAGTCATTCTCTCCCACGTTCAAATCTGCATATTCATTGGGCCGTACATTACATTCATCTGGAGATTCAAGCCTGATGTCCCCACCAAAGTCTTCAACGAAAGGAACAAATGCATAGTCGTCTGGGAGTTCAATTTGTGTGTCTTCTGGAACATCTAAACTCAGTGGTGGGGGATCAGTACCCACATTGTCCCTGCTCAGTTGACCAATGAGTGTGATGGACGTACCATGCATATCAGATCTACCAGATACATCAATGTTATCAGTGGTTCCTATCGAGAAAACATTACGTTTGCAGTTAGCTGGGACTACAACACCTTCGTTCTTGAACCGCAGTGAAACAGCTCTCGCGAAACTCCTGCGAACATCCATTACGCGATCATAAGAGACAGAGAGTCCCATTTGATGAAAATCTCTGATAAGATTTTTCATACGATCATGGGCATGCAACTTCAAACCCACATAAAGAGGCATTGGAGTTTCTCTGTCACGTCTCTGGTGAACATTTTGTGCATGTTCGGAGCGTTTCGCTGAATTGCTGATCAACATCTGTGAAATAGTACAAGCCACTCGAGTCTTGGCATTAACAGTCTCATCATCGCCTAAGTTCTGTATACTACATGTGCCCTCAAGTAGAACTCTAAGAAGAGTCAGGAGTGAGTTGGGTACAGGCTCGCTCAAGCAATAAGATGAAAATGATCCCGTGAAAGGAGCTTGAGATATGAGTATGTGTTTACGCAAAAGAAGACCCACATCAACTATCTTTTTTGCCTCTTCCTCAGACACTATACGAGTTAAAGATTCGGACAACAAGGAGCCAACTCGAAACCTACTTGAAATAAACACATCTCTACCCTGTGTGAAGGCGTCCCAGCCATCGCCCAATTTCTGCAACA
Source organism: Pictodentalium vernedei (assembly GCA_031216915.1). Classification (NCBI taxonomy): domain Eukaryota; kingdom Metazoa; phylum Mollusca; class Scaphopoda; order Dentaliida; family Dentaliidae; genus Pictodentalium; species Pictodentalium vernedei. The sequence goes on from CM062296.1 coordinate 456,737,113, forward strand.
AATGTTCTTTGAATCGAGTGGAATGTATTTCTTCACTAAGCCAATCAGAACCGACTTGCTTCAACCTCCGACTGTACAGATTCTTGAGATCGACAAGCTTCATCGCGGAATCGTTGTGTTCAACAAATGTTATGAGCTCTGCCATAACGAGAGGGTCATAGGGCAGGCCTGACGCGGAATGTTCGGCGTTCTTCGACTTTTTAGATTTAGCCGCTCGTGCTTCATTGGCAAGCTTACAATAACAGGTTTTGTGATAGTAAAGATCACTAGCAGCGGAATCAAATGCTGCATTGACCCGAGAAAAAACAACCCAGTTCTCGGCTTCCTTTGCCATAATTTTGAGTTTATTGTTATCAGACATTGATCTGCAAATAGGCTCACTGCTGTCACCTTCGCGTTTGTGACAATAAACACACTGGGGCAGTTTCCTGTCACAGCCAGATTCAAAACTTGTCCGTGTTCTTTTAGGACTCAGCGTGGAGCAGGATGCCACTGCCTCATTTCGCTCTCGCTTGTGTAGCACGCGCTGTACGATGTGAGTCCGAATACTGTCACGGCATGTCTTATGATATATTGCCTTATTCGTCAACAGTGACATCGACATACACTCATCACTCTCTCTCATCAAACAATCAATGGTCAAATTATATGGAAGCTCAACGCCATTATCTAGGAAGCGCGTTATGTCTTCCTCAATAGCTTTATAGGCGTCATGAAAACGAGATTCTCTATACGGACGCATCAATTTCTTGGAACTGTCTTGCTGGCAAAAGCAACAACGTTCCCAGTCAGTACTAGTCCGTACACGAAGAGGATTCTCACTCATTCTGTGAATGATTTTTGTGAACAATCGCGTTCTCGAATTAATTTCGACAGACAAATCAGAATTGCTTGCGGAATTACGCCAAACAAGAGATTGTATGGCAAAGAGACTGCTTCATAAAGAGCGTTGTTTCTTCGGGATCAGCGTCATTCAGGTTTGCCTGAATGACGCTGATCCCGGAGAAACAACGCTCTTTTCAAGTTCCAAGAAATTGATGCGTCCGTATAGAGAATCTCGTTTTATTCTACATCATCTCCCACGTCTGTTTCCAACACGTGCGTGGATCAGAGTTCACTTTCGCGCCCTTACAATCGGATGTATAGTCGGTAGACCGTCGAAAAGGAGGTTCCCTTCAGCCGCTGGCGGCCATTTTGGATTGTGCCGCTACTGGTCGCCACCGGTCGGTGTCAACTTGTAGCCGATCGTTTTTGAGAACCTCATAGCCTACACTAACAGTGTGCCAAATTTCAAGAAGGTATCACCAAGTGCACAATTCACCTGTATGTGACGAATTCCTCCCCCGCTAAAAGGAATATATTGATGCACAGCTAAACTGAGTTCAAAGGTAATTGCCAACGGCAATATTTTTTTTACTGAAATGGAAGAAAATCAATAGCTCCCATCTAGAGGTCACCCCAATCAAGCATACCAAGTTCCAAAACGATTCAGTCATAAATGTGCCCTGTTCAAACGTCGTTGCCAATGCCAACGTTTTTTGACGGATGTGGACTAAAATCAATACCTCCTATCTAGAGGTTACCACAAGCATACATACCAAGTTTCAAAGTGATCCGATCATAAATGTGTTCTGCAGGTGTACCAAAGGGAAATATTGATGAATAACTACATGAAGTTCATCAAAGGTCATTGCCAACGGCAACATTTTTTGACGGAAATGGAAGAAAATCGATAGAGGTCACCCCAAACAATCATTCCAAGTTTCAAAGTGATCCGATCATAAATGTGCCCTGCATTGTGTGGCAAAGGGAAATATCGATGCATAACTGCACTAAGTTCATGATAGGTCATTGCCAATGGCAACTTTTTTAACAGAAATGGAAGAAAAAATCGATAGAGGTCACCCCAAACAAGCATACCAAGTTTCAAAGTGATCCAATCATAAATGTGCTCTGCAGGGTGTGCCAAAGGAATATATTAATGCCAACGGAAACATTTTTTTGACGCAAACAGAAGGAAATCGATAGCTCATATCTAGAAGTCACCCCAAACAAGCATACTAGGTATCGAAGGAGTCCAATCATAAATTAGCCCTGTAGGGTGTGCTAAAGGGACATAATGATGCATGACTAAACTAAGTTCAAAGTTCATTGCCAAAGGCAACGTTTTCTTCCGGAAATGGACAAAAAATCGATAGCTCCCATTTAGAGGTCACCCTTAACATGCATGCCTGATTTCAAAGCGACCGACCATGAATGTGCCCTGCAGGGTGTGCCAAAGGGAAATATTGATACATAACTGCACTAAGTTCATCAAATGTCGTTGCCAACGGCAACTATTTTTTTACGGAAAATTAAGAAAATCGATAGCTCCCATCTAGAGATCACTCCAAGCAAGCGTACCAAGTTTCAAAGCGGTCCGATCTTAAATGCGTCCTGTAGGGCGTGCCAAAGGAATATATTGATGCCTGACTAAACTAAATTCAAAGGTCGTTGCCAACGGCAACATTCTTTGGCGGAAATGGAAGAAAATCGATATCACCCATGTAGAGTTCACTCCAAACAAGCATACCAGGTTTGAAAGCGATCCGATCATAAATGTGCCCTGTAGGGAAATATTGATGCCTAATTAAACAAAGTTGAAAGGTTGTTGCCAGCGGCAACATTTTTTGACGGAAATAGAAGAAAAACGGTAGCTCCCATCTAGAGGTCACCCGAAACAAGCATACCAAGTTTCAAATCGACCCGATCTAAATGCGACCTGTGCTGAGTGCCATGAAATTGTGGACGTACGTACGTACGCCGACGGGTGAGAAGTGATGACAATAGCTCAGCTTGACTTCGTCAAGTTGAGCTAAAAATAATATCTGATAGCATTTTTGGATCGATGCTTTCGTGCCCCTGGAATGGAATATAAATATTAACGTTAATATTTATATTCCATTTTGGGGGAACGACAGCATCAATCCAAAAATGCTGTCAGATATTATTTCTTTTCGTTTTCTCAGTTTGTGCCGAGTACCTGTGATCATTGCAATACTTGATAGTCCCCAGGTAGTAGCGTAGTAGCCATGTTTCTCCACTGTTGAAGTTGATGCTCTCAATATATGTTATGGTTTTGAATTTAGTGCTGATGAAAATAAAGACCACTAGTTTTGGAAAATTTGATGTTCATATGGTCGGTAGAACGACTGAGACATGTGAATTTATTTATTTTTTATTGGTGTTTAAGGTCACATATTTCTGCACAATGGCTAATCGTGACTGCAACATGGAGATAAAGTCAAGTTTAGAGAATCGTTTAAACCCATGTTGCCCATTTTAGAGGACGTCCACCCAAGCACTGGTGACTGAGTCCTATTTTACCAGTAAAACAGAGCTTGTTTACCACAGTAAACAAGCACTGCTTTACCTCCCGGGGTTCCCACGGGGAGAAACGTGTGAACGGTTTATTTTCAACAACAGGAATCAACAGAATGGTGAAAGCATCGAGGCATGCATAACATAAATATACTATTCACATTATGCTGAGGCTCACTCCTTCCCATCTACATATTTGATACATAAAAGGTCAAGTATGTATAGTTTTAAGTTTGTGTATTTGTTCATTATGGTTTAGCGGCACTTTCAACAGCTTCGATCATATCATGTCGGAGAATTTTATGGGTGGAGAGAGTCGGACTACGCGGGGAAAACCTCTGAGCAATGGTGAGTAACTTTCGAGCTCTCTAATTTGCAAATCTGACACAAGTAGTTAGCGCTGCTTGAAGGTTAGTGATGCGTTGACATGGTGTACGTCTATGGACGACGCGTTGTATGCCCACGCTTCGCTTGATTAATAAATTTATTAATTTATTTGTTTATTTGACTTTCAGCAGCTTTAGCTATCTCATGGCCGCAACATAGGTGTGAAGTCAACTTTAGATAATCATTTATGCTAACCACTGTGGTGGACTTCCAGCCCAGGCGTTGTTTCCAGGTCCTATTTTACGACTACAGTTCAACTTCATCCCCATTCTAGGCTAAATAACAGCACTAGTATAGTTTAACCCTTTACCTAACCTGAAAGGCAGACGACACTTGCAAAAATAATTCTTGAATAACTAATTTTTTTCATTTTTTGTCTCAAAAACATAGGTTATGATCCCTCGTTGGAACGAGCTCGTTCCAACGAGGGGTCATAACCTATGTTTTTGAGACAAAAAATGAAAAAAATAATGAAAATTAATCGGCGATTTTTTAACTGTTTTTCATGTTAGGTAAAGGGTTAAGTCAAAGTATGCAGTGAAATTATTTGTTTCATGTCCATGTATGAATTTTGGTTTTGTAGAAATAACATTCCTTAGCTTTCATAATAACGGAAGCACATGTTTTGTGAATGTGACATAAAAATTGCTTCTGTGTCTTGGTTTTAAAATGTAAGATATTCTAAATTTACCTTTTTACTTAAACCAACTCAACATCATGTCAGCAAAATGTGGTTACGATCTTGTGAATTCCTCTTGAAGGCGTCAACGTTGGATGATTAATTCAATATTTTGGGCTGTATTCGTCTTAGTTTATTGTTTTAGTAGTTCTTTTTAGTCAGCAAAGGGGGTGTTTTCCCTTCCTGTTTGTAAGGGTATTTGAGAGAGGCAGAAGAAGAGTACACAGATCGAAGAGGCGGGAAGCTTCTAGTCCTCCCCTCACCTCTGGTTCCTCGTCCTTTCCACATTTTTCATCTCTGATAACTCTTTCGTGTGGCATTTATCTCTACGCTTGAATGAGGACTGCTCTTTTTGGAGCTTTGGTGGTGGCGGTGGTAGTCTGATCTTCCAGGTTCGAAAATGGCGTGCCTTCAGTCTCCACCAAGTGAGGACCAGTGCGGGAGAAGTTCCTGCAATGAAAGATACTACTCCTCCAAGGTGGAGTTGTGTTTGTTCTCGGCTAAGATCCACCATGAGTTTGAGACCGGGATACTATCAGTTATCCTTGTGTTTTCCAAGGTGTGTGGGAGTTTACAACGGTTTGGGAACGCATACACCCTGAGGCGAAGCCGAAGGGTTATAAGTTCACAGACCGGTGTAAACTCCCATACACTCTGGAAAACACAAGGATAGCGAATTTATTTCCAAGAATTTTGTTGTACTTAATACTTTAACAGATATCGTGGGCATAAGCTGACAGAATATTTGTACCTTGTAAGTTTCTTAATAAAACCAGACAAATATGGATGTCATTAGAAATGGCTCAACGAGCCAGTTCCAATGACATCCATATCTGTAATATTTTATTGCACATAAATATTAAATTTCCTGTATTTTTGTTTTTGTTCTAACATAACCGAGAAGAAGGTATGAATTAATAATTAAAAATGGGTACTGTTTAAGCCATATAGCCTGCTATTGTGTATTCTTGTTTTTACAAAGTGGTTAACCACCAACAACTGTGGATTGCAAGTTATACCGTACATCTCAAGCCAACCAAAACCGTTTTGACGCAGTATTTTGTTTCATTTGGAAATAATCTAGGTTACTACCCGAGAAGCGTTCAGACTCAATAGTACCCTTCACCCACCCTGATCTCTGGGGGAAACTGGGAATCCATGGGTTGAGAGAACGGAATTGAAGCGCCTCTTGCTCGTTCAATTGACCCGTCATCTTGTAATGTACTAAGATTTAAATGCTCAACAATTACATGCCACGTTTTATGTAGCCCGATTGTACTAAATGCAACCTCTTACTAAGCTGTCATTAGGTTTGTGCGATCAATGATCGACATGTTAGCCCGGGGCATACGAATAATGACCACAACTTATCACATGATTTCTGAGTGAATATGATTGATATCTTTGGATACGAAATATTAAGCAAAATCTGAACAGGACAAAAAGGTCTTTTCAAAATTAGAGTACAATGGCCCAAGTTGAAATCATCACCACTGACAAGCTTATGGGAAGATGATAACAAACTATATCGAAAATGTGTTTGATTATAATTTGTTGCACAATACCGGCATAAATTAAAAATAAAACTTTCGAGAAAAGCGAAACATGACGTGTCAAACTTTGCTTATTATCAAGGAAGATTCAAATTCGTTTTATTCCACCTGATTCCAATAAAATGTAGAAAAAAACTGAAAAAATTATTCTACTGGCATTAAGTTACCTGATGCCACTAGAACCTGTTTGTCGACAATTTTCCCGCTTTTTCAAGGACGATAAGTATCTGTTGTGCAATATTAAGTATTCAGCAATATGGAGGAAACGGATTTTCTCATAGAAGGCTCCCTGTGAATATAATTTGTTTTAAATGGTTTTTCAGTTCGATCTGATTATGTTACCCCTTTGAGCACCGCTGAGCCACCTCTGAACATTCAGAATTTGTTCCTGGGGCAGAGCAATAAAAATGAAACCTTTGTGCCTTTACAAATTACCCTTTTTTCCATTACGCCTACTTCCATCACGTGGTTAACCTTTTTGGGCGCCGTTGTTGTAAAAATGCGAAAACTCGTATCGAAAGGCCCCACTTCTGCTGTAAATACGATACAATCACTGACCTCTACACAGTTATACAACTGCATTACTGGAATGTCTGCTAAAAACGTCGCTACTCAAACTGCACCCCCCCCCCCCCCCCCCCGTCCCGTCCCGTCCCGTAAGATGGCATCAAGTCACTCAACGCGATAAGTCCTTCCAGTCTTTGACGCTTGATGACAGGAAACCTGTTACGCTGTTGCCAAGGGGTTGGAATGGCCATTCATACTCCTTGCTTTAAATCTTAACCCGCTGAGCATTATAAAATTATTCTTCAGCAGATCTAGTCATGGCTGCTTCACAGCAGCCATGACTAGATTTGTTGAAAAATTCATGAAAAATTGACTCACGAAATCACTGGTACAAAGGTCAATACAAATTGCTGGGGAAAATTTTCTTTAATGTGCTCAAATTTTACTTATTACAGTGGCAAGAGACTTCCTGTCCTGGACAGGAATATCATCCTCCATCATCATGCAAAGAGTTAATGTAACGGGCTTTCACTTCATCAAACGTTATGAAATTTACCTTGCACGAAAACCAATAATAATGTCGGCACTTCTTTTTGTCAGTAATACCTAAAATATGTTGTAAATATTCAATTTGTATTGCTACGAAAAAATTAGTGATGCAGACCGGCCTGGACCGGACCACTTAGGGTGGTTCGGTCCACTGATCAGACGGTCCAGTCCGGTACGGCAACTCACCCCACCCACCCCTCACTAAGGGTGGAGATACTTTTCTATATGTGACCAATAAGCGTTCCAGTAATTCATGCAGTTGAAAAGAGAACCATGGATGGAACCCATCGCTGCATGTTATATTCTTTTGGATTGGCCAACTGGAACATATCGCAGTGATAATCGGATAGGAGTCGTGATGATGGCTGGCATAATTATATCACACCCACTACGACCGCCGATTTGGGTGTTTTGGTCTTATTATGGCTGACTATCTCCACAATATATGATCAACGCATGTCACTGGCTGTCGAAGTGACGTGCACGTTCGGTAAGTTTAGAAAACAAAAATGACCGTGCTACGAAAAAAGGAAACAGGTAACCAGCAAGAAAGAAGACAAATGCATCTTCTTGATGATCATCATGGTTGGCAACGCCGACAGCAAGGACATGGGCGTGGAATTAAAAGTACCAGGACAAGTTTGTCGCTGATGTTTTTGACGACATAAAAGAAACATGAAGTATTTTATTTGCCTGGGGTATTGTTACTAATGGTTGTATAGGTGTTCATTAATATGGCATCAAAAGAGGTGATTTGCACTTGATTTGCACACGTTTTCTGTTTTGTTCTACATTTGATTGCTCTGTATCCAGTATAAAAACCCACTTTCCTACTCTAAGTTTGGATCGCAGTCCTCTCTCTATCCCTTAAAAGTTGATTGCCTACGAAGATGCTCCTTCTTAATGCTGCGACCTTTATGAGTAGTTTTTTATTAGCCCCTTACCTAACCCAATATTCATATCCGCCCTGTGGTATACACAAAATCGCCATTCGTGTTTTATTAGTATTAGCTGTGTCGGTCGGTCGGTCGGTCGGTCTGTCGGTCGGTCGTCCGGACCGCCTGTGACCAAAGAGTTTTGAAACTTTTAAAATACTTGTTGAAATGGCATCATTTTGGGTAATCACGAGTATCCTATTGATGTGTAACCTCACGTTCAATGCATTTTTTGTCCAGCGCTATTGTCCATTAATAGACTTAAAACGTGTATCATTTTACCACCCATCGCATAAACCGAAAGGTCTAAACGGTTTGATTCTGACCAGCGGTGACTGCGTTTTGTTCTTGGGCAAGATGCTTAATCTCGATTGTCCAAGTGGGGCGCGGTGACGCCGTGTACTATATATAAGACGTACTGCATGTCGACGCAGGGACGTGGCGCCAGGGGAGGGGGGGGGGTGGGGACACCACCTCCCAATCCTGACAAAAATTAGCTATAGTTGGAAACTCTGAGGGCAGGTCATGAGTAGTTGGAAATTCTATCCATCTGGATTTTAGAGCTTCTTTGGTGATGCTGATGTCTCCTTTACTTCCCAAAATTCCAACTTGGTTTCAAATCGGCAAACATTCCAACTGTTACTATTTACAACTACAGTGTACGCAATATCGAGCTTCATAAGTATGCATGATGTCAACCGGTACGAGATTTCTATAGTACGTTTACTTATCGTAATAAAAAAAAATCCTCAAAATGCACTTCAAGAAAATCGCATCTTGTAAAATCGTTATCCTGAGTTAATATCACCTCTCACAGTTACAAAATGATGAAACATCGAAAATTGATCAGTCCTGCATAAGATCTGATTTAATGTTAAGACAGTGTAAATTGTTCAAAGTTCCAAGCTTGAGCATTTGTTTAGCACATATTCAATTCCCAGAATAATACCAAATAATAATAACCTCTATCATAAATGTGTTAGCATTTCAGTTACTAGAATCAATTTTATGCCCCCTTTCATGGCTTCATTTTCAAAATCATTCTCGGTAGTGAATTTCCAATTAAGGGGAGGGAGCTGGAGGTGGTTCCCCCTCCCTGTCCCTCCCCTAGTTGGAACTTCACTACCCTACACCCCCCCCCCCCCTCCAAATCGAAAACCTCTAGCCACGTCCCTGGACGTACTACACGTCGACGGTGCACTTGTTTTCAACCTCTACTAACTATTTGTGCTGAATTAGTTAGTTGAAGAGTTTGATAGTTCGACCCCTGAGTTCCAGTGTATTATATGTGCCAGTAGGCACATAGAACACACTGGAACTCAGGGGACGAGCTGCTCACCCTTGTTCTGTGGTTCTCTCCGTGTACTACGGCTTCCTTCACTAGTTAAACTGTCCGACACGATGTGACCCTTGCAAATGAATGTGTCGTTAACCCTTTACCTAACATGAAAAGCAGACGACACTTGCAAAAAAAATTCTTGAATAACTATTTTTTTACATCTTTTGCCTCAAAAACATAGGTTATGACCCCTCATTGGAACGAGCTCGTCGAGCTCGTTCCAATGAGGGGTCATAACCTATGTTTTTGAGACAAAAAATGAAAAAATAATTAAAATTAATAGGCGATTTTTGAGAATAGCGCTGGTCGGTTTTGGCCGTTTCGTTGGGTAAAGGGTTAAACTACAATAAATAAATAAACACCACACCACCAGTTGCAGCTTAGATTCGATCACGCAGGTTTTCCTGTTTCATTTTCTCCAAAACAGAATTTGTGAACCCCCATTGGAACGAACTCATCAAAAGCTATATTTTCGGGGTCGAAAATTTTTAAAAAAATTTAGTCATTCAAGAAAAGTCTAAGAGTCGAATAAGGTACTAAGAGCTAGCTGGTGCATCTTTTTTGTCATCAGTTAGGGTATTTGAGTCCCGAATAATGTGAAACCACCGTCTCATGCAGCATTGTTTTGGAAAAGCATGAAGAAACTCCATGGACTCAGGCGATGGCATAGGCTTGCGCTCACACGTGTCTTGTGGAGAAGTTGAGTAACATTTGATGTAAGCACGATAGGAACATTTCGATCGATGTCGTAAATCCCATTTGCGTCGCGGATGCGATAAAAATGAATGTGTCAATGACACTGCAGCTTAACTTGGCTGTGTGTAGTGCTTGATGAAAAGGATAATGTTCAATGTTTAAGAAAGGGTTATGAAATAAGACAAGAATTGTTACAATTAAGAATATGTTAAGTTCTGTAGACTACATGCTATGTTTTCAACAAGAATAATTTGAGTGTAGACTGTACTAAAGAACTGAGGTCTGGGTTGATGTGACCCTCGTAGCTAACGTATGTCAACCAAAGTACCTAAGTTGCAGTACAATCATTCCAAACTGAGTCATCTTACCAAGTCACAATGAAATCCCTTCACAAATATGACATGAAAATTTTGCTAAAGAAATCTAAGTCACGTGCCTGTTCGGCGGTCAGGGTGATCAATCGTGAGTAAAATAGGACCATCTCATCTAGATATACAAACAGAGTCATCCAACCAAGTTATAATGAAATCCCTTCATAAATACGACCTGTATACAGTGCTGAAGGAATCTAGGTCACGTGCCCATGCGGCGGTAACGACTGACAGTCTCATCAAAACATCATACCGAGTCATTCTACCAATCTACAACAAAATCGCTTCATAAATATGAACTGTAAACTGTGCTAAACAAATTTAGGTCACGCGCCCGTGTGGCCATCACGGCTAACCGATCACGACCAAAATAGGACGTTCTCATCTAAACAGTATACCGAGTCGTTCTACCAACTTACAATGAAATCCCTTCATAAATGCCGCCTTTAGACTGTGCTAAAGGACTGTAGGTTACGTGCCCCTGTGGCCGCCACGGCTGACCGAACCCGATCAAACTAAGACGTTCTCAGCTCGACACTATAGTCCTCCTAACAAGTTACAATGAAATCCCTTCGTAAATACGACCTGTGGACTGTGCTACAGGTCGTTATCATCTAGACATTACATGAAATTTAGCGATGATCGGGCAAGAACTGCGGGGTGTAGCCTGTGCTAAAGAAAATGTGAACAGACTCACAGACAGACTGTCTCACAGACTTACAAACTTACAGACTCACAGACTTTCTCATGCCTGACAGTAATAGCTTATCTTGACTTTGTCAAGTTAAGCAAAAAACGCGAGTTGTCGGATTTAGTGCTTTTCTTTTTTATTATTTGAGGATAAAAGAGTATTCGTGCTAAAATACAAGGAGGGTTGTTTGTCTTCTAAAATTATGGTCTGGGAGATTTCCGACCAGTCGAATATTTACTTTTTATGAGAGAAGAGCACAAGAAGCAAAATTCAGCTCATGGAATATCGGGTTTGACCCGGTGGTCCATAAATTGATAAAATGGCCTCTGCTTCTTGTGTCTTCTCCGGGAATACGAAATAATTGTTGAGTAGAATATTCATACATCACTTTGATTTTGTTGTAATCCACTCCCCCACATCCAGCACTGTATAAGATCGGTAAACCACGCAACTCTATGAAGTTTTTATGTGACAGGCTATTTGCAAACATCGCTGCGAAGGTGTCACATTGGATTAAATCCTAACTTCATTAGCTGTATTTATATTGGCCTTAACCCTTTACCTAACCTGAAAAGCAGACGACACTTGCAAAAATAATTCTTGAGTAACTAATTTTTTTCACTTTTTGTCTCAAAAACATAGGTTATGACCCCACGTTGGAACGAGCTCGACGAGTTCGTTCCAACGAGGGGTCATAACCTATGTTTTTGAGACAAAAAATGAAAAAAATAATGAAAATTAATTGGCGATTTTTGAGAATCGCGCTGGCCGGTTTTGGCCGTTACGTTAGGTAAAGGGTTAACATGAAAGATATAGCTGCTTCATTCACCCTAACTTTCACTCACCCCGTAATACTCCCAAAATTACTAGCTAAAATGATTCCAATGTAGAGGGGCAAATTCACAGTCCATTCCACTTCCCGTCGCAGCCGCGCTGGTAGATGATAACGTAACATTCCTATCCGGTGTGGTAATGTTCCTACTCAGAGGCGTCGAAAGCTTCATGGACACAAATTTCCATTAGGCACCCGACCTACCATGGTTCGGCACGATGGATCGAACCGTTGACCTTCAGTTTGAAGTCCATTTCCGCAACCATTGAACTAGCGAGACCTCCTAAATGAGACGATTTCACTTGAGAGTATTACAAAGAATCACAAGAAAACGTTTTGTGCAGGCACAAGCGCGACAGAAAATGCCCATGAAACAATCTTATTTTGTGCATACATCATGCAATCTCTCTATTAGAACAAAAACAAAACATTCTGTGAACAAAGTTGAATCTCTCTCACGAAAAGGAGGTGAATACCACATCTCAAAGCATTGTGACTGTCACATGGAATTAGTTTAAAATAAGTTCAAGTATATTGGACAGGGTTCTAGGCTATGGTGGTTAATATGTTCCTTCAAAAACACACGAACCCCCCCCCCCCCCCACACACACACACACACACACACACACACGCCCATAAAGATAAGTTTTTTGGACGGATTGTCCCGGTATGAAATTCGACTTGGGACAAAACGCAGGTGATTTTGATAGGAACTGTCCCGCCCATCTCCAAGTATTGTCAGTGGGGGTTCTCGAAAATTCTTTTTAAAGAATTTTAAGCTTACTGGACAAGGGCGGTGGTGGCTACATTTTGGAGGTTAATATTTCCATTCGACGGAATTTTTCAGAACTTGAGAAAAAGTACCCCACCCCCTCCACACAAGTTAAACAAATCAAAATACTTAAATGTAGGCTACAGACATTTCGCGAATTGGGGGAAAATATTCACGCAGACATCCCATCTGATGTAATCGAGGGTGGATGTATCAAAACAAAAATGGTTTTAAAAAGTGCTTCTACGTTTGGAGGTGGCATAACACAATACGAATATACTTTCCAAGTCAATTGAATCGACCTGGGAAGTCAGTTCCACATAATTTGGAACAATAAAACCAGACAATCCGAGTAATGTAATGAGAGAAAAAAATGCACTGTAAAAGCCCAAAGAGGCTGAGACAAAGCAGTAGCGAAATTCACTGCAAACGTCCGCCTTGAAAAGGCCGAGAAAAGAAAAACAGTAGCGAAATGAACTATTGCCCCCCCCCCCCCCCCCCCCAAAAAAAAAAAACAACTAAATCTACCAGGTTTTATACTTGACAGTTCCAAGTCTGGGTAAATTATGTGGTGAGTTGATGAATTAAAATAAATAAATAAATAAATAAATAAATAAATAAATAAATAAATAAATAAATAAAAGCAAAATTCACTGTAAAAAAATATAGACCTGCTAAGTTTTATAATTGCCGGTCCCAAGCCCGGGTAAAAAATGAGGGGAGTTGATAATTTAAAAAAAAACTGTATAAAAGCCCTAAATCGTTGTTTTCTACCTGCGGTCTTATTTTAGTACGACCGGGTATTCAATGTCACCTGCCAAAAAAAAGTGGATCGGACTTTCAAGTCGGATTGTTTTCGTTTCACTGTTGCTAAAACACTTTATCAGAGGGAATGGAAGTATATACATGTATTACTGATTGCGTTGCTTGTATAGTTTAAAAACATTGCAAGGAAATGAAAATAAAGCAAAACCAAATAAAGGAGAATTACAAATATTCGTTTCAGATTTTTGCAGAGTTCCATTTTTCATCAACTCAATTCAATCTTCCTCAAAGATGTGATACACTGTGAACTGTGTCAAAAATCGCTCCAAATGTATCGCGCGAACCCGCGCAAATTAATCTCTGGTTTGTTCATAGCACTTCCAGAGTTAAGGGCGCTGTCTCTGTTTCCCATCATCTTTTGTTTAATAACAATTCTTGCCCGGAGCAACCATTATTCAATGAGTGATTTATCGGCGCGGCATGTTTTTAAACAGTTGGCTATTTAGTGAAGGAAAAAGGAATGCAACGTCTTGAGGGGGTATGAATTCGAATTTATCAGTTTATTTGCACGCAACCGTGCTACGTGTCGGATCGTTTGGGAGTAAATATACTTATCAGAGATTATTTTCCAATAAGTGATAGATGTTAGAGGCTCAGTGGGTGCGTTTTGGCCAGTACAAGTATTCTTTACTGTTCACTTTTGATTGGCAAACGCACCCTATTTTATTATTAATCATTCGTTAGAAATAACACATTCACTTGATGGAGGTGATTCGGTAGTGGTTCAGTGACCTGGCAATCATCGTGTGGGGGAATTGATATGTTCAGAATGAATGGCATGTCGATAAATAAACTTGTCAATCGACATCATACATTCACTCCCAAATGTTGTACTATTTAGTGGTGTAGCTAGGACTTGTGAGGGTTGGTAATAAAGGGATTCTTCTGCCCTCTTTGGGGATGGGTCCAAGGCATATGACACTGGGAAAATTGGTGCCATAGGGGCTCCAATTGGGAATTTGTTTTGGAGAGGGAAAACATACAAAGACTAAAAACGTTTGCATTCGAATTGAGCAGAGAGCATTAAGACTGATACCATAGCAACTGCATGTATACTAATACTATAAGTAAGTAGTACTAACAGTCACCTGGAATCATGTCCATGCAGTCTCTGTTGTCTCTATCACACTGTTTCTTATACTATTAGAGAAAAACTTTAAGTCATCTGCCTTTGAATTAAAAAACTTCGTTGGGCAAGCAGTTTGAATTTTATGTACAATTGGTGTCCCAAACTGGGTGGTCATAAGGCCTCAGAAAACCTATGGTTTTCTGAGGCCTTATGACTACCCAACTCGAGCACCATTGTGCATTAAATTTGTGTTTGAGTGGCAACTGAGATTGGGAAATCTGGGGTTAAGAATTGGGAAAAATCATCCCCAAATATCATTGGGAAAGGGTCCCATAAACTGCCCCCGTAGATGCCCAAAAGAAACCATGTAATAATTTGTGTTTTATGAGCGTGAGATGACCGAAGATCACTCGCGATTGTCATAGGCAAAAGCTGGGATAGAACGCGAGTGGGATGCATCATCTCGTTGGTGGAGGTCCGACAGACCTCTCCGGGAAATATTTTGAATATTCAAGCCCACGAGTGTAAATCTGAGGAACCAGTGCAGTTTTTATGGAATTTAAATGAGTAAATCTCGTTGACAGCAATAAAATCCAGCTGGTTTTCAACAATATTGCTAGAAGAACTTAACCCACAGCCATGTTTACCTAGTCCAAACTTGGACCCAAAGTCCGTAATATAAATGTTTTGGTGTGGTACGTCCCCAATTATATTACGGCCTTTGGGTCCAAGTTTAGATTAATATTTACCATTAGTGGACCATTTTATTATCTTTTTTATTTGGAGGGGGAGGGGGGGTAATATTACCTGTATTACCTCTCTGACTACACCCTTGCTCCTTCACTATGTCACTATATTTTGTCTCTCTAGTGAGAAATCTCTAACACTATTTTTGCCTCAAACTAAAAAATAACCAAAAAAAAAAAAACTTAACAAAAGTTACTAAGAACTAAAATGTCTCCCGTAGTTGCAGTACTTGCTTGCGGGGCCCTACCCCGAGCGCGTGGGACTACAATGAGCGCGGGGCCATACTCCAAACAGACAAAATTTTGGTTTAAGATACAAGCCTTCCAAACGGTCTTCATAATTAAACTCTAAAGGCTGATCCATGGTTGAGCCGATGGGTCTGAGGCCCCTATCTTCTACAACTCCGGGGGGGGGGGGAGGGGGGGGGGTTGGGGGGGGGCAATGCCTGCAGCTTAGCGATGTGTCTCATTAGATCCATGCTGGTTCACACAAGAGGTATGGGAAACGCCGCGCCAGCGCCTCGGGCCACAAACAGCGTAACCGTGACTATCATCGTGACAGTGCAATCTGTGTACCGAGGTGCTGGCTCAACGTCACCCTGATGACGCGTCCATTCCGTGCCCCCCTCCATGCGTATTCTATATTGGAGTGGATACCTTGAGTCAGCATTGTTTTGCAAATATTACTAGATGGGAAACTCGTTGTCGAACCTCCCAGTGCAACAAATAAATTGTTGCACAAATTTAAAAATCAAGGTGTTAGTTTTGGTTTCTAACACCGGATCACTGTACAATAGAATATCCAACGAATTCAAAGTAATATTAAGATTTGATAAATTACCAATAAGAGCGTTACGAGCGTTTTAATAAGATGGACAGACAAGGAAATAATGTTCTGCGTCTTCAACAACAGTTATACAGTGTGGACAATACGGACATTCGGAGATGTAATTGAGGAATTTATCACTTTTCGGATCACTACAACCAGTTCTAATTCTACTGTGAATGATATTGTGTTTTCTAGTACCATGCGAGAAGTATGCAGGTGGTCAGCATATGGGGTGATATGAGGTTTTTGAATTCAGTAAGCGATAAGCAATTTTGTACTGATTGGGGTAAATTGTTCCACGTTTCCGTGCAAGACGGAAAGAATGGTCGTTTAAATAGCTCAGTTCGCAGCTGTAAGGCATGAAATTTGACGAATTGCGAAGGTTATAAGACGACGTGTCACAAACCCGTGGTGGTAGAAGTTCATAGAGAAAACCTGGCGCATCGTTGTGTACGATTTTGTAAAAGATACACATCTTTTGAAAGTGTCTTCTCGTTTCTAGATTATTCCACCCAACTTCAAACAAGAGGCGATCGCATGATACTGATCGTGTCAGGCCCGATAAGATCCATGCGGCATCGCAGTGTATATCCTCAAGGCGCTTCATTAAATGTTGCGGAGCACCGCACCAAACAGGACTACCATATTCTAATATTGATAGTACGAAAGCGTTATACATCTTTCCCAGGATCGCGTCGCCTGAGTGCTAGAATGTTCTATGTCCCCTATGGGACATAGAACATTCTAGCACTCAGGCGGCGATCTGTCGGTTAAAAATGTGCTTCAAAGTCTTGCACAAGCTTTTTTACAGATATCATCAATATGGGCTTCCCAACTTAAGTTGGATTGGATAGATAACCCCAAATGTTTGTGGACAGCAACAAAATCTAGTGTTTCGCTGTTAACAACAACATTTGGAAATATAACATCCCTTCTGAGTGTAAATAGTATAACGTTAGTTTTTTTAGCATTAAATGTGATCAACCACGTGCTAGCCCATTTGTTAATTTTTTTGAATTCGGTGTTCATTTTAGACTGAATTTTATGAGTATCAAAAGATGACTCTGTCAGAAAGGTGTCATCAGCGAACAGTCGAACAGCAAACTCGATATAGTCGGCTATGTCGTTGATGTACACCAGAAATATTAAAAAAAAATGATCGGGTTATAAACATGGCCGCAATTGCGGCTTACAGTTACTATAGAGACCCTATGGGAAATCACATTTTCATCTTCTTCTCTGGAACTACTGAGCCGACGTGAACCAAACCTGGAAGGGATAGTCTATGGGAGGTCCTCTACAAACGAACCTCGCTTTGTTCCCATGGATTTGAAAACATGGCCGCCAGAGGCATTCTTTGATTCTGATTGGTGGATTTTGAAAAATCTTCTTCTCTGAAACCACAGGGCCAAATGTTTTGAAACTTTGCATGGTTGATGACTGAGACACCCTCTACCAACGCTCCTCGTTTATTGATGATCGGATTGCAAACATGGCTGCAATTGTGGCCCATAGTTACTTTAGAAACCCTATGAGAAATCACATTTTCATCTTCCTCTCTGGAACTACTGAGCTGATGTGAACCAATCCTGACAGGGATAGTCTTTGGCAGGTCCTCTACAAATGCTCCTCATTTTGTTACCGTGCATCGAAAAACATGGCTGCCAGAAGTATTTTTTGATTCTGATTGGTGGATTTTGAAAAATCTTCTCCTCTGAAACCACAGGGCCAAATGTTTTGAAACTTTGCATGGTTGATGACTGTGCTACCCTCCACCAACGATCCTCATTTAATGTTGATCGTTTGCAAACGTGGCCGCAATTGCGGCTTATATTTACTATAGAAACCCTATGAGAAATCACATTTTCATTTTCTTCTCTGGAACTACCGAGCCAACGTGAACCAAACTTCGCAGGAATGGTCTATAGGAGGCCCTTTACAAACGATCCTCTTTTTGTTCCAGTTGGTTGGAAAATATGGCCACCAGTAGAGACATTCTCTGATTCTGATTGTTGGATTTTGCAAAAATCTTCCCCTCTGAACCTACAAAGTCAAATGTTTTGAAACTTCACCTGATTGAGGACTGGGACACCTTCTACCAATGATCCTCATGTAATTTTGATGTAATATTGCAAACATGGCCACAATTGCAGCTTATAGTTACAATGGAAAGCCTATGGGAAATCACATTTTATATGTTGTTCCAGGTGAGCGATTACAGGCTCTTTAGAGCCTCTAGTTTGCCTATCCAGATCGCCATCTTTGATGACACGTGGTTACTATAGGATCCAAAGGCTTCTAATAGGAAGGGATGTGTCGGAGGTTATGTTCTATTGAAAAAAGGTGAATAATTACCACAAACAACCCGACAACGATTTTACTATTTCGGATTCCGTGTCTAGAAGCTGTGTTACTGTTTCTGTCAACCGGAATACACTTCAGTAGAGTAGAAGAGCCTGTCAGTTGGAACAGGTTTAGATTATTTTTACTATTTTTTGCTTTCCTGGTCTGTTATAATTTGTTAAACTCTTATTTTGTATATTCGTGTTCTTGTTCATCCAATCAGATCTGGAACAGGCATCGCTCGGACGACTCGAGACTCATCTAGTAAATGAGCTATCTAGCAATTGTTCGAACGAATGACACCACATACGAACGAATGACACCGCACACGACTTCCAGCCTTATCTCGGAAAAGAGATTCTATAAACACAGACGTTTCCCCCTTTTTTTGGTTGGCACGGACCAGATATGACCTTTAAAATAGGTAAATGGTTAAGTAAGGGAGCAATGTCGCTTGCACTCAAATCCCGAACTTAACTTTCAACTCAACCATCAAGTCAAGTTGATGTTTTGTCGGTGCATGCACATCCGCACCCGTACTCTCAGGGCATCAGTCTAATTCTGTTAGGAATTCAACGCTATTATAGGCTGTTTGTTTACATAGTTTTTGTGGACATTTACGCGCAGACGTCCGTTGATGTAATGTTGTGTGCCTTTACGTACAAAGCTATACAGTTATTCTTTCCTGCAACATTATAGATATTCCGGCCAATAAGTGATCAATTTCCCTTGAAAACATTAAGATATTAACATAATTTGTGGAACTATCCGACGTAATCAAAACAACACAGCTATGGTGAGTCTTCATTTCTTATTGTAATGTCATCAAAATCAAGTCGAGTTGCGATTGAGCAACATTTATAGCTTTTATTCCCAGAAAATGAATCCTTGTTGAAATTTACCATATTCAGTTGTCCGGAATATATCAATGATCGGAAAAGCGAACCGTAGCTTCCTTTTTCCATCCAAATGAAATATTCGCGCGAATCTAAACACAGGCAGTTAGTTACCTATTTGAGGGCTAGACACGTTCCAATCCATGACGACGTCGAATTTCTTACAGTATTAGACTGGTGGCTTGGGAGCTTGATCCGAACCTTCCTGGCATTATTCTTAAGGTGTCGCCCAACAAAACGTTGGTCACATTTCAAGTAATTTCCTCCAAGGTCCAAAAGGTCACAAAAAAATATACACCGATAAAATATATACTAAAATGTTTAGAATGCAACATTGAAGATAGAACATATGGAAACTGACATCTTGCCATGGAGCTGCTGTCGATGGTAGAAGATACTGCCTGAAAGTCCGCTAGAACATAAGTAAGAGACCATATTTTATACAATTCCCAGAAAACTGCCATTTTGTCTTGTTCATGTTTTGAAGAAAGTTCAGCAGGGGTCAAATCCATATATTTCAGAGCAACAGGTATTGAAGCACAAGTGACTTCATGGATGAAAAATTAAGAATATCCGATGTTGGCATATTTTTTTTTTATTTTCATTTGCAGTCATTATACCCCAAAATTCGGTTGAAGATGGTTTATATTCTTGTCAAGGTCACAAAAGGATTTGTTTGATAAACTAAGGGGTGAAAACTACCCTAATTTATTTATTTGGTATCAGCTGTGCCAATCTAGTGTTTAGCAATGACATCTGCCATTTGAATGCCCAAGTACAGCAACAAAAATTAAAAAACATCAAACATAACAAACGGTCTGGAGGGGAGAATACTTAGAGGCCTGTAATTTGCAAAGGACTGCCTATCACCAGTTTTAAAAATTGGTATTACTTTAGCAGTTTTCATTTTGGATTGTACAACTTGTTAAGAATGAAGCGTTAAAAATATGGGTCAATGGAACAGCTATCTCATGTATTATGCCTTTAAGTAATTTGTGGGAAATGTTATCCAGGCCAGTGGATGTTTTGCAGGCAGGGATCTAACTACGGATACCACTTCATCGGTATATGTGGGTAGTGTATAAAATGAGTTAGAAACACTGCTTTTAAGATACTCAGAGAAGTGGTGTGTTGGTCCTTCCATGTTTTGGGTTACTCGTATAGCAATATTTATGAAATAGTTATTGAATTTTTCAGCAATCTGTTTGGGGTTGGATAACTCCACGTTATTGAATGATGATGGTAGAGGAGGAGAGCTTCTGTACGTAAACAACTTTTATAAAATATCACAGCTGCAAAATTTCTTATTTTTCGAAGTCTGGAAGATCACAGTCAACCTAAATTGCTATCTAATACATCTTTTTAAGGGGTTACCATTTATGATGTGTTATATTCGTTAGCAGTGGTTCAACTGCGATGATAACAGTTTAGACAATGCCGTTTACACGCTTATCTGTCACATAAAAGAAAGCGATCGTATTCATATTATATAGCTTGATGGGTGAAGACTTCGTTATTGTGTAATTGTTTGTATTTCTTGTTAACTGGCTGTGATTTAGATACGAAATTCAGGCCAGGGGCGACGGAGCCGGGTGGGGGGGGGGGGGGGGGTGGGGTGCACAGGCGTCACGTGCTCCCGCTCCTACAAATGTAGCGTAATATTTCAAAGGACGATTTCAAAGTTATGCTTAGCCCTTTGAACCCGTGAGGCCGTTTTTCCGCCCATGAACATGGTACTTTATTATAAATTCATTAAGTATGATAGCTGGTGCGTGAATGTGTGGGGAAGAGCAATCAATATTTTCAACGTGCAGCCCTGAGGCTGCACGTTGAAAATATTAATTGGTCTGCCCACATATAATGAATATGGCCTATGAACCAATGGAACTGTCAAAACCGTACCAGGTGAATAACCGTGAACCAACCAGAAACCTGTGGGTACCAATACCACCAATAGAAATGCCTCGGACAGTAATGACCGGAACAGGGAAGAAACTAGAACCAGAGCCTAATCCAACAATGACGGGACAAGAAGAGAAGGATTACGTACTGGTCGAAACAGTTTATTGGAAAACTTACTAGATCGACAGCATTTGGTGCGCAGAGAACTCAACGTAAGTGCCTCGATGGACATGGATAGAGAAGTGAGGGAGATTACAGAATCTAGAACCATGAACGAGACCGAGAAGATTCTTCACTACAACCAGATTTTACAAAGATATAGAGAATTCTACAATAAAGATTCCCAGCCAACAACGATCAAGATACAGAACCAATGATGACAATGGAGAGAACAAAGTGAACTAAGAATGAAGTGATCGAACACAACGAAGATAACGGACCAAACAGAACAAATATTGAACACTATATCAGGCAGTGTACAGAAAAAACAATAACATTTTTAACTGTAACAAAAGTTCTTGTTTCTTTCTTCTTCTTACTATTGGGGAATACCCTCGAGATTTTATGTAAAAACACGGAACATCATTTTACGGAGTCGGCTAGGAATCCCATTTACAGAATCCCTTTTTGGGAATCGTCTGTGACTACAGAATCCCTTTTTCCTGAAATGAGGCTAAGAGTCGTATGTGCGAGTCACTCGAACGAGCAGTTGCTCGATAGCTCATTTGCTCGATGGGATTCGAATCATTCGAGAAGTATGTGCGAGTCACTCGAGGTAAGACGGAATCCCACTTATGGAATCCCTTTTGTGGAATCCCATTTGTGGAATCTCTTTTTCGAAAACGCATGTGGCTATGGAATCCCTTTTTTCTGAAATGAGGCTGAGAGTCGTATGTGCGAGTCGTTCGAGCAATATGTGCGAGTCACTCGATAGAGCAATTGTTCTAAAGCTCATTTGCTCGATCTGCTTCTAGTCGTTCGAGCAATGACTTACCAGTAACTGCTCGATAGCTTATTGGCGTTGGGAATGATATATGATTTTGTTAAAGACAAGGGAGGTAACTCTGCATTCAGATTATGGAAAATCAAGTAATCTGATTGGTCGTTAGCGCCAGTAAAGTGAACTGGTTGGGTGATCTTGATAAATGAAACAACAAGAGTACTAGGAATAGGATCACAACTAACAAGAACAGACCAGAACAGTTAAATATAGTAATAATAAGCAAGGCTGTTCCAGCTGATAAGCTCTTCTACTCTACTGGAGTATACTCCAGGACAAAGGAACATGGTCAGATAGACGAAAACTATTGCATATATAAACAGAAGCAGAGAATTCTGAAAGAATTCGAAATAGTACAACTTCTCGGGTTGTTTGTGGTAATTCTCCGAATCGGGAAATTACTCCTGTTCAGAGGAACATAACCGCCGAACATACCCCTGTCTTATTAGAAGGTTTTGGGTCACATAGCCACCACGTGCTACCATATAAACCAGGATGGCGGCCTCCAGTATACAAAATGGACGACGGAAACACGTATCACTCTAAGAACCCGCGCTGCGTATGAAGATACGGAAGGGACCAGGCGCCGTGATGTCCGTTGACTGTCGGAGTTTATGTAGAGGGAGAAGACGGAAAGGGAAGAGAAGGACAGAGAGGGATTTCAAAAGGACCATACCCTGCACCCCTGGACGGTTCATGTCTAGACCGGCACACTCCTCGCGGGTGAGGGAGCAATCGTAGGACGCTGGATCGCCAGTGGATAGGTCAACTCACCTCTCTTCGGAAAATGATATGGAGGAGGGAGGCCTATCCTTGGTTCAGAGTGTGGTTCCGGACGTCGTCCCTCATACCCCTCCAACTCTTACTGAACATTCTCCTCCAAACCAGTGCCCTGCACAGGAGATGGAACATTCGACTGAAGAAAACACCCAGGAGAGAACAGACGAGCAACTCATGTCATATCTCGAGGAAGAATGTAGGCTATCAAAAGAAAGACAGATAACTGCGGTAGAGACCTTAAAGACCTCAAAGACCTTGGACCAAAAAGCACCAAAACAAATTGCAATAGACAGCATAGAGACCTTTAAACAAAAAACACCAGACGCGACCATGACTCAACCGCACCGGCCAGATCAGTCCAACGACACCACAACACCAACAACAACTGCCACGGTATCCCATCCCAGCCACCTCCTCCAAAAAAACAAACGCAGAAGGCACAAGCGCCGCTGAACACCCTGACACTTCCCTCCTTTTCCACGCCCGGGCATGGTGCAAAGGTGCACAATTACAAATTATACAGTCATTGAAGGGTCGAAGGGAGCTTGCTCCACACCGTCTGAAACCGTCCCACGCCAAAATAACATTGGATTCGATCCAAATGAGAGTATTGTGTTCTGTATGGACTATTCTTCCTCGGGAACGACTATTTTGGCATGGTCGACAGACGTTCACTATTTATAATTTGATATATAAGGCAGTTTAATAGTTAACACAGTTATACATTACGCTGGCGTGAAAGGTTTTGCCGCGGGTTATAATATATATATATATATATATATGATTGCTTCCAGATCATCTGGTTTATGATATCGATGAGTGAGTATAGATGACTTAACTGAACATCTTAATTGTACCCTGTGGCGGAACAGTCGCTGTTGACTATTTTATTGTCAGTTAATCATATATATGGGATACTCAAGTACAAAAAACGTATCTTTGTGATTTGTGAATATTAGTGAAATATAAGGCCACAATAAAAAAAAAAATCCTACATTTTCCTCCACGCCCGCCCACCGATCCTAGTTTTTCAACCCGTCCCAATTTTTTTATTGGCATTTTAAAACAAATTGTCACATCGTCTCCTTTTAGGTTAGCCACTAGAAATTTACTATTATATTTTCCCTTTGTTGATTATTCCCAAGGAGAGCTTTCCCAAAATGATGTCAAGTGTTGGGATTGTCAACCGAGTGAAATGTGATCAACATTTTATTGTTTTATATGTTATTATTATCCTGCAACTTATTTCTGTTGTTATTGTATGTATGACCCAAGTACCTTTGGGAGCCATTCATGAAGTCATATTACTCAAATTGTATTCCCATTTAGCTGTTATAGGTTTTAGACCCATAGCCGCCACCCCATGCCCCAGTCCACCAGTTCATAGCGCTGTTCTGGATTATCCAGTGAAATAAAAAAATAAAATTCACCCGCCCGCCCCAGTTTGAAAAAAAGGTTGGATGAAAATCTAGGAATTTTTGTAATGGGGCCCAACTGATTAAATGATCTTCAGCTGCTTTCACATTTGTCCGTTCCACGCTTCCGTTTTATAGATGCGTAAAACGCACCAAACAGAAACACACATAATATGGTTGGGACGTATTATATGTCCCTAAAACGGGGGAAATGCATGGTGACAGAAGCTTTGCTTCTGTTTGCTGTTTCCCCTGCGTAAAGCGGACATCGAGATTCCGTGTAACGTCATTTCATGGGATATCTTACGTAAAGTGCATGCTTTGTTTACGTTCGAAAGCTTTCTTTCAAAGCCATCAAAATGTCAAATTCTTCCAGCAAAAATACTTTCAGGTTACTTGGAGGGAGCCTACAAATTTCTGCTCATCAAAATACAAATTATTCAAATCAAAATTGATGAAGGTACAGTATAGTCGTTGTGGACTGATAGTAATCCACCCGTGGACAGTGATGTCAACGCATGCGTTTACCAGGTAATAAAAATCACCATGAGCAAAATGTTAATTACTGAATCACGGGTTGTACCTGATGCTTCACTAATTAATTGTTGATGATTTTCCGTATAACTAGTGCTTGGAATCTAATATTGCGTCCGTGGAAATATTGCCCACCCGTGGAAAGTGACCAGTCCACGTTGGCCGTGTTGCACCTTTGAGTATTCGTGTTTTCACTGTCTCATATGTTCCCAAAAGCGGCGTGGTCGACATTTTCACGTTTGACAATCGAATGCAGGCGAGAAAAAGAATATATATAATCTTCTTCATCTGAAAATTCCACAATGAAAAGGAAGAGGTACCATACCAATGCATCCCTCTTTTTATATTTATACAAATCAAAGTAATTCGCTGGTAACGCATTCGCAAAACTGACGGAGTAAACGGACGTAATTATGTGAAAGGAAGAAGAAAGATCGTTTCTGGTAAATGGATGCGTAAAACGGATAAATGTGAAAGCGGCCTCACTGTCGAATGCAGAACTAAAGGCCATTTTATACTAGAGGCGAACTCGAACGCGAAAGCGGTCGCGACTCCGACCGCGGTGGTCGCATTTGTTTTATGAACACCAATTTTAATGGAGTCGTTCATACTAAGGGCGAACGCGACCGCGGCCCATTTTTTTGATTGCCCCCAGATCGAATTTTTGGGAATTGTTCGCGCGAACAATTCTATTCAGCCAATCAGATGGCGAGGTCAAAGGGCGTACTATGACCTATCTGGAGGATTGTTTCTTAACCCTTTACCCTACGTAATGGCCAAAACCGGACAGCGCTATTCACAAATTCTCCATTCAATTTTTATTACCTTTTCATTTTTTGTCACAAAAATATAGCTTATGACCCCTCATTGGAACGAGATCAACGTGCTCGTTCCAATGAGGGGTCATAAGCTACGTTTTTGACGCAAAAAATTAGTGCTTCAAGAATTTTATTTGCAAGTGTCGTCTTCTTTTCGTGTTAGGTAAAAGGTTAACACTGCGAATTTCCGCGCGAACCACCGCCTTCAGTATGAACTATAATTCGCATGGAAAGTCGCGCGGAAATTCGCAGTGGTCGCGTTCGCGTTCGCCTCCAGTATAAAATGGCCTTAAGGTGTTCACTGGTTTACAACGATTTTTAAATTCATTTTCCTCCAAACTGTTACCAACAATTTATATTAATTATGTCCAGTTACAGAGCCAACGAGATGATGTTTGGCTCTGGGGGCAAGTAGGGAATGTGACAGCCCATCTGTGTCAGGATTGGCGTATAGGAAATCAATTCTCGCTGAGCCCAACGTGTAAACTTTTTCCGGCTTTTAAGAAGACTCTGATCATACGAGGGAATCTGCGATCGCATCCTGAGAGAAAAGCCTCTGGGCACCCCGTTCGTCCTGCTGATTCCCAATGAGATTGCAATGATAGAAACCACAAAGAGACACACGATTTTCAAGTGACTGCATCATTTGACCTTCCACAATCGAACGAACTCGACAAGGTCGTTCCAAAAAGGGATGATCCTAAGATAAGCGTTGGAGGCAATTTAACAGAATAATACACTTTAGGTGGCTTTCTTCTGCCCTTATGATTTCAAACATGTCTGCTATTTTCTCCGTATCACACAAAAAAACCCGTTTAAATGTAAGTTACTCGTGGACTTTAATAGGAAACGCGGTGGTGCGGTGGCTCATTACTTCGTGTATTGATCTTCAGATCGAGAGTTCGAGGGAAACGCGTACGCCGCTAGCTGAGTACCTTTGCCACGTCCAGACATGGGCAGGAAATTAAAAACATCATACTGTTACTGAAGGTCGAAAGGAGTTTGCAACTTTGCCCGACACTGTCCCTGCGCGCCTTCGGGCGCGACACCATTGATTTCTACCAACCATCTCGATTATAAGTCTTTTAATCCGTGACACTTGAGTAGAGAATTACGATGACTTTGCTGACATTCTAATTATATTCTTCGGTGGCGCGGGGCATACAGGGGCGTCGCGAAGATTACCGATTGGGAGGTGTAAACCCAATTTGTCCCGACTGTCATAACTTAAGTCCCAACTGTCGTTACTTAAGTCCCGACTGTAGAAATTTTCAATCTACATCATCTTCGAAGAAAGCATGCCTTGATGATGTAGTGGGAACATTTGTCAATGAGGAGTATAGTAAAATAAAATCCTCCGAAACGTTGTTCGTGGATAAAAACACGCAGTCGTGGTGCATGGGCTTCCCAACTTATTGTATTAGCACGTACCGGGCGCGAAACTGACCATACTTCTTCCCCAACATCTCCAACCACATACCACAGACCTTCATTTACATGGGACTGACTGAGAGTATAACGTTAAAGGCCAAGAAGCAAATCTCGTTCCGTGATGAAGTACGTGATTGATTATCAGCAAAATGGATGGACGATATCTATAGTTCCAGTCCAGATGAAAATGTTCCGACTGAAAAATTATTGGGAGGTGGGACCACCCCCTACCCCTTCACCTCTAGTTACGCCCCTGTCTGAATGCGGTTCTCTAGCGCCCGTCAATCGATTAATGTCACTCAAACAATTTAGCGATAAGTGAGTGTTAGCCGAAAGTATATTGTGTAATGACTATCCTAGGACTTGCCAGATGACAAGCTCAATTGTCAAGTCGTCAAAAAGGAGAATTTCTTGAAAGATGAGGCCTATTAATTATGTGAACAATATTAGTATGTCCACTACGATGTTATCTAAGATTTGCTAGGAATGCAACCTCACGTGTATGTGTCAAACTAAAGAAATTCATCAAGACTCATTTTGAGCATCAAGGGCATCAAATTTATGCTGTATGTGATTTGTCTTGACGTATAACACTTGAGGGAGAAAGAATACCATATTTGGTGCACGTCATAAACATTTTTATTGTAATCAGCAACACGCAATGGTGTAGTTTATCTAAGGAATGCGAGTGGGCGTTAGATATACACACCTCATGTACACAAATGCAATTTGGTCCACTTAACAAAGTTTGAAATATTGACCACAGATTGATCATGGTGATTTAACCTTGCGATCCTGAATGGCATTGTCTCCTACAAAACTGTCTTCCGTCAATCGCCGAATCCATTTGATTCTGAAGAGAGGTACAGTGGTGATTTATGCTACAGCTCAGAGAGACAGTATGATTAAAATGTTTCTGATCTTCCCCAACGATTTGTTGTTTATTGTGTCCTCTTCTCGTCGGCAGCTAATTTTTCCTATATGAAAAACTTACGCACAATGCGTTGAAGGGGTTAACTGAGGTGGCGAGCTCTCAGGTCATCAGCCTAAATCTGTAAGGAATTCGATGCTGTTATGGCCTGTCTGTGCGAAGACTACTGTTCATTCACCCAGATATACACATATTCTTTCGGCTCCAGATATTCCCATCAATAAGTATTTAACTCACACTGAAACCATCAAGATACTAAAACATTTAGTGGAACTATGCGGCGTAGTCAAAACACTGCGGCTGTGGAGAGTCTTCATTCCCTTTGGCCATATCATCAAAAATTCGGTTGACTCTCTGCACACTGATGTCAAAATGGCATAGTTTTCAGCAGCAAATATTTCCCTTAATACGGTTTGATATTTAACCAAATACCCATTGTTAGACAGAGCTCGGTGAGCTGTGTCAAACAAGATTCAATTGGTTAAATTTGTAGTCAAACAAGAAAAAAACAAAGTGATTGGAGAAAACTCTGTTGGACAAGCAGAGTGTCAGGGGTTCAATCAAATTACGACGGAGCAATATTTTTTCTTACGATGATTCAAAGAAAACGACTGTTTATGGTATTTTTGGAGTCAATCGTTTGGAATATATACTGAGTCAAAAAAGAAAGTATAATAAACTTTGAGGAGCAATTTTTTAGTATTATCGACTTTAATCCCAAACAAATTATTGTAAATTCATATTTCAAGTCTAGCTGTATGAATTTGCATAATTGCATGTTTTTACTGTTGCCAGCGTCACGTCAGGACGTCGCAATTCAGACATGGGGTGAAATGAAAAGTTCACACATGCCGTCAATAGCGTGTATGTCCACCGTTTGCCCCTTGGATGGGAAGACATCGACGGCGCATGGACTTGATAAGTCTCTGGATGTCACCCTGTGGTATTGCGTTCCACTCCTGCCTTAGAACATTACGTAAATCGCCTAACAACTGAAGATCATGAAGTCGTACCCGACGGTCTAATTGATCCCAAAGATGCTCGATTGGCGACAAATCTGGCGAAAGTGGGAGCCAGGGAAGAAGTTCGATGTTCTTCTCCTCAAGAAAGTCACGACAGATACGCGCCACGTGACATCGGGCATTATCTTGCTGGAATAACTGCAATCCGACGTTAGCGCTGAACAACGGGACAACAACAGTGTTAAGAATTTCGTCCCTATATCGCTGTCCATTCAGATTACCATCGATAAAGATCAACTGCGTTCGATGGTGCAACCAAATTCCTGCCCAAACCATTACACTACTCCCGCCGAAACGATCGCATCCCCGCATGCAAGCATAAGAAAACCGTTCTCCTCGTGCAAGTGTCGTCTGCTTTTCATGTTAGGTAAAGGGTTAAAGTCCAGTGTTCTAACCAACAAGCGACCGCGCCCTCGTGCGGGGCAAATTAACCATGTTTTCACAACAATAACGCGAAATTACCCGCCTGTTCGTATGAACATGTGCCTATGCTTTTGGAAGGCTAATTATTCAAGGAGTCGGGGCGCAGTGGCGTTGCGGTAACCGGTTCTCGTCAGGTTAAGCAACGTCGAGCCCAGTTAATCATTGGATGGGTGACCATATGAGCGATCAATTCGGACTGCCGCGTTGTGTCCTTGGGCAAGGCACATAACCCCGATTGTCCACATGGGGCACGATGGCGCCGTGTACTAAGGCGTACCGCACGTCGATGGTACGCATTTCTTCAACCAATGTAACCCTGCCTGTGCTGCAGTGTGGAGTTACGATGTTGGGGAGCTGGCAGCTGCCCGTCTTTGCTCGGTGGTTCTCTCCGGGTACTCCGGCTTCCTCCACCCGTAAAACTGTCACGGTCATGATTAACCATTGTGCATAAGTATATGATCTTAAACACCAATAAATAATAAATAATAATAATATTCAAGGAGTCTACAATCATCAAAATAGCCACGACAATCGGCAATGTCCCGAGAAAAAGCTCCCAATATTCGATCTCGGTTACCCACAATGTACTCGCATATGCCCACTTCTTCCTGATTTTTCCAGCTCCGGGCTGTAGGCTAATCTTGCATGTCTGTTTTAAATATCTTCCAGGTAAATCTACAAAGAAACACAACCGATCAACTCAGTAAACTGAAATCTCCATTCACATCTTTATCTTTCTTTTCACGTCAAAACCATATCACACCTTGATTTAAACACGGCGCCATCTGCAATGCATTAGCATTGCAGATGGCGCCTTGCTGCACTCGGTAGACAAATTATCTTACGTCAAACCACTTTGGAACGGGCTTGTCAAACTAGTTCCAAACAGCTAGTGGAAAGTTCTGGAAGAACAGGTGCGAGTGTGAGCGAATCTACGATCGCGGTGAACGTTTGATTACAAAACGACTAACTATATAACTAATACTTGTTTGTTTCCTTTAGGCGTTTAGCGACACTTTCCACAGTCAGGTGGCATAGTTTTACTGGTGGTGGAAAAGGCCGAGCTAGTATGAGAACCAACGAACTGCGTCGAGCAACTATGGGACTACTAACCTGGTACAAGCAGGATCAGCATTGGTTTGAGGCTATCAGCCGGCTGTACGCATCGACAGATCTATCCCCTCTGCCCCCACCTGCGCAACTGCGAGTGAGGAGTAAGTGCCTTGCCCTGGAATGCAACGCTTCTGAGGCAGGCCACGATCTCGCGGATACAACCATTCGATCAAGCTATCAGACCACGGGTCTAAGTTTGTAAGGAATTCGACGCTGTTACATGGGCTGTTTGTTTTTGTTTTTGTGGAGTTTGTGCGCAGACTACTATTGATGTAATGTGATGCTCATTCACTCACAGAGATATACAGGTATTCTTTAGTGCCCATGTGCCTGTGTGCAGCGTGTAATGTGTACACACGTGTACACATTGTATACTACATGCAGTACACATGCACGTCTAGAGAAATCTGGGTACCGAGGGCCAGACATAGATATGGAATCGATTACAATGACGATGGGAAAGATTACATGTGCCCATGTACTGTACGAGTTGTGCGCAAATTATTCACCAGCAGGCCAACACCAGTACACCTCACAGATGTGTCGCTTTCAACGGTACAAGGTAGATAAGGGCTAAGGAGAATGGTGCAATCATATTGGGCCTTCTTAGACTTTTCGCGGGCAGAGGCCGTTACAGAGTTAGAGATAGCAAACGATTAGATGCTGGCTATGATCGAGTGGATCCAGAACGGGGCCGTGATTGGCCAAAACTGAGGATTCTCAGAGAATGCGAGCCAATAAAACCACTTCCATTGAGTCATACATACCCTTAGAACACCCCCTCGCTATATTAAATGTCACTCGACTCCACCGAAACTAGGCGTCATCCACGATGACGGCCTGGTCGGATTGTTCGGTAATTTTAGTCATTGTCAGGTCTTTTTCGGTAATTCGACATACTTCCATAAATAGAACACACCCTGCTATGTTAGCTGTCACTTGACCCCATAGTAAATGCGTGCCATCCAAAAAGAGGGCTTTCATGGATCCATTACGGTAATTTTAGTCATTACTGAGGAGTTTATAGTAATTCTGCTTACGCCCATCCAGTCTAACACACCCTAGACCCCCCGCCCTTCGCCTTCAATGATGTAGGCCATTGGGTTCCATAATACTAGATACCATATACACCACACCAAGATGGCGGAATCCAGTAAACATGCAAACTAATACCACGTATCACCGTGCAAATAATGCCACATGGGCGCTTACTTGGTCTACCATGAGGACATGACGTCACAAGTGACGTCATTGCTGACCTACCATCCGTGGTCCTAGATGGAGTCCTTCAATGTGATATGAAAGGGTCTGCTCTAACTATTACCCACAGCATGATAGGAGAGCGCATTAAACAGACCGAAATGTTTAGAGTCCGATCCTGACTTCCGTCGTTTGCGTTGCGTCATTGAGCAAGACACTTTTTCGGGACGATGATGTCACAGTGTACTAAATCGTACAGCACTTCAGTTAAACACATGCCTCCAAAAACCACCAACCACAACTAGTCCACAAAATACAAAAAATGCATATTTCTTGTGGATAAACTGGCTAAATTTAAGCCATAGGGAGGCCTCAGAATCCATCGCACGGGTTCAAAAATTAAAACATTTTCCTCGAGAGGGAAATACCCCCACTCGAACTCTCCCCAGCACGGGCCTGCGTTCTTCGGGAAATGCCTGTGGCATGTCGTGCTGGGACCCGAACCCTAGTTAGAAATTCTTCACCGCACCCCCACCCTCCCTCCCCTCCAATTGAAACCCTCTAGCTTTGTCTCTGTGCATAAGGTATATGTTTCAGTTGCAATCAATCCACATCCGCAGCTATTACAGATGCTTTATTTTATACCCAGAAAATACTTCCACCCTGTGTGACCCTTGAACAATCTATCTTGATTGGCTGTTCCGTTCGTAAAATCTTTCAACAGAAACAAAATTTGAATTTGAAACAAACGAAAGCTTTCATTCTATTGGGTTTAACGGAAACTGATTTTAAAGGGCATGTATGTATCCGTGCCTTGTATTGTTAAATTAATTACATAATTACGTACGGGTTTGGCGGGAAATAGCAATGGCATTAAACCTTTTTGCTAAACATGACAGAAATGGTATGAACACTTTCGTCGGGATTGGAAAATGGGGCAATTAACGTAATCATTTAATTCTTACTGTCTGACTTTAACCTTCATAAGTATCATCATTTTAAGCTTGTTGGTCATTTGTTAAAGAACTCATGCCATGAATGCTTTTTGGTGCATTTTGTGAACAGGGCACCCCCGACCTGGTGTCAAACCTAGATGTTTGACCTAACAGGGGTCATGGACTAATTAGTATACTTTTTCACAGCCCATAAGCCATCTCAAGAAATCATCAGTATTCTTTCATACAAAACCACGAAAGAAGAAAGACAATGAAAAAGAAAAATTAAACGTGGTGTTTCGACCGAATAAGTCCGCGTGGCCGACTGTGTTCACAGGACAAATAAGTCCGCAAAATATGAGCCGATTTTGCCCGCTGGCCTATCGCAAAATGCGAACCGATTGTGTCCGAACGCAGATCTGGGACCGATTACGTACGCAAAACAAGATCAATCAGCTCAGGTTTTGCGGACGTCGCTGGCCTGCAAACATAAACGGGTTTGTGGACCTATTCAGTCCAGGTA
Organism: Pictodentalium vernedei; assembly: GCA_031216915.1. Lineage (NCBI taxonomy): Eukaryota > Metazoa > Mollusca > Scaphopoda > Dentaliida > Dentaliidae > Pictodentalium > Pictodentalium vernedei. The sequence continues at coordinate 456,770,519 of CM062296.1, forward strand.
ACCGTGGTCCTTACAAAGGTCCCTTGAGATGTAAACTGCTTTGTAACTCTAATATCTTGAAAACACATAATCTTGCTCAGAATTGTTTTTACATTATCATTGGCACAGATGTACTTAGAGGGTGGTACATCAGGACAGCGGGATCACGTACCCACTCCCCCAACTCCACCCCATCTCCGCACACACTTCCACAATATCAAACAACAATTTTGAATTCGTGATAAACATTCAGGCCATAATCTCGTTTAAGCTATTTTGATTATTCGAATGCGTTTCATGAGTCCATGTGACGTCACACCACTACTGTGTAGGCCTACTGATCCCCATGGGTCGATGGTATCAATACACAGCACACGGGGCGTAGCGAAGATGACCGATTGATTGGGTGTAAACCTGATTTGTTCTGGCTTTGATGGCCCATGTTCATTCTGATCAAATATTCAAACTACATCATCAAGGCCAAGAATTTAAAAAAAAGAAGATTGTTTTGAAATTATTTTTGGGTCGGACACTTTATCTTATTTATCCCTTTACCCAACGTTACTGTCCAAACGGCCAGTGCTATTCACCAAACTCAACATTCAATTTTCATTACTTTTTCATTTGTTGTCACAAAAACATAGCTTGTGACTCCTCATTGGAACGAGCTCTTTCCTCGGTCCGAATCCAACCTGCGGCAACCGCATTGTGTCCTTGGGAAAGACACTACATCCCCATTTCCCATGTGGGGGCACGGTGGTGTTGTGTACTCGGACGTACTGCACGTCGATGGTGCACTTGTCTTCAACCAATGCTAACCCTGCTTGTGTAGAGTTAGTATGTTGGTAAGCCCGACAGTTGCTCGCCGTTGTTCTGTGGCTCTCTCCGGGTACTCGGGTTTCCTCCACCCGTAAAACTGTCCGACGCGAGGTGATCGTGCCTGTCGAAAGTGTCGTTAAAACCCCATTAAATGATAAATAACAAGCTCTTTGGGCTCGTTCCAATGATGGGGCATAAGCTATGTTTTTGACGCAAAAAAACGAAAAAGGATTAGTTATTCAAGAAATTTGTTTGCAAGTGTCGTCTACTTTTCGTGTTAGGTAAAGGAATAATTGGCAGTTACAATTCATTTGTATGATCGACTGTGGTTCGCTTTTCCCACCAACTGAAATATTCCACCCGTTTGAATGTAAAGAAATTCGATAATCATTTTCTTTGAATCAATGCCAGAAATGTGCCTCAATCGATATTTGATTTGACCGAGACTTTGATGACATCATTATGAATGAAATCTCGCCACAGCTGTAGTTTCATGATCAGGCTGCGTTGTTCCACTAATTGTGTTAACCCTCTACCTAACATGAAAAGCAGACGACACTTGCAAACAAAATTCTTAAATAACTAATTTTTTTCATTTTTTGCCTCAAAAACATAGGTTATGACCCCTCTTTGGCACGAGCTCGTCAAGCTCGTTCCAAAGAGGGTCATAGCCTATGTTTTTGAGACAAAAAATGAAAAAAAATAATGAAAATTAATTGGCGATTTTTGTGAATAGCGCTGGCCGGTTTTGGCCGTTACGCTGGGTAAAGAGTTAATATCTTGATGTTCTCAATGTGAATTAAATACTCATTGATTGGAATATCTATGACTGGAGTACGAAATAATATCTGTATATATCTTTGTGAGTAAAGGGACATCACATTGTATCAACGGTACTCAGCGCTCAAATTCCCCGAAAAGTGGGTAAACAAATAGCACATCACAGCATCGAATTCCGAACAGAATTAGAGTGGTGACCCGAGAGCTTGTACTTTGGTTTTGCCACGTATGATAGGAACTCGGGAAGCCGAGAAGGGCGACCACAGCCCAGTTTATCTCACGCTGTGGAAGTTGTGGGTGCTGGAGATTTCTTATTCATAGTCACGAGATCTTGCAATAAGGGGTTAAAGATATTATTTAATAGAATGAAAGCATATCAACAAGTTACGTAACATGTTATCAATCATGTGTGGGTGTGTATTACCAAATCCTCAGTTGGACGCCCGAAGCTCGTCTCCTTCGATTACACTGATAACATCTCAGTTGTGCTGATATGCTAAAGATAAAACTCATGATTTTCTTGGAAGTAAAACCAATATTGTTGCCCGACATGTATGTACTAGAGGTATGATTGTCCAAAATGACGTGTCATGGTGTCTCAAGTCGATATAGCAGAACTAAACCCACAATATATCGTCACCGGAAGCATAAATATGCCAGATGCAATGCTTAAATAAATCCAGACCCCTGGGGCTGGTAGAACATTCTGATTCTTTGTGTATTCAACCAGTGGCTGATAAAAAAAACAACACAGCTAAGCAGGAACGTCGCGAAGATAATCGATTTGAGTGTTGGGGTGGGGTGGGGGTAGAGGTGTAAAATTGGTTTGTCTCAACTGTGATTGCTCACGCCACGACTGATAAAATATTCTAACTACAGTACATGGAGAGTGGACTGTAACTAAATCCCCCGGGGAGTGGAGTTATCACCCAAAGTATCACTTTCAAATTCTGGACATGTGGACAAAAACACAAGCAATTTTGAGGTATAACCCGGAGGTCCATTGGCTGAAACATTGCTTGTGCTTGTTATGCTTTGCAACAAATTTGCAATTATTGCTTGGGTGGAATCTCCACTCCGCAGGTGATTTCATACTCTCCACGCACTGTACAGCATGAATGCATGACTTCATCATGTAGTTGGAATATTAATCAGTCGGGATTATAGTTCCAAAATTCAAATATACATCTAGTAATCATGACGAATCATTTTACTTAACCTTTACCTAAAACAGCGGAAAAAACGGCTAGAAAATTAACCACAATAAGCCTACCACAGTCTAAATATCTCGTACGTTTCTCAGTAAAACCATTCCAGCTCGTCAAGCTGGTTCTAATGATATCCATATTTGTATGGTTTTATTGAACAATTATGAAATTTGTTTTCGAAAAATGTGAAATTTAATTTATTTTTTAAAAATACTGTGTTGGGTAAAGACTTAGTTAACTCGTTTCGTACCAGCACTCCATAACTGATTATTTTGGGCCCCAAACGTCCGATCCGGGTACTACAGACCTCCATTTGTTTGGACGACTGTGTCCAAGTATTACATCTAATCTTGTGGTAGAAGTTTATGATTAATAATATAACAAGAGCCATTCGATATCTCAGACTCCAATCCAGACGAAAACATGCCGGCTGGAAAAATTATCAAAACTATTCTCCCGAGGCCGGGAATCTTTTCTCTCACAGAGAACATTTTTTATTTCAAGGTGGAAATTTTTGTGCTGTGCAGAAAATTTTCTCTCGAGGTGAAAACTTTTCTCCGAGGAGAAAACTTCTCCAGAGGTGGAAACCTTTCTCCGACGGGAGAAATCTTCTTTTTCCCTTAGGTGGAAACTTGTCATTGCGAATATATCGGTAATGAGCATTAGTACTTTCTCTGCCAAGACCAGTCTCATCGTCCCAGAATGTTTGAGAACATTCTTGAAGTATTTTTCCATTAACCCTTTACCCAACATGACGACCAAAATCCGCCAGCGGTAGTAGTATGTCTCAGGCTTTTCACCCCACATTTGGATGACCTCGGTGGATGACCTCGGAAGTGACGTCATGTCACGTGACGTAGTGGCGCTATGTTGTGTTGTCATGGTAACCCGCGTGAGCGGCCATGTTGTGACGTCTTCCCCATAGTGATACGTGGTGTGAGAGCGCATGCGCAGCGCGTGTTGTTAGGGTGATACGTGTTTCCGTCGTCCATTTTGTATACTGGAGGCCGCCATCTTGGTTTCTATGGTAGCACGTGATTGCTACGTTACCCAATTTTTCTGCAATAAGACGGGGTATGTTCGGAGTGTGTGTTCTATTGTAGAAGAGTAAATCTAATTACCACAAACAACCCGACAATCCTTCCAAATCACCAAAATCCACCCCAACTTGTATTATTTCGAATTCTTTCAGAATTCTCTGCTTCTTTCTATATATGCAATAGCTTACGTCTATCTGGCCATGTTCCTTTGTTCTAGAGTATACTCCAGTAGCGTAGAAGAGCCTATCAGTTGGAACGGCTTTGCTTATTGTTACTATATTTAGCTATTTCTGGTCTATTCTTGTTAGTTCTGACACTATTCTAAGTACTCTTGTTGTTTCAACAAACAAAAAATCCACAAACATTTCCTTTTATTTATTTCAATATCCAAAAATAACAGAATGCCCCGATTTTCGTGGCAAACTAATTCAGTTTCACCGATAATCAGTGGTTAAAATTATCTGGTCTTGATCTGCAAATAGTTTTGCGAAGACTGAGTGTCCACGTTCGCTCTTTGCTGGGGGGATGTGTTTTTTACGGTGATTTGTACGTTTTTTTATTTTTCACAGGAAAAAATTACAAATCTCACCCCCACCCCCCACCCCCCCCCCCCCACCCCCCATCCCCTAAAACTTTTGTATGAATTGGAACAACAATGTCTGTATTTTATTTTATGATGCGCGCACTGTTCATATAACGAACAGAATACACTCTAAAATCAGATGGGTCAAAAATTAACCCAAGTCGACTGGGTTGAGTGAATATGAACCCAATTGGGTTTATAATCACTCAACCCTGCTGATTTTAACCCAACTGTTTTTAGAGTGTAGGCTTATACATTACAGAATCTCAAAACCTGGTGAAAACGCTATTTTCTCGTTTTTTTTTTAAATATATTTATACGGCAGTCAAATGTTCAAACTGATTAGGAAAAAAATAATTAAAATCAGCTTCCTCACTACTCTACAAAAAAATGCTGTAGTTTGTGAAATAATGCACACATCCATCATACAAATTCTCTAAAGTTCAGTTTTAATATGAAGTTTCCATACCCTTGGTTTTAAATTTACTGGCAGTTTTAGCAAGTTGGGAGGATAGGGGCATAACTTTACGGTATATCACTTCGAAAGACGCAAATAGCCAGTCGTGCATGATTGCCATCCTTCATCATCAGGTCTGAGTTTATACCATGTTTCAGCGACGCAAGCATAAATGTACTTGAGCCACCCAGAGCGATACGTCAGTTCACACCCTATCGCAGGTGAAGTTTCCAGTTCATTTTTTCCAGTACGCCAACTCATTTTATGCAGCTAGTGGACCAGAGCTGGCGAGGTCACCTTGACAGCTGTAGCACCCCCCCCCCCCCCCTCCCAGCTGCATTTAATAGGCACAAGTGGGAAAATGTTTTGCATTGGGAGCACAACGCAAGAGGCACCGATCAGGATCGAACGCACAGACATCTTGTTATGGAGTAGATTACATTATTATAAAGATTATTCAACTGCTTTAAAAAATTTGAAAGATAACTTTTAGTTTACCCTTTGGCCAGCGCACACGATATCAAAATTTATTATTTTAAATATTATTTTTTCGAATTTTTTCAACAAATTTCAACAAAAGCATATCATGTGAACCCTGATTGGAACGGCTCAACGAGGGGTTCTCGTAATATGGTTTTGTTGAAATATTTCGAAAAATAAATATTTTTCAACTACTCAATTTGTACATTACGCGAGCGAGTGCGGCTGAATCGTTAGATAAATGGTCTATAAACCACACTTGTGTTAGAATAGAAATAAGTTTCACGGGCTGTGTTATACGGGACAGGGTTAGTTGCGACTCCAGCCCTCAACCTTGTGGCGAATTGAAGAAGCATAGTACTCCGTAGAGGACCACCGGGCAGCGGCCTGAAAGCAAATATCACATCATTAGCCTACTAATCGAGTAAAAGGGATATTCAGTGGAGGTCCCTTTCGTTTGTGATACACTATGCCGCAGCCCTCCCACTAGAGCAAGCGAGGTAAAGGGTGTTGCACAGGGTAATACCCGGAGTAACGAGGGTTACATCCGCATTCCCGAGTTCTCGATCACAGGTCTCACGTGCTAACCAGTTAGCGACAACGGACCTTGAGAAGCTGAAAGGTCGGTCGGTGGTAAACAGGTTGACAGGTCAAAGGATAAAATAATGACACACTTGAGGTGTGACGTCTGTGTAATCGCATTTGTTAAATCTCTTACTCCAACATGCATTTGTAGTAATACTGCGTCATTGAGAATGGTCGTGAATTTGTATAAAATCCCACGACAAAATGATGGTGCTAATCCTAAACAACACACAGCTTTTCTCAAAATAGCTCCTCTTCTTACATTTGAAAGCTATGTACATAATTGTAAACCTTACTAGGACGGGAGGTTCTATTTTTGTGGTGCTTTCATCTTCATCCCTTTGTTTCCGTCAACTGATATCGGCATCCTTGAACAAAATCACACACCTATCGTGGGAGTTTATTGTACGAAACGCAGGGATGTTCAGATACGCCGGATCCAGAACGCAAGAGAGGCATGGGGGAGTCCTTTTCTTCCACAAACCACCTATTGAGACACGCATGCCCAGTGTCTGGGCCAAATATCCTGTCCCGAGGGTGAGATTTCCCCATCTCACACCCGCCCCTATCAGGGATAATTCCTCTGCCCCCCCCCCCCCCCAAAAAAAAAAACAGTCTGACGTCATCAAAAGTAATTCAGGGGCATGTGCAGCTATATTGAACAATGTTATTGTCCATTCCTGAAAAAAAAACTTATTGGCTTATCGGAAAGAGCGCATGAATGTTCTGTATATACCACAGGTATATACCACAAAACTAAATTCGAACTCCGGCAAAACAAGGCTTAAAGATTTGTAGCGAAATGAACATTGACGCATTCTGATAATGGCGTATTATGAATTCTGCAATGATTAGATGATTCTGATGATGTGGGGTTCATGCAGGGTGCTCCGAAAAATTAATTTCCAGATGACATAACATAACTTTTCGACGAGAATTTCGTGCAACTCGCTCCACTCAAAATGGTGTTCATCCAAAGATTCATATAAAAGAGTCAAGTGTCCTTTGGTTTTGCGGTATGTGTTTTTATTTCTATTTTCTTCGACAAACGTTCGTCTGCTAATATTTCCGAAACGTGACACCATGTTGTTTGTTTGCAGAAGAACGTGCGAAGATTGAATAGTCCTGCGCTCATTAAATATGCTAATAAGCCAATATAGGTTGGTCACGTGGGTGGGATGAGATAGCTGTCACGTGGGTGGGGTGAGATAGGCATATCTTCCCCAGCTGTCTTATACCACTTTATGTATGTCTGAGTACCTTTGTGGTGGGAGAAAGATCTATCTCACTCATCCCACGTGGCAATCCTTATTTGAATATTTAATGATCACCAGACTATTTCATCATCGTCTGTATTTTTTTAACAAAGACGTCGCCAAGCTTCGCTCCCATTAATATAACAATAACATGATTTTGGAGGGCATTATGGTTCATTAGCGGCCCTGCAGCAATGATGAACAGCCCGAGGGTCCGTTAATAAGCCCAAGGGCTGTTCATCATTGCTACAGGGCCGCTAATGAATCATGATGTCTGACAACAATCATGTTATTACTATTATTACCACTCCCTGTTACAGCTAACTTGAATCTAAAAATAGCCGGGCCGCGGACCGCTAATGGCTATTTATACCATTGTCGCCTGCGGCCCGGCTCAGTCGAATGACGTCACTGAAATTATGGAGTTTTAACGGGCCTCCAAACTTATGTTAATCGACTAGTAACTTATAGATTGAGTGGTAATAATATACCTATCCATTCCCTTACACCACACGAGAATGATTTTTCTCCCACCACACACCACATGATGTCATCGAAATCCATAACTGAAAAAGTGACGCCACCGGAATGTCAGCTGTTTCAACTTGAGAACTAACTGTCGTTTTCGAAGTATACATACCTTTGCGATATATTCGGTAGGCCTACTTTTCTATGCTCCACCGAATATGCAATTCATTTTTCCCCACGATCAATCGGCAGTATACAGCAAATAGTCAATGCCCTAGTAGTAGCTTGATTTCGATGGTATCATGTTGGGAGCGGTGGGAGAAAAATTACTCCCGAGTGGTGTGGGTGTGAGATGGGAAAATCTCACCCTCGGGAAAGATATTTGATGCAGACATTTGGCAAGCCTCGGGTCTGGATCAAATATCTCCCCCCCCCCCCCTTCCGGAGCGATTTCCCCACCCCTCGCCACTTCACTCGAAGATAATAATAGCCTTCTAGAGCTTCAAATGGCTTCTTTCCAAGGGTTCCATCCACCGAACCTTCTTGGCACTAAAAGTTGATATTAGAAACGAAACGCGCTATTCCGACCATTATCGAATCTTTTTCCTCTGATATCAGCTGAACCAATTATCGTATCGAAGCATCAGAGCAATCAGGTTAACACCTTTACCTAACATGAAAAGCAGACGACACTTTCAAAAAAATTCTTGAATAACTAATTTTTTTAATTTTTCGTCTCAAAAGCATAGGTTATGACCCCTCATTGGAACGAGTTCGACGAGCTCGTTCCAACGAGGGGTCATAGCCTATGTTTTTGAGACAAAAAATATAAAAATAATGAAAATTAATTGGCAGTTTTTGAGAACAGCGCTGACCGGTTTTGGCCGTAACTTTGGGTAAAGGGTGAATAAACTCCGGTTGGCCGATGCTTGTCAGATAGCCTATCTGTGTAACGAGATATTGCATTGACCACCTAAAAGCTGATACATAGTCCGTGTAAATCAATAACCTCTGCACACTCATGTCAAAATATCAAATTTTCCAAGCTGCTATCTTTGCCCATAACGCAACTGAGAATCTAAGCAATTCAATCTCGTTTGAACGGTCTCTGCCAAACGAGATTGAATTGGTTAAATTCCTGGTTGCATTATCGGAGAAATTTGTCTGCTTGAAATTTCGGAATTTTTACATCAGTTTGCCTTGGGTTAAGAGCCTTGTTTTCGTGAAAAAAGCAGCCCTATGTCAAACATGCTAATCTTCGCAAGCTGTCTGTCTCCTTGATGCAGTTCATTTCGTTTTCACTTATCTGCATCCCTGGTGATTCGTTCAAATGGAACTTGCATGGGAACGCAGGATGGAAAATTCTACTTCATTCACGCCATTTACAATCTGTCTGCGGGCAAAGACTAATTATGTTGCGGGAGACCTGAAAGAAAGCTCTCTTGTGGCTCTCCACCCGGCAATGAAGAAAAAAACAACAAGAGAGAGTTAACAAGAGTCAGGCTTTTTTCTCTGCTGGGTAAAAGAGCATTTTGTTCTGAGTGGGAAAATGCGCCACCAGCAGGCAAAGAGTTAAATATACGACGATGTTATTCAACAACACAGCTTTTTGAGTGTTAACATAATTATGCTTGGTACCGAATCTCTGGGAAACGTTCTCTTTTATCATATCAATTACGTTACCTAAAAATGGTGAAATTTTGAAGGTTTTGGCAGAATATTTTGAAAATACGCGTTTTCACAGATACGAGGATTTTCGCATTTCACACCCGGCAATGAAGAAAAAGACAAGAGAGAGCTTTCTGTTGCCTTCCAACTCCATGTTTCTTAGAGTTTCATGCTTTGGAGACATGTGGTCATGCACGATGCCCTGTTACAACCGATAATGTTACAACGCCGCATAATGTTACACCAACGCATAATGTTACAAAAAATGTAGTAAACAACCGATAATGTTATAAACTCCGCATAATGTTATAACTTTTTTCAACCCGTTATGTTATAAAAAATCGACGCACAATGTTATAACTTTTTTCAACCCGTTATGTTAGAACAAATTAACCGATAATGTTATAACCTCTGTATACTAATTCCAGTTACAGCTATTGCAGATGGACTTTACCACTTACCATTTACTGCCGCATAAAGGTATGTAAAATTTATACTAAAGGTTTCTGCTCTGCTTAAGGCGAGGAGACACCCCCCCCCCCCCCAACTCCCGGGGATTTATCATAGAATGACCTAGTCATGTTACACAGACGCGGATTATCCTGGTAACTCAATCGTGTGACGTCATTACCATGATCGTGCAGTGTCCAACATGGTGAAGGTGGGGATGGTGGGGAGGGGTGCTATTTTATCCGGTTGGAACGTTTACCAACATGCGTAGTCTCCGCTTCCAGAAATGTAGTGTACCATAGTCCCCTGACGCCTTTGGGGATGGGCAAATGCCTCTGTTTCTGCTTGTTTTGGGCATCTTTTCTGAAGATTGTCGGGTTATTTGGATTAATTCGATATCTATTGTCGGGTTGTTAAGGGTGAGACGGAGCACGTGTCCCTATAACAACACGCGCTGCGCATACGCACCCCTACCACCTTTTTTTCATGATAATGACATCACAGCATGGCCACCCACGTGCACTATCATGACAACCCAACATGACCGCCCAGTCACGTGACATGACGTCACTTCCGGGGTCCTGCCCCGGGGTCCTACAAAATGGCTCATTTTCAACATACATAACTACTCAACACCAACACCGCCACAACACCAACATCAACACAACTCCTCCTCCACAATCTCCTCCTTCTCCCTATACTGCCTGTTCTAGTGATTCCGCCTTTTCCAGAACCTGTAATCCCAAATTCATCACTTCCACTTCTTCCAACATCTCCACCATCTATGTTATCATACCGTCTAGCACTACTCTCTTACAGTATTTGCAGATAGCTTTCTCTGCACAATCACCCTGATGTACTAATTCATGACCTCCTCTCTTTCTCAACCTAATCCCTGCCCACCCCTTTCAATCCTCCTAAACCCCATTCCTCTTCCTACCCAGTCTCGCATCTTATTCTTCGGCTTCCGTGCGACACTACCAACCCACCACATCTACTATATGTACCTCGCTCCATCCAACTTTTTGACCACTTTTAACTCCACCTCATTTTTGTTCACTGTTAGTTGTTAAAATGTCAAATTAATGAACAATAAGATATTCTCATGACTAAGAAATATGCGACAAATGAGTTTTAGATGCCCAAAACAAGCAGAAACAGGGGCATTTGCCCATCCCCAAAGGCGTTAGGGGACTATGGTGCACTACATTTCTGGAAGCGGAGATTACGCATGTTGGTCAACGTACCAACCGGATAAAATAGTACCCCTCCTCCACCACCCCCGCCTTCACCATGTTGGGCACTGGATGATCATGGTGATGACGTCACACGATTGAGTTACCAGGATAATCCGCGTCTATGTAATGTGACTAGGCCATTCTATGATAAATCCCCGGGAGTTGGGGGGGGGGGGGGGGGTGTCTCCTCGCCCTAACCAGAGCAGAAGCCTTTAGTATAAATATTACATACCTTTATGCGACAATAAATGGTAAGTGGTAAAGTCCATCTGCAATAGCTGTAACTGGAATTAGCATACAGAAGTTATAACATTATCGGTTAATTTGTTGTAACATATCGGGTTGAAAAAAGTTCTAACATTATGCGTCGATTTTTATAACATAACAGGTTGAAAAAAGTTATAACATTATGCGGAGTTTATAACATTATCGGTTGTTTACTACATTTTTTGTAACATTATGCGTTGGTATAACATTATGCGGCGTTGTAACATTATCGGTTGTAACATGCCCTGCGTCACGGCAGCTCTGGTGCAGTTTCAGTCAGTTGGCATAAGTTTTGTACACATTTAGACCATTTCTCGAAGGCAACTAATTCTTGAATGCTCTGTGCGATTTAAGAGCGAATCTCACCAAAAAGATCCACATCGCGAGGGCATTTCCTATTACACAACCCACCTGATTTCACTATTTTTTCATTTGTTTAAAACCCTTTACCCAACGAATCGCCCGCATCCGCCCGCGTAATATGCAAATTGAGCAGTTGAAAAAATTAAATTTTCAAATTATATTTAAAATAAAAAATTTTGATATCGTCTGCGTTGAGTAAAGGGTTAAACAATCTCCTTCGCCCTCTTAACACCTCTTCCGGACTCAATCACATTGGCACGGAAACGGAACGGGCATCTCGAAACAATAAATGTTGACATTTCCTTTGATTTTTAAGGAATACAAACGTTTAAAGTAAACCATTCATGGTTGATTTTATGAGAAATTAGATGGAGTATGGAGTCAAGTTATCATTGATTGGTGGACGTTACGTGAGGTAAGGAGTTAACAGGATTCAGACTTTTTTCTCTGCTGGGTAAAAGAGTTTTTTGTTCTGAGTGGGAAAATGCGCCACCAGCAGGCAAAGAGTTAAATATACGACGATGTTATTCAACAACACAGCGTTTTGAGTGTTAACATAATTATGCTTGGTACCGAATCTCTGGGAAACGTTCACCTTTATCATAGACAATTACGTTACCCATCACAGCTAAATAGAGAAACCTTGATTTTGTTAATAGAGGAACATTTGCAGCGAAGGAGCAGAAAACATCAACCATCTCAGAATAAAGGGCTGTATTAATAAATTATTGCTGACCCCAAGCCCAGTAGGCACTACTTTATCGCGTGACACCACTCAGACACAGAAACGTGAAAACACGGGGAATGTCTGGGTTGTCTGATTATTATTATGACATTTGTGGAGGTTATTGTTTTTCTGTTTTTTTTTAATTGGGGTTTAACGACACTTTCAACAGCCAGGGTCTCCACGCGTCGGACAGTTTTACAGGAGGACGATGTCGGATTACCCGGAGTGAACCGCCGAGTAGCGGTGAGTACCTGTCAGACTCTCTAAGGTACTAATTCCGCACTAGCAGGGTTAGCATTGGTTGAAGACAATGTACCATCGACATAGACTAGGCTTTAGTACACAGCGCCACCTTGCTCCCACATGGCAATCGGGATTGAGTGCCTTACCCCAGGACACAAAGAAGTGGGTACCGAACCGTGGACCTTTCGGTTTGAAGTCCAATGCTGTAACTATCGAGTCACCGCGCATCCGACGTTTGTGTTCGAACCCTGGTAAGTTGAACTGTGTGTGTTTTTCGATGTAAACAGAGTCTGTTTTACTCTTATAATATAGTAACCAACGCCTTGGTTGTGAGTCCAAAAACGTTGGCATGCTTATTTTTAAGAAAATAAAACATTTTTCACAAATTTTTGGAGTTTCTTGTCATTCTAAGACATGTTTTACACAAAATTAGCCCAAAACACCGATACCTACTGACAAAAATCACCACTTTTAACCCTTTTTTAAACTCCGTTAACTTTATTCTCCGAACAATTTCAACAACAAAACCTGCGGAAAACAGGTGTGCGATTCTCTGTTTTTTTCCGCTATCCTGTATACTCCATGTGATCGGAGTATACGACGGTGTAATTACAATGGGAGAATTCAGTATGTTTTAGCTTTTATTTTAACCATTTCCGAATTAGGATCAGTTTGGGATGGATACGGGTTAGCTAACCCGTACCCATCCTAAGCTGACCCTAGGACGCAAAGAAGGCAATGATTAGAATACGGCGACCGATGCATTAGGGTCAGTTTAGGATGGGTACGGGTTAGCTAACCCGTACCCATTCTGTACTGATCCTAGGTCGCAAAGAAGGTAATGATTGCCCCCCTGTGATGTCACAACGAAACATCCACAGCTTCATTTCAGAACGCAATCAGAAATTCATTTCGTTTCAAAACCCGTCTCAGAGAAAAGGGTTAAAAGTGATGATTTTTGTGGGTGGGTATCGGTGTTTTGGGTTAATTTTGTGTAAAACATGTCTTAGAATGATAAGAAACTCCAAAAAGTTGTGAAAAATGTTTTATTTTTTTAAAAAACGCGTGGTCCTCTATTCTTGGCCTTTACCATCGAGCCTCTAAACTTGACTTTATACCTGTATTATAGTCGCGATATAGCTATAGATTCTGAAAGTGAACTTACGCTCAAATAAACAGAAAGCATTAATATGATCAAAATACATCACAAGGAAGATCTTTCACAACAAACAATATGCAGGGAGCTAACCATGCAGCCCCTGCAAACTTGGTTAAGTAAGGTGTGGCGACAACAGATCAGTCACCACTGACACATTCACAAATTAGTGCCGTGATTTACACCTCGGTGCCCCCTCACTTCTACAAATCGGTCAACGCCTCTAATAGCACGTTTAGTTTTTCCAGGTGTGTAACTAACTACAATGTGTTTGTGTTGCCGACGTTGTCTTCCGATTTGATTATCACTTGAGCCAATGTCAACACTGACGAATTCAAGATTAGTATAGGCTATTACCTACATCAGTACTTAGCAACCTTGGAGTTTGTAAGATAGTAAGGGCGTGTTGGTATTGTATTGGCTGATACTGAATATTATATAAACGATCTGTATAGCAATACTGAAGCTCCATCAAAACAGTTATGTTCGGACTGCAATGCCGAGCTATGCTTTGTGTTTTTTAACCCTTTGAACTCTGGTGGTATCTTCCACGCCTGTTCGGTATCATCAATCGGAAGAGTCTATATTCGTTACTTTGGGGAAGACCAATTAATATTTTCAACGTGCAGCCTTGGGCTGCACGTTGAAAATATTGATTGGTCTACCCCACTAATTCACTGAGGAACTATCTATTTAATGAAGTCAGGTTATTTCACGATACCGGACAGGAAAAGCAGTCTTTTGGTTTCAAAGGGTTAAAAATATCAACCACTTTGTGCCTTTTAATTCCAGTTTTTAAAGAGAATCTAATAAATGCTAGCTATGGGGCGGGATTGAACGTTTGTGCATTCGAAATGTATATTGTGACTTTCCATCTGGCAGATCGCCAGCGAATCAGTGTGTCTTGATGCTCGGTTTTCCTAATTGAACAAGCCCCCAACTTTAAACATTGCTAGCCCACACCTAGCGTCCGGCGAACGTTCGAGATTCGATTCGATTTTGAATCTTGTCACTAATTCGATTCGAAAATATCTCGATTATTCGAAAAATCGAATTCTGGGGAGATTTGGATTTTATACAATTCTTTTTTGTCGGCTGTCTGAAGATAACAACTCACCCCCATCAGTTGTCTGATGAATAAGATTGAACGTGTCTCTACTCTTGCTAGGTAGTAGAAGTTCAGTCAGAAAATTCATTAAAATGACATTTGCAGCGATAGCGGAGATTGCGTTACGGCTCGTTTGCACTATATATCGTCTGTTAAGGGCACCAAGGCGCCATCTGCAATGCCAAAACTTAAATGGAATTTTTTAGACCACCTTTGTGATACCTGTATATTTTCGAATTATCCAGTATGCTTATTGATAGTCGGTTCACGGCGGAGATAGACAGCACAAGTAGTCCGTAGTATCGTACCAAATAAAAAGTGGATTCGATTCGAAATTCGATTCGGTTTCCAACTTTTTGTTTGATCCGATTCCTGATTAGATTCGAGAGAAACATCGTAATTCGCCAGACTCTAATCACACCACTCTTGTGTCTGAAAGTGTCTTCTTACAGACTCTCATTCATTTGTTTTTGATGAAAATTACGGATCTGGGGGTAAGAGTTAGAGAGAACTCACTGATGACGTAAAACTCTCAACTCCCATGAAAGCCTCTCAATTCATGTCCCTTATTTCACCTCCCAATGGCGCCATGTGTGTGTTTACATGTATCAACAGTAATTGAAATTGGATTCGAACAACACCCATCGGTCAGTTCTCAAAAGCGAATGCGAAAAGTGCAACATATGTTTCAATAATGTGATTTTACAATATCGTGAAGCGATCAAGTTGGACCCGGCGCAGCTTCGAGATTCGTTTCTATTAGAAATCGTCGCGATCATTCCATTCGTGTCGCGGGGATTCGCAAGTATAGCACCGCCACTCCTGGTCTCTTTTCTATCAGCAGGTTTCCTGCATGTTCAGGAAACCTGATGATGGCGGAATGAGGTTCCGTTTCCCAAACTATCGATTCCCTTTCTGAAATATTCTGCTTTTTTGACTGACTCGCAAAAAGCGCAAACTAGTGGTCGCCGTTTAAATAAGAAACGCATAGACTGAGACATGTTCTGAAGCTACCAGTCAACTTCTGTGATATGTAAGGGCGCCGTTATGTCCTGGAATACCTATGGTTCGCTTTTCCGACCAGCTGAAATATTCCAGAGGATTGAATCCAAAAAGCACCAATAAACATTCATTTTCTTTGAACCAACGCAAGACATGTTGCTCAACTGAGACTTGATTTATCCGGATTTTTACCCAACGTAACGGCCAAAACCGCCCAGCGCTATTCACAAAAGTCGCCAATTAATTTTCATTATGTTTTCATTTTTTGTCTCAAAAACATAGGTTATGACCCCTCTTTGGAACGAGCTCAAGAATTTTGTTTGCAAGTCTCGTCTGCTTTTCATGTTACGTAAAGGGTTAATATCTTGATGTTTTCAAGGCGAATTCAATACTTATTGATTGGAATATCTATAACTTTATAGAATACAAAAAAAAATATCAGTATATCTTTGAAGGTAAAGGGTCATTGCATTTCATCGACGGTAGTCTGCGCGCAAACTCCATGAAAAGTGGGTAAACAAACAGCTCATAAGAGCATCGGGTTTGTTACGTGATTAGACTGCTGGCATTTGAGCTTGTGATGGTGTCTGATAATTGAAAATACAACACTTGAGTCGATGCTGACAAAATTTCCTATCTTTCAATAAGACTAAATTCCTCACTCTCTGATTGGACGAGAACTCGCTTAGTTTTTCCTATATTTGCGGCTCCAGTGGCATACATTACCGTCTGACGTCACTACGTGAAATATTTGAAAGGATGATAACAATGGAGGAGATTCAAAGAGCATCCTGCTTATAAAATCGTATTTCTGAGTACAGGGATCATTCTATGAATGTATACTCAAACTCCACTTATAAAAAGGTCGAGGTTACTCCAGCTCAGTTCAAATCATGAACTTATTCATGATTTGAACTGAGATGGATTAGCCTCGACCTTTATCCAAGTTATTGACTTTTTGTTGTCAAGTAACGTCGGGGGTACACGGGAGGTTTATTTACTAAATTTGTTATCTTTAAGGTTGCCTTCTTCATTGAAGCTGCCCAGTTCGTTTCACGACGTGGGTTTGGGGCTTTGGGTAGGGCCTTATTGAATTCGTATCTCGATTGAACATAAGCCCTGAGCTGCAAACCTCGGACCATGTTGCCGTCGATTGATCGCAATAACTTATAATACTTCGCAGTTGTCAGAAGCTACAATACCCACTTCCAACTTGAATAGTTGGTAAATTCGAGTTGAGATTCAGTTCGATTCGAAGTAGTCTGCCTTATTCGATTCAAGATTCGACACGAACCGAAAGTTAAGATTCGCAGTGTCCTTTAATCAAGCAACTATTGACTGATACTTCAGAAATTTGAAAATGATACACAAACAAAACCAAGTGTAAAGCTCGCCTTCGGGCATCTGGCGAACAATTTCATTATTTGACCATAATGCCGTAACGAGAGTAATTTTCGACTTTTTATTCAAGTAGGTTTCGATTATTGTAATACCCATGAATGAGTGTTGAGGTACAGATTTTCCGGACGAACAGGTGGCAAAAATACTATCTTGGAATAAGCATAGTACGTGAAAACTCAATCAGCGCCCCCGGAACATTTAAATTCCCAGTTCAGATAATTCTATAATCACGAGTATTACCATACATCAGATCTTAAGACCTGAACTCAGATTATTATTTTTTTTTTTTTTTTTTTTTTTTTTGGGGGGGGGGGTTGTTATTTTCCAGGAATGATATTGTTTACGATGAAATGTTTGAGATTATGGTCTTTCTACAAAAGCTCGCGTGATCGCACACTGTCATGCATCGTACCGGAGCGTTGACAAAGGACAAAAATTATTGTATTATCGTCTCCGCCCATCAGTATCTCGAACAGAGTGAAACAATACGTCATCAGCAAGGATGAGGCATTGCAGATTTCGTATTGTTCCACTCGAGGACAATATTCAAGTTTGGTACTTAAAACATCATTGATAGTATTACCAGCAAAAGAAAGCTGTTTCCATTATTTAGGCCTTGGACGCTTCACTTTTGTACACGGACAAATTATCGCCAGATGATTTCAAAGTCAACATACTGTTTGCCTTGAAATTTCACTTATATCATTTATAAAGAAATTGTTTCGATAGTCAGCTGGAGCAAATATATAGAGAGATAAGCAATGGACAAGAAATTATTCAAATTGTACAGCCCTATGGGACAAATAATTGAAAAGTCCTTCTGTTTTAGCTGATTGTGCTCGGATGAGGATGGTCGCAAATTATAGAACCGCGGTATCGATGGGCTTGAGCACCGGACTACGGCTTCTGTCGCTCCACTCTGGGCATTGTGTAGACATGTAGATGTTCAATAAGGTTTTTGAGTTTGCAAGAGTAACTTGGATGTGTCCTCGCGGTCACGTTAGTGTTTCTTCGATCATGTCTGCGAAAAACTTCTGGTCCATTGAATTCAAACATTGAATCTATGCACGAATGTTGCAAAAGTTTCTTTTGGGTGTGCAGAAAGGTTTTGGGACGTTCATGTGTCACCAGGTCATGTCGCCACCTCAGCCATTGTTGTGTTTTCTTGGACCGTTTTCGCCTGAAAGTATCTTGGATGTGCGATTCGAAACGCTAGAGCTATGCACAGGTGTTGCAACACGGTATAAAATTACACTAAAATTTCGGATGTTTTCATTTGCCACCACAGTTACTATAGTGTAATCTCTTCTAAGACTCCTTTCGGCGAACGGTTTATGAGATATGTAATTCAAAACGCGGAAAGTATGCTCAGGTATCGCAATAGGGATTGTAGATGTGTACGACATTTTTGAATTATTGAAATATCAACACAACCACGTCAATATTTTCTGAGTTTTTGGCGAAAAGCGTATGCGGGTATTTATTATACGCTAAACGACAGGTTATCGGAGAAATTGGGGAAAGATAGAAATCGTCTCCCCCACTGTGAAGATTTAGAAATTTTCACTTTCACGGTATCACTCAAAATGGCGGCTTTCAAAGCATCACTTCGAGGTGAATACGAGTCAAATTATCACTGGAAATGATCAATTCGTTCTTAAAACGTAAGTAGTATGTAATGTGGTTTTCACCTCCTAGTTGCCGGACCTCGGTGCCGGACCTCGGAAGTAATTAGATTTACTCCGATTCAATCGAACATATCCTCCGAACATACCCCTGTCTTGTTATAGGCCTTTGGATAACATAGCAATCACGTGCTACCATAGAAACCAAGATGGCGGCCTTCAGTATACAAAATGGACGACGGAAACACGTATCACCCTAACAACACGCGCTGCACATGCGTACTAACACCATGTATCACCATGGGGATGACGTCACAATATGGCCGCTCACGCGGGTTACCATGACAACACAACATGGCGCCACTGGGTCACGTGATATGACGTCACTTCCGAGGTCCGGCAACTAGGAGGTGAAAACCGCATTACATACTACTAACGTACAATGAAAAGTAAATCTAGTGTTTTTGAGCGGATACCGATCATTCCCAGCAATAACTCAACACGTATTCACCTTGAATTGATGCATTAAACCCGCTAATCCAAACATGGCCTGAAAGTCCGTAATATCCGTTTTGGGTTTGGTACGTCCTTTCAAAGGGCGTACCAAACCAAAAACTTATATTACGGACTTTCAGGCCATGTTTGGACTAGAAACCATCCAGCTAAATCAGATTTCAAGACGCTATCTGTTCCGAGTATCGAGCAAATAACTTCCGCATATCAATGATTCAATGCGCTGTTTACTTTCATGCATCAATTCAAGGTTGAAACGAGTGGAGTTGTCAGATTCTTATAAAAAGCGTATAATAAAAAGAAAATCTAGTGTTTTTGAGTGGATACCGAAAATTATCTCACTTGTGACCGAGACAAATGGTAATTTTCGCTCGCGCTAAAAATAAACATTTGTCTCGGTCACTCATGAGATAATTTTCGGTATCCACTCAAAAACACTAGATATCCTCTATGTAATTCGGAACGCTAAAACTCCGCCAAGGTATTGCAAAAAGTGCCTTTACATGTGCTTACAAAAGATAAGATTTCGTGTGCACCCACAGTCAATTTAGTGTTCTCTAGTGTTTATGGGATTGTTACTGAAAAAGGTTTCTGGGGATTGAATTTTAAATGCTGAAAGTATGTCCGCATTTAGTAACAGGATCCCGGTAGACGTGCGTGAAGGTTTCGCATTTTTGCTGTGTTTCCCAAACCACCCGAGTATTTTCTTAGGCTGTTCCATGTGAATACTGCGCAGGTATGTAATT